>CM032879.1:33918527-34554777 GCA_019176425.1 Megalops atlanticus | reverse complement strand
AGGGTACTATTGCCAGACACTATTTAAGTCTGTCAGCTTCGTTTTGTGCTTGGTGATTTGTCAGCCCATGTCATCTGAATTTGGCCTGGCTCTGTTTGCACATCCACTCCAAGTGAATCAGCAGGAAAACATTTACTTTTTAAAAACATTTGTTGAGTCTGCTTTTAAAACATTTTAAAAACAGATTCTAAAAACATTTGTCCCTGAAAATGACAAATCACTCCACCCCCACCACCACCAGCTCAGTTTAGAGACCAAGAGTGGGGTGGTTGGGTGACTCCATGTCTGCATGCTCAGATATGAACATTGTTATGGTCATCTGCAATCCTTGGCCCTGCAGGCCAAGAGCACTGACAGTCCAGTTAATGTTCCAGGCAGAGAATTTGATGCAGCTGGCCTGTTTACTTACCATTTTGTACTCCCTCCAGGTCCTCTGGAAATCCACACTTCCATTGACTCTGCGCTGAAAAACGGTCCAGCCTCCTCCACTCGTCTCCATGTCACAGAACGCCTGGACAAAAAAGACATGCTGTGATACTCTCACTGACACCCAACACAGACTGTAACAGTTATCAAAGGTACACAACATGTCATCCTTTCGTTTTCGTAAAGCCAGAATCTGTCAGATTTAAACGTAGCAAAACAAATATAGAAAGAAATCCATCACATATACTCGTTCTGAATGAATGAAGTTTTTTTTCTTCAGGATTCTTAATTTTTCAAAGTGTCTTAATACAGATAAAACCACTTAAAAATGTGCAAAAGCAATTAGAATTTGATCTGTTACACCACAAGGAGTATTCACCTTTGTGGGCTCTGTCATGTTGCCAATGTGCAAGTAGTAGACTCCGCTGATATTATTTCCTGCTTTAAATGCCTCGGCGCAGTCCCGGAACTTCTGCTCCCTCGGCAGTGGCACTGGACACAATCAAACACACTCCTTACATTACAGCCAAAATAGAAGGCTATGAATCAAAGTCACATTAGACACTTCTGTTAAATGTCTCTCTGGGACATGTTTTTCATAAGCGAGACAAAAATCAGAACATATGCTACCATTGGTATAAGAGCAAAATCCATTAACAAGTTTGATGTCTTGTGCTCGTCATGCTGTTGCAATTCTACAAAGGCGTTTTCTGTACGTTTCTCCCTTCTGCACGATTTTACTTGGGGAGATAGCTCTTTGTGTTTCCAGTGTTTCTGTGCAGTTTGTTTCCTAACAGAAAAATAACTATCCTTTTGGTTTTTAATTGAAAGCAGTTGTATTTATGTGTTTGGAATGTCTGTGTAAACAGATGCCGACACATATTCTGTACAAAGCAACCAAGATGTCAGAGGGTTGATTTCAGAGTTCAGAGGGGACTTATCTAAGTGTGTGGTGCAGAAGTGAGTGAAGTTGATCCAACCCTTTCCAACTGAGCAGTGCCAAAGAAATCACTGGAAAGAGAATACCCATGTTCCTCAACTTTTTGACTGTCATGAAGGATAAAACATGGCAAAGATAAGTCCTGCACTCACATCTTCCAGATGTACTGAAAAACATTAAATTGATGTTTGAAGTGTCGCTAATCTTAGTCTGATTAAGATACTAGGCACACTGTAAGGCCAACTCACACATATTAAATTTTGGCCTTTGAATGTGCTGAGCCAACATCTAATGCCCCCATCAGTCTTGTCTTCATGAGCCAAACACAGAAAAGCCATGAGACAGATGGAAATCTCCCTTTTCAGACCGCACTGATGAACTGTTAACAACAGTGTGAGGCAATTACTGCCTTTTAAGAATTATAATATTATTTTATTTTGTACCCTGTCAGAAACACTATTTCCATTTCATCTCATCCATATAGCTACCTCCAAATATATGACAGGCTGTGTATATGCTCAAAAGTCTACTCGTACAGTGCACCCATAGCATGTAAGGTAGATCTTTTTTTTGTATAGCTGTCTCTAAACATGCTCATTTAGGCTACAGCTACAGTATTGTAATATATAGCATTCTTTACTTGCTTGTTGCTGCATCTATTCATCTCCACATTAACTGCTTGTGTTGATAAGCTGAAATATCAGTCACTGGTGTTCATAAAGAAGAATCACTGAATCAACAGGACTTAAGGGTGATTTCATTTCTTTGAAAGAATGATTTGAAATATAGTGAATATTATTCCGGATATTGCCTGTGGAAACAGTGCTGGTGACTGAGCAGGGCTTGCTTTGAAGAGGGAAGCCGCGGTACCTGAGCCTGTGGACAGCATGCTAATGAGCGTGTGCACCGAGTCCATCAGCTGCTGCTGCTGCCTCTGCAGGAGGGAGTTGTTGGTGCTGGCCGTGTGCAGCTGTCTCTCCAGGGCCTCTATGGATGCCGTCTGTCGCGCCACCAGGTCCTGGAGCCTCTCCTTCTCCTCCCTCATGTCCTCCAGCTCTGTCCTCTGCCGAGACTCCAGGACCTGCACCTTTTTCTCCAGACGACTGGAGGAAAAAGACATAATGAATTTGTAACTATGGCAGGTGGCCCAGGATGACTGATGTCACTTTAAATGACCGGTTTCTTATTGAGTGTGTTTTACATGACATGCTCCAGTGGTATACTGTATAATCTATGGAAATAAATACCATATCATAGCATTGTCATGGACAGAGGTCATATGTATTACACTGTATGTGCCATATTTTCCCAGTACCTCAGAGCAAAAACAAATGACCAGACCAATGATTCATACATTACTGAATCATTTACATTATTAAATGGTGCCTATCCACCCTATGTATACGCTTGATGCTATTCGCTGGCTTGTAGTAAGTGCATGTTTTTATGGATACATCAGTTTGCTGTTAGTGTAAGGCATCAGCTGAAACGACAGTCTGGGGTTGAGAAGGATTCCCTTATGGGATTAATTTCCCAGTGATGGAGTGGCCCATTACATTTGTTTCCGATACCTCTGCGGAGTGCTGTATAACACAAACACCACACAACTAGATTCAGATGTGTTAGGAAAAGATAGATTGCAATGGTTTACCAATATATTTAGCCCAGAGAGCGGTAATTACTGAAGAAACTTTTATGTGATTTTATTTTTCCCCCCCTTTTTTTTTCCATGTGCCATGTGAACGTGCCTGGGGTCTTCTGCAAGATTGATGTCTATACTTCACTGATATGCTTGGTGAGTTGGCATCATAAACAGTCTATTCACTCAATGATTATAACTAATTTTATGCATTTTTACGCTTTAATTTACTACTGCGTTTTGGGGTGCCAAGGGAGAATGTGAAAATATTATTTTCCAAATCGACCGTTGTAAAAATTTCACAGATGAAAGGAATCGTGCAGTGTTTCCCAAACCTTGTGGCAATCTACTGTTCATAAAGACAGTAAGCACTGGAGGCCTTTTTCTGACATTTGTTTGTGCGTGGTTATAAAAGAATAATAAATATACGTTACAGTGGTCAAAAATGAAAGTACGTGAATTATCTTGATTGTGATTTCATTTAATTGAGCCTTTAATCAAAGTGAAAGTTTTAAGATCACTGATGTAAAAGGAAACGATTGCAAAGTATTATTATTTTTTGAAAACTTACTTAAATTACATATATGTTCACAAAAATGAAGACTGAATTGTAGGTAGTGGAACCATTGTGTTCTATGTAGCTTGGAGCCACATGTTTAAATGGGTAGTTCTTCACATTTGGCAAATGCAAACTGGATTGTAAGGACAGTGGGAGCAGATGTCCAGTCTGAAAACATATGTATAGTTTATGAGAATGCCAACGTTATTAAATAGTTTTAATAAAATGAATATAATATTACCAATAATTTTGAGAAACAACAAAGTTATTTGTATATGCAGTTGCTGACAGCTGGTCTAATACACCCCTTTCAGTGTAAAAATGTGACATGTTAGTGACTTTGCACCTTGCTGATGACCCACTTGTGGCAGTTCAGCCATATAGAACAATATCCATATTAATCTAGCTAAACTAAAAAAAATGTGGTTCAGAACATGCAAAGACACTGAATAGTTGTTGGTTGTTTTCTTATTCCTGAAATAACTCTGAATAACAATGTTTCCTTATTACTGTTGAAAATGGTGTGATATCACTCAGCCTGATGTCCTTGGCACAAAAAGCAAACTGAATAAATTGTCTTTTTGATTACTGTGACCTGTCAGCAGAAATTATTTTAAAGAAAACTTATTTATTTTAACCCTAGAGATGGATTCATAATCATGATACATGGCAAATAATTGCCTCTATATAGTGACAGGAAATGGTGAAAGAGCACTGTAAATTGTTAACTACAGTAAAGAGAGGGAGTAGTGGCCTTGGTGATTATATTTAACATCAGATTTTTTTTTCTACATCAAAAGCAAGGAACAAATTTCTCAACAAAGACATGTCTAGTGTGTTCCATATTTTTTCACAGTCTGATCAACAGAGACATTTTTCAGCACTTTATTGTGGTTTCCCTACCTATTTTTGTCTTGGAGTTTTGAAATCTCAGTGACCTGCATCAATAGCTCCTTCTCAAGTTTGTTTGTAGATAATGAGTTCTCCAATAGTTGAATCTCGATTCTTGATGTCTGGTTCATAACCTGCATAAAGTGGTACACACACACACACACACACACACACACACACACAAATCACACCAGCAAATTTAGAAATGTAACAGCTGCATTGCATGCAATAGATTGTCTGGGGCTGATCACAAGTCCTTTAGTGGAGGGCGCTATATGTCATCTTTTACTGTATGTTTCTTTTTGCAGATAAATACGTTTATCAAGCATTGTTATTCTAGTAGCTGGCATTTCAAGATGATATAACAAATGTGTTGCATAACAGGTCAGCAGAATAATTATTCATTCTGTGTACAGCCCTTTGATGAATTTGACCATTACCTGTGCCTCCACTACATTAAGCTTTCGGGTTTGCTCAGCAGTCTGGGTCAGCAGGTTGGTTCCTATTTCCAGCATGGTGGCTGTCTGGTTATGCACAGCATGGGCCTGGATCTGCACCATCTCACTCTTGATGTTTTCCTGGATGTAGTTTTCCAGCTGAGAAAAATGAGGGAAAGAGACCGCAGACAAAGTTGAAGCCGGTCAGCTGCACATACAATAAATGCCTGTTTCAGTTGTTCTCGTTATCCTCGACTTACATTGCTGGCAGCCATACCACCCTATACTGTAGAATTCCTCAGTGAGGTAACATAAACTAAACATGGCTGGGATTAGCCAATACTTGGATGTGAAACGTCCAGTGAAAACCAGGGTGCTTATGGCAGGTTTTTTAGTAGACCAGCAGTGGCACTTTTCTATTTGGATCAAGTTAAGTTTGGACAAGCACTACTGCTGTAAGTGGATGGGAACACTGTGGTGTTGGAGGTGCCATCTTTTAGAAAGCACACCAGGGCCTTGACCCCCTCTTGTCAATAACGCGCCTAAAGGAGAAATTGCAAAGAAGCAAGATGATAACCCCTGGGTCCACGGCAAATTGCAGATATGATCACCTGAAAGCCCCCTTATTAAGGGTGTTATTATTACTGTTATTACAGATTCATGGGAAACTGTGCTATATTCATGTCCTACTCATAAATTAGCTTCCGCTTTCTTTAAATATATATTTGGGATATTTGTATTTCTGAAAAAAGTATTTATTAATAATAATAATAATAATAATAATAATAATAATAATAATAATAATGTTTAATCAAAGAAAATCTATGTATTTACTTTGGGAAAATGAGTCTAGATAATGTACAGTATGGTGACTCTCTTAGTCTGTGAGTAGTCTAATTCAAAAATAAACACTTTATCCCCAGGATATCAAGGAGCACTGGGAAACATGAGAGAAAGATTCTGTTGCCCAGATGGAAATAAACACAGGGGAGCTCAAGAAGAACAGTTTAAATGCATTGAGCAGAAAGTTTAAAAGAGCTGAAAATGACCAGAGAACGGCTTTCAATGTTTAAGAATGAACAAAATAAAACACAACCCTGAGAGCCAATGCAAGTAGAAAGTATGTAAGAAATGCTGATGGTAGTCTTATAACCTCAGCTGGGTCAGGAAAGAAGTCAAGAATGATGCAGAACAGCTTAAGGGTCAGGGCATTCATAATAATATTTCTACAGTATTAAAATATCAGAGAGCAATACCCATATGTCTTTAAACCACTCATGCCATGCACGTCTTTGTCAGAAAAAAAATTGTGCCTGTCCTTTTACAAGAAACTCAAACTGCTCAAAAGTGCTGCAGCTGAAAAAAAAAACTCCATAAAGATTTTTTTTCCCCCCAAATACAACATACTAATGCGAGAAATGTATAACAATGCATTCAATGCACATGGTGTTCTAGTTTCCTTTGTAATTGTTGTTGTGAATACAATATTGAGGAGGGTCCGACTTTAACAGGCTTTCATTTTTGTACGTTCCTATTTAGTGAAGTGTTTTCCATAATCATATATTGTGTTTGATCACAATGTCACCACTGATTTAACATACAGCATAGCAACTAACATTAAGGGTATACGGACTGCTATGCAGTAGCTCTTACAATTACATTAACTTTTCTCAAGCTAGACAGTCAAATAAATTAACAGCATATACAACACAACTGTATGGAAAGACAATAAGAAGCAGACCGCCACAATTGAATGACAGAGGTACTATTTTACCATGCTCATTGTAGTTAAAAAGGTAGAACATTCAAAGAACAACACTTAACAACTATCTAGCAAAATGCTTACCCTTTGTGGCAGCTGGTTAAAACATTTAAATATTTTAAATACAATTGAAACAGCACAGCACATGCATGTTCATTCAACACTCTTCACTACCCTCGTGGAGTAAAGCTCTCTTTGGGAATTGAGGTAAATGTGAAGTACACTTGTTTTCATTGAGCTTTCCGTAGTTTTTCCACATTGATTCTTGTAACTCGTTTTTAGGGCCGCTGGTGAATACATAGCCAGTTCTGCACTCTGTACTGCAGTTAAAATGATGCAGCACAGAATGATACATGCTTGTGCATTTTGCGGGGCTTAGACCTTTAAATTGTTCTAGCTGAGATATAACTGAGTTAGCTGCTTTTATTTATCAGTTATCACATTTATTGCTTAACAACTTTCCCCAGTGGGGTTACTAGGAGAGCAGTGCCCATATACCTACCCCCTGCAAGCATTTCCACTAAATATTTATATTAATGAAAGATAAAATGGGTTTTTTAAGTCAAATGGCCAGAGACACTCTTCTCAGTGCTCCTAGTCTGTTTGTTTGCTTTATCCATGAGAAATCAGGGGCAAAAATGATTTACATCATATTATTTAGGCTTTTGCTGCAATTATAACAGACCATTGGATTTGGTCTGTAGCTACCCAAGAAACAGAGAAAAAATAATACAAGCTGAAAATGGGTTGATTTATTTTCCTGCCTAAGGCCTTTACCCGACATATATTTTCAGCATCTGCAAGTTTTCAGTTTTCAGTTTTTTGCCTTTATTTTGGTCCATTAACATTTCTTCTTGTTCACTCCATTAGACGCCAGTTGAATACACTTTGCTGTTCAAATATACAAACTAGTATACCCCACGGCTTTTTTAAGGAAAAAGGTCTTGTTTGCTTTTACCATGAGAGGTCCAGTGTTTGGCTTTTTGCTAACAGATCTCTTTTAAGTATAATGATTTCGCTATATATACAATTACCAAATCCTCTGAGTGTTGCGTGTAGTATGAAGTGAAGTAATATTGGAAAAACACCTGTACTGTAGAGCCTGCAATATTAAATTGTAAAATAGTCACATGTAGAACATCTTTGAATTTAATTAAATGTGAAGCTTATTCAAAGCTTTGAAAAAGTAATGCTCAGTACAGCTGTCATTGTGATTACTGGGGGCCCACACAATCATTGCAAAATAATAGTTTATTAAACATTAATTTTAAAATCAGGTATCACTTAAAAATAATTAGTATAGTTGTCAAAGCATTTTACCTGAAAACTTCAAGCTTGTTGAACTTGGGTGTGGGGTTTGGGG
Organism: Megalops atlanticus; assembly: GCA_019176425.1. NCBI lineage: Eukaryota > Metazoa > Chordata > Actinopteri > Elopiformes > Megalopidae > Megalops > Megalops atlanticus. The sequence goes on along the minus strand of CM032879.1, from coordinate 34,546,760 downwards.
TGGGTGTAGAGAAAGTTGAAAGACAGAAAGTAGAAACACAAAGAGCTGTTTTTTATGTTAGTTCCCTAAAGACATTGTGTGCCTTGACCAGTTAATTGACCCTTGCTTCCTGCCTTTGGATTAAAATTACATGGGACATGCCCATAATATGTGCTTGGGAACACAGATATACTTACTAAGGGCCTGTTTCATTGCTGTTAACTTAAACCAGATGTTTCATTCTTTCTGATCTTAGTACCCCTTACAGACTGCTTCACGGGCACTCGGCCAGTTGTCAATGAAAGGAAAATAGTTATACTGGAAGGAGCTAATTGCAATCTGAAAATACCATAGGCAACAAGTGCATTTTGTAGAATATGGTATACTTGCACATATGTAATGGGGGCCATGATCAAGCCTGGATGGCCATGTAGTAGGTTATCCTGATTTATATAGCATCAGGCATCTCTACATACTAGAGTGCACCCTGGACAGTACACCATTCCACTGCAGAGTTAACACACCAGTCCATCTTTATGAATGGCCAGTGCCAAGAAAAGGCAGTAAATGGGTAATACATAAAGAAGCACTAAATCTCCAAGCAGCTCTGTTTTTCATGTTGTTCCTTACCTCACACTTTATTATACATGCAATTAAAGTGCATTAATGCACCAGATTCCCCCTACCAGCACCACCCACTGGGTTCTTCATTTCTGCTTAAGCAAAGAGTTCTGGCTCCCCGCAACAGGTCAGTATGTTTATGATCTCTATATGAGCCCTTACAGCATATTTTGGTGGCTGTCTTAGACCAGTGAGTCCCTTTATATTTTCATGCAAACAGTGATCTTTTAAACACTGCTGCCCTCCACCTCCAGTCCCCGGCCGGCATGACTGTATGAGACTTTCACTGCCATAGATAGATGCTTCCTCCAGGTTGGGCATTAACTCAACAAAATATTTTTCAAGAAAACAAAGCTTTATTATTTTTTAAAAAGACTGAATCCCTTTGTTGCTGCACTAACACACCAGAAATTAGCGAGTGTCTATTTGTATTTAATAAATGCAGCTGCCACTCGCCTAAAATACATTTTCACTCAAGTGACTTTTGTTGAATTAGGAATTTTGGAAAAGCACAAGCTCCCACATGCTCTGCCAAATACCATAGTCCTGAAGGGGTAGGAGGGGGTTGGGGGAGTTGAATGGCTAATAGACAGTTCAGAATTTTCCCCTCTTCAGCTGTGCTTTGGCCGTGGCTGTACTGTCCTGCTCTTATTGGATGCATACTTCTGCTCGGAACAAAAAAACAAACAAATAAGTCCAAAATGGAGACGTGTCGGAGACGAGAGTGAAACACGATGCAGTCTTTCTGTCAGGGTCACGGATCCCTACACGATAATCCCTGATTATCACTGGGGTTGCTGCTGGTCTCGAGTGTTGTGCACGTTCCTTGAGAAATTCAGTGCCCCGCTCTCCGCTGAAGAAAACAAAAACTTCCTGCTGTATCTCCTCTTCTGAATTCCCTCCAACACAACTTTTAGTAGCTAAACAATTTTAATCCCCTCTCTGCCAATGTCTTAAACGACATCTCTAAGAAATATTATTTGAATGGCCTGGGGTTTTGCTGTTGCTGAATTAATTTTCAGTGGGGCTATAGAATGCTTCTGCTAATCCGTAAAATTATACAGAGAAGCAGATTTGAATAAGTAATTTCCTATTTCTAATAAAGTATGGCATGAAGGAGGTTCCTTAAATCTATTGTTTCAGTTTAAATGAGGATAAGAGAGTGAAACATTCCAATAATTTGATTAAAAACTAATGACCCATAACTTATTCACCTTCATTCAGTAATTCAGGGTAAAAAAGGTAATCTTCTGGAAGATCAGTAATGAATTTGTAATTCTGTGACGTACTTTGCTACTCAGTTTATTGAAAAAGAATACAGAAGTAAGTTTAGTAAATGAAAAGTTGCACTTGTTTAAATGCATAGCAAATTTATACACATTAAAAAAAACCTTTTTTAAAATTATTGTTATGGGTTTGTTGAAGGACCAAAAGAGAACTAAGTATGTATGAAACGTTGGCCCCATAACCTGGAGTCTTGTGCTTACCTGGCTACAAGCAGGTGGGCTCAGTGAACTGAGATGTGTGATGTTGAAGTCACTACTCAACAGGGTCTGAACACAATATATAGCTGTGAGAACAGGAGTGGAAAAAAGGTAGCTGTGTTCTTACTAGCAACATATCACATGCTGAAGGTGAGTTTTTTTGTCTCAAAATACTTCCTGAGATATTAGCACGAGGGGAAATAATAATAAATCTAGTGATCGTAGCACTCTCAGTAATGCAGTAAAATTATGCGTAAATTACAATGCAGTACTTTAGATACAGTAAAGAGATCCGAATGTAAAAATTCACTGCATTCAGAGGCCAGTTCCAACTTCAGATACATGTGCGTAGACCCTGCCTTAATGTTTCCCAGAAGAATTGCGTAACTGTTACCACTATGGGAATTCAGGCATGGGCCACTTAAGGCCAGGAATACACTGTATGGCTATTAAAATCTTAACGTCATGGACCCTCCAGATACAGTGCGATAGCAAACTCCTCAAAAACCTACAGGGTACACTGTGCAATGTAAGCAGCCAAACTACGATTTCACCACTTGTAATTGTTCCTCTGACATCACAGCGTCTGATGAGCAGATGGCTATCCCCAAGGTTGTGCCATTATTTTGCTCAGAGAAATCAAAAAAAGGAAAGGCTAGTTTGGACCCATCAGTAGCTTGGAATGCATGGACAGCACGGGCTGCCAGTTCTCCAGAAAGAGCTGGAGACACAGAAAAGTGCATAAGTCCCTTGAAAAGAAAACAACAGGAGCATTTTATGGTTTCTGATTGGCTACTTGATACAATTTCACATATTTCCATTTCATATGAAACAACTAGGAAGCGGTAACTAATAACCACAGCAAAATGGCTAACTAGCTACTATACTGTCCCTCATGCACTCACACGCACACACACACGTGCGGGCGGACAGATTTGTACGCTGTCACCCTATCTCCTTGCCTGTCTGGCTATAAATGTCATTGCTCTTGTTAGCTTTTAGCATGCCTGCTCTTTAAACTTTATTCACCAGTTAGCTGAATTGCCAACGCTGTCTCTCTATAAGTGTCTTTTTTTGACTCTGACACAGTAGTTGTTGTAGAAGACACAGCTGTGCCGCTGGCCACAACTCTGCCAGTTTTCTATTCATTGTCTTTGGTCCACGTGGATTATTTTGCAGCATCCACCATCCCCTTTGCCATTGTCTGTTTTGATCAGTATGCCATGTTTGTACTGGGTAGGAACAGCGGTCACTCAGAAATCCTTTCATAGTGCTGTTTACACAGCACAGGCAAGGACAAATATTCTGACCTGCCAGACTTTTCATTGGAGTGTCTTGTGATCCGATCGACAGGGGGGCAATAAATCGGATGTCGTTGTCCTTGTCACACTGTAAAGGCAAGACGCCCAATCCCCACGTATGTAAGGATAAACCGTAAAAAAAAAAATGTTTTACTGTAATGTAAAAATTTACTACAAAGGGAAAATGTTACTGCAATCTTGACAATTTGTTGTCAATGAGTGAATCTAGGCAAAATTGTTTTAAAGTCGTATGATGCCTAAATTAAGCATATGTGAGATGCACGTTTGGGGTGGGGTTTGCCCAAGATAAGGGTATTTTGCCAAAAAGGAAGGCGTGTCTTATTTACTTCTAAGATACAAGCATTCTGACTTGACATTTGAGTCAGTTTTCTCTCTGCAAATCTTGAACGCAAGAAAACGTGGGAAAATGGTGCATCACAGTGGAGATGTGTTTGTAATAGTCACATTGAGGCCAATTCAGACTGGTTAGCCAGCCAGCTAGGCTGCATTTAATGCATCTTATAGGCAAGTGCGGAATCTATTATCTTGTGCTAATTACCAAAGCATGAACATGAAATATGAACATGAAATATTTTGGAGAAAAAGTTTTGCAGTTTGGCTGTGCCTAGATGCCAGTTCCCTTGTAGGAATAAGAAAGACCGTCTGCACAAATGTCTTACAGCCAATGATGCAGCTGAAAGATTCCACAGCTTACACTGTGTAAGATTCTGTTAAGAACTAAGGGGACATCACATTGTGTAGATGAATGTGAACAGACAATGCATCACAGCGCAAGTTAGCACTGAGATACTCAAATTATTAATGTGAGCCAAATTATTATTTAATATTTTAACTTTGTTAAGGGCATTGACTCTACTGCCCATTTCAAATTGTTTATTTTATTTAACAAAGAACTGTATAAAAGAAGAAATACTGACTTTTGTATCAAAATTAAGGAAACATTTTTACACAGTCTGCTTCTCTTCTCTTCTTGACTGTTGACTTAACCGGGCATGTAAATAACAGTTGATGTACAACACGGACACAATATTTTCATACAATGAGTATTTTTTAGGCTGAATGCAGGCAGCCAAGTTAACAAGAGGAATGTGTTTGCCATGGAAATGAACTTGGTTTGTAAACCTGCTTCATGACAGACAGAGAGCAGTTTTAACCATTAAGCCCTGAAAATTTAGCCAGTTAACTAAGCCCGCTTCATGAAACCACATCCTCAGGCGGGTGACACAGACATCCGGACTATGATGGAATTGGCCAGGGTCAAAATATGCCTTTGTATATACACACAATGTTACCAGATTAGAGAGAGTGTTCTCAAACTGTCAGGTATACTTATTAACAAGCCACAGACATAAAACAGCTTTGAAATTACTGACAGCTACTGTCAGCTGTTCATTGCACTATATTAGACATCCAAAAGTGTTGCGTAACATTTTGAATTACGTCACATTGAGCTACAGAAGCTGTGATGGAATCACTTTTTCATGGTAACACGTGTTATATTGATTGTCAATAAATTTCCATCACTTATGCCCAAAAAATAAACTTCTTGACAGCTTCAGAATCCTCAGACCTTGAATATTTCAGAGTACAAAGAAAATACAAAACAACCTACATGTGATAAAGAATTCAGTTAAATTTTTGTTGTCAGAGGAACAGGGAATGTGGGTGTAGTTTAAATAGTACAGCACAAATTATTTCAATGTTAGCAAGAGCTAGCAAAATGCAATGGTTTATGTGTTTGATTATTTTTGTTTCTGTTTTACAGACCAAACTATACACTTTGTTTGTTTTGGTCTTGTGATTGAGGTAGAATAGTGTATACAGTAGCTGTAATCAGACCACCACCATTGACCCACTGTATGGAATATACCATTTTTATAGCATTTTGTACATGTATATGTATGATGCAGTTGTATAAGCCATGTTACATTCAGTGTTATTGACAATATGTTGTGGTATATTTATAATCACTGGAAATTTTCAGTGTATTCTTTGTTCATTTTTTTCATGCACATATATGTGATTAATGCATCTAATATAGTAATCTGTCAATAGTAATCTATCAATGTTAATCTACAGTAAAGGTAATAATGATATAAATATATATTTAAACATACTGAAATATTATAAAACCTTTCAATTTCAAATGGTTAAAAAGTAAAACTGTGAAAGGAACCCTTATCATAAAGAGTTCCGAATACAGTGTTATTGTTAGGAAGCAGTCAGCTGCGGTGGAAACGCCTTGCCTACGGTGCTATATGGTATACAAAGGGATCTGCATTGATTCGTTGTTCAGTTACTCTATGCTGTTGTTTACCTTGGCACACAGGCATGGGTAGTGCCATCTTGCTGCACTGATCATTCTGTTATCCCACAATGCTGGGCTTACAGTCAGTCTCTCTGATCTCAACAGAGCCTAGTTGTCTCAATTTGCAAATCAGGTGTAAAATGAGACAGAGGTACATTTTCATGAATGAGTCCATTCTGCTACAGTGAGGCTAGAATTGTTGCACACAGATTACACAGCTGCAGAAAGATAACTACAATGGCTGCCATTCTTTGTTCTGTAAATTTGTTCTGAAATCTGAACACATTTGTTCTGTAAATTATCATTAAACTTAATGTACTGTAAATGTTTAGATGAATGGTAGCTGCAAGTAGCCTACCTTATGTTTTCATATAGTAATGTAAAATTAATATAGTGCATTTGTTTTAAACTTTTAATTGTTGACATGGGGTATATGTGTAACAGGGGGCTATAATAACATCTGTCACAGTTTGTGGATATCCCAAAAAAGACAGTTTATAATTCAACAGCATCCGATGAATATAAATTACCTTTTCCCATGAATTTGTTGAATTTACACAACAAATGACATACAACAAATAAAACGACATACAATGTGCATACACCATTTAAAAGGTATTTTTGTGATCATCTGGCCTTGTATAAAATAGGCATTTGATATGTATTAATAAACAACCAGAATAAGGTAGAGTGTGTAACTTTTGTCAATTTCTGTAAAATGCACACAATTTTAAAGAGTGACTCAAGAGTATTGCTAGAATTAGAAGGTTATTATATTATAGCCAGGCCTATTGTGTCAACTCTGGTGGTATGTTGTTGATAAATATCCTCTGTGTAATGGGTCCCATTATTTTGAGTTATGTTTGAGTCGCAAAGATCCATCATCCAGATCCAGATCCAGAGGTATTTTGCTCTCCGACATCGCTAATCACTGATGGCATCAGTAAGTTAAGAATTAATAACTATCAACACTGTGCTGGACAAAGATAAGCCTGTGCAGAGACCACCCATATTACTAAGCCTCAAAGACAAAAATCTGACAGGTTAATCTCGTTAACCTCCCATGCGACATTCTTGGCCAAGCGAGCAGCTCATATCTATTCAAACAGTGTCTCAAGATGATAGCACTGATGGTTAATTGGATCACTAAATTTGAATGCAATAGTAGTACCTTAATATTACTTATTATTCTGCTTTACATTACATTCATTTAGCTGATGCTCTTATCCAGAGTGACTTCCAGCTCAATAGAGCATAAGTGTATCCATTCAAGTTAAATGAAAAACAGTGTCAGACCAGGCTAACAACACTCCCAGACCAGTGAGTGTGAGCATAACACTATTCAAGTTATTATGTTACTATACTTACTATTTTTATGTGGATTTTTGTCATTTTTAACTGGAACTAATGGGTATTTAAAAAAAAAAAAAAAAGGAAAAAAGAGGAACTGTCGCTGTGGTTAATCACTCAGATTCAGTGTTTTGCTACATTCAATCTGTAACTTATGTTAGGCGTTGTCAGTGTGGTGCACACACTGTCGCGGCAGTTTAAAGTGACCGACCATGCTGTTCCCTGTCAGCATCCCACTGTGATCTGTGATTGGTGGGGAGCGGTGGCACTCTGACCGTCCTACAGACCATCTGGCTACATGCATGTGCGGTGGCCTCGGGTGTTCGGTTTCAGCGGTGTTTTCTCGGCAAATCATGGCAAATTAACAGTGGCAGGGCAAACGACCTGTAATGAAGAAAGTGCTCCCTCTGACAGGGGTAGGTGGGACGTGAAGGGGATATTTCCTTTTGTTTTACTTCCTTTGCACGAGGTCGTCAAGGGCAAACACTCCACAGGCTTGTTTCGTCTGTCCTGCTAATCACTCACAATGCCAAGATGGAGCTGCACTTAATTTCAGCCAACACTGAGCAGGTGCAAAAATGAAAATATCGCAAAAAGAAATAATTACATATAATTTTACTGCACAACTCTGACAACAGCATTCTCTGTTCTTCGGACCTTTGTGCCACTCTGTCAAGGTGCTAAAATCACTATTGTAAAATGAAACCCCTTTTTGAAACACTAGAGTCATTATATTTCACACAGAAAATGACCATAGCCCCTGAATAGGGTGTGATCTACTTTGGTGCTAGGGAATACTTTTGGCCCACTTTTTAGTTTCAGTACAAAGGCACAACTTCAGAAATATATAGTATTTCAGGCCCTATTCGTTACAGTATAAATGGTGCATGTATTGGCAAACCTTTTGCTTTTCTTTTGTATGTAAGAGGTAGGTTATCTACATTAAAACTGATTATTTTTATCACGTACATGTAAAGAATGCCCTCCATCAAATATTATTCTGAAAATACAGAGTACAACCATTTTGGAAAATCTATATATAGCTATTTATAAAATACTGTTTAATATTGTGTTCTCAAGGACAGCTCAGTTTGTGCAGTGAGTCACAAACTAATTTCTGATATTCCTTTTTTTAACTTCTATCACTCATTCAAACAGGGTTTGAGTAGCTTATCTTTTGAGTGTTGTAATACTTCTAATTTTAAAAGATGTAGGTGTGGGAAGTATGTTGGGAAAGTCAGATATTTTACTTTAGCCCTCAGGCGGTGGCTTGGTGCCACAACTCTTTTAGAAAGTGCTCCATTAAAACATGGGCAGACCAACCAAATTTAGAAATGTGCTGTTCAATAATAATTCAATATTTGATGCTGGACTGGGGAGTGTTAGTTGGAATTTTGGGACACCTACTGCATTCACTGTATAAGGCACTTTACCTAGGTTACTCTATAAAACCCTTTTGTTTTAATTCCTTTGTTCATCTGTTAGTGTCACACAAAATAAACATGCTCACTTTCGACATAATAACAGAAATAAGTGTGATCATGACAAAATACAACTTTTGTGTAAATCTTCTACTATCACTACTATGTAAATATTAGACACTAAATAATTACAGGAGTGTTGCTAACATGATTCTGTATCCATGGATGCATATTACCCAATGCATCAATGTCACTGCAATAGTTCATACATTGTGTACCTCCTAGTCCACAGTGGGGTTTTGGGCTTTGAGTCATCGTGATGTTAATTGGTTTGTGCTTTTGTATTGTTTCATTTTTGGCATTGTTTCCTCTGGATAGGATTCCATGAAATTTCAACAGTCACTTTGAGTGTGCACTTTAAACTTTAATGGATTAGAAAGTTAATTCAGGCTCATATGGAGCTAGCTAAACTCTCTGTTAAGTTGCAAGCTAAATGTACTACAACACATTGATTAAAAGACATTCTCTGTTGAAAATGTAAAAGCATTATAATGCAGTAACAGTTTCTTACTAATTGGTTGACAGCCATGACAACTTTCCGTCAAGAGGCATTTTAGAAATGGGTACCATTTATATTTAGATATATTTAATTGTGTATTTTTAAAATCTTTTTTGGCTTGAGTTATTCACTTGCATTTTGGTGTTAATTTAGCCATCCATCAGCATCTATGTAAAATTATTTGTGAAGAACCATAACATTTCAAGAACTGCCAGTTTTTTACAACTGAAGTACTGTTGCTGAACACCAGAAGGAAGAAGCTGTAATAACAAGCAGTTGTATTCAATTGGCAAAATGTTTCAAAATAGTTTACTGAGTTTATACCCTGAAAATAAATAGTCTTTTAGTGGGTTCTTATGCTTGGATAAGGGTCTTTCTGTGGGGTCATGAGAAATTTTGAGGTGACTAAATAGATTTTAAAGTGAAATATGGGCTTTAAATATTGTTATTACAATGTAGACACAGCCATGCACCTAAGTGTGTTTGGTGATGTTTATTGCTGTTTTACAAGAGTGTCAATATTTTGCATGCTTTAGCATATGACAGAGTACATAAATGCATTGCATTCTGCAATCCAATCATTTAATTTAACCTTTATTCTTCTAACCAGGGTGGTCAACTGAGCACCAGATTTTGTTTTACGGTGATGTAAAGGAAACAGTGTAGGTAGAGAATGAAACAGATTATGTCACGCACAGCTGTAAGGGGGAAGGGTGGCCACATTGAGAAAGCCAGTTTGAGAATTTGACCGGAACACTCTACCCTTTCAATCTAAAACTAAATGATAATCCATATAGCACGTACCAACACATCTATACAATTAAGTAGATAAGACAGCAACATTGAACAGACAGAGGCCACGTTAAGTGATCCTCTAGTTAAAGACTACTCTCATAAAGCCATCTGGCTGCAAATTGTAGTCTAAACAGGTAATGTGAGTGCACTGACATCCAAATGCACATGGGTCCTACCATTGGGATTGTGATGTTTCATTTACAGAGTACATGTTTTAGCAAATCATTTGGCAGGGTATAACAGAGTATAGGACATTGCTATGGGGACCACAGTGAGAGTGACATGACTCTAACCCTGAATGTGCATTTTTTCACGTACGTTTCTTTGTACTTTCACAATCGCTCTACCTTAATGACGACTACCAGGGCGTACTTTATAACTCTTAGCATCCATCAGTGTTTTCTCAGAATCTTTGGGAAGGTCAAGGGGGTTACCAAACCCCCGCACTCGAACTGCGACAAACATCTCACTCATCCAGGCCCAAATCAGGACCAGATGGGCAAAGTCAACACAGTGAACGGCAGACAAGCAGAAGGTCTCTTTTTATGTTCTTCTAGGGCCCGTGTATTTATTTGTTCACTTGCCTTCCCTTGTGCCCACAGTATCTCTGGGTCTTGTGTCAGTGACCAATATAATAATACATCAATCACAGACATGCCTGTCTCAGTTACTGGTGATTGGCCACCACTTAAGCATGGATGACAAACTGAAACTGAAAGTGCATTTGCGAGCTTACATTCTCAAAATGTCAGTACACAGTTTAATACAGGTTTTAAATAGAAAATTAATGATGCGTGTCACTCTGCGGTTTGTGTGTGTGTGTGTGTGTGTGTGTGTGTGTGTGTGTGTGTGTGTGTGTGTGTGTGTGTGTGTGTGTGTGAGAGAGAGAGAGAGTCTGTGCATGAGTGTGTGTGTGTCTGTGTGCTGGGGAGGGGGGGTTCCACCATTGTCCATTCCTTGGGTGACAGATATTACAGATCTTATAGTAGATAAATTTTACTCTGGTTTGGATGTGCTACTTGGTTTAACAGAATATGAAATAAACCATATTTTAGATTAAAATATAACAGTCCTGCAGAACATTTTTTATCATTATCATTCTGGGTTTTTTTTGCCATATCATGAACACTTTTAAAAAAAAAGAAAGTGAGACTGAACATTTTCATGGCATCATGCCAAGGGACCGAAACAGGATCAAATCTTGCCACATGGGATGGAAGGAAAGCTGTTGAACACAAGGTGCTGAAAAATGCCTCAATTTAGGTTGACAAATGCAGCCACAGATAAATAATATCCAAGTCCTGTGTGCATTTGCAAATGTTTAAAGTGAGTGAAGGTGTTGAGATGTGCTTCGGCAGGCAGGGGTTTGGAGACGAGGGCCTTTTGCCTTTCATAATCTGCCTCAGTTTGAATTGTGTTTGTGGAAAACTCTGCGTTGACTCTGCAATTAGGGTACAGGCAAGTCAGTCCGTGTTGTATCTGATGAGCATCTCCCACTGTTCCAGGGATCTATAGGTCAGCACTACCACACACAGCTTCCCCTAAATCAAGAACAGACATTGGAGTTGGGGGGGGGTGCAGACGAGTCAATTGTTCTCATAAAAAATCAGTGACAGGTTTTTTATTATTATTATTACTACATTTTGACTACCTGTTATGCTCTTGAAGAGCTCTTTTTTCTGTGGCAGGAAGTGAGAGGCCAGTTGGATAGGGGCAATAAAATGGGAATGTGGAGTCTCTTCATGGCTGAAGACATTGGCATGAAGCCAGAGGATGGAAAGAGGGTCCCGGGAGACCCATGCATGGCCGGGGTCGGCCTGGATTCCCGCCAAATCCCACTACATTCACTTGGAATCCCCCCCCGTTCTCAGCTCCACAAAGCCACTGCAACAGTACTTCACTTCCCTCTCTTGCATGAGCTGATTATCTGCCAAGTCTCATATAGATTAGTTATTTTTAATAAAAAAAAACAGGCCACAACTTTCGTGTAGATGATAGGAATACATTGGGAAAACAAATAACGCAGCATATTCATGGCTTAAATCTTCTGTTTTATGTGTTTGTCATATTAAATGTCAAATTTAATGTGAAATTAAACATTTTATGTCATGCCATTTGTCGATATATTGTAAAGGGGCCCATTGTACCGCAGCCATATCAAAGCGTCACTCTGGAATGCCTTCATATTTCATTCGCTCTGATGGAACTTGGGGAGAGCAGTTTCCAGGGCATAATTTAGTCATAGCACACTGTGGTTTAGAACAGTGTAAACTAATAACCCTGAAAGTGACGCTGGCAGTCTTTTAATTGTTTAGTAGGCTGATGATCTAGAGAGGTTGTTAAAGCAGAAGCCTGCAGCCATCCACACCTGCTGTGCTGAAGATATGGATTCCACTCTGGGACATTCTGGGTTTGGACTGCAGCTTTTTCTGAGCCTTATGGTTTAGTCATTTGCAGAACGCCCCACTGAGCTGGAAATTTATCAAAGAGTGATAGCAGTGAAAAAAAAGGAATACCAAGTCCAATTTGCTTTTTTGGGAATACATCAAATTTAAAGGACTGCTTTGGGAACAAAACATGAAGCTCCTTCCCATAAAGGAAGCAGACCAAGCTGTCCATGACCAATAACAAGACTAACATAAGGATTTATGGATGCATGTTGTTAAAAGAGTGTTCTTTAATGTATCCACTTAAATTTTATTAATTCTTTTATCCCTGATTGTATCCCTGGTTTAAATTTGCACACGAGTACAACACTGCACACACATTCTATACACCTGTAATCAATCAGTCACAGTCTTTAACTGTGAATAAACTAATTTCCCAGTGACATAAGACTCCCGAACAATAACAAGAGAGATCAGACCTCGTGTGTTTACCTGAGCAGACGAAAAGCCGTATCTAAAGTCACGTGCAATTTGCTTCCAGCATCGGGCGTGGTGCATGCAGGATTATTCGCCACCTCACGCAAAAGCACCAGCGCAGCATGGCCGCTCCCATTTAAAAACAAACACGTTTCAATGTTGTGTCAACACACAACGTGCATGCTATTCCCACCGCCCAGCCCCATGCATGCAGTCGGGTTGCATTGCTGGAGAGGCAAGTAAAAGAATTTCAGGCCAAAGTATGTTAAAAAAAGTTTTACATTACATTACTGTCATTTACCAGATGCTCTTATCCAGAGCGACTTACATAGGTCGTTATTTTTACATGTTATCCATTTATACAGCTGGATATTTACTGAGGAAATCATGGGTTAAGTACCTTGCCCAAGGGTATAGCCGCAGTACCCGAGTGGGGAATCGAACCGGCAACCGTTTGGTTACACGCCCTGCTCCTTACCCACTATGCAACTCTGCTGCCCCGTTTTGTGATTATGACTAAATATTTTTTTTGCAAATGTTTGTTTTGTAATTACACTGAGGTGCAGGGTTAGGACTCCATTTGACTGACAAAAAGATTCTAACATTAGTTACCATCTCATCTAAGTTAAAGCCCTGCACGAAGTTAACCCTGTTCACTTTCCAGTTCAGATGTTGCTGCAAACCATCTCAGAGTGGCCACTGACCCTGTTCAGAGGAAATGTAGAGCTATTTAAACTTTAACGGAAAGGATTACTCTTCTCCCACACTGAAATGAACAAACAGACAGAAAAATACTGCCTATGATAAACCTGTATAGCACTGAGTTTGGGTACAGTATGTCACAAAACTGCATCTTATATTCTACCCAGTGCTCAATATTGAAACACAGTTATGTAACCATGCTGCATTTGTTGTAGTAGACTGCCCATTTTTTTTGTTCACAAAGAATGTAGGAGCTACTGAATTAAGTGGAAATTGGGTTATTGGATGCATAGAATGTTCGAAAGCTATTGTCAGTTATTTGAAATTTGTCTTCATTGTGACTGTTGTTGTTTCACATAAAAGAAACATGAATTTCAGAGTAAGATGGAGCCTCCACCATATTTAAAAGTTAAAATGCATGTAAAAACAACACAGTGGGTCTAGCTACAGTCACTGTGCTGACTGCTTACTCACTTTGTAACCATGTTTCCATAATCTTCATGAAAAATTTTGCCTACTCCAAATATAACATTTTTTTTCTGCAAAAAGACACATTAAGTCAATGCTCTGGGATCTTGAAATATCAAAACACGCATATAACCTTAAGCTTAAACAGAAAAGTATTTAAATAGTCAAAGATCAAAAATCATCAAAACTTTTTTGGGAGGGGGTGGGGTAATGTTCCCTCAGAACTGTCTGTATAACTTGCAGACTTTAACAGATTTTTTTTTAAATGTTCATACTTTTTAACGTATGAAAAACATAAGTTTAAGCTTTTTCCTCCCCAGTCCAAAGTCCTGGGGTTAAAAACAGGCCAAGTGGAACCAAGATAATGACTGTGATTAACCTGCTGTAGTCAGAGAAGGCTGAAGTCAAGAGAGGTTCTGCGGTTGCTAGTAGATCATCAATTTTTCAAATCCAATTAAACAGTTGGTGTGTTTTTTCTGTAGCAATTTAATCCAGAATCAACACCACAAAGTTAGGTCTCAGACCTTTTTTTCAATTAAATATTGTGTGTTGAAAGAGGCAGATCTTTCTTCTCCTATTGGGTAATTTCGAACATAGTCTTGAACTGGCTCCAGTAAAGTGCAGTTGTGTCACAGACAATATATACCTTACACACATCATGGTTGCCGGTCCATTTATCAGTGCTAACAAGCAAACAGTTTAACAAGAGCCAGCTCACTCCCTCAACCTTCACCACTGCTGTTTCTCAGTTTAGCAGTATTTATATTGGACCTGTAGGAATTACTGAGACAGAACCCAGATTACATGCTTGTTTAAGTGGTCTTATCTCACTCTTATCTGATCCTGCTGATCTAGACTCAATCTGCAGAGCCAGCATGTCATGCACAAGATTACTTGTAATGCAAATGCTCTTGATTTTCATTATTAGAATCAATACATCTTGCTTTTGGGACATAATAAAAGTTGCAAAAATAATTTTGCCTACTTTCAAAGCGATTAAACCTAATTTAAAAAAATCAGAAGGTCTTGCCTACATTTTGATTAAACAGTTCACAAGCCTGGTTCAGTGGATGCTCATGTAGTTAAAGTCTACAATAGAGCATTATTATTATTATTATTATTATTATTATTATTATTATTATTATTATTATTATTATTATTAATCAAAACATTAAAAACTTTGATTGCTTCACCTGATGTTGGCAGCAAATAGCTGATTGTTTACTGGGCCAAGCTGAGAGCACAAGTTCCTCCAGTTTTATCAAACCAGGTGTATCGCCACCACTTACATATGGGGGCTGGCAGGTTGTTTTCAGAATCTCAATTTTCAATCAGGAAGTTTAATTTTCTGTGCTTGTGAGCCATGAAAGTTTTTGACCAGGTGGATGGCCTGTGGATATTATGTCTGTTTTTTTCCTTTTTATAACTTATACAGTATTAAACATTGATTTCATAGATTGTAATCATTTCCTTGCTTTCTGATAGCTAATGCATACAGAGCGATTGAGTGAAATACAGGCTAGTTACTGTGTTTTAGTGGTTTAAGTGAGAGTATACTGCCTTACAATAAAAGAACCCTTGATCTGTCTTGGTAGCTGATATTTCAGGTTTTCTTATCTTTTTGTACTTTGGTGAGTGCCACGGGCCCTGGCTATTTAAAACATGACCCAAAATGGAGGGTAGGTAACTAACTTTACGGTAATACTGCCTTGCAACGCTGTAGCACTGTGTCTTTTCTCTCACTGAAGCTTCCTGCGGAAAGAAAGGAACTGGGACTGAATTGTCTGACTGCACTTTCTGCAGATAAAACCCTTTCATTCGAACCTCTCAGTACGTAGTGGTGTTCATTTTACGTTCAAATAAATGTGATTTATTGAGCAATAGCAACACATGGAGGAGCTCCTTTCCGTCTGAAGTGGGTGTATCCCCAGAGATAATTTGTGGCATTTGTTGATAAACAAAAGACTGTCTTTCATCTGAAATGTTCACAAGAGAAATGTGTATTATGGATCTTAAATATGGATGGAGGGCGGGTGTTACACATGCATCATATCTGTCTTGTTTCCACTGTATTTATGGCTTATGGCCTGTTCTTGTGGAGCCATGTATCCCCCAGAGCATTCTTGTTTTAGTTATTCTAATACTAGCTCATGGACACATCTTATATAAAAAGCCAACTGACTGAAAAAAAAGTTTAAGTTCTCCAGGGCAAAATTTCAGCAATAGATTGTTATTACTACTTTAGTAATATAAATCAATCGGAGAGATTTCAATAGTCATTGAAGCCAAATGGCATTTTATACCAAAAAAATAAAAGAACCAAAACTCAAAGAAGGAAAAGAAGAAATATGCATGGAATAAACACACAAGAAAACAGATTTACAAAAGCCAATATATCTCAGATCCCGCAGTGAACGGACTATTATAGTCTCTGTGTTTACTTGGGAGATAAAACTACTTTTCAAACACAATTACATTTTCGCCTTAGTGAAATAAAGGTACACTTGAAGTATTTAACTTTATTTAATTGAACTTGTTTTATTTACAGTGAATTCAAAGTTGTCCGCACACGTGCTATCTCTTGCTTGATCTTTATGTCTCTGCTCTTTCACTGCGTTGCCAGTGAATTCTTGGACTTACTGGGTGAATAGCAGTGCGCAGAAAATAGGCCAGTACAATGCTGATGTGCATGTAAAATACAAACTACTAGAATAGGTTGATCATTACATATTCAACATATTATTTTTTTTAGATTCAAATGTTTTCTGTCCCCCCCACTTGCTGCTAGTTTGACATGGGGGATAGGGGCAGCAAGTAAGCCTTGCCAATCGTGCATAAATTCGGCAACGGAGAGAGAGGCAGTTCCGGTCTGCTTCTCTCCAGGGGAGGCTGACGGGGTGAGTTTTCCTCCTGCCACAATGGCACTATGTTGGAAATGCAAGTGAGCATTCTCCAGCCTTTTTAACAATTCGGCCTTGGGGATTTCACAGACACTTTGTCAAGCACGATAAACAGGGATGAAATGTTTATGTAACGCACTGAGGCCTGCATCCACTGCATTAGAACAATTTGGTGCACACAAATCCATCAATCTAGAAACTGGATGATTCCCCTCGGCCAGGGCTTTTGGGTGACACCAGAGGCTGCTCTCTGGAATGAGAGTCTCCACTTTGGTTTCCTTTTGACTTTTGTTTAGAATTCACAAAGCTGTTTGTTTCCATGTATGTGCATAACTCGGAACTAAACGCTGTTTCAAACACAAAGAGCTGGAAATCAATATGGTTATGTTTTAGATATGGATTTCAAATAAAAAACAATAAATGAGCTTTCAAGTTCTTCTGTTTGGTTGCTGTTGTTCTTTGCTTTTTGGCACGAGGATTTGTCCGATGCACAGATGGTTTCCAGTGAGTTCATGAATGCTGTTCACTGTATTTGACCAGGCAAGCTTTACAAGCACACCCAGTGGGACAATGGCCATTGATTAAACAAATGGGCTTCGGGGAGATACCGCTCTCTTTAATCTCCTGGGTCAGGAGTTATGTTTGTGATCCTGGCTTTCCACAGGGGTTTGAATAGTTTATCTTGAGGTAAATCTGCTTTCAAAAGGACTTCCAGACTCTGAAACATACCTTAAGCTTTATCTCCTACTTGAAAAAACCTCACCCAGGGTGGGGTCAGGGGCCAGGCCGATGGAGGGGTGTGGACTGGAACTGCCATGGAGCTCTGATTAAAGCGGCCTAAAAATCCAGTCATGGTGAAGGAGCCAGTAGACAATGGCGTGATGGAGATCTGACAGCACCTCTTATCTGCATGGGTGATGTTGTTCTTACTGTGTTCCTCATGAAACAGATGGTCTCTGGGGTGGTGAGAACCAGGAATCCTCTGTGGCCCCCCCACCCAGCCCAATTGCTTCTTCAGCAGGGGGACAAAGACTCAGCTCGCCAGGTTACTCTTGGCTTTCCCGTCCCTCAGACATCTCTGGAGGATAACTAATTGCTGGAGAGACATTCCCCAATGGCTTATTAAACTTTTCTCCAGTTTCGGCTCCAATTATCTTCTGTTGTTCGCAAGAGATTAAGAAAACATTTTTCAGAGTTTAATGCAGTCATTGCTGAATCCCTGGAAGCTTAATTCTTGGTAATCTACAGCACCTTCTCTTGAGTGTAACGGCCAGGGACCAGGCAAAGTCAGGGGAAAGAGGGACTATTAGGGAATGGAATTAGGCATCAAAGCAAGTCTCCCTAACAACAGATTTCAGTGATTTAATTTCATCCCTGTTTCAGTTCATCCCTGCCTTAATGCTGCCTGTGGAGTTACAGTGTACCAGCAGGAGGAACCTGGCATAAGTCATAAGCTTCTTTGTAGAAGAAACCCCTCAATTATTGGGTCAATTTGTTCTTTTTTAGCATTAATTCTGAATGAGTTCTTATGCTTCCCTGGAGCTCTTGCACTTTTTTTGAGCTTTAATAAATATAAGACAATTCTTTCCTGTTGTCTGGCTGTGGCAAAGTTTCAAATGGTAAAATATTGCATTACTTATTGCTATCCTTCATCCAGAGTGACTCCCAAGCTGAAAGACTGTCATCCTAAAAGTCTCAGCAAAAACCACTAATTCCTTTCCCAAACTTCCTCAACAATATCAACATGATTTAAACATATAAGTAGAAAAAAGGGCCTCATTTCTTTTTCCAGAAGTTCTGTGCCCAAAATACGACTCCTTAAATTGAGTTTCAAACAAAACACCATTATCCCTTCTCCCAGCTTAGCACTGTACCTGTAACACAGATCTCTGCAGGCTGTGGAATTATGATTTCCGACATTTCCTCCCCTTTTTAGTTAAATTCCCTACAGTCACTGAAGATGAATGAAAAAATGACAGACTAAAATGCATAATTCAATTACAGCGACCTGAGGAAATATTTTTCCTGCACTATAGTATTAAGAAAAACAACATCTATTAAAGTGAAATCGCTGACTAAGGTTTTTTCCAAGGAATTTTATTACTAATTTATTTTATTAGTGTGCTTTCATAATAACAGGAGTAACTCATACCACATTCAGGCCGTCCTTGCCACCCATTTTTGTTTTCAGTTTGTTAGAAAAACTCTTGAATAATGAAGGGTGATTGCTAATCCAATTAAGCGTTATTAAAGCTGCAGTATAGCTCTTTTGAAGTGTGGACTGAATCCATCAGATTTCTCATATGCTGTGGCGAGAATATTATGGATAATGTTCCTTTACGATACCCTGATGGGGCACTGTACGATCTGATCCCTATGGAATATCTGGTCTCTCCTCCAGTTTAACTGCAATTTAAGACAAAACGTCATCCATCAAAGTACTTATTAACAAGTTGACAGGAGCATTTAGAGTACTCTTGAAATTGTAATACCCCACAACCACCACCACCATACGCACACAACTATTTTAATGGCATTTCCACTTTGCCTATTGCTAGTATAAGCTTTAGATTCACAAAATTAAAGTAATTCAATCTGTGTGGTTGAGAATGGCAGTCAAATTCACATGTGCAGTTTAATATGAATCATGTCATAGTTTCTCCTCTTTGATAAATGTTCTGGTTTGGCAATTTCACATCAAATCATGCACTACCAACAGCCCTGTTTACATAAAGGAAAATGATCCATGTCTGACATGCTGTAGCAGCAAAGAAACACTTGCTGTTTGCGGACGATTTGGGATGAAAACACAAACCGAAAATAACAGCTTTGCGAAAGAAACATAATTTATTAATTGTACAGTAGTAATGTCCTGGAAAATAGTCCATTCAGAGTTACATTATCGACAGAAATCTGACAAGAGTTATGCAACACTACGTAAGGCCAGCGATCCAGACAAACCAGCTCACTAGTGCAGCTGCCTGCGGATCTTTCCAGGCAGAAACTGTGTGGCTTAATGAAACCCAGATGTTACGAGCACATTACAGCGCTAGAAAAAAATATCGATCAATCTGAAAGGCAGTCCTCCCAGTTGTGGGAGGTATCTGAACTGACAGCAGATATGAAGATGCAGTTGGAGGAGGAGGGAGGAGGGTGAAAGTGGAGAGAGGATGATGAAGCAGAGCTTCAGAGAAAGGTCTAAAAGTGGACTTATCTCCTTCCTATTTTAGTACTCTTTGATCTGCAGATGGTGGTTGATGCGAACTTTCTTTTTTTTCCGAAGTGAAGCTTGAAAGTGGAAAAAAAATTGTATCAATCAATAAATCTCTGTTAACGTGTCACCAAATATGATAAGATCAATTGATCAGGAAAAAGTGTAAACTTCTGAATTTAGAAATGCTTTGACTTCATACTTCCATTGCATGATTTTGATATAGTTTCAAATTGCTGAAAAACTTTCTCTTAATATAAACAGACCTGATCTAAAACTCCACTGAGCACCATTTATGGTTCCAAAAATTAATGATTCAAATAAACAGCTTAAAGTGCTTTAAGGAACCTTTTATGGAGCAGTTAAAGCCAGACTGTGGCCAGAAACATGTTTGTCTTAAATTGCATTAAACACCAATTGGCCTTCCAACTCAAAATAGATGTGGGGTGAGAGATGAATCTGGTATATCTGAGGGAGAACCCCTGTCTGAAATGGAAACAAATGATGGATCAACAAGGTTCTGGACTGTAAATGTAAGTTCTCTTTTGGCAACCTGCTGAACCTTCAGTTAATGCCACAGCGCCTGGGGTTGAGCCATATCTCAAACTGTTTTAAATGAGACATGCAATCTCTAATGCTGCTGTCTTTGATGGTGGACGAGTTCTTTTTTTCCACAGAGTTGTTTGGTCCACAGCCATGACACAAAAAATATAAGCAGAACTTCAAACAGCTTCCTATGCATTCCCTTAAAACCAATTCTTTGGTGGAGAAATGAAGGGAGCTGATATACATTTTGTGCTGCCTACAATTCTTCCTGGCTATCAGGTTAAGGGCTCTCTACCACATCAAAGAAAGACTCTTCAATGCCCCTGCCAGACTACTGCAGGGGAGTGAGGGCATCATTTAAAGTCAGTAATTCAGCATTAACCTAAACAACACTAATACACGCTTGCCTCTATCGCTGGTTGTTAGTTCTTCCACTCAGTTGAAAAAAGCAGGAAATTAACAGATTAACAGACTATTAACACAAGGACCACTAAGCCCACTGATTTACATCACATGCCAAGAAATCCAGAATGATTTGTGTACAAATGCATATTAATTACCCTTTAAATAGATGTATATGTGCGAGTCATAACAATAATGCTTGTTGAATGCACACATTTTGCACACACAGACATGAAACACTTCAAGCGTCAGACAAATTGCATTTTAGCGATTCAAGGTCAGACGCTGTGGTCAATTTCCAGGCTTCAGAGAGGGGAATGGATGAATGCATTCACTGCAGTACGTTCTATATGTTCTCCTGCCTCAGGATTTGACAGACAGATTATCACCTCCTGTGCATGAGTGCACGTGCTCTCTGGTGTAATGCACCGTATAGTCCTGACCAGCACCGACCCGGCAGACAGGGGTCAGCCTCTTCTCTCTGTTAAGGTGCGACATTCTTTAGCTCTATACCTGACCCACATCACTGCGACTCTTATTCAACTTGGGAGGCAAAGATCGGCAGACGAGAATGACCCCCCCTTCCCCTCCCCGAGCCACCCTCTCCACACACATACAATCTCCCTAAAACACAGCACCCATTCAGGACTTTAGTCATTTCTGTCTCACCATTCCTTTCAGATGAGAAGGGACTTTGTGTAAACACTCCTCTATTCCTTTACTGAGGACAAATTTGTATTCCTTTTTTTTAAAAAAAAAGCAGCTTGATGAAAGCTTTTTCACACTGCTGACAATTGGTTGGTGACTGTTTTTAAGTAACAAATCAGATGATAGTATAATGCTTGACATGAAAGAGTACAGAAAGTTTCAGATAGTTTAGCTTCCTTGACAGCTACGGAGAGACAAATTTATAGTGTTGTACTGTTGCAAAAAAGCCTTTTTTTCTGAGGAGCCATGCAGTCATATTATTGAAAAAACCCTTTTATGTACCTGGCATTCTGGGTAATCTATTAAAGACATAAAGTAAACAGACTTTCAAAGTAACAACCCCAGCTCGGATTCACTCGCTGTTCAGTAGTTTTTCTCACGGTCGCTTGAGTTCAAAGCCGAAGCGTCTCTGTCACTGTCACTGCTCTCTCCGGTCTACACGCGCCGTCCTGTCCGCACGCGCCGCTGGCTTATGAAAGTTAGCGGTACAGGCGAGGGCTCCTACCTTCTGCAGCCACTGCGTGTTGTTCTCCATGGTGCTCTCCAGGTGCTGCAGCTTCTGGGCGGACCACTCCCTCTCCGGCGGCGGGGCGTCCCGCTGCGCCACGTTGATGTTACCGTACTGGTCGGGGCTGCCCCCCCGGCAGCTCTCCACCTCCGGCAGGATGAAGGTGTAGCTGCAGTGGCCGTGCTGGACGCGGTGCAGCCTCTTCCTCCCCTCCCCGCCCCGTCTCTGCCCCCCGCCCCCGCCGCCGGCGCCGGCCGCCGTGCCGGCCACCAGCAGGCTCAATCCCAGCACCACCAGCCTCATGCTGGCTCAGGTCCTTCCCCGCTCAGGTACTGTCACCTGCCGCAAGGTGTGCCTCCGTTGACCCCACACTCACTCCCTCTCCACCCCACACATGGCTCTGCTTCTCAGGGGGAAAGACGCTCACTTCTTCTCTTATTCTAAATGACCCTTTTTGTTCTTTATGTCTCGATTCTTTTTTTTTTTTTTTCCTTTTTTCCCCCTCTTCTGCACGGCTTCCTCTGAACTCTCCCTGGCCCCTCAGTGCTACGTGAGACAACAGTCACAAATGCTGACCCATGAACAGCCACAGAGAGGGAGCCGCTCTATGTGAAGCTCTCAATCCTTCCCAAAAAAACAGAAAGAATCGCTTCCCTCCTATCCCACTCCAGTGGGTCAAGTTTCAGAAATGACCAAAGTGAAATAGCTCTGCCCCCTTATCTGGAGCTTGGGGGAGGAGGAGATGGCTGAGGGAGGTCTGTTATTAGCACACCCTGTCTCCCGGCTCCACTAATTTGCCTGTCCATCCTGCTCTGGAGCTGAAAACATACATTTCGTATTTTGGCCTCATCTTCTGTCTCTGTAAGACCAAGGGAGATGTGATAATACATCCACAATGTTTAGCAGCAGTGGTTTTTCAGGGGTGATGGTCCTATAAAAAAGAAACTGTTCATTTTAAATGAATAAATCAAAAACTTATTTCTTTGATTTGTTGGTTTTTGATATCAGTGAAGCCTTAAAGAATCTTTATGTTCTTCTTATCTGTATGTATGCACATGGCTGGACTTTTATATGTTGCATATAGCAATGACCCTTGTTCTGGCAAGTTTTTTAAAATTGTCAAGCAGCAGACAAATGCGTTTGTGCACATATTCGTTTCTTTCCATTTATGTCCAGAATTTTCTTTTGGACATTCATTCTGGCAACAGAAAACAGAAAGACTGAACTTGAACCCCAGTTTTTTTTAATTACTTTGATTGATTTTTCATTGTAACAAAGTGCAAGATGCTTGATACAAAAGCCAAAACTGGGTCTCTCCTTTTACAACATTTTCTCACTGATATATATGAAACGCAAAACACCAGCTTGATTATTTAAATACCATTGTATTCCAGAACTGCTAACTGCTATACAGAAAAATACTTACAAAATAATTATATTGCATGGTAACAGTTAGTGTTCACTCTCACAAATGACCTTTCCCATGTGAGAATCCACAGCAACATAATTGACAATAATTACATCAGGACACAAAGGGCTGTGTGAGAAAAGTTGCAGTTTGCAGCAATATGGCTCTCAGAACCACTGCACGGCCGTCTTTATGGGCAGTAACCAATAACATACTGTGATCTCAGAGCCAATTAGAGCAACAGTAATTGCCATGTCATAAACCAGGGGTTGTCATTGTCAGTAGTTGCTTCACTTAATTAGTTCAAGCTAATTTACTGTCAACTGATGATCAGAATATTCTTTATTGAGAGTAATGTGTACGCTGTTTTACATGACTCTACATGTGCTTATGTGAAGCATTACAGTAGTGGCTGTATAACTGCTAACAGTTGTGATCCTGTGACTTTTATGCTCACACTCACTGGTCCGAGAGTGTTTTTCTTTGCTCACACTCACTGGTCTGGGAATGTTGTTAGATGGTCAGACACTGTTGCTCGTTCAACTTGAATGGATACACTTCTGTTCTTTTGTGCTGGAAATTGCTGTGGATAAGAGCGTCTACTAAATGAATGTAATGTAATGTAATGCAATGTAATGTAATGAAAGACACAGTGTTACCATGGCTGTTAGTTCAGTGTTGTGCAGGCATGACACCAGTAGGAATGGTCCGAGCCAAAAAGAATATTTGCCTCGGGAAGATTCAAAAACCCCACTACTGATAAGAGAAGTTCCCAGAATTAATTTCCTATATAACAAGCACAGCTGCAACTGCACAACTTTTAAAAGGCACAATACCACTATGAAACAAATCTATTTAACACCACTTCAGACAAATGAGGATTGCGTAAAGGCATTGTAAGGGCAGTCGAGTTAGAGTGGAGTAACTGTTGAAGTAGTGGTTGACTGACATGGCTGGGAACAGGGGTGACTGGTCCTTGCATTGGCTAAGTATGGTATTGGTTCGTGTAGTTCCTAGAATTTGTTCATATCGGATTTGTTTGCATTTGCAGCCAGTGCCCTGAAGCCAATTTCAAATATGGCCATGGTGATGTTTTTCTGATATTATTTTGCATTTATTTATTGTTTGATAACAAGGCTTATCAAAGGATTTTTTTGTATGAAGTAGCAATTGATAATTATTTTGGATTTTGGTTGAGTAGTTGCTTTTGCCAGATGTATTTATCAAATCTGACTCAAGTCTGGCTTTTCTAAATGTCATAGGTTGAGGCAGAGTACTTTTGGGTTATTGTGGTCATTTGTCTTGATTGCTCAATCAATGTTTATGAAACTGTAGTCCAAAACATCAGTACCAACACCTCATCAACCAGAACTGTATTTTTTGGAAAACCTTAAGTATTTTCATGGATATCTTCACAAGAAAATGCAACTCTCAATGACATTTTTTGCAAAACGGTAAATAAAAATCCGAATCCCTGACACAAAAATCTGCCAAGTAAGCCCGGATAATCCAAATCAAAGCGTTGGTTTGAACCAGAAAGGAATTACTGCCATTAGCATTCATCTATAGCTTACATATGAGAATTATAACTGCTCAATTGTTCCATCAACAATCAGCCCTAAATAATATACAAAAGAAGGCAGCAGTTAATTTATTCATTTATTTATTTTCTGGTGGGGCCCAACTCTGCTGTGATATGGAACAATGTGAGCTTCCAGGACTCGGCTTTTGTTGGGGGTTGGTTTGCTTCACACCCACGTCTGTCAATAGCATTCCTTCCACCATACTCCCCATTCCTGAACCCCAGAGGGGAGTTTTTCCTCAGTGTGGAAATGGAAGTTATACAACAATCATCCTTATGACCAAGTGACACTACTGGACTCTGTGACTTCTGCTTGCTGGGCAATCACAGCAGACGCTTGTAAAGGAGGCCTCTGTCTTGAATAAAGGTTCCTCCCTCTGTGAACTTCAAGGGTGATGTACTCCCTGTGTGACGAAAACATATAGCTTCACAGAGATACAAGAAGGGAGAGTCAGTAAACAGTTACAGTGTGAGTTCATATTTCTAATGTGTATTTCTTTTCCCTGCTATAGACTGGCACTGCTATGTGTCTTCGGTTGACTTGATTTCAAAAACAAACAAGCAAACAAACAAACAAACAACACTGTAGACCGTTTACTGTATAAAGGGAAAAATGAGTATACTACTTTTTGCCAGAACGCTTCTCATGTTCCGTTTTTCAGTGATACATTTCTTTCTTGCTAGGAATTTTTGGATTAACTGCAAGATACCGGATGTAGCTTCTAACACAAATGCAACCAGAAATTTATGAACAGAATTTCCCAGAATTTCATCTGAACAATTCATAGGCATCTGGATGAGTCTCAGAGTCCCCTGAGTGGTGTGAAAAGGGGTCCCTGGCTGACATATGCACCCCTACTCTGGCAAAACAAAACCAGTATGTTCCACTGCTGTGGGCAGATGACAAGAGTGCTCTCGAACCTGAGCGGTGGGACTCAGTTTGTGCTTGCAACAAGTGCCATCACTGACTGACTGAGCCACTCAGGAACCACAATACCACAATATGTCCAATGCAATTCATGCAACAGTTGTTGATCATGTGATCAGTAGTGGGTGGTGGATGAAGCCCAATTTGATGATGTGCAGACACAGTGGCTGTTGACTATGTATTTGTTATCTGTGTGAAAAGGTGGCACGATTTTGTGTGAACCAAAACTTAAAAACTTCAGTTTTGAGAACCCAAGAACAGATCGTTTCAAGAAATGTGTGTAAACAACTGAGAAAAAGTGTGACGTATGACTCATGGTAAATGTTTAAATGGAGCCAAGTGAAAGACATATCATCAATTATGCATTAATTACATACCCCAAAAAAAAATCCCAGTCGCACTGAGTTTGTGCAAGGTGGGTGGATAAATTTACAACTGTCAAAGAATTATTTATATTCATGGTCTATGAACCCCCAATTGAAATGTTGTTTTTCTAATTAAGCTGTGCTCCTCAGTCATTTCTGAACATACGCATTTGTTCAGTAGGCTGATTATAGCAGGAATGATAAGTAATTGCTCATAAGTAATTGATATGTACTTGTCAGATTCTTACTCTGCTGAATTATTCACAAACATGGTTATTAGATGTAGCAATATCAAAAGCACAGCCTTCTATCAGTTCAACAAGCCCTTTTTGGAGTTCACAAATGAAGATGACTACATACTGTAATAACTTTATGA
The DNA here is from genome assembly GCA_019176425.1 of Megalops atlanticus. Classification (NCBI taxonomy): domain Eukaryota; kingdom Metazoa; phylum Chordata; class Actinopteri; order Elopiformes; family Megalopidae; genus Megalops; species Megalops atlanticus. Next base: position 34,519,953 of record CM032879.1, on the reverse strand, counting down.
TCAATATTTTATTGACATTCCCCATAGTAAAGCGTAACCATAAACAATATAAAAACTGCCCTTTGTACAGAAACATATGAACAGACCTTGCAAAGCTCCTGTGACTGAATATCTCTGTACGGGGAAACAGAGAGGTCAGGCTGGCTGGATGGCTTGTTCTCATCATGGATTTTTCTAACTGTATATCCTAATCACCGAATTGACAAACTCTTGTGCTTTGGGAAGTTGAGTCACAGCTGGATCCGCTGCCAAACCCAGTTTAAAAAAAGGAACACGCTCTAAGTGCTTTTCTGGTTTAATCTCCATCCCAGTGCACTAGCGCAACTGATTCCCTCCAAATGAGCTCTCCGGATCTGCACAGGACCCCGGCGCTCCACATTACCGCACCCTACATCCATCAGTTCACATCCAGTTCATATCACCATGGGGATGCTGTCCAAGTTTGCAAAAAAAAAAAAAAAAAAACACATCGTTTGTATTGAGTGAATAAGCGTTCATAGGAAAAAGATTAAGTTAATGAGAAACTGCATTTTTTCATTCCTGTTCACCAGTGTCTGTTTTGTTCTGTTAGATGACTAATCTCACGGCGGCTTCCCGGCATATTTTCTCTGAATCAATGCAGATGTACCGCTGCTTCTCAGGATGGTCCGAACCCTCTCACGTTGCGACGTGGTGCCAGAGGGAAGACGGTTTTCAGAATGCAGAATTCCCCGGCAAAATGCAGCCAAACAACAGGCACGGAGAATGAGACGTTTACTGTGCTGCATTGCACACAGGGCAAACCATTAGGCCTCATTTCGTTGATGTTCTACATGTAATCCTCAAGGCTAGGTGTGTGAGGCTGAAGAAGCGAATGTGGAAATGAATGGAGTGCAGAGCAGAGTGTTGGAAAAAAGGTTTCCGCTCACCAGCATTCACTGGGAGCTCTTCCCGTTGAGACCCCATCCCTCCTTGATTGTGAGGGATAAGGTCAGATCCTGCCTCACACTCCGTAATGCCATACACCTGCAAAAACAGAGACGTGTGGGAAATGTACCACACTAACGGGCAGAAAATGAAGCCTGCGGAGAAATTCAAACCAATTGCGCGAGGTGGAAGTGAGGACAGTTTTTGGACTGTGTCTGAATGCTAATAATTGGAGTATAATAAATCATAATTAATAGTTGATGGTAGACACATTCATGCCATATCGCATTTCACATGAATGATCACTCTTTGCCCATTGAAAAATACACATTTCCCAGTGCACAGATAGGTGTATACAATGAATGGTTTGCAATTAGCTGGAAATGGAATCTGTTTGTATCGGATTGCTTAATTCAGTACTTCCCACTCTTTCACAACTTTGTCCCACTTCTCATACAAGAGGTCAGTGAGATTCCGGTTCTTCAAATCCCTGGAGAAATCAGAGCCTATCCCTTTTCTGAAAGGGAATCTGTTTCCATTTAATTTTCCTCATTAGGTGTTGAAAATTCCTTTACATTGCACAAGCCCTAACCATTTGCATGCAGACTTTTAACAAACACAGCCTGACAGAGCAGTGTCTGTTTACAATTGCTCTGTAGTGTTTCCCTGAATCCTTTTTTTTGAGGCCTACCACTAGTTATTATGAAGATAGATCAGACAGAGACAAAACATAATGTAATTGCTGAGAAATTAATTTGTAATTTGAGTCATACATAGGGTGCATTACACTGCACATTAACACACAACAATCACACAGCTGACAGCCACATCCTTTCCGTTTTGTGCTTCCCACTTGTTAATAAATTACAACTACATTATCAATAAATTTGGTGACATTCCTTGCCTTGGTATTCCGCTTGATGTATACCTCTGGCTGACATGGGCTGGTAGATGTCTTGACACCCTAGTCTCACCAAAGCAAAAAATGGTTATGATTAGTGATCAAGGTCAAGACCATGGAGAACCTTCTCTTATTCACTGGTTCAGAGTCTTGACACATACTTTTACACAGCTAATATCTGTTGCACAAACCATACAGAATAATTTTAACAATGCCTTGGTCTCACTCTTCACATGACAAAGATCCTACTATATCTATTCTCCACCACAATTGCTTGGGTCAGAGGTACACAGCCCAACATACTTTAACAATAATTAAATCAACCAGGATCTTCAATGTATTAACCAACATTATTGTCTTTCAACAGAAGTTGCTCTACAGAGACAATATGCTTTGTTCTAGAGTGTCAGTGTTCATATCCCCTCCCCTCTTCCCCAAAGTAAGTCTGAATTCTCTCTCTTTCGGGATATGTTTACATGTTTTCCAAAGAAAATATATTTATGCTATGCAATCTGAGTCATACATTACCAAACAAAACACGATGTAATTTCTGATGTTTGATAATGTGTGTTATCCACATCAGAAATCAAATTAAATAATCATCAGATTAAATGTACTCTGGTTCTTTCAGGTGAATTTTTCGGCAAATGTTGTATTCAGTTGACATCATGTTTACCAAGTCAATGACATCAAGTTTAACAAGCTAGAGCTTGATGGCATAGGTAAGCCGCATTATGTTGGTGTTTTGGGAAATTACAAACGGCTACCCTTTCGCCTTTGTGGCAGGTTTTTAATCACGGTGATATTGTTGAATTCCCTTCTCTAAGGAGCACACCCCTGAGAGCACAACTAAGTGATCAAGTGATCATTATTGGTGACAGCTGTTCAAGAGACATTTTCACCAGTGCATAGCTGAAGACCACATTAAATGATTGAGAGTAAATCAAGAATTATCTGAGTGCAGTTCAAACATACACGAAAGTCAAATTTATCTTGATGCTGATGCAATTCAATTAATTTCGAATTAACACAATGTTTACCATTACCAATGGAATGCAAATCACTAAGGTAAAAGTAGCTCCACATTTGTTGATGCACATCCCATTACGATCAGCAGTTAACAAACAACTGATTGAATACTCGTTTTAAATACAGAAACTGTGATCAGCTGACAGTGATGGGGAGCCCACAGCCATGGAACATATTGGCTTTCTTCTGCTGGGGACAGGAGTGGGTAAGTCAGCAGGGGTTGCTTGTCTCACCACTTTCAGCCACCTGTGACACATCAGGCACCTTCAGTTGCTTGGATGATGTCAGTGTAGCCGTGCCTATCCTCCAACTGGTGCTTAGCTCAACTGTGGCGACTTTCAGTGTGATAAATAGCCATGGCTGGCGCGAAAGTGTATCGGAAGACTGCATTCGCTACGCACCAGCTCTCCTGCATGGGTACAATGGTTGTCATGGTGAAATGAACATAACATGTTCGGTTCCAAAGAAATAGGTCTGAATAAAAGGGAAAAAAAAATCCAGAAATAGTTTGACTCAACTTGTCGTTAAAATGAAACACAGTAATCTGAAATAAACACTGAGAAGGATGTGGCTTTACTGTAGGAAGCATGATAGCTACATAGAGAACACCACAACAAGTAGACTTTAGTTAACTAGATTTTGCGTCTTTATCAATTTATTATGTTTGTGTTTATAATCTTATAGACACAATTGATACTTTTTGATGAAAAAGTCACCATCAGATGTAGCCTTGTAACAAAAGAAATACTGTTACACTTCCCCAGCCAGTAAAGCAGGGGAACGTACAGTAAACTAAAAAAGCTAAATGCTATTCCCCCCATAATGTCTAAATCTAGAGTAAATTTTTTCTTCAGTTATAGTGGAAAAAACGCATGCTTTGCCATGCAACACAAAATAGGTAACATTCTGCTTTCGTTATTTGCCTTTGTATATTATTTACACAGAATGAAACTGACATTATATGAAATGCATCCTGCCGTTAGGAATCACAACTATCCAAGATGAATAGAGTTTTACAAGCAATTTATTCTTGAACAAAGAAATGGACAAAATTGATATTTATGTTTTAAAGAATGTTTTATTTTATTCTGTTGATACATGTACTTAGCTAATTCAGCTAATTAACTTAATTATTCAGACATTAAAAAACATAAAAAACATGAAGTGTTTTTGCAATCTTTTAAGAGGTAAAATAAACACAAATAAAAAAAAAAATTAATTTGGTCAATTATTTGAATATCACAATGAAATGTCCTAGTGCTGCATGGGATATAATGTCATGACACAGTCAATGTCCTTTATGAAATTTAAACTTGTGTGGTCTGAGTACTGGTCAATCACATAGCCATCATTGTCGAAAATGCAACAAATATTTGCTTTCATTGATTACACATACAACTGTGCATACAACTATAATTTACTTTACTGTTTTCAGACATGGTACAATATTGTCAAGGATAATAATGTGACTTCCAGGATTCCCTGAATAAAGTGTAGAATTCAGTGCTTTTAAATGCATCTACATTGTACAAGTGTTGGCAGAAAAAGAAATGAAAATGTCACATAAAAGTGACTACAGAAACCTGTTACTATCTTCACATGGTGAAAACTTGGGGTTGTGAAATTAGCCATGATGTAATTTAATGTGTCAATAATGAAAAAAGGCTGGGGCAAAAGACTCTTTGTAATGAAACACCCTCCAGTACTTACTTGAACATATTTCTTGAGAACACATCTATTTAATGTAACAGACAGATGCATAGATTTGGTCCAGCTGGAAAACTGGATTTTCAAGTGGGATGATCATTCTTTGACCATGATATCTGAGGTGACTGCTTTGTATGCCATAGTAGTAATGTAAAATTGCAGTATATATTGCTACATTTCAAATTTCAGAACTGTACCCTTTGCGGTTACTTGGAAAAACCCCATCAGTGCTATAGCACACCTGAAAAAGTAGTTTCCTACTTTTACTTTAACCCACTTCCAAACACTGGTGGTCAGGTCAGAGGTATTGTATAATACAAAGATACTGTGGCATCAATATTTACTAGATTCTTGGAAGTCTGCATGAAAGCAAAATAAGACTGTCTCTCAAAGAAGAGCAGGATTCTTAGAGCTCTCAATCAACTCCAGTTAAGTGTAGGATCTTGGGATTTTGCTGAACATCTGAACATCTGTTGGTGATGCGGGTGGGAGAGGGTAACTTTAATCTTTTCAATGCCGAATATGTGTGACGCCTTGGAAATACATTGACCTTGAACTGAGAGACAAAATAGACTCAATTTCAGAACATATTCTGGGCCATTGCCAGCCTTGAATAACATCCTTAATCTCTAGATTTTAGCAATACCCCTGTGTTTTTAGCCTTGGGATATGTATAATTCACACAAATCTATATTTTGGAAATAGTGAAACTGAATGATTGCTTTCAGTCAGTCTGTCATCATCCCCCTCTCATTCCCAGGCACTGCTATCAGATGGGCCTGGACAGACAGAGGTTATGACATCTTGGGACCGAATAATGCCTCTTTGTTCCCCCAAATATGGGTTCTCTTTTCAGCTCTTCTGAATGAAATTCCACCTTGCTTTTTGCATTATTACTTGCGACTGACCTGGATTCTTCCTTGAAATACTTTGAGGATGGATTAGACACTTACACAAAGTTGGTTCCAGCTTTATGGAATAGAATTTAAAACAGGAAAAAAGATGGCTCCAAAACTTGTTGACAGGAATGCTTTTACGGGATTAGGCTGAGGATGAGTACCAAATGACTGATGCATTCAGTGTGATCCTCCTCACCCATCACACAGAGTTGAATACCCTGAAGCACAATCTCCCTCATGAGCATGTACAGTGTACAGTATATGCTGTACTGTATAGTACACTCTTAACTCAGTCCATGGGTACATCCTGTGATCTTCCTTCTTCCTCCGTTTGTTCTTCTTTTGTCATTTTGTCTGTGTCGTGACAGGATGGAAGCATGCTTCCTCTCACGCACACAGCACAGCTGAAATGTTCCCAGTGGAACCCCGCTAGATGATGGCCTCGGTGTCCACGTGCTATGAGCTGACCAAAACCTGGCCGAATCTAGATGGGAAGGGATTAAAAAAAAATGTCTACATTGGTTTACCCTTTCAGCCCATTTCTTTCAGCTCATTCACACCTAATGGAATTTTTCATTTTTAATTAAATTTACTGTTTACTGTAAATGGAGGTCCCCTCAGTACTTCAGGTGTTGGCCACCTGTTTCATTTCTGTGACCTAGCTGAAATTTTGCTGTTGATATTGGTATTATTATTACAAATCAAGATAATGTAGTGATCAGTGGATCACAGTGCAGTGGTCAGTGAGGATGCTGTGGTATGCAATCACACACAGCAGGAACGCTAGCCATTCTCTTGAGAGAGAAAATGATGAATAGGGTTCTTTTGTCTGTGTTGCCAAAGCAGCCACAAATCGTCCTGATATATACCTCTAGATTAGATTAGATTAGATTCAACTTTATTGTCATTGTGCAGAGTACAGGTACAAAGCCAATGAAATGCAGTTAGCATCTAACCAGAAGTGCAAAAACAAGTATTATTTACAGAAAGTGCAGTTGAGTAATTACTCCAGTATAGGAAATGTTATATTTTACAGTATGTACAGTATTAGCAGATAATAAATATGTATAATATATTAATGTGTTATACATAGGGGGATGAAATGGACAGGGTTGGAAAAGGGAGAGTATATATAAGGGTTGTATGTACAGTATTGACAGATATTTACAGATGGTTGTATATACAGCAGTGCAAATATGACAGTAAAAGTACGGAGACAGTGCAGTCAATTAGTGCAATGAAGCTTAGTGCTGTGGTGTGGAGTTCTGCATACCTGTATTGCTAAACAGCAGTATCTGCATCGCTTTATGACTTTTACGTGGAAAGGTTATAGATATTCCCCCTTAAGACTGCTGAAAGGGTGGCAGTGTAGCATAGTGGGTAAGGAGCAGGACTGGTAACCAAAAGATTGCTGGTTTGAGTCCCTGCTAGAGCACTGCTGCTGTACCTTGCTGGGCAAGGTACTTAACCAACAATTGCCTCAGTAAATATCCAGCTGTATAAATGGATAACATTGCAAAAAAAAACCTGTAACTGATGTAAGTTGCTCTGGATAAGAGTGTCTGCTAAGTGCCAATATTGTAATGAAAGCTTATGTTCTACTCTGCCCTTAATATTTCTATACGCCCCTGACCAAAAAGATACAAAAATGCTACAAAATAAAAAATGCACATATTTGATTATTGCTTATATGTATTGACACCTGAAATATATGTGAGTCTGTATCAACATTATGCTTATTGGAACTTCACAGTTTCAGGGATAGGATGCAGAACAGTCTCGTCACCATAGGCAGTGATAGAAGGCAGCTGTAAATCCAAAGGCAACAGCTGGAGATCTCCTAAAAAGCTGACATCTTCAGGTTACAACGTGTCAAAAAAATAGCGATTCAAAGTTATATGCATGAATGTTGCATTTGTGGCAGAATTGCAAGGAAGAAGCCTCTTGTGAAGGAAAGCCATAAAAAGTTTTTGCTCTTGGCCAAAAAACCTCATTTCCTCAGCCAAGAAGCTCAAACTTGGCTGAAAACGGACATTCCGGCACGGCAATGATCCAACGTGTTCATCCATATCTACAAGGATATGGTTAACTGGGCAAAAAAATAGATGCTCTCGACTGACCATCTCTGTCTCTAGATCTCATTCAACCAAACATTGATGGTTTGAACTCAAGAAAACATTTCACAGACAAAAAACAAAAGATCCGAAGGATCTAGAGCAATTCTGTCAGAGGGAATGGTTAAAAAATCATCCCACTCAGAGTTGCCATAAAACACAACAGGAGGCATTTTTTCAGTGTAATCCATGCCAGGAGAGGATTTAGTATATATTATTTACAGATATGTGAATAAATGTGTTTTCTGGAATACAACCTTGTTAAACAGATTCTGAATTTCTTTCTATTGTGATTAAATTATCTAACATTTCAAAATATGCAATATTTGCAATCTGCAAATATATCTGCAATATTTATATCTGTGAAACATATAGTTCCAGCAGTTTATTTATTTTGGTATCTCTACAAAAATCACTTTGAGAATTCCAAATTGCTAAACTATTCAAAGGTAAAAACCAGTTATTCTGTATATATATATATATTAATAAAACACAAATGTAGATCTAACTACAGAATTGCTGATATCAAGATGAAACCAAGTTATGTGAAACTGAAGTTTAAGCCATTTACCTCAAACAAACTACACAAACATGTTTCAAAACATGTTTCCTAAAAACTTTCATGAAATGTAGCCCTGTTGTCTCATCTTACACCTGGAAGAGGATGTGGTCTTTCAAGCTTTATGTGTCATTTCAGTGTCATAATGTAATTGTGTGGGTATGCATTATGGGCTAGAATGACGCTGTGCACAGGAATTTATGACGTGTAACAGTGTTAATGGTGAAGAGTGAATGCTGTATTGTATGTCAGTCAGGGTGTTTAGTGATAACCTCATAGTCTCCATAAACTTTGAATGTTGTAAGTAACAGGATAGGCATGCAGTACATATGTTACAATTCATTATGCTGAAAGCTAGCTAACAACCAACTTTAACATTTTATGTGTCCTGCTGGCTGTAACAGTATCACATGTACATTCCTGTTGGTGTTACAGATACAGGATATTGGATGTAGAATATTTGGAGACAGAGTGTTAATATTGCCTTTTGGACATGCAATTGGTCACATTACGCAGATGTTAGTATTGTGTGAAAACAGGAGAGACCATTGGTGAGATGATGTAAAGTGACAGAAAAATTAGGATAAAAGGCTCAGGAAGACAGTGGTCCAAGTTTAGCCATTTATTGTGTATGAAGTTTTGTCTGAATTCTGTGTGTTCAAATGAGGTTAGATGGAACAAAAATAATGATTGTAAGCACTCTGCATCATTGTGGTTATTTCTGCTGGACACTCTGAAATGGCCCTAACTCTGTTGTATTGATATGGGATACGGCCCACCAACATGTAATCAGTCTTAATTGTGTGATTTTCCTGTGTTTTGTTCAACTTCACAGTTTATCGTGTTGATTGATTGGCAATGGACAGTTGCTACTGCACTTAAAACTCAGAGAGGAGCCTTTTACAGTTGCAGCTAATTTTCACAATTCAAGGTTTTGCTAAATTAATGTTTCTGGCGTGAGCAACTTTGAAGAGTCATTTCTTCATTGTTATGAAAGGTATTTCAAGGTATTTGTTATTTTCTGAAAGGATGCAGTTTGTATTTTGACGCAAGCAATATTTCATTTTTGGGGTCGAATAATTGGGGGTCATACATTTTGCATGCCTGATTTTGATTAGGCAAGTTATAAATGATAAATCAATAGAATTTATGAAATGTATATATTCTTTTTTTATTTAGGATGTATGTAAAATGAATGTGTTTGATGATGCAAACATGAAACCTAAAATTATCAAGGATTCACTACTGGAATCCTGTCCAAATTGTTCACAAATAAACACACACAAATAAATACATACATTTTTTTAATGACCCATGCTATGAATAGTATGGCTTGAATAGTGTTATGCTCACACTCACTGGTCTGAACGTGTTGTTTGCCTGTAATGAATACAGTAATGTAATGTAATGAATAAAGTGGACTATTGTCATGGAAAGAATGCCATATTCAGTAATTATTCCTGCAATCTAACAAGCCATAATTGGTCGCCCACACCATCACTATGATCTCTACCTAAATTATGTAGTCTGCAGGTAGTAGACTAAAGCATATGGTCTGCCCTCTGTATGTGGTGTGTCATGGTACTCGTGGATAAAGATGGTGGCATACCATAGCAGGTTCATGCTACCGGGGCAAGTTTTGACAAATCAGAGAGGACAGCTCCTGTCTGAGGGCTGCCTGTGAGGCTGTAGGGTGACTGAGCTTGTATTTGACATTTTAACGGGAAAGACTACAGGGGGTCACAGGGTAGCCAGCGGTAACTGACAGCGTCGGGATTTTAAGGAAAACAAACAACCCAACCCCGCACCCCCCACCCCAGTCCCCATCACCCCAACCCCCAAAACTCCCATCCATCACTATTTGGTTTTCTGTGATTCAGTGTTTTGGATCCCCTCATTGTTTAGTTTAGCCTAGCCTTTTTTATCGAACAGCAGGTACTTGATTACAAATCACAACTAGCGTCTGAACATCAGCAATCAGAGTGTTATCATAAAGGCCCAGGGCTCCTCTTAAGGCAAATTAGGGTGGTTTTTAAAATGGCTCTGGAACTTTGCCATATGCAATCCTGGCTGCAGTTTTCAGCCCTGCGTAAGCCCTATCTTATCTGTATTTTTCTTACCAGATTGGAGACTATTTCTATGATATCAGCTTGCTCTTGTAAACAGATTTACCACTAGTCTTGTTTCACTTGGAGCATGTTGCATTTCGTTGAAAATCAAAACCTCGGCCAGCAAGCATTGCTGTTTATGAAGCAAAATTAAAGTCTCCCAAGATATACAGTTACAGACAAAAGTATTTAGGGAAAAAGTGATCCCTATCATATCACTGTTTCACTGAAAGATTGTTTCAAGTACTGGGGCTTAAATTTCATAACCATACAACATACTATATGAAATAAGACAAAAAGTAGCCCTTAAAAATACTGTAAGAAATAATATATATGACTCAAACATGTTAAAGTGAGCTAATTATGATTTTCTTCAATCTTTGTGTTATCTATTCATATAACTTTATATACGTAAGTGCTCAGTAACCATGTGTTCTGAATGCAAACAGAAATTGCAACCTTCGTAACTGCACGTCACAGATTCCTGGCAAGAGATGATGACATGATTAGCTGATTAGCTTACAGCGCAAAATCCCCAGGTCCCCCAAAAATGGTCATTAACTTATCTTGATTCGAAAGACTGATTTCCCTATATAGCAGAGTCACGTACACACCATGCACTGTAATACATAACTGTCATCACCAAGGGAACTAGATTGTGGTCTCCTAGTGACGTTTTTGCCTTGATGTTAGCTGTCTGCCTTGTGTGTGGCTTTGGAATCACTACCAGAGGATAGTGTCTTTCACAGATTCATTGTTTAATATTTTACATTTTTACTGCAGTTACTTGGTAAAAACACTGTATAATAATAGTCAATTCAAGAGCACATCACATTGGGCATCTGTATCCTCCATCTTACATTGTCTATTCTTCAAAGGATTTCCGCTGCAGGTGAAAGGCAAGTGAAATGAGACTGCAATGTGAAAGAAATAGAATTATGGAATTCAGAATTCTGGAATTCAGCAGTTGGATTAATCAAATGACATTCAATTGGTTTGCTAACCTCAGCTGCATTTTTCTGGTCTGAAAAAAGCAATCCTAAATTTATAAAGATAAGGCTTGTTTGGATACTCTCCGATTCATGCTCTCTATTTTCAGTTATGGTAACACTAGCATTCTAGCTGGAGACATCCCTGATCCTGATTTACGATAAGGTTAAAATGCCACAAATTCAGTGGACAAAAAAAGATGGCAGAAACACATTTGCAGCAAGAATTGTTAACAAAATGCAGGTCATTAGCTTTCAAGAAGGAGCAGCTTGGGTTAAGGTATGTGTATTTTCTAAATAAATTACCTTGTTTAGAATGTCTAAATGGATTTATTAGGTACCTTTATGGGGAGCATGTTTTGACAACAATTCTGGCAGAGAAATTAGCCTAGTCATTAACCTAGAATGTGACTACAGACATGTGCCTTGTAGAACAAACAATGAAGTCACCATATTTGTGATACTTTACGACGTGGCAGTTGACAATATAATCTTCTGCAGATAGCGGTCGTTTTCAGTCTGTCACACACAGTCTGCTCGCTAGGATGTAATGCTATTATTGACCATGTGAAGTCTGCTCGTTGGTTTGGTTATGAGTGGAGACAGCCAGTCTGTCCGCTTGCACTGGTACTCTTCCTGCCAACACTTTGAGATAGCAGTAGGCTGTAAAGTGTGACTACAATACCTGAACAAGCAGTATAGGGGTGTAGCTGTCTTTCACACGGAAACACACTTTGAAACTGAACCATATTTAGAACACTTAACGTCTTAAATGTACCGCCTGCTCTTTGAGGAAGTAGTGTTTAGGGGAATTCAAATGATTAAACTTCTATCCATGAAATGAAAATGTGCATGAACACAATGTGCCTTTATGTAGGATTACAGCCCTGGTCTTAAGTCATATACATCATACAACATGAGCATAACCTTTACGGCTTAGACATTCCTAGGTTCCCTGGAATGCGTTTTATTATCTGCCGCTGGCCTGTGTTTGACTGGGATGAGACTGTGGCCCTTCGTATCAGCTCTACAGCAGATGTAAGGAGCTCTTTTCATCCCCATGCATACCACAAAATCACTGGACGGTGACTGCCCCCTCTTCCAGAAGCTAGAGCTGTGAAATCCCCCTTCCCAAAATGTTTACTGTTTGTCATTTTTGTTAAAAAAAAACACCCCCTGGGAATGATAAATTGTGTCTTTAGTTACACAAAAAATAACAATCCTTTAAGAAGTCAGATGTAAAAAAATGACATGCCTGTGTAAGCATAACTATGTAAAAGGCACGTTCTGTATGCTTATTTGTAGGGGACATTTTGATATTAGCATGCTGAAGCAGTAACCAATGGTAAAATTCCCTGGGCTTTGCATTGTAGAGAGGAGCTTGTTAAATATTTCTCACTGTAATGAAAAGCAGCTTAAAACTCACAGGCCAAGCTAATTAAAATACACCCCCCTTCCCCCCCATCAACTCCCACACCCTCAAGAAGGCAGACAAGAGGAAGGGGGGGGAAGGGGGATGCGTGTGAACAACTGCAGCACAGACCTCCACTGAGGAGGCCAAGGGGTCAAAGGTCACCGCTGCAATCTGACTGGGGACAGGAAGTCACCGCAGTCAATCTTCTAAGAATGAGAGAAAGGCACACTGAGAGAGAGCAACATGTCCCATCGCCTCATGGGAAAAGCCAGTGGAGAAAGTCATCTGTGACCCTAAGAAAGACAGGAAAAAAGTACCACATAAAAGGTGTAACAATATCTTTCTAGTGTGTCTCTGCGTGTGTTCAGGGTCCAGAGAGTATCATCAGGTGTGAGAATAACTATAGATGAAAATATCTAAAAAATATACATTTAGCTATGCTATTTTTTCATAGTCATAAATGAACATGCCATAAATATACAAACACACATTATGTAAGTGTGGTTATTGCTTCCATTAGAATTACATTTGTATGATCAATGTACTGTCTGACTGACTGGATATATGTAAATCTCTATTCACCATGTTACACTGTGTTGTAACATGCATTATCATGTTACATTATCTATCTGATTACATGTCATTTTTATTGATTGATGGTGCAGTTGAGCAAAAGTGCCTTAAAGGTACAACAGCAGCTTATCACCATCAAGGACTGAAACTTACTACCCCATTCCAATAACTGCTATATTTTGTACCAGACCTGGGATCAAGTCACATGTATGATGGTCCCATGGATGCCTCAATACACAAGCATTGCATTTGCATGGCATTACAATTTAGCAATGTTTTTTTCCTTGCCATACAATCTTGTTAATACTTTTGTGTGAAGATGAAATTTTCACTATAAACACTTTCCCTTCCTTTTTTATTTGGTTTGAATGTATGTGTATGGATATTACATTACATTATTGGCATTTAGCAGACACTCTTATCCAGAGCGACCTACAATGTTATCCATTTATACAGCTGGATATTTTACTGAGGCAGTTGTGGGTTAAGTACAGCAGCAGTGCCCAGCGCGGAATCGAACCAGCAACCTTTCGGTCACGAGCCCTGCTCCTTAACCACTGTGCTACACTGCTGCCAGATATGTTTCTGTTTAGGGCCCTGTGCATTTTTCATGCATACAAACTTGCTGTTGTCAACCAGTCCACTTCGAACAGAAAAGCATGAGAATGTGTGTGTGTGCATGTGTTACTGTTAGGCCATAGGCTAATAGGTAAATTGCTTAATTGTGAAGCCACACCCACCAGGTGTTAAAAGACAGTTAGGTTGTGAGAGAACAAAAAAGCAGGGACAGAATTTGGGGGAGGGAGGTTGTGGTTTATTCCTTGGGGTTTTTATACAATGTAGTCTTTCTAGCAAATAGTATATTATAGTATATATGATGCTTCACATTTTCAAATTTGTAACTAGGTAATGGAGCATTGAAAACATATCTGCACAACAACCGTTGTGAGCATGGTGACCTTAAGATAGCAACTGCCTTCCATGTAGGAGAAGCATTTTAACTGAAGTCACCAGAGTCTAAGCCAAGTGACTTGAGATCACATATCTGCCATGTTCTCCCCTACTTGCCATTCTACATGACTAAACTATGGAAATTGGCAAGCAAAGTCTATACGCAGCATGGCAAATCGCATATTATAAAGCAACATATCCAAAACATGAAAAGGGTACCATAATAATGCATGCAGAATGAGGAGTCCTGTAGGCATATAATAAATTAAGATTAGCGGGGGTTTATTTTTGTCTTCTACATACTGTAGTTTGTAAACGGGAATAGAAGATTGATGTCATGAGAAAGACGGACCATCTCGTGGAAATAGCCACGTTGTCGCCGTGAAAGGGGAGAAATATGGTGCGGAGACATTAGTGTGACATAATGGAGTGCTGGAAGTAGCAGAGGGGAGCTGGAGAGGCAGACTCCATGTGACTCCATGCAAAGTGGCCCGGTGCCTGCCTAGCGTTAAAACCATTGCCCATTAATCCTCCAGAAATGTATTGCGCTTCCTGCCGCTAACAACAAGGCTCTCCAGGGAGCCCGGAATTTATGGCTCATTGTGCAACTGGAGCATGAGCCGCGTCTCCCGAAATTTGTCAGCCCGGGGAAGGGCAACTGCGGAGCCATTTTACTCACGAGCGTATCGTGGTGACTTCAGTCCGTTGGGTGGGGGGGGGGGACATTCGCGCAGCGTTTCTGCGAAAGTACAGCAACACCCATGGGGATCCAAGAGGACATGATCCAGAGAGGACACAGCATTTCCTTTTAGCAGGACAGGGGAGGGGCTGGTGTCTTTCTGTCTTAATTGATTTGTAAGTTCACAAGCAATCCATTACGGGTAATAGAAGAACACGCTGACCTCATTCTTGGTGAAATGAAAGGACATTTAAGACATCTGTTCAATGCATATGCCATTGTGTTCTCTCTGTTCAAGTTGTTCTGGGCATTTGTAATGCAGTTTGAAATATCATCGGCACGTTGAATGGATTTGATAGAAGGGAATTGTGAGTAATCAAAAAGTGCAGAATTAGTCAAGACACAATGGCTTGTTAAGTTGCTCCATTTTGTACGCTTCACAAATTTGCTAAAGAGTAAAATAAAATATGAATCACTCTGTTGGTAAACATGAAAGCTTTGTTTTTGTAAACATGATAGTCATGCATTACATGTTTACATAGATCATTTTTCTGGAGAACATTATCAAAGTCTATTCAGAACCAACTGGATGGAAATTTGAATACCTCCTCTACGGGAAATGGATCTTACTCATTTCCAAGAAAGGTTTGGGATAGGAGTTTTAAAAATCAGTTACCCTTTCTCATCCGAATCTGCATACTATTGCCAAAATTTTCGTGTAGCATATATATGCCTTTTGTTTGATCATTAATCGCATTGCTTTGCTCACCTTCCATGTAAAGGCAAAGGATTCCAGAAAGATGCAGAACAAAATTTCTTCCATGTTTCTTAACTATTAAATCCATAAAAATGTGCACATGGCAGATGTCCATGTTATCAGTGCAATATTTAGTACATTATATTGTACACGTAACATTACTACCCTCCGTTATCTACTGTGATATTTTCCGTTGAATTACACTCATAACCTCTATATAGGATAGTAAACATCCAGGAAAAGGATATTCAACATATCTGCTAACTGTACATTCCTGTGACTAATGCAAGTTTTAAATTCATCATTATCTTTGAAATGTGTAAGTAAAACTAGATAAGATATGCCATACTTCAAAAGGTGGTCTAGAAAGTGCAAGCAAACGTATACACATTATGTTGGTACAGATAAAGCATGTTCATTAGCAAGATATTAATTTAATTAAAATTGCCATTATAATGTTTTTGTGCACATCATGGGAAAATATAAGTGCTATCTTGACATTCAACTTAGCTCTATAGCCTTTCAGAATGGAGCTATCACTGACAACAGCTCTCTAAGTGGTTCTGTCTCCAATCAGTTGTCTACCCTTACCAGTCGACAGCCTGACCATCTCCCACTGCCAATAGCACATCGGAGACCTTTACACCTCCCCTCTCCCAGAACCATCTGCTGCTAATCTGTACCTGCAGCTTCTTAAAGTCCAGCATCTGAAGAATAGGCTTGTTTCTCACGACTCCCTGAACCTACTTTCTATCTACTTATATGCCCTGGCACTGTAGCTTTCCCGCATGGACGACAGCAATTATGTCAGTCACCCCTGTTAAATCACCCCAAAATCCAGCATCTGAAACTGTGCAAACAATCCCATCAGCTGCCATTCTGGTCCTCAACCCCCACCTGTCCTCATCTCAAATGAGTAGGTGACCATTTTGTTAAGAACTAAAAAAAGACTACCTTGTTTATTAAAATATAAATTAATATGAAGAAGTATAAACACACTGGTATGAGTGTACCTGCCAAGGTGTGGCACTAAATATTAATTAAATGCATGTAAACAGTTGCTCTGCTAATAGATTGCCAATGATTCTTTTTTTTTTTTGTTGGACTGAAATGAAGTGTTTTGGAAAAGTACTCAGAATACATTGGGGAAATCCAGCTCGTTTACTGGCTTCAAGGATTGCCCTTTATCACGAAGCATATTCTCTGAGTTTTGGCAGCTTTCTCCAACTTGAAAAAACATCTGTTGAGTTTGATCATTAATCATAATTAAATGTTAAAAAAGCATTATGGGTTTCTGAGGGAGCACCCCTACATAGTGCAATAAGGGTAAATGCAAGTCTGATAAATCGTATTCATTCTGCATGCCATATTTGTTTTCCCACAATATTTTCGTGCATTTATTTTACTTTCAGAATACTTCTCGACCGGGTTTTTGAACCTAGTTTTCTATAGCAATAAAATCAATAAGTTCAGATTTCTGTGAAGTTTCTCATTTCTGCTCCATTTTCTTATTTGATGTCTTTTATTTCGGGCAGCATACCTCAGTTTATTTAAATGGAGAATGTGGATTTCACATCACGTTCCCTTTATCTCCTGAAGATCTCGGAGTACCTGAAACCTTTCCGCCAAAACTGTGAGCAGAGCCATAACAGTGGGGTTTAGAATAGTCAGCTTTATTGAACCGAATAAGAATGGAATCCGGGAATAAACCTCATTCATTCAGACAATGCTATGTATAGTCCAGCAGTTCATAGCAGAGTGTTTGTTTTAAGTAAAATGATGGCATTTCAGGAGAATGGATTTGACTTTTTTCCATCCTTTTTTTCCACAGGAGAGGATTTTATAATTTAATTAAAGCCCTGACAGGCACCTGTATAAACTTTCCTCACCGTCAAATAGTCCATAACTTTTTCATTTCTAAGCACAGTTCGTTAACACAACCCAACCTACTCAGTTCGGTTTCTCTCTCCACTTCAAGCTCTGTTTATCCATATATGGCCTTTCAGATTGTTTGTTAGTAATGAGGTAAATGTACCATGACTATTAATGAGACGTCTGATATGCATTTTAAAACCCCCCCTTTGATCACCGCTATCTGTGCATTGCACATATGCACAAAAGCAAACACTTGAGTAGCTCAGTTCCAGTCTACAATTGCTCTTTTCCCTCCATCTAAATAGAAGGTTTTACTAGCAGCAAGTTCATTCAGTTGCATGGGGCTGACTTCACGTCCACTGTCATAAATGTCCCGGGAAGTGCTGTAAACTGTAATTTTGTGGGGATACTGGGAGCTTTCAGCAACTGTTTTGATGCATATTTTTTGACAGATACTTCTTTATCGGCAAGATAAATGAAAGAATGAATAGTTGTGTACAGTTATCTTAAACTGGAGAATGGTGCTGGAAATTTCCAGCTGACAGGGAGCATAAGATATTTAAAGCAAATAAGACACTCATACCAAATAAAAGGACAAGGACTACTGAATGCAGGCTTATTTATATCATGATTTTGCTATTGCAACTTATTTATAAATTTTGTAATCCTTATGTCTGTGCTGGTTTGTTCTCATTTGTTCCCGATCAATCTGAGGGCAAATGTGCTATTATTAGGGGCACTATTTTTATTTACAAGGAGGAACTGCAATTATATATGTGGGTATATATATATAGATGTTTGCCCAGAGATATGGCTTCTAGATATTTCTAGTCTACTACTTCCCCACTACTGACCATATAACCTGACCAGACTGTTTAATTCGCTTCTCTATATCACAAGGTCATTGTTCTAGAAAGAGCTTCTGGTGACAGGTACGTGACATACTGCCTGGTCATATTTACAATGTCATAGTTTCCTCCTTAGCTCACTGAAGCTGCCATTATTATTTTTACAGTTTCTACTGTCTGGAACTGAGATTTATTGTCTGGAACTGCTACATGTAATTTTGTGTTAACATTCTCCTTTCTACCACTCCTTCCCCCTAATTTATAGTTCCTTATAAAGAGCCACACTTATTTCAAGGGTTATTTCATAATTACATGGTGATTTTTTTCCCCTTTTGTTAATTTTTCATTTGAATATCCTATAAAATGTCTGATCTTAGATTTTGCTAAGCAGCCTCCTTTCATCTCCCTTCACGCTGGATGCTTAGATGGACATGTAGATACCATAGATGGAAACACCTGCGCTGGCTATGATTCACCACAAGAACCTTTAATGGAAATGGCTTACATCACCCCAGATACGGGTGTCTGCTAAGGACAAAATGGTATCAGTGCATATCTGAAAGAGAAAACAGCAGCAAAACGGTGAATGTAGTTCTAATTGTGAGGTACTAATTGATAAAGAATTGACTGAATTAAAAAGCAATACTGGTTCATTAATAACAGAATGCCAATGCACACACAGTTTGACCACGCTGCTTTGCCACTAATGAGAATGATTATATCTAAGGTCTTTGTGGTGTTGTTTCTGGGATAGGCCCCAGAGAAAACACGCTTCCATTGATACCATTAACCTCATTAATGGCTGACGTATTGCGGTTCAAGGAAAGTCAGCCTTAAGCTCACGTCCTGTAATTTTTTAAGAGTAGAAGAGGAGGCAATAGCTAACTGATGACAGTATCTTATTGTAGAAAGAAATAAAAAACTGACATTTCTATGCATGAGCGGCGCCAGGGAGGCGCTTGGGGGTGCTGTAGCTACCCCTAGGATAGCCATAGCACCCCCAAGAAATTTCTGTGGTTTATTTAGAATTTTTAATTTTTAATGTGTGAATACTATAATTTATAATTTGAAAAATAAATAAACACATTAATAAAACAAACCGAATATTTTTACACTAAAAAACATAAAGCCAACAAAGGTGGTCTGATTCAGCCTTGTGTTTAACACAGAATGGCATTGTAACTGTCACAGTGGGTACTGCGTGTGCGTGCGTGTGTGTACGTGTGTCGGGGGTGTTGCAGTAGAATTTAAACTGTGGCGACCGGCACGTTAATGGGAAACCCTAAATTTCAGAGCACCCTCGCTGAAAAGTCAAGCGACCCCATAGCACCGGCAAAAGAAAATCTCTGATGCCGCCCCTGTTTCTATGGGTTCTTCTGATGCTGAGACATGCCAACGGTCTTTCATTATATACATTTGCTCATTTATTCATTCATTTATATCAGAAGGTAAAGAAATGGTTGCATTGTACTGTATTTTTT
This sequence comes from Megalops atlanticus, assembly GCA_019176425.1. Taxonomy (NCBI): domain Eukaryota; kingdom Metazoa; phylum Chordata; class Actinopteri; order Elopiformes; family Megalopidae; genus Megalops; species Megalops atlanticus. The sequence goes on along the minus strand of CM032879.1, from coordinate 34,500,163 downwards.
AGTGTTTGTATAGTTGTGATTTTCAAACAACATGCATTTACACTTTCATGTAGAAATTCATTAGCCTTATAAAAAGCAAAACAGGTTCTAATAGTGTGCTGCAATTACATATGATTGCATAAATATGGAAACTGCTATGGATACTTTTAGAAACAAAGAGTGAATTCTTGCCAAACATACCACAGTGATTGTTTGTGTTCTCTAACACTAAGTCCTATTGCTGTTTCTTCAAATCAAACAGAATGCTTTTGCATGCTGGTCTCTGTGCCTGCACCTGGCCATTGCACTCTCCTGTCACCCAGCAAGGGGAATGTGAGTTTGAGAAAACAAAGTCACAGGGACCTGGACCACGCAGAGATGTTTAGCTGACACCGCAGACGGCATCGCGCTGAGTATTCAGGCTCTGAGTAAATATTGACCCATTTCAATCGTTGCAAAGGGTCAAGAGATCCGCTGTAAAAGCAATCATCTCTTGGCGACTGGATGCCCCAGATAATCAGATTAGGAACATTGGAACACGTCCCCTAATGCACTTAAGTTCATCGTACCATACTGTACAGTACACCTTATGCATGGAAACCCTTTTATAAAATTGCAAAGATCTGCTCCACTTTAATATTGTTTACAATGTAAGAAAATATAATTCATTAAGCCTGATGGTGGAAGAATGAAGGTTTGTGTCTGACCACCTAGTTTTGTCCTTTTGTCCTAATTTTGTCCTTACCTGGATATGAAATGTGTGCTTGCAGACGCACATGCTATGGGAGAGGAACCCTGCTTAGCAGGTGTCGTTCCCTTCTGTTTGCAACGAGTCTTGGACTGCATCCATATCTACCCAGATTAGAAGGCCTGAAGATCTGGTGGAAAAGTACAGCAGTCCAAAGTACTGTTTGAATTCATCCACTATAGAGAAATCTCTGCCATTCTTTATATCTACACATTGATAGAAATCATAGTCATTGTCAGAGAGAGAGAGGTGCAGGTATATAGCTTTGCAGGTAGTAGAGTTCAGTAAAACATATTACTGAATTTCAAGGAGTCCTGGGGTCAAAACACATCATCATATGTTGTGAAAAAAATGGGAGTGCCATTTATACAAGATAGGTTTGAGACAAGCTACAATATGTAATGAAAGTTATTCATAATGTAAATATTTACAGCCTTATAACTTGAACATGTGAGACAAGGCCTTTGTTTCTTTATAGTGTTACTTATTTGTATAAATGGTAACACATTATGAAAGACCAACCAAGCAAATGTGCATAGACATGCACACTGAATTTAGGCCACATTGAATATTTTATTCAATTTCAAAGCACTCTCATGAACTGAATTCTCACTGACCTGGTTTAAAGAAAAAACCCATGAATGTGACCTCACTGTCACATCCATGTCACATCTTTGCCTCCACTGTTACCCATAATACCTTGCAAGTTAACTTGCAATTTGATACAATGAACAAATGCAGCTATAGGCTTAACATGAGGATATATAGGCTATCCAGACAGAACAGGGCAATGGTGAAAGGTATTATTAGGGGTCCTGGAGGATTTGCAATTTATGTAATGTGACAAGAAAATTTAGATTTAGACAAAGGAGAAGAAAAAAATCTAAACTGGCTGCAATGAGGATTAGATGAAAAAGGAAATATCAATGATTAGAAGTGTTTTCAAATGTGCAAGAAGATCTGTAATCTGTAATATGGAAAGAAAATCAAGATGAAAAAGACAAGGAAGAAAGTGTAAAATGGTCTAAAGTTTGACCATTGTGTGGCCGCATGAAGTAAGAAGTGAAAAAAGTAAATATTTGTAAAGAGTCCTTGCACTTATTTCTTTAGGATAACCCAAAAACTGTTAATGGGTATGTCCTGCCAACCTGGAAGCTGGCAGATGGCATGCCTGCAATCCCAGTAAGTTACATTTTATAGAATATCCAGTTGTACAGCCTGGTGTGACTGAATCAATTCAGGTTAAGTGCCATGCTGAAGGACACAATGACAACGTCCCACCTGGGAATCAATATAGCAACCTTCTGGGCTGTCATAGGACGAAACGAATGTGTTATAGCTGAAATTCATAACCCTGCAACTATTGGGATTCAGCATAGAAAACCACAGACGGATGACAGGCCCTCTCTGGTTTAATGGAAAAAGGAAGGAACAACAATAACAAAAAATATCGTAATAAACATTGGTCCAGGCTGAAGAAATATTCTGTGCTAACTCCTCAATTGCTGGGCCTAAGACTGCTTTAGTGTATCCAATCGTTCATTCTTTTTTTGCCATCCAGTGGTAAAAAAAAAAGCACTGTCTTCACAGTGGTTGTGATCAAGTGGGCAGGCAGTGAGTGAAGGAAACAAAATGCCAGAATAAGTAGCCAAAAACAGAATGAGGATGTTAACAAAGTCAGATGGTATTACTGCAGAATTTACAACTGAACAGATGTAGCAAAGTTTTCCATTCAAGGAAATCTTCAGTTCTAAATATGAGAGAAAAGATCCATATGTAAGTAGTATTTATCCTCATTTCAATCACCTTGTGAAGACTCCAATCATGTTGTTATGGTTGAGAAGATTATTATTAAAACAAGCAAACTACTTGCTCCAATAAGTCAACACTATTAATGCACAATATTGGCATCTTTTAGATGGTTTTTATGTAGTTTCTATGCAGAGTCAAGAAAGAATATTTACAAGATGGAAAATGTCTGCACTTGCAAAGTGTCCTCATCATTTCTACACAAACTCAATTTCCTTTTAAATACAGCACTTCAGCAGCACTGGCCTGATGGCACTTTTTCTGTGATTTTACACTGCCCCTCAGTGGTCAATAAGAGAACATGTACTATTGGTCACCCTCCTGATATTGTGTGCGCTTTTGCTTGGAGCTGTTTTCTGCTCACCCTTTCAGTGGAGCAATATTCCTTAAGTCCAATCTGGAAAAGTAAACAAACAAACAAAACCACTTTTGTACCATTCTCCCGAAGTTTCAGTCAGATCAGTAGTCCTCGCAATTTTTTTTGAGGCCCCTCTTAATATATGTGTTGCTCCTTTCCAAAAAAGAAAAAAAGAAAAAAAACAGAACAAGTAATCAAGTACTAATTGACACAACTACACCAATTATTCAGAATATCCAATGCACCCTAACCGTGCACTGTCTTGTTACAGTTGAGGTGTATTACAGCCAGTCATAACAAACAATAAACAGCTGGAATAAGTTCAAACGGTCATCTGATACTGTATCTCTGTAGTATCACAACACAGCACAGTTTATGTGTTATTAATAGTGTGTTTAATAATATGTAAAGTATTCTGAGAAAATTCTTTATGCTTTATCAGACATGTACAGCCTGATTTGGTTTAGGTAACACTCAATGTAAGAAATGTATATTGGTTTGTATGTCTTGTGCGTGTTTTTAATTAGTTATTATTAGTTGACATATGCATGTCTTGTATGTGAAATTCAAGCATATGAATAACTCAAAAATAGGTGGTCTGTGCTTGTGGGCAGTGAATACCATTCATTTTCAATGACAAATTACATCCTCAGTAATGGCCATGATAATTGTTACATGTTTCAATTTCCATAATACCTCTACATACAAGAAAAAAATAGCATTAATGGTGAATAGGATTTTCTCATTTGAATATTACATGCAAGCTAATTCAAATACTTTAAAGGAGTTATATTATGTGGATTGTGTGTGAGTTTCTGACCTCTGTCACAATAATGACTTTTAACTAATTTTTGGAAAGTCATGATTGAAGTCAAGTGATTTTCACTTGTTTGCTGTAGTGGCACCATGTGTCAGATAAACCCCATATTCATGGATAGGGGTAGCATATGTTTCTAGTAGCCTGCAATATTATGGCGAGTTTTTCGCAACATGTACAGGAAATACTTGCAGAACAATAATAATAAGATGAAAAACAACAGGCACCAGGCCCTCATGAGTTTGTGATTCCAACTAAATGGTGCATTATGATATTTTAGCTACGTATTTATGATGACTGAATGGATTTGTTTCATCTTAATGCTCATGGTCTGATGATTAATGTTGAAACTATACTCTTCATAATATATAAAACAGATGAAAATGAGTAATATGATGTAGGCCTACTCTTCAGTAATGACAGTACACTAAGGAAAAATTGATGGACAGGTCTCATTCTTGCTACAGTACATAAACTTTAAGGTCATTTTAGGCTATTTCTGTTCATACTTGGATGAGTAATTAACTTTTGAGATTTTGGTTTTATGTTGCATTGTTGGATGGATTTACTGAATGGGAAGAAAGTTATTTCTCGTATCAAATTTCAAAGCGCAGAGGCTGAGTGGTCTGAAAGTTGCTCTGAAGGACAAAGCAAAATTTACATTACTAACCTGACCTTCTAAAGTAACAAAAACCCTTGAATGCCTTCTCAACATTATTTCATTCTCAGTGCTTTCTTGAATGACAAAGGCCACTTTCCCAGCTGAAATTCAGTACTTGTAGCATTAGGTACATGTGGCTACATTTCACTGTTTCCTTTGCCTTCTGGCAACACTTTCCCCTTGCTAAATTTTTAAACAGAGACAAAAAAACAGTAATTGGATTTAAATTAAATCTGTAATGTTTCATTTATCACATCATTAAAAAGTGCATATATTTTGCAGCTTGCTTCAGGGTCTAAAAAGTATTTTCTGGAAGAGGTCCCCCAACTTAAATAAAAATTACATTGCACATACACTAGGTGGACATAAGAGGTACATTCCCTCAAGGCTGTTGCTAGTTATATATCTGTCCTGTTTTTTTATGTGTTTTTGTGTGTGGGTTTTTAATGATTATTGTCATCTATTTATGTTTCATAACAACTGAACTAGATAAACCTAGAAATTTTAGGATGGTCATAATTACAGTTTTTCATAATCACAGAGGAGTAAGGAATTCTGTAATTAGTTAAAAATGCATTCACAATTAAAGATTGCCCATACATTTCTTCATGAATTCTGAGCAATGTTATTGAAAGGGTCTATCAACATGGTAATGTGCATAACCATTCACTGTGCGGGTAGGACTTTGGCCTGTATTAGAAGAAATTTAAAGGAAAAAAGTTCATACATTAGCATTTTAAGTGACTTTTCCCTTAAATTAATTTACTGATGGTCATAGGAAATGAAACTGCCCATTACCAAGGGTCTGTTTTTCTCCTTTTTTTAATGTTCACCAGTGCTGATGAACTCACTTCTTGCTCACACTGGCAGACACACTGGCAAAATGCAGACACTTTATTCTTCCACAAGGAGGCGCTGCAGCCTAGCTAAATTCAAGCTTGCTATGAGGACATTCTGAGATAAGATGTACAAGAGATGTACAATAGACATTTTTGACATGTCAGCATCGCAAAAAAACTTGCAAACATCTTGTAAATCACATTAATGTATTTATTTGCTCAAAAGTGTACACTTAGTACATTGGTGTAATTGCTTTTTCCTTGAGACTAACATGGTGTCTTAGGGGTATTGTTTAACCTGATCAACTTCTTTTTCAAATACTTCTCTTGAGCCTTGGCTTATTTGCATTTTTTGTTCCTTATATAAAATCATGACAAATATGTGTTCACAATATGATGAAAAAAAATTCTGAAATCATTTCACTGCCATGCCATCACACAAATCCTTTGTACAACCTAAAGGCAGACACTTCTCTAGGTGTTTATTTAAAAATTACTTTAGAACTTTGTTTACACTTAATAATAAAAATATAGCTATATCATGTAAGTAATTAAATACAACACATTGCTGTACACATGGAAGGCTGCATAAATGTACTGTAAGTTAAACTTGACATGTCCATGTTGTCTGAAATCAGCTCAGAGCACAATCGTGGGAAACAATTCAGAAGGAAAAAATAGAATATAAAATACACCTAAGTCAGATTATACAGAAATTCCATTTGAAACTGGCCATGCCATGGGGAATTAAGAGCACTACTGTTGTGTATCTTGAATTATATTTTCTTTACAATTTACATGACAAGCTTGTTGATGCTATACAGCATAATAAATCAGAATAATTTAAGCACTGAAAAATATACTCAACATGTATTACATATTTTTGTATGATACATTTTTCTATACTGTAAATCTGTTGTACTGTATGTATTTCTTGAAACATGTTAAATACAATTTCGCAATGGTTACATACAACACTCTTATAAGCAAGATATAAGAATAACAAAATATCTACATAAAGCATTCATAATGCCATATAATATACTAGTATGTTGTAGTGCCCTTATGTTGAGTGCTTCATAACAGCTTCATAAGCACTTAAGACATTCAGTGCCACCTTTGACACAACATACTCATTAAAGAATACACTATATTGCATGATGTGCCACATTTGACATAAAGAGAACTGATCATACATAAAACATTCATAAAACCTTCATAACACCTCCGTAAGACATTCATTTTTATAATAGTTTGACCAACAGAGCTGAAACATATGATAAACCATTACCACATGGGACATATGGTGCACTTGGGATGACCAGAGGTAACACTTGAAATTTTTAAGACAATATTTATGATACAACAGAATGTGTGATTAGTGTGAAGCAGGAGATATAAACTGTTATTGTACATTATCATGACATGCATTCTTCAATTTATGTCAGCTTATTGATATTAGTCATGTCAATGAAAGCATCCTGATTTATGATTTTTGTTCAGAACCTAGAACTTAGAAATAGAACTGGGTTAAATGGGGATATGCTTGTGGGTATGACATCCCTGGAATTCCTTAAAAAAAACTGCAAGGAAGTATGTATGTTTTTATTTATTTCTGTATTGCTGGTCAAATTTTCCAGGTGGGGGTGAGTGATCTAATGAAATACCACTTGAAACAGTTAATACACTTGTAAAGGGGGGGGATAACTTAAACAAACAAGGACATGGGAAACAAGTAAGTAAAACAAGAGAACGCAAATGTGCAGAGAAAAGTTCTGTGGAGGCATCATCTTTCGCCACGAAAAGCATCTTTCAAGAGAGGAAACAGAAAGTGACGTGCCATGTCTGGCAGGGGATTACTTTGTCTTGGGTTTAATTCTTAAATAGCCATCTCTGACTCCAGCTAGGGAAAAGCAGCCTCATCAGAAATAAAACAGAACAGCAGAGAAGAACGGAGATGCTTAGCTATAGATTCACAAAGCAGATACTGAGATGGAACGTCTTAAAAACCACAAAATGATAGTTTAAAGCTGTTCTTTTTCCATTAAATATGTACAGTGTTGTGTATGTGTACATGTGCTTGTGTGTGTCAGATAATGGAAACAGTCTTATAAACTATGAGAGATTTGTAAAGATAGAGCTGTGATATAAAAATATTAATAATAATAGAAAAAAAGAAGAGGAAGAGGAAGAAGAAGAAAAAGACAAGAAGAAGAGGAATCAAAAATGCATTTTCTCTCATTAGGAACTGAATTATGAATGAAGACATTATGTACAGTGAATGGTGCTCCTTCCTATTCTGGCATAATGAAGGTCATTCCGGTTTCAGGGAGAATAGAGCCAATGTCACTCAATGTCATCCATATGATTGTATCAGGCATGGGTTGAAGACATAAACTCTCCTCAAGTGTCCCACTCCTGTGCAGGACAGAGGGGGGTCGAGACACTTCTTTAGGTTCCCCCTGGTGGTTCTGTCGCAGTTGTATTGTTAAGGAGCCTTTGCTGTTTCCTCCCTCTCTTTCTCTCACCCCTCCTCTCATTCTTTCTTCTCTCTGTTGAAGAAATAATAACAATTTTATTTAAATTTCTAAATTTATGTCATTAAATTGTTGCATTTTGTCCACTCTAAAAGTGAATAATGGAATGACTGTAACATTCGTACACATGGAAGACAGAAAACTGAAAACTTTTTTTCACCAGTCATGTTTTCTCACCCACAGATAAATTAAAGATAGCCATTACTTCAAGACTGTGGCAGTCAAGATACTGTTAAACCTTTCTCCTCCCCACCTCTCCACTGCTCTGTGATATACTTCAATTCATTAGGCGCTGTCTTAAATACCCTTCTCAGACAGCAGAATTTTTCAGTCATGGGGCAGTACTAACTGCAGATGAATGTCTTCTCCTGATCTCACTTGCATTTGACACACAAAGCACAATTTTCTTCCATATGTCAATACAGGAAGTCATCAGACAAGCAGTTGAAGGAGGAAGCAGAAGAAATGAACAGGCTCAAAAGAAATCACGAAGCCGTAAGGAGATATCATATGCGCTCCGTCTTTCAGGAAGTGCTTACCGAAGGACATTTTTTTCAGTTAGCTCTGAAAAACAAAAGCAAAATTCATGTATTTCTTAGGACGGCTTAATGAGGCTATCGTAAAAAACGAAATAAACACTCATTAGGGCCTCACAAAGGGCTTGCGGTCTGGGAGCAGAGAACCTGGTTTGCAGTTCGAAAGGGCTGTTGCCTGTGAGTCTGTCATGCGATTTCCATTCTGTGATGAAAGAGCAGTGCCTGCATTCCCGGAGAGAATCCTGTAGACATCCGATCGCATTTAGTCAGGATTTATTGCAATAATGCGCTGCCTTTTCCCCTTCTTCCTTCCAGCCACAAAATGACTGGGGGGATCTCAACAATGCAACCCTCAAACCCCTCTCAGTATCATAAAACAGACAGAGGGCAACGTCAGGTTAACTGCAGCCCTCTCTGAACCAAAAAATAAGTATTTGTGGAAGACATGTTAATCAGCAGGGAAATGCTTTTAAGGTTGGCAGATATAAACGGGTCAAATTTTGCCATGACATGAGCAACATAACGTGGGGTTGCCAAATCTTAAGTCACAGCTGGAATGTTGTACTGTATGTACTACAGTAATTCATGACTGGTAAGCTAGAAAGCTATATATAGCGAGGGGAGTTCTTAGTTACCTTTATTTAAAGATTTAAAATCTTTATTTAAGAATTAAGATTATATGTATGTGAACCCCCACCTTAAACAAGAAGTGATGCTTCAAGAGGTTTCATGAACCTCATACTGAGTGGTCCTACCATGACTGCCTAGCCATGACTTATTTTAATACAGTTAATCCTCAAAGACTCACATAAAAATGATACTAGGCTACTGTTGTCCATAACAAAACACATACATAATATTCTCCCCTTATTACTTTTTCTCAGTTAGTAAAGGTTTGAACCTTAGAACAGCTGAAATGCAACTTACAATGCACTACACATAAACATATTTTAAAAAATCTAAAATTATAGAGGAAAAAAGAAGTGATGTAATGTAATGCAGCTTAAAGTCAGCGGGAGTTAAAATGTGAACAGCTGCACGCCATGCAATAAAAGTGAGCATGCGATAATACAATATGCAATTATAAGGAGCTGGCTGAAAATTTTGAAACAAAGGAAACTGGACAACGCTGCTTTGCTGCTGTTCAATTAACACTGACAGAGTAACACATAAATTACCAAGTAGTACCCTATTACACATTTTATTACTGAGTGTTAACTTGAAATAGATATACCTTCTCAGCCTAAACCCCTCTTCCTCTATCCTTTCCCATAAGAGGCTCCTGCCATCTGTTTTACAGGGTAATATATGCCCATGAAACACAAAACACAAAACTATAAAGCCCGCCAGCTACCTGATTAGTGAGCCATTACAACTTGTTTCAAACGTACAAAGAGTGAGTTTACTGCTTTAAGAAATGTGAAGTTTGAATTTAAGCTTTTTCATATGTCTTATTATTTACTTGCTAGAGACTCTTGGGAATTCATTCTATGTGGATGTTTGGTGAGTGTGCAGTTTTAATTTTCAGGTAGGACTGAAGACTCTTGTTTGTATGTCTATCAGTAATTGTTGATGTATATCTAGAAAATTGGTGAAATTATGAATAAGAGAAAAGGCTTCATGAAAATGTTAGTAAAATTAAAAGAATTTACAGACATACACCATTCTCTCTATCTTGACATAGTATGCTGTAACAACAGAATTCTGATTTCTATTAATTAAGTTCTCTTTCTGTATCTACTGAGCCAGCATGTACACAATGACTTCAATTTCAAAATAATTAGATTACATGTTTATGGTTCAACAGAACCAATGAAACACATATTCAATTTTCTGTTATTTATGTTCTTCAACTACATCAGAGCATGTAATATAATCAGAAAGTGAGGGCTCCCAAGTTGCTCAGACAGTAGAATCTCTTGTTTCAAGTGCAGACTGTGCCCTGTGTCCTGGGTTCAAATCTAAAACAAAAAAACCAAGAGCCCACATTTACAGAACAAACTGGCTTTGTTCTGCTGGGTACAGGGGTGGGTAGGCCAGCTAGGGTTCCCCTGGTGCTTCATTCTCAACACCCTGAGACTCACATGGGACCACTCAGATGGCATGAAGAGATTGTGCCTATTCTTCAATGCTGCCTGCCTCCTGGTGTACCATGGGACTTATAGTATGAAAATTAGTCATGGTTGTCATGTACTGTATGTATATCAAAGGACCTCCCACACCTCAGCCAATGCTCCTACGGTGGTTCAGCAGTAGTGGTTGCAGTTGTGACATGCTTAAAAGTGTAACTGCAAACGTTGGGCAAAAAAGGAAGAAAAAAAAAACAACAGAAAATAAACCTTGGCCAATATGTTTAATTATCATATTACATACTGCTATTGTGATATGGGCCTAAAAATATATATATGATACTTGGATATTATATTTGGTCCATATCACCCATTGACCTACACTACAGAGTTGTTTTGGAGTGAGTGTGGTATGTTTCGCTTAGAGAGTAGCGTGAACGTTTCAGTTTAAGTAGCTGGCTGAAACAAATTCAACCTGAACAAATTCAATGCCTCCTGAAGAGGTACCCTTGGCTTTCTCTGACAAACAGTTCAGTACAAGTTCATTTAGAAAATAGTTCTGTGTGAACATGAGAAGGTCTTGGTTCCATTCCAACCAAGAAACAAACCACAATTCTTTACATATGTACATACGTACATATGTTTATATTGAGCTCTAGAAAGCACAAGGAAAGCATAAGATAATACTGCTTTATAAGATTGCACTGTTACAGTTAGTAACAGCAAACTCTGTAAAATATTGTGAAAGGCACCATAAAGATTGCACTTTTCCTTTTCAAAATTTTAGGAAAGATTGAACTTTACCATCTTGCCCTCAGCTGAAAACTTATTTTCAAAGATCTCAGGGAACGTTAGTGACGCTACCTACAAAATTGATGAAGGTAACAAGAATACCCTGTTTTTTCTGACCTATATTGTCATACTCTGTAGTAGTTGTTACAGTTTTTATAAGTAGTATACCATGGCTGAGCATAATGTCACTAATCTAGCAATTGTTTGGTAAGATGGCTTTTATTGTTATTTTAGGCCCCTATCTCTGGCATTCTGAAGTGTACTTATAATAGTATACTACGATAAACACAGCATAATGTATACAAAATATAACATAATAATAATTATAAAGGTTCTAACTTATGTAACATAATATGTAATGTAAGTGTACTTATATTACATAACTTTTCATAACATAAATGCATGCAGTCCATGGCACTATTGGGTCCACTCCTCAGTCTAATACCTAATGGTCCTGGTGTAGTTTGGGGCAACACCAAGGGCACCTGAAGGACACACAACAGACAGCCCTTTGACAGAAGGGCACAACAGCTGTACTGCACAGGGAGCTACACCGCTCCTCTGCACGTGCTCCGAAGCACGCTGGCAGCAGAGATTACGGTGGGCTGAAGACAGGCAAGGGTACACATTCCATATATCAAACTTCAGTGGGGTTTCAAAATTTAATTTCAGTCTCGGTCTCAAATGTTGGTCAGGTTTCAAGCTGTGTCATTGAAGCGGATTCCATCCCTTCTGGTAAACACCTACAGCTGCAGCAACAGAGGCCACTAATCATCGGCCTTCTCAATAGATTTGTCTCCGTCTTAACAAGATCTGCAGCCTCCTCCCCTCATGGTGGCCCAGGACAGAAAATCCCACCCTGTGTTCTCATCTGGGGGATATTAGAGATGATTTGGTATTATTTCTGATGTTTGATTGCAAGCAGTTTTCAGATGATTGTGAAGTAATTGTGTCTAGCTGGGATTTGGCTGTCCTGAACTGTCTCTCTGGTATGGTTGAGGGGAAAGGGGTGTCAGTGGGAGGGTGTAAACCAATATCCCCATCTCTGTTGCAGATCACAATGTGACTACATTTCCACAGCCCGGAGCCAAGTCCTCAAACTGCCCACCACCTCCCCCAGACCCCAGGGACACAGATGGCTCTGACATGAATGTAACCCATCCTTGTGTCATTCTTAGTTAACCAGATGCAGGGCTCTGGAAAACAGTCCTTTTCGTTTCCAAACCCTAAACAAACACCACACTGGAATAAGCGCACTCCTAATCCTGCCTCTATCCTGTGTTCTGGAGCCAGCAGGCACGGAGGCACTGCCGTGACACAGGGCCCCCATACTACAACAATCCGGGCCAAGTTACCCCACCTTGTCTACTGCTCCAGCCACACAACTGCTCTGTTCCCCTGAGACATGTGTGTCTGCCATGTCCGATGGAATTAGCAGGACGTTGTGTATCCAGCACGTTTCAGAGGTTTTAGCAAATGTCATCCCCTGACTCTGGGTCACGACCTTTGACCCCAATGAGTTGAACTGTGGAGCTCATGTTACTCTCTTAGATGCCGAGATCAACTCAGAGCCGTCAACCGAGACAGAGAGTATCAGCGTTAACCTACGGTATCATATGTCATCTATCAAACACAATTGATGTCAAATAGACCTGAACATTCGAAACTTCCCAATTTTAAAAGAACACTTCCGGACAATTCAAAACCACACAGGCAAAGTTAGGGTTTAGTTAACTAATCCCCACCATGAAACAGAATCCTGTCTTCAAATTAGACTATTTGATGTGTTTATTTTCTTGACAAAAAGGACATGGGGCGCTTCCAGTCACAATGCCAATGTTTCCTCAAGTAGATGGCTCAGTCCTTCACACATGGTAGTACTATTTTAAATCCTTATCATCAGCGCAAATCTATTTTAGACATAAGAGTTTAAAACATGTTTTAATGAGAATGTGCACCTTCACCGCAAGTTCAAAGAAGACTAAGGTATTGCCTTTTTCACAACAGATCCAGGTCAAACTATTACGATGTCAACACTCTTGGAAAAGCTTATTTCACATGGCTTTCATTTGAAGGAAATGTTTTGGTTGCTGCAATTCATTCGCTTATTAAGGATCAGTGTTTTAATCTTGTTATTGGGGAAGTATGGTTGGCAAACACTCTTGGACTGACCTTAAATAAATTACACTGCACTAAACACAGATGTGATACCAATCAAAAGTTGTACGTTTCACCTTTGTTTGTGGGTAGACATTTTTATACAAATGAGAGTTTAACGCACAAAAAGTACCATATTACATCTCATATGAGCTGAAGTTGAAATGAAGTTTGTTTTTGCACCAATTTTCTTATTTCCTCTCCTGGCATCTATGTCAGTTTAAAAAAAACATTTAGGCATTGAGAGAACAATTTAATGCAAGGTTTGCTCATAGTAACTTGTAGTGGCGGCCTGGTTATTTCTGTTTATTTCTGTTTTTCTCCAGGTTTCAAATTGCAGCAACAGTAGCTGTTTTATAATGTTATTGGATCAGCATGAATCTTCGTTTCTGAAAATAATTACTTATTACTCTTAACTAAACAACCTAGACACACACACACACACACACACACACACCCCTTCTTGATAATGTGAAGGAAAACCAGAATTTTTTTCATTGTGTGAATGTAAAGTAAATGTTGCAATTTAAAACCTGATACTTCATGAGGAAAAAAAGCAGATGATAATTTGCTCTTCTGTTCGGTCACCAACACCCACCTGTTAGCCAACTCTGCTCTGTTTCTGAGAGAACTCCAACGGGACAAACACGCAAGTGTAAACACAGGACACAGACTGGGTATCAGTTACAAAGCTCATGCCAAAATTGCAATCCATGCGTTTTAAAAAAAAGAAACTGCCTCCCTCAAGTGCTCTTAAAAACTCAAATTATACTAATGAGGTGGTCATCGAGGCTGAGGTACACACTGAGGTATCTGCGATTACTCCCTCGATTTTAAGTTGAGACAGAAAACAGGAGCAAATCCATGTCATTCCATTCATGATCAAAAGAGTCCACAAATGCTCTCTGGAGATGCTGTCTGCACCCTGCCTTTCCTAAACATTTTCCTTTTGGTGAGCTGTTCGGCAAAGAGTACAGGGTTTAAGGATGGCTTTTGATTGATGGCATAATTACGCACTGACAGGAAATCCCTCAAATTAAACCGTATATAGCACAAAAACATGCAGGCGATTTGCTAAAAACAGCAATAAAATAAACCACCCAAATAGGATTGTGGTCTGTGAGTGTGTGTGTGTGTGTCTGTGTCTGTGCGTGTGTTTGACAGCATGTGTGCGTTCATGTATGCCGAGTGAGCACTGGTTAGGAAACCAGAGATTAATGGGACTTTCAAAATGCCAAGTGCCGAAAAAAATCCTCTTCTTTTCAGTTTACAAAATACAGGAAAAATCCATTGTAAAAACATTATGATGTCATGGCACAATGACCGAAATAAAGTCTGGTAATTCCTGAATATGTGCTTTTCTACACCAGCGCCAGCATAAAGGGGGTTTGTTCTGAAGTAAACTGCTTTGAAATTAAACCACAGGTACGTGAATTCCTCGTCATTGTTTTTGGTAGTACATACGGTAATGCTGTATGTTATAGCATTAACAATAGTCCAGTCGAAAATATGAGCTGAAATATCAGAATTTTATAAAATAACACATAGACAGTGCAATGCCTCACAATGGATTTCAGAAATTTAGGACGACTACAGAAGTAGAGCAGTGTGTCAGCTGATCAAACGGGATAAACTAAAAAAAATCAGTCACACGTAGCCGCAAGCTGCACTTCATTGCCAAGATTCTCTGATCTTACATAAATCCAAATTCCTACATGCAAATGTATAAACACTTCATCAGCACTAAAGCTATCCTACAATATGATAAATTTTCAACTTTTCAGTTTTTGTCAGATGACCTTCTTCACTCCAACTGCACATGGTGACTAAGCAAAATGTATTTTTACAAATTCTTCATTGCTGGTCTGGGATTGAACCTAAGGCACAGGGTTCAGTTTGCACTTCTCACTTTCATTTTTAATTAGCTTATATATAATTGGAATAGCTTCATTAGCTAGCAATGTTTTCAACTGAAATATTGACATATTTGAACTTGTGAATTCTCCAAAATCAACCCCACTGACCTACTAAGTGGTGAGCACATATTATCTTAAAGTCAGCCATGAACAATACAGCACCATGTTTCATGTAGCACATTCACAGCGCATACGTAAATAAAACTGCCCTACTGCTATGTCAAATTACAGTCAGTGAAATCTTTTTTTGTCTTGAATTTAGCGGAACCATTCTGCCTTGTGGCTCCAGTTTTTAACACATACTTAACAAGGAATTGAGTCAAATGTTTGTCAGAATTTCCTGTCTTTTCATAAGTACATTAATATATGTAAGTTCCGCTGCTGTGTGCTCTTCTGGCTTTCTTTAGCAATGCTCCAAGATTTAAAAAGTGGCCACAATTCCGGAATAAAGGGGGTCTCCCCTACATAGTGGTGTTAGTACACCAGCGCAGTATTTATAAATGTTGAGGAAAATAAAAAGAATCATCTGAAAACCATAACAGCAATGAACACACAGAGCAAACTAATCTTCCTCAAAAGTTAAGGAATTTTGAAAAATATCATAAGAGCCGTCTCATGGCAGATGTGTGTCATTAGACCTCAGTGATGGCTGCTCCAAACACTGACTGAGCAAGATTGAGTTTCGTGTTTTCCTAACGCCACTGGACATCGGATCTGCCATTGATAATGATAATTGCAGCAAATAAATGCTTTCCAGTGCAGCACCAAGAAGCAAATATTTGTGTGTTTTTGCTTAAATAGAAAAGTATCATAAAGTAATACCGTTGAAATAAATACCTTTTAAATAATACAGCTTTTCGCTAATCGCTAAATTTTAGGAAAGAATTTCATGTGGCAGTAGTGGAGCATGCTTGGGGAACTGAGATAAGGAGAATACCATGCAAGTTCGATATTTCTTTTGTAGAGCCCATTCAGTGAACTTTGTATTCTTACAATCATTTCAGAATTCAAAGCATTATGATCTACACACTGCAGTTTTTGCCAATTAATTTATGTGATAACAGGCAAATAAAAACTCCTACTGATGGCCAAAAAGTGTTGAGAAAAGACAACCTGTGAATATAAACTGTAGTTTAAATAAAATTTTATAAAATGTAGTTGCATACACACACAGGGATACATATGGAGTATGGGTATGTCTTCTAATGAGGTTCCTTAAAAGGAACTTCAGACTAACATTCCGTCATTGCTCACAATCAAAGAATGTCCTTGGTATACTACCATTTTTTTCACCGTTAATGTGAAGTTTTACTATGTGCTTTTACGATGGGGGGAAAAAATGCTTTTACTTAAAAACATACGATCTCTGGTCAGCTAACTAGTTTTGTATGATTAGCAAAAGGGCTATCAATCACTGCTCACTGGAACCGACTAGTTTATAGTCACTTAACTCGCAGGTTCTCGTGTGAGAAAACATGTATGATTAAGGAAAGGGCTGTATATTATGGCTCACTGAATGGATTTGATTGGTTTATAGTCACTTAACTCCTGCTTCATTACTAAGAAGGGCTTCCTGTACCCAGCCAGTGTAGCCCAAGGAAAAGACGCTGGTGACTTTGAGAACTTTAAAAAAAAAACCCCAAACAAACAAAAACCATTTACCCTTCCATGAGTTCCTCCCACCTCAATACCATGATACATTAAACTGAAAAATTATATTTGTTACCAGAGTCAGTTTGAATGAACCAAATATATTTAAACAAAAACAAAAAGAAACCAACAAAAACAGACAAGCATTTGCACTTCACATCCAATGTTCCCGTGTCTCCCAGTCCGCCAAGCAGCCCGCCCCGGCCTACCTTCAGGGCATTTCTTCTTCATCCGGCACTTCCTGCTCTCGTGCTGAGTGGGACACTGGGGCGATGCCCCCTCGGGGCCCCTCCGAGACTCCCTGCTCCGGCTCTGCCTTCCCCACCTGAAGCCGCAGCGTAGCCCGTTGCGCTCGCAAGGGCTCCACTCTCCCCACAGGCTCAGCTGGCAGCCCTCTGAAAACACATTACATGCATTACATTACGTGCATTACATTACACGTGCGACAGGAGGCGCTTACAGCTATCCTATGTCATACAGCATTATTGTTTACGTAATGAGATGTTCCATGAAATTGATTTAAATTCCTTGTCGATTGCGGTTATGTATGGTTTTGTATTTGCAGGGTACCGGCCTGTGTGCCAACAGTTATTGTTCCCGAATACTGTGTTATAGGCAGGGTTTTCATTAAATCAGTGTTTTGCGCTTCCTCCTCCTAGACCACTACTCCCCTGCTGATTTACTAATGAGGGGACATGATACGGAAGCTCCATGTTTTCTCAAAACATGTCTTAGTCATCCTCTGATGATAGTTGGCTAAAAGTATCATGCATTGCTGGTCATTAATAAGCAGTTCACTTTGTTAAGTAGGAGCAGTCATAGAAGGAAATATGGATCAGAGCTACAGCTGAGTGGCTGATTAAGTACTACATCCTTAAAGACGTTTGAGTGATGGCTGTACTGGAACCTTTTATCCTTATAACAAAAACTGTCCTTATTACAAAAAACATAATGTTAACAAGTGGCAGTGGACCTCAATGTACAACCAGAAGTTTGCAGGTTTGAGGACTGTTGCTGTACATAAAACTCTCTTAGCAGAAAATTTCTGAGATTTACAGTACCGTGAATAAGAATTCACCCTACATATGGCCTCACAGATTGACTGTCACTGACTATCTAGAAAGAACACAAAGTAGCTATCTAGCCTTTTCGTTGAATAACTGAGTTGATATCTAACTAGACCCATGATGCTATTTCACTGGTTTTAGCCATTAAACCTTACAAACAATCAAACTTACTTTCATATCAAAGTCTAAATGAAATTGTGTTAGATTGTTGTAAAATGAAAATGTAGTTTTAAGGAAACCACAGTTTTCTGCAGATGATTTTACCATAATTTATTTATTTAATAGAATAAAAAATAGTAAATAAAGACCTCCTGCATTTCAAAGGTGTTAGTCCATCTAAAAAAAACTCAGCCATGCACATTAATTTCACAATTAACAGAACAGAGTTGATATATTCAGTGCACAAGTCATTATGACTGTTTAAACATTCATGGGAATCAGTACATATCATTCACAGCATATGTGGAGTGGCGTGGGCCAGAGGAGAACTCATGACTTTGCCAGACAGTTGAAACACTCACCAATGCAATCTGTTAAGTGTGGAATTGTGCCTTCTGGACAGCTGGTCAAGCACTTGCCTTTAAACAGCTGGAAGCCCCCTTTACATTTTGTACAGAAATCTTTGTTAAAGCATCTCTCACAGTCGGAGGCTTTGCATTCTGTAAGGAACACCAGAATAAGCACATCCAATCATTACTAACAGCAGTATAAAGTCTCGCTTACTAAATACTGTGAAATATGGGCACCAAACGAATAATTGTTAAAGTTAATTGTATTTATATATATTTATACATTTTCTGAAATGCAAGGTGCCTGTGCATAGAGTAGTGAAAACAGTGAATTATCTAGTAAAATAATTAGGAAGACAGAAGTACAAACAGCATAACTATATTCAAACATACAAGTGCACACACAAGTCCACAGTTTGTTGAACTAATTTTTTCAAGCAAACAAATCAAGCAAGTAAATCTAGTTGGAACACACAAAAAGTAAAAACACAAAGCACTAAGAACAGTTTAGAGCATGCCAGGACAAGCAGATATGTTTAAAGACATTATTTAAAAATGCTGATATTCTGGCGGGCTCAGATGTATGCTGGTAAGGCATTCCAAAGCTCAGGGCCATGACACAAAATGCTCTGTCGCCAACAGAGCCAAGCTTGTTTGAGGGTACAGGGAACTGGCCGGAGTCTATGGAAAAGAGCTTCCCAGCAGGGGTGTACGGTTGCACCAGACTATGCAGATAACTGAGTGCAAGGCCATTCGGAGCTTTAAAAGTAAGCAAAATTACTTTGTAGTCAATACAAGACTTAAGTAGAGGCTAGCGTCATTTGTGTAATGTAGGGGTGATATGTTCCCCTTTTCTTGTCCCAGTTATGACGCTGGCAGCTGAATTCTGAGCGTACTGTGGCCTGTTGGAAACTTGCAAAGCGACAGGGCAGAGAAGGGCATTGCCACAGTCCAGAGATAAAATAAAAGTGCCTGAACCTAAGCACCTTTAAGAGAGATTGAAAGCTTCAAGCACATTATGTTATTTTTAGGATACAAAAATTACACTTTTTTCTTTTTTATGTTAACAACATGATTTTCAAGCAGTGAGTGAATCATCCAAAATGACAGCTATGTTCTTAATCAACGGCCATGGTAAAATCAACCACTTCTGAGAGAAGGCTTTTAGACTTAACAAGCATTCACTTCATTTTTTTTTTCCTGATTCAGGCAGCCACCAGCATGGGCTGTCTATCATCTAGATTAGCTAGATTAACTAGATGATAGACAGCCCATCCGGCTGAAAGTAGAGAGAAATGCACTTGCAATTGATGGGGGAGCACAAAACATTGTATCTTAAAAAACATAATAAATACTGTGTAGACATTGGGATATAAGGAGACAAGTGGGGGTGTACTGAGGTCCATCTGGGGGTGCAATGCACCCCTAAACACCCCCATAGTGCCGGATCTGCAGCCCATACTGTCATGATTCTCAGTTTTGCTTATAGCATATGCACATATGTTACTAGTTTAACAGTTTGATATGTGGATCCCAATCTTTCAAAAAAAAAATATATACATGTGTAACTAGTTCATGTTTTAGACATCAAGTAACAAACCCAATTCTCTGTGCTTATTCAGTTAAGATTGTCTGCTGATGAATATCACAGGTTATGTATTATCTAGCTAGAAAGCTTCTGCAGCTGAGATATGTAACTACCAATCCAGGTAACTAGTCACAGGTATGTATAGCACACATTACTGTTTTAGAACCTATGCCCAATTGTACCCCACAAGCTACCTGAGATGGAAACAGCTACCCTGAAGTGCAGTCACTCACCACTTCCCTGCTGTAACAATAGCAGCAAGCAGCATCTCTGTTGTACTGAGAGCTGTGTTTAAATACCATATCAGATTGGTCTTGTTTACAGTTCTTGCAGACCACTTGTTTGCTCTTGTTTCAAATGTAAATGTTTACAAAGTTCTTAAGGACGTATTTAGCAGTGTTTTTTTGAAACTCTGAGGACCTGGACAGAATGATTTTTTCAAACACACTAAATGTTTTGGTGAGATTTTTTTTTTCTTCAGACAAGTTTCAAGAATGTATCACCAAAACTCATTTTACAGCCCTATAACATAAGGCAGCAGAACTTTCAGGAATGGATGTACAATACTGAGCTACACTTTATTGTTTTACAGAGATCACGTCAATGCATAATGTAAATAAACCTGATATCTCTTTAAAAGAACAGTTTTTTCACCAATGGCTTAGTTTTGAATGTGGTCTGGTCTCGAGACACTGATTTTCTGTGCCAGAACTGGGACGTTCAACCTTACTCTTGGCCGAAACCATATGAATGACATGATTGAGCCTGTAGAATATCCAGTCATTGTTTATTTGCAATATTTGTGATGCATCTGCGTTTCTATAGATGATGCTGTTGACAGGTTAACAGTTGCTTTTGACATGTGCCACTAGTTCCCTTTTTTTTGGGGGTTACATTACATTACATTCATTTAGCTGACGCTCTTATCCAGAGCAACTTCCAGCACAACAGGACATAAATGCATCCATTCAAGTTGAATGAGCAACAGCGTCAGACCAGGCTAATAACACTCCCAGACCAGTGAGCATGAGCATAACTCTCCTCAAGCCGCACTATTCATAGTATGGGCCATGCTTTTTAAAAAAAAAAAAAAAAAAAAAGTACTTATTTGTATGTTTTTTTAACAATTTGGACAGTATTCCAGTAATTCATCCTTGATAATTTTAGGTATCGTGTTCACACCACACTATTCCAGCCTGACCCTAAGTTAATTCGTTCTGTGTATGAAAGCAGATATGAAGTGACACAGAAGTGGTGGAGGGTGCACGGATATGGTGTGGCAGACTCACTCATGCAGCGGTTCATGTCCTGACCGCGGAGGCCATAGTGCCCCGCCGGGCAGGAGTGCAGGCAGGAGCCGTGTTGCCTCATGTCCTCCCTGTTGAGGAACAGGAACAGCTTATCTGGGCAGCTCTCGCAGCCATTCTCTCTAGAACAGACCAGACAACTCCTGCAGTCCTCGGGCGCATCTTTGGTAGCTGCACGGAACACAAAGACAACAACCACTCAATGAGTGGGCCTCTCCCGGGCTGTTTTTTTTTTTTTTTCATGCTTTGCTGTGAGTCATCTTGCAGAAATTTCTAGCCTCTACCTATTTATACATTTTGTAAGTATGAGTGCAAGTCAGTGAAAGACTTTTTGAAAAATAAAATAAAATAAAATTTCATGTGTTTCCAAATAGTTGCAGAAGTTTTGACTTCCAAAGACCTAACAGAGCGGTTGAAAGGCCACACTGAATGGAATGTTGCAATGACAGCTGAGGAGGATATGTTTAATTAATACACGACTTATCATTCCGGTCAAACCTGAGCTTCAG
This sequence comes from Megalops atlanticus, assembly GCA_019176425.1. Taxonomy (NCBI): domain Eukaryota; kingdom Metazoa; phylum Chordata; class Actinopteri; order Elopiformes; family Megalopidae; genus Megalops; species Megalops atlanticus. The sequence goes on along the minus strand of CM032879.1, from coordinate 34,478,315 downwards.
CTGAGAATTTTTAACGTGAGCAGCTCTCTGCCTCTTTGCGCACCATTTCCAGAAAGGAATCCAGGTGCACGCTGTTTTCTGCAAGCCCCCAGACATGTGTTTTCAGATTTTATATACCGAGCTTTATGACTTCTCCTGATTTTTCATGCTTAATCTGGAAGAGGGGGAGATAAAAGCTGCACATTAAGGAGTTCTCTCTCCCAAAACATACCAGACTCCCAAAAAACGGAGCGCAGCAATAAGAGGGGTATTAGTCACGCTGCAGAGCCTGGGAATTGACTGCTTTCGGTTCCTTATCAGGGCCAATCATGCCCTTTCCACTGCCGAAAGAGAAAGAGTTCCCTCCCGCCACAACACAGAAAAAGTGGAAAAGGTCTAGCTTCCCCGCCTGGTTTGTCTGTGAGTTACTGGGAAGAATGGAATGCATTAGGTGTCAGGGCACAGAGGAGACTGGAGTCAGTAGTCTGCGGACTAACAACCAACGACATATTTTTGGAAGGCTCAACAGTATACAGCAGAAATAGCGCAGGGTAGAAAAAAAAATGTACAAAGTCTTTACATGCCTGCAAGGTTATCTGCACACTCCTACCACCTATTTGTGGAAGATATCTGTGTGAATCTATTGAGAACTTGCCTTATCTGTGAGAGTCGAGGTGATCATTTAAGAGTGGAATAAAATCAAACCTTGTTACTCACCAAGAGAAGCAGAAATTTCAAAATCGCAACACAAACTAAAAAACAGAAATACATTTACATGCATCTGTCTATACTACAATACAAACCGAAAATAAAAAAGAAAAATCAATAAGTATTTGGCATAATCAATACGTCTGTGTTGTTGTCCCTCATAGTTTCAAATTCGCACAGATTAGCGGAGGACCTGCCTTAGCGGAGTTCTTTTCCACCAGGGAGTCTCCAGAAAGAAAATTCACTGTCTGGTATGTAATTCAAGCACAATGAATTCCATATGCCATCACCTCCACAGGGGGATCAACATCCAACCAGGATACGCACATGAACTCATCTCACACACAGCGCTTTCTAATGACTGGCTAGTTGGTCTCTTTGATATTAACATCCAAAAAGTGCAAAGAACACAGTTCAGACAATGTTGTTAGCTAATTTTACCCAGGTATGGTGTGGGTGAATGTGGTCAAGCAGGCTCTAAGTGCACTGCTGCTGCCTCTTCCCTGCATCTGTAGACAAACCCCTATGAATGCCACAGAAGCCCATGACATAAGAGTCAGAACGGGAAGAAAAACAAGTTTTATCACTATTATTCTCTGCCTCAGATGAAAAACTTTGAAGAAATAATTCAGAAGGAACTGTGTGTCTCCTCTATGGGAAACTGCTTTGTCACCAGTTACAGACGCAAGAACATTTTATGTTCTTAATATAATTTTTCCATATTCACACCACCCTTTTATTGCTTAAGTTGCCCAGAAAGTACCGCCTCATTTTTTTTCTCAGCTAAAATGTATTGAGGAAACATGAAATTTATTCCATCTGTATGAATATTTGAAGACTCAAAAATTATAACCTACATCACCAAGTCTAAGTTCACACACAACTGTAATGGACTGTTCTAAGTAAGCAAAGGGAACAGCTCCCTGCAGTCAAGGGTGCAATGCATTATGCTGGTTAAGAAGATCGTGTATCTTATATATTCAGTGTTTTCTGATTGTCAAGTAAAAAGACTTTTGTTTATTAACTAAAATAACGATGCCTTGCAACCTGAAATCTGCTTGCAGTCTATCATGTGAAATGCTGTGTTATATGCATAAAAATCTGTGATTCAGAGGCTATTCCCAAACTGTTCTCCACCTGTAGATAATCAATCTGGCATATCTGCTACTCAAAGCATCAGTAGTGATCAAAGATAATGTCAGAAGGTCTTATAATTACAGTTGTCCAGTTTACAGAAAATCAGTTCCATATGCATAATTACATTTCATATTTAGGAGAAGAATACACACAACCTGTTTTGTTTAAGTCTTAGGTTTGAGAGAGTTTTTTCATGAGAGTTAATGTTTTGAACTTATACAACATTACAGAATCGGTTGCACCATGAACAAAAGAAAGATGTTATCTCATGCTGCACTTTCTACTGTTCACTTGTTGAAAAGGCTAACTTTGCCTGACAGAAAATGAGAAAGACATTATTCTTAAGTTTGAGCAACACGTTCTGTGGGGTTGTGAAAGAATTTTCTACTCACTTAAGTCTAAAATAAGCTACTGTATGTCAATTGTGGTGACTATTAATACCCTACAATAATATAGGTCCAATATATTGTCAGAAAGATATCTCTTAGCCTGCAATTATACCACTACTTATTTTCATATTTTGTTTGTTATTGAATAATAACTGCTATACAAACGTGAATTTCCCATATTTTACAAAGTAAGATGGAAACAATCACAATTTGGGGGAAATGTTTCCTACTCAATCAATGTTGGGACCCTAAATTGACACAAAACATATTTTATTGATACAGATAAATATACCTTTTTAAGTGTGGCTGGCCATCCTTTGCTCATCTGTACCAAGAGCAGTTTTTTGTGCTTTGTTTTCATCTTTAATGAAACTGTGGACTGTAATTTCACTGTAGAAAATTGATACACAAACCATGACAGAACAGATGCAAAACACAAGATTCAACACATAAACAACAGAAACGTCTGAAACCATAGATTTACATCATATGAAGCTGAGGTACTTTTTACTTAGGGGGAAATTCAATCTACTGGCATGCTTGTAGCTGTGGTGATACCTTGAAAGAAGTTAAAGCGGTATACCATTTTTTTATATCCACACAAGCTGTGTTTTTCCAGACTGTGGAAAACGAAAGAGGTTGTATAAGTAATGAAATATGTATACTGTCAAATTCACTATTGATTGTTTGAAGTCTTGCTATGACTAAAGGCCTTGCAGTAGCCTAAATTGTCTCTAAAGTGAAGTCAGCCAAGAAAAGGAACAGCACAAAATAAAAAGAAACTGTTGTCAAGCCGTATGAAACAGGGAAACACTGTTAGATATTGTTTCAGTGTGTGTTTTTTGTCTCCATTGGTGAACTCCGTTGAAAAAAAAAACCACACATTTTAACTCCAAAAGGAGGTATGAGAACATTTGAAGTAATTATGCATTATTCAGATTTTAGGGGCCACCTATACTTTACTGAGAAGGTATTGTGTGTAACAGTAAAAAATAACAGTAAAAAATACCTCAGTTGAAGGTTTTGCATCATGTCACCCCAAAATGGTTTCAATCATGTGAAGATACTTCTGAAGTGTGTGATTGAATTTCTTTAATTGCTGCAATATCCTGTGCAGGTTTCTGGGTTTTTTTGAGATATGGTTTGGTCACTGGCCCGATGTTGACTTTCCAAAGGATGATCTTCAATCAAAGCAGATATTTCCCTCTGTTCTTCCCCCTCCCTGCTGAATTATCTCCCCTTGCAAGTCGAGGAACCCCTCTCTTTGTGCAAAATGTGTTACCAATGAAATGAATTCATGACTGTTTGAGTTGGGATGAAAACGGAGAAGTGCAGGACAATTTTTTTCTCCTTCATTCTGTCTTATTTTTGTCCTCTTTTTTTCATGCCCTAAGAGCAGCCAGAGGGCCTGGGGAGAGATGGGGGCCGTGTGTTTTTGATCAGAGCCTCGTCCTTTGCTGTGGAAACGGGGGGAGCAAAGCACTCTGGGATGGGGGAGGACAGATCCTTCTGCTGAATAAGCATCTAGCATCGTTGTTGTGCTACTTGCAAACAGTGGAAATGTAACAATATGCTGTCAGCCGGGGATGTAGCATGCGTGTGTTTGTGCGTGCACGCATGTGTGTGTGGAGGCATGTGTGCACACAGGTGGGTTTGGGTCTGTGAGTGCCTAATCCTCAAGTATTTTCCTTTCAACTGAAACATATTTAAAACATTCAAATTATTTCATAAGTGCTGAAAAAATATTAAGCATTAAATTCATTCAGAATAAGGCATGTTAAAAATTCTATTCTGCCTGTGTTTATTTGAAGTATAATTTATTTAGTGCAAATTTTATTTTAGATTTTCACACACATGATTTCATTAATCAGGTCTACATGTTCAAACTTGTCAAACTTAATCATTTGCTTGAATTTGAAGCCAACACACCAGTGCTTTTTTGTTTACATTGAAATAATAAATAAAGCTTGAGAGCATTACACAACCCATTATAGACATCAGAAGTAAAACTGATCCAGCATGACATGCTCCAATGACCACAGATTTATTAAAAATATAACCTAAAATATAAAATAAAATATAACTAATTATACTATCTGCCACTTGTCAAAGTAAAGACACATTTCAGAGTTTTAGCTTCACATACAGTACAGTGTGTGTGACATTGTTTTAAGTGAGCTATGAATTTTCAGGACTTAAGTCTGTCTGAGTTATTTATGTGCAGTATGTATCTATGAAGCCTTCTGCTATGATGACCTGGTGGCTCCTTGTACATAAGCCTTTAGGCTGATGAAAGATTTCTTATGTTTAGGCCATGTCACTTTCTTGGTGGCTTACCACAAGTGATTGTACCTGATAAGTTCATATGACATTCTATTATTTTTTCCGTAATAATTTTGTAAATCTATATTTAGATTTTTAGTCACTGAAGTCACATAATGGAAATACACTGAAAAATGTCCTTTTTTGTACAATATTAGCCCAGAAATGCCTTGGGTGTGCCCATCCAAAGCAAGGCTGAGAAGCACTGAAGTCTGAAGAGCGAATAAGAACAGACAGAAACTGTGTTTGCTTTGTGTTCTTGGCCAGTCTACATTTTCATCTTAACGGAGCAAACTTCATCAAAGATTTTTTCCAACAGAACAAGTAAATTTTGTCCAAAAAACTCCTATACTGTACAGTGTACCAAAGGAGCTGCATTTTGCATGCATGTTGGTGCGACAGCTGCATTAAATATAATAATTAGAAAATGGCTTTTGGTTTAAAAGGCAACAGAATATCCACATAGGAAACTGAACAGTGAAGTCAGCAGGAAATAGAATAAAAAAAAATAAGTACAGCCAGAATTGTATTCTAGTGCAACTAATTTCCCCTATAAGAGTATTAAATATAAGGGTATAAGCAAATAACACTTACATTCTATTGAAAACTCTCTAAAATGATATACAGATATTGAAAATGGTACTTTATAAAATGTTATTCTGTTGTTAACAGATTTCAGAAAGGAGTTGAAAACCTATACTTTACAACACTGCTATCACTACATCACACTGGCACACTATTCAAAGCTATGTATTAGAAAAAAGACAGACAACCTTCTATAGATTGGGGCTAGCAGTTTTTTTTTTTTGAGGGAACCTTCATGTTGATATAAACTATGATTAAAAATCAAATGATAAAAGTATCATATACTTTACACTGTCCTTCAGCTTCTCTAACTACCAATTTTATTTTTTTTTTTTTAACCAAAAAATCAAAACCTTTGTCTCTTAAAACTGCATGACCATCAAAGCATACTCACACCCATGGGTTACAGAACCTACAGTAACATCCACCAGAACACAAATCACACTAAATACATGCAGCGAGTACCTCTCACTCAGCGACTGTGATACAATAATACGTGTGTGAAAGAAAACCTAAGTAAACTAACACTAAGCAGTGACTATAAATCTATGTCAGCAGTACTCTTTAAGAGATATTCAACATACAACTGTCAGATCATGTCTTTAGGGTAAAGGGCCAAAAGTCTAAAGTTTATAAGCACCAATGCCAAAAGCTTTTTCTTTTATTAATAGCGGCAATTTGAACACAGATTTTCTTTTACTGCCAACTTGATATTTTATGTATCCCCTTCCAACAGTCATTTGTGGAAAAAAAGGTTGTAATGGAGGCTGAAACTGAGGAATAACAGGGATCTTTAGTGGTACTTTTCATATGGCATGACTGGTGGTGCAGCAAAAGTTCATTTGGCACCCAAGTAGTTCAGTATATTTCCTACAGCAGGGGCTCCCAAACTTTCTACCTGATTGACCCACTAAATGAGAAAATACATTTTCTGTGACTCAACCCTCATCAAAATGTATTCTCACACATGTTCAGATGTGGGTATTTCAAACACATGTCAAAATACAATGCAGTGTTTAGCTGTATCAGTGTGAATATGTGAGGATGGAGTATAACATAAGATGTATCTTGTGACTGATCTCGAACCATCTTAACCCCACTTATGACCTACCAGTGGATCCTGACTCTGGAACAGCTTGTCCACACCATGGATCAAGGATGTTTAATTCCACATATGTGAATATGATATTTTCCCCTTAACTGCATATTAAGTGCATGTCACTTTTAAGTCATCGTACATTTGAAAACATTCTAGCTTAATGAATATTTCAAAAGGAAGGGTTTCAGTTTTGATGCATGGGGATTGTTACATCTTCACATGAAACAGATCCTTCCAGAGGAGAGGGGAAATCAGCAACCCCAAGACTGGCCAGTATTTCCTTTTTATTCTGTTTATTATTATTAACATTAGTATTATTATAATACTCTGAACAGAATACCAGAACAACACTGAAAAATCAAGAATGAAGAAACAGTAGCCCTTGATAATCAAATCCATAAAAGGTCTGTTGATTAAACAAATTGTAAATCACTTGTTGAAATAAAACAGAAGGCAAGAAACCTCTGTACGACATTTTTCCTCAATATAGGCAATTGTTGAAAGTATCACAATTTATTCCACCATTCATTTTCTTCCTTCTAATGCAAGATTGACTGTCCATTTAATGTACCCCCCAAGAATTAAAAATGACCCCTCGGGCAAAACATTGCCCGTGGTCAAGATCCCTTCCTCTGAACCTTAATGTGTCCTTAATGTCACCTGTAAGGGTGTATCCAACTCTCACACCAATGCAGTCATTTGGGGCGGGGGGGTTGAGATTGGGCCAACAAACCCTCCCTTCAAGTCTTATAGTGTTGCAACATTACCACATTGCTGTAAGGTACAGACCATATTGTGAGGCTACAGTGTACCCCTGCCAAGTTCAGCCCACTTTGCACGACAGCTATAATTGCTACATTGTTATTAAGCAGTGCCTATGCTACATAGTTAAGTTAGTAATTAAGGTTTTTCCAAGTCTTTTGAGAACCATTTCCAGACAGTCCAAATATCTCTGCTTGCACTAGTCATAAAATGATCATTTTTAACGCAAGTAATATGAAACAGGCCTTTTTAACAGCAGTCACCAACCCACACAGAACATCATTTCCACAGGAGACTGCAAATTACAAAGCCAAACATTACAGATGTTTTAGTAATAGCAATGTATAGTAGGTATATATTAAATACTACGACACTCTGTCCTCTTGTTCACAAAAAGGTGCAGAACTGAGAGGTTGGTTACAGTCAGCCATAAATCTATGTCCCAGGTGGAACCTAACTGTTGCTATTTCCAGGCAGATCCTACATATCAGGCACATATATGTGTGCTGTCAGAAGGTCTAATAATTTGGCAGAATCCTACTCTCAGCTACATGATTGTCATCCTTCATAGTTCCCTACACATAGTTTCACACTCAAAGGGACCTCTCTGGCCCCTCCCCTCTGAGGCCATAGCATGGTCCCCCAGCAAGCAGCAGACCAAAGCCAAATGGATCCTCAACCATTAGGTTCGCAAAGAAAGTAATGGAGTCTGACAGCGAGTCAAACACCATGCATAGTTCAGCATTTGACCCGCTCAGCCAAAACGTGATTATAACAGGAAGCTAAGTGTCAGACTGTATTAGTCAGTTTTGATTACAGGTGCAGTTTAAGACTGCCCATAATTATACCACTATTACCTTTTCATAACATCTGGAATATTTAATGCTCATAAATCCCCTTATGAGAAATAAATATTTTGTTTGGAGGGATCTTATGTATGGCTTGAATTTCAGTGGCTGAATCTGTTCTGTAAGCAGGCATGCTATTCCTTGTTAAATGAAACTCAATAGGTTTGTGAGGATTATAATATGTATGTAGTTTTAAACAGAGAAATTCAATGGGGTGGATCCATCAAAAGACATCTCAGGTTTTGAATTTATGTAGTCTTTCTTTCAGTACAAACCCCCTAACGAGTTACCAGCAAGTTGTACAAGACAAAACCACTATGTGGCAATGAGTGTGTACCACCAAAAATCAATCAGGGTAGAACGCAGCAGACAACAGCTTCGGGGCCACCAATATCCTCTTAAATTAACTACCAACTTTCTTCCAATTTTCCAAAACTGTGAGAATACGACAAACTACTTTAGACTTAATTTTTAAGGAACAAATAAAATGCATACTACTTATTTTTTTGCTCCAACATGCCAGGTATTTGTTTGATATTATGGTGAAAGAGGAAAAATGTTGGCAATTTATATGTGACTCTTCCTTTAAATCTTCATTGCATGTTCAGGCCAACAGTTTTACTATTTTAATTTAATAGCCCCTTTAATAACTAATCCTGCCTCTGGATGTAGCCTAAGTGTTTAAGTCTTTCTTATGCTTTTGATTCATCAGTTATTTTGGCTGTGATTCAGCACTGTAATGAATTCCCAATGTCCAACGTCCAACAGATATTCGCTGATTCTTTAATATAAAATCTTCATTTTATTTTCTGAGGTTTTTGTTTTTTTTTCTCTGACAGCCATTTACCTCAAAATTGTATTTTCACGGTTTACACGGCTATTGCTATAAACATCATCATCACCATCACCATCATTATCATCATCATCATCATCAGACCACTTTTAACGTAGATGTTAACTTCGGACTTACATTTCAACTAACAGTTCAGAATCAGAAGTAACAACAGAAAAACATGACAGACAAAAAACAACTTGCTTGTGAATTATGCTGGAAAGTGTCTTTCTCTGTATATAACGTGTAATGAATATTATATTTTGCCTTTTTGCTCCGGTTGCCTCAAATAGTGCGAATCGCCTGGAAACTCAATCAGCATATTGCAAACGTTATATTCTATAAAAAGCTCAACTTTGATCTTGCTCTACCAAATACAGGGTTCAGCTGTGGAAAATGGACCATAAATATGGTACTTAATAAATATCTTGGAAATGGTTTCCGAATAACGTAAAACTGCAGGCTACCTGATTATATCGGTCGCAGGTCAAGAGAGGCAGATAACGGAGTTTGAACAAAATGCATGTTTAGGTCACCCTCCGTCACATCAAGTTGTTTCTCTATCTAAAAAGATTGGTGCGTTGGCTTTCTGAACAATGAAAACACTTAGGTTCCAAATCACATCACTGCTTTCGCTCCAGCCAGTAAAGCCAAAAATACAAATAGAAGATTTCATTAATTTAGATGTTCCTAAATTACTCTGTAAAAAAGCTCTTACCACTTCGCTTTGTTGCAGTCGGGTTCAACATCATTGCATTGCTGACCAGGGTTAGAATCACAAAAAGTCGCAAATGCATCTGGGCAAACGACGACCACCTCAGAACAGGTTTTGGGACATCTGAGAGTATTCCAGTCCGCGCTAAAGATCCAGTACCTCGCACGCCGAACTCCGACCGGTTTATGTGGAGGTGGCATTAAGTAGCATTCCCGCACTGTTTTGATTCACGGGAAATCGCCGTTTTACACTCCCAGTGGAACTACATCACTCACACCATTAACCCTCCATCGCCTGACACCGTAACACTGATTTCATAACTTCAAAGGCGGCAGTAAATTGGGGGAAAAAACACGGTGTTCCCCCTAACGTTTTATTGGGTATCTCTAGATTAATAACACGTGTCTTCGTGGAATATATTCTGAGGTGGAAATGTTTCCAATAGTTCAGTATTATTGATTTAGTTTATTTGCAATGTGTATGTTCATTCAGTATTTTAATATTAGCGAATATAATAATAATCCTTACATGTTAAACTGTCCATTAAGGATAACTTTATATATGTATATATATATATATAGGTATGTGTGTGTGCATGCAAGTGTAAAAATATAACATAGTATATAATAATAAGTGAAACAATTAACATCACACAAGAGATCCAAAAGGTTATCTGAAAAGGATAAGCGATACTTAAAAATATCCTTATGAATGAAAGAAAAGATGAGCATTGAATTGACAAGAGAAATGGCAAGAAGGTCAGGGTACCCTCATCTATCATTTACAGTTAATTCATATTCATCCAAGTGTAAACTTGTCCAAGAATTGCATTGCAATGTCCAAGCAGGGTGTAGTCCTACATATAATTAGGAATACATTCAGTTAAAACATAAATAGCTCATTAATTTTAATTTTAATTATTAATCACAGTCACCTGTTTTGACCCTCTGATATGACAGAAAGTTCTGGGGGGTTTTGTTACCATCAGGTAAGTGGAATAGAGATTCATAACTACCTTTCCATAACAAGAGTAATAAACTAATGGCTGACAGGTCTGTATTGATTGTGTATTGAGAACATCTTGTCTCACCAACCTTGCCAACAGTAAAATGTGCATCTTATTGATAAATATCTTGCATCTGGGCTTCTGGCCAGAACTGGGTTGTTTTCCCATCAAGGTTCCTGACTGTGCAACCTTATGGTTTCGCACAGTAATTAACATAAACATGAGCAACTCATATCTTGAATGTTAGGATGAAAAGGCTGGTGGCATGACCATAGTGTGTCAAAGTGCAGTGAGCATTTATTTTATTGAAACAGTCATATTAAACCTGACATTTTTTATTACAATGAAGATGTTCACATCACATCAAAACAGAGAGCTCATAGTGCTTCAGTTATTTGTTTTCTCTAAACTGTGAGACTTGCCTTAAAGTTCTTGTGCAGTTTTTGGAGCAGGTTTTTTTTCTTGTATTCACTGCTCTTGTCCATTATGTCCAAGCAAAAAACTGTGATTGCTCAAATTATTGTTTGCTATGACAAGTATTATCCTTAATTACTTTTCCAAGTCCTTCCAGATCTATTGTACTTAAAGAGGTGAAAACCACTCAGACTGCATAAGCCAAAACCTTATTTAACTGAAGGCAACTTCAGTCATAACTGTATCTTTTTTTTCAACTAAACATTTATTTCACCCACTAAAATGTTCCTTAGAGTTATTAATCTTATTATTTTCCCATTATTTGGCAACCCTCATTTAATAATACTAACTATATTCATAATACATTGTCATTACATTACATTTCATTACATAATTTAGCAGATGCTCTTTACCCAGAGGGACTTCCAAATAAGTGCATCACTTTGCTAAGAGTAGTACAATGTTAAGAATGTCGTCTTAACATTGACTGTTATTTGTATAAAAAAGAGTGAGCATTTTAAAGACTAGTAAAAAATTACATGAAAAGGTTGAGTGTATATTAATCAATCAAATGTTTGGCAGTTAATAGAAAACAAAATAAATACTATGTAGTCCAGTTTACAGGAGAGCACAGATGCAAAATTCAGCTGTTGTAAAGAACACTTCAGAAGATGTACACCTGCATGAGTACCTGTTCATTTGTTTTAGTGCAAATTTGGTATGACACACTCATTATCCAGATCACTGATAACAGAATAGTCTCTGTATTTATCATTTTAAACATGTAGCACTATTCTGTTACATTCTGTCTTTGAAATGATGCAGAATTTATTTCCTGAAAGGAAATGTACGTGATTTGCAAGCTGAGGAATTAAAATTGAAGCCAAATTAATTCAGTGATAAATAGTCGGTCAAGTCTGTTGTAGATACTTTACTGTTGAATTGACCATGGAATACAACATGATCCAGCTTTGTGCTGAAAATTTAAAATCAGCTTCAAAAGCCCCTTCAAGAGCTTGACACTGTATCATATCATGATATGATATGATGATATGTATCATATGTGTCATATCTTTGTCAAGGTTAATTGGGTCACCATTCAGTTCACCTTCTTGAGCATCAAATACAATTATGGTATAAATGCCAATATATTGTATATGTTGACATATATTCACTATAGTAGTTGAAATAGTATTATGCATGCACTGTTTTCATTCATTATTTTTTCTAGACTCGGGACTTTGCAGTTGCCATTGCTATTTGAAGTTTTGAGGTTAGCCTTGTTTTATTTACTGAATAAAGCCTGAAGTATCTCACTGGTATTGAGAAATTGTACCAAGATGGAGAATGTGTATGACACTGGTGTCTACCAGACAAAACCTCCTTTGGCCAATTTTTTCCTATTTGGTTTTCATTTCAGATAATAATCTTAATTTGATGACCAAATGAAACACATTTTGGTTAAGGAGCAAAAGTCTGAAAGAAAAACACTTGAAAAATAAATAAACAAACTAATTCTGAAAATTGCCTTTGCTGTTTGGCTGTACTAATATGGTTGTAACCTATTTCCAAAGATCAGTTAAAAGGATTATTTACAAAATGGTAAAAGATTCCCGTTAAATGCCATTTGCTGCATCCAACATCCAGGAGACTTATCCACGCACACCACTGGAAATATTCCACTGAACTTGCTTAATCTTCCGAATCTTTCCTAAGGTCAGTTGTTATGGTTAGAAGCCCTCATTTCTGTTGAAGTTTTATGTGGGTTTTGTACTATGGCTGTTTATTTATTTTATTTCATTTATTTTTTTTAATTTATGTCCTTGTTTATTTATTGTCAGGCTTTGGTTTTGTGAAGCTTTGTAGAGCTTTACAGAATCAAAGGAAAACGGTGTGCAGGTTGGTGACTCATGAGCAGAAGATCTCTAATTAATGTAATCATAAAGCCTGTTCCCCAAGAAAATGGCCTTGAAAAGCATTTGTTTTCATGTCTAATATATGTTCCTACCTTTTGTTACCTTCATATATCAGAGTGTCAATTAGTAGGCTATCTGGGCTAATTTAAACACAGGGCACAAATGAGGAGAAGACATGCATGGAAAAAACTCACTTTTCTACCTGTTGCTGCAGAATCCATCCTACTACTTTACTGAGAAACAGGCAGATTTTAATGGGTCATATTTGCAACCAAAGTATTTAAGATCAGTGTGTAAATGCTCAGAGTGATAATTTGCCAATTTGATAAAAATGCTCTCATATTTCTTGACAGTATATCCATTCCATTATACATATGCTGCTTTAATGGGCCTTGTGCCTGTGTTATAAACATTTGTGTTTAGAGCATTTGATGAGAAACGATTTGGCAGGTCCATTCAGAGCTGTACAAACATCCCAACATGTAAACCACAAATTTGAAAACCGTCAGCGCCTCCTATCTCCTTTCAATCCAATACAGTAATTATTTCATAAATCGCACACCATCAGCTGGAGTTATTGACAGGCACCATGTCTTCCAGTGGGAAAATGGGGTAGCTGGATTGTCTTTGAAGTACCTGTTAAGAGATTAAACATCCTGAAGGTATGCTCTGCTCACATATGGAATACAATAAAGTTAGTAAATGACTTGTGATTTAATGAAAGCTTTCTGCCGTTGTGAAATATTGCTTCCACTAAGGGTAAAGCTACTTTTCAAATGTCGTATCTAATCTGATACATCAAGCAAAAAAAAAAAAAAAAAAAAAAATGAGCGAAGGTTGACTTTTCAACCCCGTATTGTATGACAGCTGTTTTCATTTATATTCTTCTTCCTCTGCCTCAGCAAACGCACAAAGATGGGCGCTTTCCCTTTCATTACACATGCATGAAAACAGCTCCTGATGTTTATCAGAGGAAAGAAGCAACGCAAACATGTCCCAAAACTTTATTCATTTCCTTGTAAATTGAATGTCATTAAACAGAGCTCACCGGATTAACAAGCCCATCAGAGACAATGATGTCACCAGAGCAAGTTGGTGAGTGCTTATTTACACTCCTGAGCCTTTGGCCTGAGTACTGCGGAATATCCACCTAAATGTCTATTACCGGAAGTTGTATTTCATGTGGATTGTAAAGGTTCAGGCCCACCTTTGAGCAAGTGATGGATATTGCCAACGTTATGTTGTGTGCTCTTAATGCTGTAAATATCTTATTTTAATTCCACTATCATTGCAGTTTTTAATAAGCACAGACCCCCTTGGTGACTGCATTTTCTCATGCCAAAAGATGCATTCCATCAAATTAAATCTGGAAAAGCCAACACTGGAAGCAAATAATCAAACAATTTAATATTGTTTCAGATGTTAAGAACTAGAAAGAAAGCAATCTATTGAGAATTGTTTCTCTTTGCTCCGGGAACTTGCGCATTATGACATGACAGAAACCTCTGAATGAATGTGGGATTGAGTCTTTTGTGAGGCAACAGACTGTTTTCTGTGCTGATACTTTTATTCTGCAGTAATACATCTGGGAATTTATCTTAATATGACAGCAATTGGCTCACTCCTGCAATGTCTTAAACCTGAATTGAAATAAAAGTGAAAAATCACTCAAATACTCAAAAACTCAAACTCAACTCAAAATGCATTTGGCATGCTTCATATTGGGTTTATATGTTGTCTGATCTAAACGAACACAAAAGACAGCAGAGCCTTATTTTTGAAATAATTTTGATGAATATGGGAAACCATTTTGTCTATTTGCATGGAATACCAAGGCTGAAGACAGAGTTTGCATGGCTCTCTAAATTGTTTAATTTGCAGGAACATTCAATCTGGCATTTTTTCTTGATTCTAATGAAAACGACATGGTATTTCACCAGTGACTGGCGTTGCCTGACAAGCACAGTTTACCGAACAGCATTGGGGTCAGTTAATTTTGCTTCTGCTATTTGCACACATCCCACCGTCCTGTTCGCCTTCTCATGGGATGGCAATACCCTGGTACACAAAGGTAGCTGTGACTAGACAAGCGGTGCAGTGCATTGAATAATGCAATGAATAACGCAATAAACGAATGAATGAATAAATAAATAAGATTGAGCTCCTGACAGGAATGATGAGATCTGCATTTGATGATGGCCACGGGTAGAGTGAAGCTTCACGTGAGCACAACAACATGCTAAATGTACAGCAGATGCAGCCCCCTGCCGCGAGAGTTATTGGCTGGTTAGTGGCACGCCACAGTGCAGGTATCTGCTCAGTGTTCTGCGGACACTTCATGTTTTCTTGCAGCTGTGCTCTTCCCCACATGGTGACCGCCTCTGGTCTGGTGCAGCCTGGGCTGATTTCAGGGGCTTACGGTCCTGCTGTTTCTAGTTTGTTAGCTTTTCTTTCTCTGGTTTCTCTTCCGCCGGAGGATACTGCTTCAAGAGCACACCCCTCCCGCCAATTACCGCAGATGTCTGTCTGGTGGGTCCGCAGTATTAAGTGGTGTGCACAAATCCCGGTCCCCTTGTAGCTACAGACTTAAGCTTATCACTACCAATTTAATCCTTCCATAAAAGGCAGATTCAGGTGCACTTTGTGATAGGTCATCCCAGCACATTTCTGGGGCGCATTTCAGAATGCACGACATCCCGTAATACATCAAAAGAGATCATTTTCCCATGTCTCACAGCAGATGTGATGCCAAGGGATATCTTTCGGGGGTTAAAGCATCCATCTTTGAAAGCTCTGGTTGCTACTGTGCCCCCAATGTGAAAAAAAGGAAAAAGCTGGAATTCACTTTCCATCAGATATGTTGTAGCTGGTATCAATCTTTTGTACATCACAGGGATTGTAAGACTGCGGAGCAACATTACTGTTGCCCTGTCTCCAGGTGCTGGCCTTGTGAGCTGAACTCTATCAAGCTCTTTCCATTAATCAGGAATATGCATGGAACGGTGTAACTCTGAAGTCATTTAATACAAGCTCATGGAAGTGTTGTTGATGTCTAAGACTGTCAAGAGTATACAGTATTGGCTTTAGGACACAATTCATGCAAAAGTCTAAAGACAATACAGTATGCATTCAATCTGTGTAGGAGCATGATAACGGATATTTGATTACAGTTGTTACAGAAGCTCTTGAAACCAATACCCTTGTTGTTGGAGCACCACAATATAAAAAATATGGTCAGATATTTTAGGGTTTCTAAAGAGCCCTACAGTAGACAAAAGGGAAAGATAAGAGGTGAAGTTGATGTATAGCTACATTGATGTCAGTTCGAGTCTTAATGCCAAGAAAATCTCAGAGATTCCTGAGACTGATGAACAAAGATAGTATACTTATATTGTGAATATTTCATATTTACTACCCTGAAAACAATTGGAACCAGAGGACCCAGCCCTTTGGACTTAGATTTCTTTCCTACGACTTTATATCTGCAACCTGTTTTCAATTCGAACTGCGTTTCATGTTGTTGCTGCTTACTCTTAGAGCCTGCGTGCTGTCATTCATGACTACACACTTCAACGATCACCTGCATTAAATGCCAGTGTTTAGCAGCCAGCTTCTCTGCAGTGCCAAGTGTCAGAGGAGGCCTTGGTGACTTGCGAACCCTTAAGCAACATTGATTGACCAATTTTGTGCAGTTTCAGCTATAGATTGAAGGTATACAGTAAGTCAGTGTGAAGGATATGGTATTAGTGGAGAGGAGGCTTAGCTTGCCTGCTTTGGTGTTTTTTCTCTGTTTTGCTGTTCTGAAATCATAAAATTAAAAGCATTATCTTCTTGCATATACTATTTAGAAACGGTACATTTTCACATTGTATTGCTTTTAAAAAATCAAACTTAAATGCAGGCCATTTGTTCTCTACTATTGTAAATATATCTGATACAAGTCAAACAAACACAGGGAGAGTAACAATGGCTTGGAATGTGGCAAGAGCCAAAACTGTGGGAGCTCCAGTTCCAGCTCTTACCAACTTCCAACTCATTATCCATGGAATAGATGTGTCACCCCTTTGTGAATTAATCCTAACAGGACAAATAATTTAAGCGAGTGTAACTTCCAATTGCTTGGCCTATATTTGCTACAGAGGCTTTATAAAG
Source organism: Megalops atlanticus (assembly GCA_019176425.1). Classification (NCBI taxonomy): domain Eukaryota; kingdom Metazoa; phylum Chordata; class Actinopteri; order Elopiformes; family Megalopidae; genus Megalops; species Megalops atlanticus. Next base: position 34,461,451 of record CM032879.1, on the reverse strand, counting down.
GTCAGTGTTCCATATGATTGTGAAATGCATGCTGAGTCACTCAACCACAAAGGTTATTCGACAACCACTTGGGTGTCCTGTTTCTGTGAGCCCTGTGATTCACGTTCTCTCATAAATGAGTAATGGGCTCTGCCAATAATCTCTTTTATAATCTAATAACTTTACCATGGCTTTTTAATTAGGACACAACTGTGCTCGTCCAAAAGCTATTCCTCAATATTTCTGTTTCACCTTTTGAAGTCCCCATTCCTTTCCATTGGATTTGGCTGTTTCTTTTTTTTTTGGGGGTGGGGGTAATGAGTGCATTAGTTGATGTCCAATTTAAGTGAAAATAATGAAAGCTTTCAGAGAAGCTTTGTCACCTTTACTGATGACGAAAGAAGCCTATTAATCCTGGTACTATCAGTGACTTCATTTATAGAAGACTTCATTTGTTATGAAAGCACTATTTGGTTACACATTGGATTTTAGAGGGGAGTCACATGGAACAGCTGGTGAAAATTGTGCACTGGACAGTTGCTGTTGCTATCAATACCCTTTTTTGTCTTTTATACCTTTAATAAATATGTTGGAGAATTTATTTCAAACTAACTGACCTGCCAATGTATTAAAACAGAGGATACGTAGTTGTATCAGGTTTATCGCAATATCAAAAATGTACTATTGGAATGTTTTGCTGAAAATCCCATTATCAATAATAGCAATTTCAGCCATTTCAATTCAATGAATGATCCTGTACTAGATGGCTTTGAGCGCCCCTCCACCCCATCAGATAGGCTGCAGTCCTTGGTGTTCAAAGAGTTACAGGACTATCTTCATTGGCACTGACTGACGTTTGGTGTTCAGTGCACACAGGTATGTTTTCTACTGAAAAAGGCACCATTCTTATTGCAGGACTGATTAAAACCCTCTCCCTGGCTCTCTCATACTGAATACCCAGATTCATAGTGTTATTATATCAGATCACGCACCAAACTCAGACACCTTCTGTCTGTCTGCTATTGCTTACAAATCCAAACAGTGGAGATTTAACAAAGCATTACTGAAAGATGAGGGGGAAAAAAAAACTTGAGCCATCTGATGTAAATATGAACTCTGTCACATCTGTATCCACTGAGTGGGAAGCCTTTAAGGCCATACACAGCGGGTGGATTATTAGTTATGTCATCTACCAAAAAAAGGATATTTGTAGAGAGGAAATTTAGCTAACAAACTAATCGCAGGCTAACTCTAGGTAATGATGACCTTAAAAATCACTAATAGCAACTAGGTCCAAATAGCAAGGAATTATCCATGAAGAGATGATGCTTGCTCTTTTTGTCAGTGCAGGAAATATTTTAAATCAGGTGACAAAGCAGGTATAATGCTAGCAAAGAGACCAAAAAAGATTAAAAACTAGTCAATACCAGCAATTTGAGTACAATATGTCCCTCATAAGCTAACTTGTATACTTCACACATATCACTCACTTATTGCTGTTCACCCCTTTTCTGATGTATGTATGTGTGTTTCTTGTATCTTCTCATGTTCTACATCTCCAGTGTCCCCTCCACCCACCCCCACCCCTGTCCGTGAACTTAAAAACTCTGTAACGCATCAACAGCTCGATTTTGGAGACCCGAGGACCTCAGGTGGAGAGCGGCTGCCTGTGGATCCAGGACAACAGGCAATAGGTGTAGACAGGGGATGGAGACCAGCTGATAGAACGTCGCTTCTGGGATTCAGGTGCAGGGAGCTCCAATGCTGCAGCACTGTGGCGGCCTTAAAACGAAACAGGTGTGACAGTGGGTGTGAAAGACACCTCACTGAAACCAATTTTATTAACAGAACAAGGATGGTCACCCTGCGAGGTAACCCTCTTTTCCACCCGGGACATCCTGCTATAAAGAATCCATCCGTCATTCTGGTGCTGTAATACAGATGACACTTTTATGACGAGTCTCAGATTTTTTTTCTCAGATGAAAGAAAAAAGAAAGAGCTCTGTTTCCATCTAGGCATATTCTACATGTATTTTGTTCCTTAATGTATATCTTGTATGTTATTGGTTAAGGACTTGGACACAATCCACAGGAAGTATCACCTCAGAACCAGTCTCACTATCCAGGCACGAGTCTCTGACTGGTTACTTCCCCAACAAAGAATGAGAGAATGTTGTAGGATATTTGACAATTCAAAATAGCATCTCACAACATCTTAGCCTTTTCATCTCACAACAGTCATTTTTAGAACAGAAGCTTCCAGGAAGCACCATGCTGAAAATTGCTTCTTCAGTCCTTTTTATCTTTCAAAAAACTGTTAATGGAACTCCACAAACTTTTGTGGATAATCACAAAGGTAAATGCCTAGGTAAGTAAGGTAGCTAGCTATACATGTCTATGCAATCAGCTGCCCTAGCTTTCATGCTATTTTTCTAGCTTTATTAACATGTTATAAAGTCTGAGACGTATGACTTGATTTGAAACCATGCCATTAGTTATGCTGCCATTAGCTAGAAAAAACTGACAATTGGGTAGTCAGCAATCAGCAATAAAGGGGGGAAGAAATGCATATTTAGACAGCTCATCAAGATATTCGTTACAGAAAGAAACTTCATATGGACTGATTACACTGAACTGGGAGCCTAAAGGGTTTTCATCAAGTCTGTAACATACTCTGAGATCAGATTAAGCTGTATATAGTTAGAAAGCTCTCACTATAATGTAACACCTGGAACTATTATTGCTCTCTGTCTTTCATCTTGCAGATATGTAATAAGATGCTTTTTATACTTTGCAGGATTGTAAGTAAATGACAAAATTCATTTCAGATGTATATAGCAATCCTAAAAATCCTAAAATATATTGTGCTGGAAAAAACAGGAGGTGTAGAGGGGGTGATGGCGTGCGGGTTTTTGAAGCTGTGGAAATTGGAAGATGACTGGCATTCTGATGTCTAAGAAAGATAAGAAATGAAGGGAAAATTTTGGCTAAAGCTGGCAAGTTAATAACACCTCACGATAAGTAATTGTCATGGAAAGTCAGTGTTCCAGGGTTTACGGAAATAGATTTGGATACAACAGCTTTAATATGTGGAAATCAAACCACAACAGAACCGTTTCAGGAATATTTTCAAGAGGTGAATTGGGGGAATGTTGACTCACTTGAGACCTTATGGAGCAAACATCTGCAGTCCCACTTCCTTCTTATGTGGTGTAAAACATATGCTGTATTTGTTTGCTTGTTTGTTTTGGGGGAAAGGCTGTTTTTATTTTTTTCATTTATGTTCCACATTGACGACCACACCGAAACGGATACCCTTAAGCACCAGGGGTGTATGGTCTTGTTGCATTTACAAAAGGCAGCAAAACAATACAGGCTGATTTGTGCCAACTGAAAAGGCAAATGCCACAGTGAAACAGAAATTGCCAATGGATGTAACTTTAAGCTAAATTTGATTCATTTGCACCAGTTTTCTCATTACAAGCAAGTGCCATGGGGATGATATGAGCTCTTTGGGAGTGAACATCATGTGCCCTGCCCTAGAGATGTCAGTGACAGATGTATGAATGTGTAAAAGCATGCAAATGTAGCACAACAAGAGGCTGATCCATGAAAGAAATGCACTCATATTCAACCAAAAAATGTTTAATTCAAAAATACATTACATCACACATCATTGAAACAGTCTTTTATCAGTCACTTGCATGATGTGCTAATATGACACCATATCATCAGACAGTTTATTACATTTACATACGGTTGCTTGCTTCAAGAAAGCTATCTGACAAACATCCAAGGTTATGTTGCAAGATAGCTATCCACTATATACAGACCCTGTAAGGTAAGATTTTTTTTGCAAAGGTTTCATTCAAGTGATGTCGTAGAATTGTTCTAATGACCACAATCTCAGCAAAATTATCAGTAGCATGCTAGGGCATACTTCCTGGCATGTTTGTGGCCCTGTGCACTGGACAGTCTCTGTCTGTAGACTCACAGCGGTCTTCCTAAATTATGAGCCAACACGCACAAGTGTAAGTGTCAATTAAAACCTTTTATACTATCCAATTACTGCAGCACACTGTAGCTAAATTATATAACAGGCCTATCTGAAGCATTTATCTCTTTGCCAACAATGTATTGCCATTGTATCAACAATCAAAAAGGTGAACTGAAGTAAGTAAACCCTTATCCACTGAAACAAAGAAACAAATGTGGGACTGTGGTAAGAGCTGCAGCTGAGAGTTGGGGCTTCCAGAGAAAGTTATCCCGCCTCAGATGGAGAGCTTTAAGATTGACGTGGCAGCCCAGCATTATCAGCAACATATGCTGCACCTGGGATTTTAGTGTGAGGAGCATGTGTTGCGCGGCCCCCTTGATCCCAGAGCACAGGTCACCCAGCACAGTGAGAAGTCTAAACTCATTACACTGCAAGAAACAATCCAGTGAGTGAAGTCACAAATGTTTAATCAGAGCATTTGTGAATGACAGTATTTCAGTGGTGGCTTGTCAGGTTTTTTTTGCAGGAGTTGTTTGCCCGTCTTAGTGCGCTGATGAATAAATTTAATAGTAATTAATACTAGGCTTCTTCCCTGTAATAGCAATACAACACAATTCATTGTATATGACTAATTCCAGTATGTCACACTGCCTGTTGAGTTATCTGGGGTTTCTGCATCAACTCCTACCCAAACTCGAAAAAGGCCTATGTGTTGCATAGTTTGGATTACCAAGAGAAAATATAAAGGTCCGAAGAAAGTAAAACAGAAAAGACATATTTTCAATGGGGTGTGGCCTACAATCCAAATTACATAGCAGCTTTGTTTTTGCTATGCATTTAGTGAATCAAGTATATCTGACCATCTTAGGGTCATGATTGGTATGCACAGCTGAAAAACATGCAGGTAGCTTTACTGGGCATAACTTTCAATCACTGGTTCCCAAAAAAGTGAGTCACAAGTCCATTTCTATAAATTTCTATAAATCAAACAGTCACAAGTCCATTTCTATAAATCAAAAACTGTCAGTCGGCAGAGCTAGCAGTAATCAAAGTTAATTGTAGGGGCTGTGTCCAAGCCAGTTCTTCTTTCCTACATCACCTGCATTATGCAATGTTTGTGTGTGTGTGTGTGTGTGTATGTGTGTGTGTGTGTGTGTGTGTGTGTGTGTGTGTGTGTAAAAACAGGAACAGACTCTTATAAAGTACATTTATAAAGTACTTCTACATTTTACAGGACAGTTACAACAACAACACACTGTATGGGGCAGGTACATGTCATTTTTCAAGATAAGAATACTGAAGACTGTGAAATGGTTCACAGTGAAACGGTTCTCTTCCCTTGAAAGCTAAGTAGCCTTAATCCTTGAATCAAGACAATAGTGAGAAATTATCTGGTGAAAGGAACGGTTCCTCAGGGAGCATGAGGAGTCTGTTTTGGGCCATATTTTAAAACACAACAAAAAAAGCCCTTCTTGTGCGGAAGACTCCAGTGGGTTACTTAATGAACCCCAGGCTTGACTCATCGCTGTCGTTAAAAATGACCTGTGGATTCTCACGTTAACCAGAGGCTTCCCAAGTGTTGCACATGTGGTCGTGATGTTGTGCAATTACAGACAGCAAATGTTTAGTTTTGAAAGAGTGAATGTAACTGTAGCAGCAGGGAAGCACAAGCAGAGTGATCTGCGATTAGGGGCATCTGAGAAATGTCAGTGGTTATGGTGAAGTGGCTGACAGATGTGGTAGGGGAGTGATGCATAATACCCTGGTAATGTGGAGGACAGTCTATCATTGTCAGTGTAATCAACAGTACCAACAGTTTTGGGTGCAGGCAGGGACAAGGGATTCTCTAGGAGTTGCCTGAGATCCAACTTTGAATTAATGATATTAAATTCACAATCATTTCAGAATGTTTTTTTTCCCTTTTTGGTAGCTTGCTAAAGGCCGTAGTGACATTAAAATTTTCCTTAAAGACAGTCTTAGAAACTCTGAAGGAATCGGAGATGTTTTGTTATTTGTATTCATAATGAATCATGTTAGACGATTGGATTAATAATACAGGGGTCTTTTTGTATCCACACGCTGATCAGAACCCATACTGTAAAAATACTTGCGTGTAGCTTGTACAGGCATCACGGTAATGTAAATATTCTCCTCAGGTCTATTTTTAGAGGGTAAGAGATAATCATTACAAATTTGTTCAGTCCACAGTGTCTTTCCTCTTGGCTTCTGAAGGATGCAGTCTGCATGGAAGTCATGTACTACACTGAGCATGTAATTAATTACCATCTCAAAAAAAAAGAAAAACAAAGAGCACTCTGAGGGACTGTGAACACAAAGAGTATCACTGAGACTAGACAAAATTTGTGTTATTTTTTGGAACCAAAAATATTCTGATATCATTGCATTTATATGACAAGAGAACCCAGGACTCTTTTGGGGCAATGGAAAACAAAGGGTAATGTTTGGATGGGGAATGTTTGGATGGATCTGTCACATATTTATGACTCTGTGGTGCAGTGTGAAATGAACCAATGCATTAGCTACAGTATCAGTTTAGAAATCACTTCAGAAAAATGTGAAATTTCCAGAACTGTAATATTTGCTCTTACAATAATAAAGAAAATCACTGAAGCAGAGAAGCAAAAATCCTATTCATTGAATACCAGTACATGGTAATTATCAGGAATAAAATAATAACTTGTATCATAAATAACTTACTTAATCAACAAACATCAAAATTCATAAAATGTTTCAGTGTGTTTATACGTACTGTTAAAAAAGCAAAGTTCCTCAAATGTATGGCCATTACTGACAATCAGCACTAACAATGTCAGTCTCTGAATTTCCAAGAAATAAAACATTTATGCCTCATGGTATTTAGAAGACAAGATCAGCACCAATCAATCATCCAAATCAACCACATAAACAAAAATAAAATAAAATAAATACTTCTTCGTGGTAGCATAAGTAACTTTCATAATATGGCCTTATCCAGTAAAGCCACCACCAATTTTGCCAGTTAATAATAAGGCAGGGCTATTTTATGGGACATTTTTCCTTGATACTTAGTGTTTCCAAATAACCCCTTCCTCTGGGTTCATTATTAAATGCTTAATGGCTTTGCCCAGAAAAACTGCAAATGTTTAAGTTCCATTTAAGAGATTCATGTGAAATGATAATTGTTGGATGGCTTGCTGAACAACTTGAAGAATGCAGTACTGGTCAGTACTGGCCATGGAAGAATATCAGTTATTGGGGAACTGTGATGTAAATTCACACTTTCAGTTATTCACAGCTCTTTGTTTCATTTCAATTGTTTCATTTCATTTCTCATATTCTTCATTTTTCTTCAATTTGAAAGAATGAGAATGCACTACATTACATATTTTGATAAGTATTAGCAAAAAATTACTGCATAAAACATTTACTAATTTCTTTCCTGTTTATATATATATATATATATATATATATATATATATATAAGGTTAAAGCAAGTGCAAGAAATAAAAGAGTATTGTGACCCACAATAAGGAAGTGCACTGTAAAACACATTATAACCACAACTCAGCTGCTCCTACTCAAAGAGATTACTCAAAATGACTACATTTTATCAAACAAATCTCAATTTCCCAGCAGCAATAAATGTGGTGACGTTCAAGCTAATTCAGCCTTTAATAGGAAATGATGTTTAAAAAAAAGCTACGCAAAACACAGCTTGCTTGTTGAGAAAGATATGGGAGTGTATTTTATTTTTCCTGAATTTTGTTTTCAGCCTCCAAGTCTGCAGTTAATTTAGGTTTCCTCTGATTGCACGTCCAATTTATAGCTTGTTTACTGTCACTCTCTGCATGTGTTCAATTTAATCCATTGTCAGAAGCATTAAAATGGGCTCTGTTGAAACTGGCTGATAAAGAGGTTTTAAAGGTTATTCCAAAATTTAGGAAGCAAACATCAAGTGTAGCTTCCTGACTACAATCAAGTGCGTCTGAAGGACAAAGAGCCTGGACCTCCATCCTCTTCCGCCCTGGTTCAGCGTTTCCCTCGAGGAATCTCACTGCCAGCTCCCATCCCCTCACTCTCCCTTTCCTCCAGGTAATTTTCAAGTGCAGCTGGATCTGAAACTCAGCCCTCTTTGATTATCACACCTGGTCCTTTAAAGGTCAAAATGAGAATTGCCTACAGATTCAAATCATCCCCACATGCTTCAATATTAGTGCTTGGTAAAGCACTTAAAAAGTCAATTAGCACGAGTCCCACTCACGACAGTGTTCATCCTAATGGCAGCTGCAGCATAGGTTAACAGACTCAGTTCTCTGTGAAAAATACAACTAAACCTCTCCGACAGGTCTTAAACCATTTGCATAGCTATTTTTCAAAGGCCTCGCCTTAAAGCAACATATGGATGACTAATTTACTGAATTCTGCACACATGCTTGTTATGTAGAAGCACACATTTGCACTTTATTTTGGCTGCATTAAAAGCTGTGGCATTGAATAGCTGCTCAGTCAGGGTTCGTGTAAACCATGACAGGGACTATAAAAAATGTACTGTAAAAAAGAAATAGAGATGCAACCTGGGTTAACAGAATCCATTCTGTATAGCAGATATGAATAAAGCTTCCAGACAGGCAAGGTGTCTGGAAGTGGAGTTTCACAGTGCCCTATTAAAGTCAGGTTTTTTTTTTAAAGAAACCATGAAATAGCATGGTTGACTGCCTTTTGGGGTCATTAGGTACCCAAGAGGCGTATCTCTGGGCAAAAAGAGCATGAAAACATCTCCAAACTAAAAATCAACCATCCAGGTCACGAAAGTGCAGGGAAAAAAAATACAGAGGTGAACCTATGGACATTTATTAAATCCTAGGATTTGAGAGGTTAGGCGGACATGTTAAGGGCAGACATAAAATAAAGATGCAACAGAAATGTCCAAAACACAAAAAAACATAAACAATGCATTATGCAGTAGGCATCTGGATACGGGCGGTGATGTGTGTCCAAGTATGTCCTGGTTGGGGCACACTTTGGATGAACTTGAATCAAGGCAAAGCTGGCTAAACGTTTGCCTGTCTGTAATTGATGTAAAAAAAAAAAAACCTGTCATATGCGAGAGATTAGCAGAGAGGAGAAAAGCAGCTACAGCTTTTCCGCTTCTCTGTGCCTCTGGATGAGATGCCACCTTTGTACATGGTGATTGAGAGTCTGTAGCTGCGTGATTTGTGAATGTGACCTGCTGAACATTAGTTACCTGTCCGTGGCGCTGCCTTCTCCTCATCTGTGGTCCTCAGCAGATGGCCCTCCAGCGCACTGATGATGCATAGCCATACTTCCCCTCATAGGTCCGCCTCTCTCGGAGCCTGACATCCCCAGCCCCAGCCAGCTCTGACTCCAGAGAGAAAGTAATGGAGATCCAGTTCAGCAGCTCTTGGGGTTAGCCATCAGTCTTGCTTGGCAGAGGGACACAAGCATGTGATGAACCCTACCCACATGTTCTTCCCGTTGGAATAAATGTGCAATAGCATAGTTCCAGTGCAGGCATAGTACAATGTCCATCAGTCCCTGGAGAGTGGGCGGAACTCCACACAGTCCAAATAGGAGAACCTGTTACAAGAACTTGGACAAAAAGCTCTGGGAGTGGGAAGAGCTGCTTTTTTCCCTGGGAAGAGTGAGAGGAACTGTGAAGGAGAGCCTTCATCACCTCTCCCTAGAAACTAAATGTCAGTTGTCAATTGTGTATCAATCATTTGTTAGTTGTGTGCACATGTTGGCAATTTGTTTGGGGAACCAGCCTATTGGCTAAGGAGTCACACCTGCGTAATTGAAGGTGTGTTAAATACAGGTGTGGCTGCAGAGCAGGGGAAAGGCTCACTTCGCCTCTGCTGTTGGTTAGTGTAGGTTGGTTTCCTTTGTTTTGTTTTGTTTGGTTTTATCAATAAATTATTGGTTCTTTTAATCATTTGTTTAATCTTTTTTTTTTCTTTTAATCTTTTTGGGCTCGTTTATGAGAGGACTGTCGGCCAGCTTCTCTACAGGGACATAGCTGACAGTAACCTGTAGTCAGTTCTAGTGAGCTGACCCCAGGCACACAATCAGCTCATCTGCCCTGCACAAGTATCTATGCAATGGTCTTGTGACGGCTTCCAGGTCTCTAGTGTCATGATCTGCTACTACCAGCATGTAGTGCAAAACATTCAGACTTTGACGGGGGTTGGGGGGCAAAATAACTACATTCCCATACTCTCTGTTTTGATAAAGAGGGAATGGGAATAATTACAGGTGCTGGGCACTAAGTGGTTGTTTGTCATGCTGAGAGGGTCTGCTCAGTTTTCTATCTTTTCTATCTTGACCAAACATCCTCCCGGAAATATATATATATATATATATATATATATATATATATATATATAATTTATTCAAATCATCGTAATTTGACAAAGGAGACTAATTTGCGTTAACAATGTACCCATGATGAAACACATTAATGCAATATCTTTTTTACATTCCGCCACAATACAGTGTGCATAATTTTACAGCAAAATGCACTGGCAGGGGCACACAGATGATTGGAAGATCTGGATAGAGGTAGTCAAAAATAAAAGATTTTGGATTTGTCATTTTGGATATGGTTGCTGAGTTTGTGCTACCAGGGCTGCAACATTTAAAACTCATCAAGAATCAGTCACTATAAATATTCACACACTGGCAATTTAATAGACAATGTTTGATCATATCTGACAGCTGGACACCAGGTCAGTGCAAATTCATGCTATTCAGGAGTCTGATCGTGCATGCAGATGAAAGTGCAGTGATTTATATGTGTGTCAGCCCTACTGGTCAACAAACCTTTCATTTGAGAATGCATTCTGTCAGTGTTCCAAGTTCATAATACTGAGATGGGAGCTGCCGCCTCCAAAAGCATGCAGAAGCTGGCAAAGTTTGAAAAGGAGCTTATAAAAGCAGTTAATTAATTGTGCAAACAGAGGGGTACCGAGTGGATGGCAGAATGTATTTTGGAAATTAACTTCTGCAAAATGTGCTTTAGATATTCAGAAAGGGGAAACAGATGTCAGTGTTATCATTCCTGGATATTTAAAAAAACGTTGCTAAGCCTGTGATGAAAGTGGAAACCACATTCTTTAATGATTTATTTCTGCACGGCGGCCCACAACAAAAAAAAAAAAAAAAAAAAAAAAAAAAAAAAACGTATTTGTGGCTGTCTGTGTGTAAAATACACATTACAAGGAGACGAGATGTGCTTTTGAATACTGGTGGCTGTTTAAGTCAAACAAGATGATATTCTTCTCATTCAAATATGCAAATTGGTTTTGTAAGGTAAGGATTAAGGTTTAAATTGGAATAAGGCTTTTGTCATTTTTAAGTGTATGACTGTTGATACAAGATGTCAAGCAAAACACTTTGGGATTACTTTAAATTGTCCTCTATAATGAATTTTTTATTCTTGTGAACACTTTTTCCCCATAATGGAAGAAACTTTTGAAATAGTATAAGTTTATGTATGTATGTGAGATTTATGGTATAGATTTAGAATGAGATGGCCCAGCATTGTTAAGACCTTCAGTTTGTATTATTTGAACCTTATGTGCCCTTATAGACATATAGTCAAGTGTACCTAAAACCTGACAAAATTCATGATCATCTGCATCAGATTGCCAAACAACATTGCCTAATAAATATATAACACCTCATAGGAGCTGTGTCTCAGATCTGGTTTGTGCTTTCCGGTGTTGTATTTATTTGTAATGAGTGGTTAGTTGCTGAAATGCAACTAGTCGCTGATTTCAAGCCACGTTCTCTCTGGGGTCCCTGTAGGGGCCAATACAGAAGTGTGGTGTTGAGCATGTTAACACTGCCCTCTACAGGATCAGCACTCATTCGGGACACCTGGAATCATATTGCTTTACCATGTCATGAAATATTGAATAATACAGACGTATTGCACTTTATTATTCTAAATTGAGTCAATGGAAGCGTGTATATGCTTGTTAGCTATGATTATCCTGTACGTTAGGACATTAAAAAAAAAAAAACTGATCATCATGGAAAAAAATGTATGTTTACTCGGTTTTACTTAGTGTTTTTATTTTTATAGAGTTGTGTAAGCAATATATGGACGTGTTTTTGTTTAATTAAATACCTCTGTAGGCTCGCTGCGCTCGTATGGAACCGTTGTCTGAATAACTTTATACCCCGGAACCATAATGAAGAGCTTACCGTTTTCATTCCGGTTGTGGGACGCAACGGATATAAACACAATGACCGTTCAACTACAAGTCCGGCGCTTCTATGCGTCTGTTTCGTTTTGCGTTTCGTTTTAAATTTGTGCCGATTCACTGCTGTCTCTAAAATGGCAGGCTTAGAGCTTCTGTACACCACTGTGGTCAGTAATATCACCTGTCCACAGGATGTTCTTGTTTGTTTTGTGCACTGGGAAATTGTAAGGCACGGGTACAAATGTCTAGGAACTGGGGACCAGGTAAGGAGCTTGCAAGCTTGCTAGAAAGCTCGCTTAGATATAAATATTTTTCTGCGGGATTTTACCAACTGAACACAGTAGCTTGCTTACTCGGTGTTTAGCCAGGCATTACTATCTCGCTGGAATTAGATAATTTGTTAGCTATATACGTTTAGCCATCTGTTTGGCAGTGTAACAATATCACCTTGTGTTAATGACTTCGCGATGTGCATTTCTCCCGTCTCTGTAATAGCCTCAACAAACCGATAAAAAGTCGGAGTTGCTTCCTTCTGGGTGGAACGACAGCAAGGAGGTGTACACCCTGCGATATCAGTCCAAGAATGAAAAGTCTAATCTGCTCCTCAAAGCCATCACAGTGGAGTCCACCGTACTCTTCAACGTTATGGTATCTGTCTGTAGGCTGTCTATTTAGATGATGCATAGTTGTGAAGATGGGGGCATTTGACAGCTCAGCAAAATCTGATTCTCCAGTGACGTCATGTGTTGTTGAATTTCAGCTTGTTGTAAATAGTTACTTTAGGCTACACTGAAGCATAAACCGTCTGAATTATGACAACGACAGCATATGTTTTTACATAGTTAACTATTTTCTCTTTCTCGGTACAGGACTCAGCCACTGAGCGCGTTTCAGACTTAACAGTGAACTTCAGTGATTATGTAGATTCAGACAATCTACAGGAATTTGACAGGTTGGTTGAAAGTTCAGTTAGATGTTTGTCAGCCATATGTTAATCTTCGTAAATGTTCAGTGTGAAATGAGGTTAAATAGAAACCCCTTAAGCAGTGCTATATAAATGCTACAAACTCAACACAAAAGTTGAACACAGCTGTTTTGGCTGTTTCCGTTCCTGTCAGTCCTTTCACAAGTCATCATATTAAATTAGCCTCTAAGTACTTAACCATTACGATTTCCTGTATAACAAGGTTTGTTACAATGAGTTGAAGTCATGTTTTGATGACTTGTGCCCTTTCTCGGCAGTGTGTTCAAGAACACAGAGGAATTCGCCAAGAAGGTCAAATCGAAGCTTCTTCCATCAGACCCCTCACACAAAGGAGAGTCCAGCAAGAAGGTTGAGAAGAGGCACTTGAGAGAGAGCACAGAAGACACACAGCCCGACAGAGACCCACTACTCATTCCTCCAAGGAACCCACAAACTGGCAGGCAGCCCTACTGGTAGGTACACACTGAACGGCTGTCTCTACATTCTGCCTCCGTAAGTATATACATAATGCATAATGTTTGAATTGTATAATGATGGTATTGCTGTTGTTGACTAATATTTATGACAACCTGCCAGCCATTTCTCATATCCATCTGGTATGTTCCATCTGCTGAAATAAATAGAAATTCAATATAGTGTAACATCACCCTCATAGAAAATCAGATTTTTAGGATGAAAGGAGAAAGAGAAGTTACATCTTTATAAAAACCATCTGGCACGAGCATCAAGAGGGAAACACCTTTAATTGACGCAAGGCTTTATGCCATTCTCCAGTGATCTCATTAATGATGTCTGCACAGTTCTCAACTTCAACAAATGAGGGGTTTAAAGAACATGAAATTGTAAAAGATACTATATTTGTTAATTATATTTTTATTTTTTCTAAAGGAGGCCCACATATTAGGGTTGAGATGATGGAATTGAGAAAATAATAAAGCAATTTACCAGTAATTAAAAAAAATATAGTGTACATGTTGTAGTCCAAGGTGCATAAGCTATCATTTTAGAAATATTTTACCATCTTGACCTTGTAGTATCTTAAGTTAGAATACATGATTTAAATGTGCTGCAATTATCAGGTGTTGCCAGAGGGATCTGGCAAAACTGTCTAACACACATTTTTAAAACAGGAAAAAATGAAAACAGATCTTTGTAGGAAAGTCTAAGGGTTCTCCACAGAGTTCGGACAATGAATCAATGAAAAATATATATATTATAAGGTTCATCGAAGCACTTAAACTGGAAGTTGATTAATCTGCTATTCCACACCTGTTTGAGAGTAGGGGTAAATCTGTTAGCTGCTCATCATTTTCAGTGAGCTTTCCCCAGTGTGCAGAGACCAAATCTGAGTGCAGTACTCTGATGGGGACATCAAGCGTGTGGTAAAAGACTGAGTTTTACGGAAGCGTGGATAATAAAACACACTGACCTCTTTTCTGTGGCCATCACAAGTCTTTATTTTAAGTGAACATTCCAACATCTTGACACCTAAGTCATTTAAACACTCTTTGCATTCCAGCTATTTACCGCTGTTGAGAGCACTGACCTTCAATGACAGCTCTCTACTGAATTAAATACCTTGGAAAAATGTGAAAATGTGTGTATTGCATTGTTCTGGCTAGATTCAGCAAGTACTGCTCACCTTGTAGAGCTGTTTGATTTTAAAGAATTGTTTCAAATTGTCATTGATTAAGTAAACTATCTTTAAATGTTTCTTTTGAACCAGCCTAGCTGCATCATTAAACGGATACTTTTAAAGTACAGAGGTTGTGCTAAGATAAGTTAATATACCAAATCCAGAAAAAATCCATCTGTGGAATGGTGTTAGCCTTTTGGGATTTACTGATATGAGCTGCTAAAGGGGGATTTAAAATATTTGTTCTTTTAATGATATATATGAAGTATTGCATAGCATTTTTATTTTAGTTTCTTATAAGTATGCAATCATTTTTTCATGATTTTTTATGCGGCTAGTGTGTCACATACTGAACATGTACTTCTGCTACGCACATGGAAAATTGCCTTAAATAACAAGCATTGATCTTAAAATATCTGATATGAGTACATTTTTCATTTTATTCCCCTTGAGAGAGCCTGGGTTGATTAGATACGCTACAGAATAAGCTATTTATTGTTTGCTTTTTTAAAGGCACATATGGCACTGCCAAGGTGTTTCAGGTTGTGTCTCACTAGGGGAAAAAAGGTAATTGGGGTATACTCGACTGCTGTCCTGCTGCTGATTGTACACTCTTTAGTATTCAGCATGTGATTAAAGCTAAATACACTGCAGGCTTAGTGTTACATTATTTTTAGAAATGTATTAAAATGGAGAAAAACATGTACATTTCAGAGGAAAGTTGAAACAAAATTTCCAGTAAATCTGACGTGCTGTAAGGAATGCAAGGACGATATTTTTTCTGAAGGTTAGAAAGGTGATAGTATGGTCCCTACTAGGGTTGTATACAAGTGAGGCATTGTGACAACAAAAATCAGTTTTTATGGTTTTTTCTGGCCCTCACTACTTCTCGTTAATGGCATAAACGTATCTAGACTATATGGATTCCAACATTTGCCCTCACAGACAGATATGGAATACACATTTTAGAAGAGACTGCTTCTTTATTGGAGCCTGGGTCTTTGGCGTTGCGGTCAAAGTCGCATGTTTGGTACCCCGTAGACCCAGGTTCAAGGCCGGGTGGGGTGACTGCTGTCGCCCTTCGCTACAGATGCCTTTATCCGAAAGTTGGTTTGAATATTATAGGCAGCTAATGTGTTTGTTTTAGTTTCAGTTTAGAAAAGCACCTGTCAATACATATGCTGTAATATTTCTTTCCATCTTGAAGCATCCCACCTCCTCACAAAAATGTTGGCTCCTTTAAGCAATGTTAGTTCTGTTATTCAAAGATTCAAACCCTTTTGCAGCCAGAAATATAAATAATGTAATTTTAAAATGTAATATACAGCAAAGATGTACTGAATAAACTGACAAATTTAAATGTGAATCTGGACTGAAACATTCTCAACTGGATTAACCTGATGTTTGTGCAAACCAAATGTTTGTACTTGGGAGAAAGCCACCCAGAATGCAGTAGAGGAAATGTAGAGTGTTCTGAGAGAGAGAGAGGTTGAAAGGTCTCAAAAGACTTTAACAGTATTAAAATTTATAACGTAGGCATCAGCAATATCTTAACAGGAAGTAATCTAACTAGACATGCCTCATAGAATTAGGATTGTTGTTCTCTGTAAAATAGTTGGATGTTTACAAGAGGATTGAGTGTGACAAGCCAGGTTCAGAGGTCCAGATTCTCACCAACTTATAAGCAGGCTGAATCCAAAAGGAAATTGGAAATGAAGAATGTCTCTGATAGTTTGACAGTCTTATGGTTTATGACATATGTTTCAGTCCTAGATCGTTTCACCAATCCCTGATTCCAGATGTCTGTCAATGATCAAATCTTCGTGACTTAAATGAAGCTGAAATTTAATTTCATCCTTGGTTCATGTTTCGGTGTGTCAAAGAGACTTGTCAGTAAAGTGAAAACATTCTTTATTGGTACAATGGGTACAGGCTGCTCTCAAGACCAGTTTTCACAGGGAAAATATTCAGGCTGACGTGCCTCATACGTCAAGGAGAGGTTTTTCCATACAACGTGTGCAGTAAAAGTTGAGATGCAATGGAACTGAGTCCTACAGTCACTACTGTTCCTCAAAAACGGGTCAGGTATGTTGTGCCCATTTCTCCCTCAAGACTGGTAGCATATGGTGGTGAAAGCAGTCACAAGTTTATGTCACAAAACTCTTGTATTTTGGATTATTTAGGTCCAGGTGAAGAGGTTAGGGCAAGGGCCCTCTCTTGATCTTGACTCGTTTTCTTGAAATTATTTCAGTAAAGCGCAAAGAGATCGATATAACCTAATTTTCATGCTAAGGTTATCCAGTTGCAGCACCTTAATCATCTTAATTAATTATTTAATTACCAAAAATTATGCGCATAGACATGAGGATTGGCAGTGTTGTATATGTTTAAATCCACTGTCATGCTGGATTTAGTCCTGTTTTTTAGCAGCACAGATAATGCAGCAATAAATTATAGCTTTCGCACAGAATAGTTTTTCTTTGTTTGGGGGGAAAATGCTGACTTTTAAAAATGAGTGCAGTGACATTTTAATCAGCACTACCGTATAAAAAGTAGTATAATGCAAAAAAGAGAATAGACAAGTTGTTCACTGCAGTGAGAACAACTTGTCTGCATGTGAAATAAACAAGACAAATGAAAGTTAGCAAGTAGGTGCCATGTGTACAGTTTAGCAAAAGAAAGTACTAAAAGTACTGAAAAAAAGTACTAAATGTTGTGGTTAAATTAGTTACTGTCAGCTAGTTTATGGTCTCCTCTTTGATGGATTGACAGTGCTTTGTGAAAACTTGGCCGCTTGAAGACCCATCCCACATCGAGAAAATTGGTAACAATTTAATAAGTAGACTAGGAAATGATTTTTGAGATTTATCCCATAATTATTCCAAATACATGCCATTGTTGTTTTCTTTTGTGTGAAGTTTATTTGTCCAGATTGGATTTACAGTCCTCATCAAATCTGAGAATAGAATTTAACAGAGAGAGAGTTTTCACATCCAAACCTGGGGTTTGTTTGGGGTAAAAAAGAAAAAAAAACCTGACAGCCTGAAGAAAATTGTGAGCTGGTTGATTGAAACAGGTTAGTTGATGAGGTTGTATACTGTGAGTGTTTCTGCAACCTTGTAGAATGTTTTAACACATCAGCAGTTTATTGTTCTATCTGTTCAGTGCAACTGCTGTGACAGTGTTCAACGTTGCCAGCTGCTTGAGTATGGTGTAGGTTTTGTAGATTCTGACAGCACAACTCCCAAACCACTCGATCTGATTGGTCAGACTTTTTCCGTGTATCACAGAGAGAGCTGTCTCTTCAAACCTTCAATGTCCTTCAGCAATGTCTTGAGCTGTGTTGACTCAGCTGTATTTTCTTGTGATACCCTCTGCATGTATAAAAATTCTGGATTAAAATTGATTGAACATGGAAGGCTACTCCAAAGCAAAAAAAAAAAACAAGTACCCCATCTTGTATTGTATGTCTTAGTTTTATTGGTGGAGAATACCTTTTGTGGAATTATGTCTCTTAGGTGTTCTATATAGCATATTTTCCTGCTTGGACAATGTTTTAAAACCTTTCTTGACGGTAGCTAAAAGTTTGTCAGCTTTGGTGAATATATTTCCCCATACATTGCTTGCAAATGCCACAAAGTGAACATTACAAATGAAATGCTCTGTATTTGGCAGCAAGCCTCAAAAGATAGGTTTGTAGGTTTTGATCATGTCCAATTGTCCAAAACAAACCCAGTCACAATTTGAAAATTGTTGTAAAATGCATTTAAAGATTTCACAATGCCACCTGGCACTGAGGAGTAACTCACAGAGTTTAGATACACTGTATACCAAACCTGACAATGGAATAAATTATGTATAAACAGCATTAAGCCACTGGAAATTATTTTAAAACACTGTCTGAAACAACCCTTCTTCCAAAACTGATATGATTCTGAAATCTGGCATTTGTAATCTTTGCGAGACCTTATTTGGGAGATGGGAGTTAATGATATGATTTATTGATATGTGGCCTGCAGATAACTTACCATATTTAAAATCCAGAAGACATTAATGAACACAGAATAATCTTATTATGTATTGCACGTATGATGTACTTTTACAAGTATTTTCAAAACTTTAGTAGATATAGTGGATATTTTTGTGTACCTCATGAACAAGTTAACCCTCATGTAGAAACTGTGTGTGTTGTGTGGTGTGTATCATACACACTCACACACACACACACACACACACACACACACACAAATATGTTACTGAGTTTGATTATATGTATTTGTTTGATTACAGCTGTCGTGGTGGCTTAATTAAAGGCAGTACGGTTTGGGTTCCTGGCATAAAAGGCCGCCGTGTCTCGACTTTGAATGCAATTTCTGGGCTGCTCGCTGATGCCTGGAGTTGTGAAATGAAGAAGAGCTGTAATTAATTTACCAGCATGAGAGAGTTAGGCTGTGAGCCAGGCAAGGTGAAGTGATGGCTGAGAGCTATACACAGAAAGGAGCAGCACTGGGTAAAAATGAACAGGCCTCAGCTTGGCCAGAGTGTGTTCTAATTGCTTCCTGTCCAAGAGAGAGTCGCATTAATCATCCACTAGAAAAAGCTGATGTTTGGGAGAAATACTTCATGAATTTTAAATAAAGCTGTAAGCTGGTTTAAATAATGTGATTTGAGAGTCATAATACTGTTCAAAATTATTTCTATTCATTACAATTTCATGTTGTCACACCATAATTTTTCATAATTTAGGTGCTTTGTTGTGTTGTCTTGTTGGTTTGTAGTTCTGTCAGTAATATTCTAAATATACTGTGGAATGCGTAAAGTACAAGTTAACACTTTTTCAGAACTGCCTGTCTGTTTGTAATGATGTTGAGAAATGCATCTTCAGCTCATCTTTGCCTGACACAGCTCTAGACTGTGAAGGATGTGTGTCGTTATGAAGAGATTTAGTGGGGCATGGCTGAAAACACTTGGTTATCAGCTGAAATGCACCATGTGACAAATTACATTGCCTTCATGAAAAATAATGCTCATTAAATTTACAATGGTTCTTTGCAATATTTCTTCCACTGAGGAGATGCTAAGCTAGAGAATCACGTCTTGCAACTTAAAAGTCACACATTATAAAATTCTCATACAGTCTGGATTATTCGTATAAGTTGGAAAAGGCAGTCCCATCTCCCTCAAATCCCAGCAAATGCAGTACGTACAGATTCGCAAAAGGAATATTTATATGCTCACTGCAACTGTCATTTTTGTTATATTCTTCACAATTGGCAAGTAACAACAATGACATGTATGAAAGTTTGATTATCAAGAATGCTACACTTTACTCTGTGAATTCTGACATTATAATGGAGTGTCAAGGAAATGTTGTGTTCTCTGCCACCGAACTTAATATTGTAAGAGAGGAGGTGGGAAGAATCATCTAAATCATCTGGAGGATAATACAGTCTTTGAACCATCCTGCTCTGAAAAGATTGATTTACTCTTAGTGGTGACAATTTTCATATTTATTTTTCTACCGTATGTTGCCAAAAGGACAGGCAGAACACCTGCTTATTTGACTTCACCTCTGCACTCTGCTCTGTAGATGCAGGGTCTCCGTGATCATGTCTCATCACAGCTCGGGTCCTCCATCTTATTGAATATTTACGGCACATGCCCGCTGCCTCTACCGAGAGAGCACAGGGTCTATTTTTAAGATGTGGAGCATTCTCAGTGCCTCTGGCTGCAGATAGGGGGAGGGGGAGGTGGGGGGGCAGGACTTTGCAGTGCAGGGGAGGAGGAGGAGTGTCCTGAGAAACAGCACCCGTCCAAAGATAGATTCCTCCTCACACCATTCTCTCTCCCTCCTTCCTTTGTTCCCTGTGACCCTATCGAGTTCTTCTGATGTCAGCCAATTATTGACATCTATGCAGCAGTAGCTTTTTCCTGAAAGCCATGAAGAGACATGTTCGTTATGCGCGTTTCTCGGAACTGCGTTCACCGGAAGCGGTGCACAAGTCGTCGAGAACAGGTGGAGACTGGTCGTGAAGAGTTGTTATGTGTTACAACTTGCTGCCCTACTGATCTACTCTGATATGCTGTGTGTGGAACTTTCAAGGACAATAAGGCATGCGATGCAGAGAAAATGAATTACCTTGCTATGACAGGGCAGCGTTTATAGATGTTTTTGGCAACTCAGCAGAATTCAACCCACTGTAAGAGTTCTTCCTGCCAATAGAAATTAATGGCCTACTGCTTCTGTTTTTGTGATACATAAATTCTAACAGTTTCTTTGAATAAAACCAACAAAGGCTTACATATGTATCGTCTTGTATATTAAATTTAAAAAATGAGAATTTTTCAATACTGTGATACATCTGAAGAGTACAGCTACTGTGGATCACATACTGGAGATTTTCATTCAGACTGGAAATTGAAATGCTCAGATTGAATTGATGATAGCCCAGGAATGAAATGTCAGAGACAGAATCTCATATTGGCTTCTGAGAATTCATTAGAATCCCTTGAGGCTTCATTTAAAGTTAGGCTGAAAGAAAATGGAGTCAGATTAAGTATGTGACTCAATTTTAAAAAGTTGTAGAAAACTGACATTAACTAACATTGGCAGGTAAAAATGAGGACCTTATTTTGCAAGGTTACCATTTTATAACTGTCAAAATGAGAATTGTCAGTTTTGTGGTGTATTGTTTATGTGAGTTTGTTTTTCATCTTAGACAAGTTATATCTGCCTTTGCCAAATGTACATAGACTTGAATTTAACCAGTTTAATTTGTGTATGGGATGGCATTAGAATAAGTGAATAAAATGATTGTTACATTTTGCTTAGCTGGCAGTCTTATCTGGAGAAACTTGGACAGTTTTTATTTTTTCACATGTTAATGGTTCATAAGATATTTACTAAGGCAATTCTCGTTAAGTACCTTGCCCAAGGGTACAACAGCAATGCCCCACTAGGAAATCAAATCGGCAACCTTGGGGTTACAAATTGCTGCTTATCACCACACCACAATGTTCCCCCAACAGCTGATGATGTATTATTTAATTTACATGTGCCATCAAGAACTTGTTTGGCTCGTTTGGTGACCTTAGGTTTGAGTCGGCTTATGAAGGATTTAAGATGGGTACAAAATGTGACACTTTTTTTTTTTTTTTACTGTCCTTCTGCACAGGTCTGACCCCATGGCCCCGTTTGCCGCAGGCGGAGCAGACCTTGATCCCTTTGGGTGAGTGTGTATATCAAAAACAAAAAATTACTGTAGAGAGAACGGAAGAGAACGGAATTATTTTTGCTAGAATGTCATGCTAAGCAGACTGTTTTCCCCACTGCGAAAGTATGGCCCTGTATTATTTTCTGTTATTTTCACCTCTACTCAGAGCTTTTCTTCTTTTACGTGTCTACAGTCTATGGTAGTGAGAAGAAAGTGGGGTGTGAGCACATGTCATCAGATCCATATACAGTTTATTGCTCCTGTTCAGCAGTTCTTAGGCTTTTTTTTGCTTCAGGAACCCTTTACAAAGTGAAATTTTCTCAACCCCTTATGTGGAAACCACATGTCGTCTTCAAAATTGCAGATTCTGTGCTGGCAAAGTTGTTCAAAAGCATAAAAAATAATGATCTCTTGCGGTACCTTGGTGAGATGGGTGTGCTTGGGGAGACCTGACGTTTGACTTGTAAGTCATTCTCCACATCATCAAGCCCCGTTAAAATGCAGCTGTAAGGAAACATCCTAGGTATACATATAGAAGATAAGCATATGGCATTAACCCTCACATGCTTCTTTTGTTACCACCTGCAGTTTCATGTTGTTCCCAGTGTGTTATAGGCCATCTTTGATTGGTACGTTTGTTCCAGTCTTTTCCACAAAAAATTACATTGGGTCAGTGTACATCCCGTTCAGATTAAGAAGCAACTTTGCAAGTTTCCAGATACATGAAACTGCTGCATAACTGTCCTCCCATATTTGTACTATCCAATCACAATGGGAATGGTGGAAAAGGCCCACACGAACACTGATTTGTGGTTGGTTGTTTGAGGAACACCCACCCACCCTGACTGTGAGGAAGCAGTACACACTTATTTGTTAAAAAGGGGTGAAATCAACATAGATCAGAGTTTTTTTTTTTTTTTTTTTTTTTTTTTTTTTTTTTTTGGTTTTCTCTTGCTCATCTTGTCATTAGATCAGATCTTTTTGGATGTTGGTTACATCTTATCCCATGACCACTATTTCTAGTGCTGCTGGAAGATTCCTCTCCTCTGCAGTGGTTGACCATTCATGAAAGCTGTTAGTGAAGGCTGTAGGGACCCTCACTGGGGCTGTTGAAATGTGGGTCAGTGAGTTTTCTCTCAGCTACAGACTTGTTTTCCTGAAAAAGTCTCATTATTTTTGTGTTCCAGATGTCTTGTGGTCGGTTGTTATTTTAGTTTACTGGATTTGTTTGTCTTATTTGAACATACTTGGAGACTTAACACACTCCGTTGCTTTCCATTGTTGAATTCCTTCAAACCAAAATTGATCTAATTGTTGAATCTCCTGAGCTTAATTTGTTTTTACAGATTGTCTCTACTGTTTTTCCATATTTGTACTGTTGTGCTACTGTTAGCGCTGTGAGAGCGTGCATATGTCCAAAATGTGTCCTTTTTTTTTTTTTTCTTTTGTTCATCTGGCTAAATGTCCCGTTTCTCAGGCCATGAACTGGAACTTCGAAAGACAATGATCAATTCTGGTTGGCTGAACCCATGTGGCACTGAGTAGCACACAATGCTACACAGACCTGACATTGCGCATTGTAAATAAACAAGAATTCTAATTGTCAGTGTAAATTGTGGTATTTAATGTAATTATGTTTTTGAGTATTTTTGGGGGACCCCCTAGTGCCTCTTTTGGGATGCTAGTTTAATAACCACTACTCTAGATAGTCCTCTTCACTCTTCAACGGGCTCTTGTACCTGTGCATACTCTTGTTAAGGGTCTTCTCGATTGTTAGGCATACCACAGTGTGAAGCAAACAAATAGAAAAGAGCATACCATATTACATAGTTTATCATGCCCCTTTATGTGAGCTATGGAAAGCCAAAGGAGAATCAGAGTTGCCTGACAGTCAGAAGATATGTGTGAATGCTGTACTGTGCTTGAACGTGAACCATCTAATAAGGATATAATGTGCTTGCCCCTACAGAGGGCGGGCAGGAGGGATGATCATGGATCCCCTGCGCTCGGGGTTCCCGCGGTCAGGGTTTGACCCCTCTGCTGGCATTCCAGGTCGCCTTCCCCCGGGTGCTGTTCCACCCGGTGCACGCTTTGACCCGTTTGGACCAGTCGGACAGAACCGACCAGGGTAAGCTGAGTAAAGCCATCCCCACGCAGGACATTTAGTTTCCCTTTCAGTTGCTTCGTGATTAATGATCCTGAGTCCACAAAGCCATAATGCACTTCACCCCTGCAGACTTCATACTGCTGGACTGAGGTCACCAAAACACGCATTAGCGAGAATGTCTCAGATGACATTGTTAATAGCAAGCTGCAGACAGAAACTGAAAACACACATGAAAAGCCTAACCTGATATGATTAGCTCTGTTCTGATTGAAAATGAGCATGCCCTTTCTTTGTGAAATGGGTCATTTTATAGGTTGTGTTTTCTTTGGTTTGCAGCCCAGACCCCGACCACATGCCTCCTCCGGGGTACGATGACATGTTCATGTAGAAGTGACAGCCACATGCCTCTGCTTCCTGGAGGACTGCTAGCTTTCACCGCCAGAAGAATATGCAGCAGAAATCTCTCTGACATGTTGTAAAAGTGCTGTTTTGCTTTGGTTTGAGGATTAAACCTGTTGCCCACTAATACCCTCTCTTGGTTTTAGTTCTGTTGGGAGTTGGAAGTAATTGCAAAATTACTTTTTAAAGTGCTAACATGTTGCATGTCAACATACAGCAAAAGCAGTACTTTGTTTTATAACATACTGGGATGTATGATGATAACCAATATCATCTTTTTTCCAATGTGTCACTCTTGCTCTATGCATTTAAGATATGAGGGGGCTCATGGTTCCTATTAGTATTTATCTGTATAAATACAGATAAATTTTTCCTTAGATATGGATCAGAATGTGCCAGAGTTAAAATGAGTCTCAAAATGTCACTGACATGAGCTTAAAATGTTTTATTGCAGAATACATGTCATCCTCATCCTAAATGCTGATTAAAATAGAGCATTATGATTTTGGTTTGTTCTTAGCAACCTTCTGTTTTTTCTTTGTGGAAAATACTGCTCAACTAATATAAGGCATTTTCTCAAATATGTTTTTTTTTCTCAAATCCTGTAATAATTGTACTGAAAACCTGCATTAAATGTTTTTTGGTCAAAAAGAGTTGCCTTGTTTGATTTAAAGAAACACTTTTGCTCTTTGGAAAGCAACAAAACATTTTGCTTAAATAAATGGATATGGATAAGTTTTCTTTTATTCATTTTTATTACATGATTTTGATGTTTGTTTATGTACTCAATTCTGCATATTTTGTTTACTTATTTATACATGCTTACATACAAATGAGTGTTGGCAGTAAAAACCCCACTGGGTTGTGTGGGGTCCCACTGATGAAAAAAGCATTGCTCAACTGTGTTTGCCTAAATTACTGCAAAGTACTAAAAAACTCCTGTTGTAAACATGGGTGAATTTATCAAAACAAAATTTATGTTTACATTTATTCATTTGACAGACACTTTTATCCAAACTTGGTTTATTTTATAATGAGTTTATTTTCATTTTTATTCTTATTTCAATACATTGTTGGTCATTATTATTTATTTTATTCTTTTTATTCATCTTCTTTTGTTACTTTGTTTAGGCTGTACATTTCCATCACACATCCATGATATTCTAGAATCAATAACATTTACTTTTTTCAGCAAAACCAGTGAGAGACAGTCTTAAAGTATGTGCAGGTCCTGTGTACTTCTATGGACATAAGTGTGTTGTGAATGATCGCGCACACATTAGAATATAATCATTTACACACACAATGCTCTCGCACATCTCATTTGACCATACTTACATGATGTGGTTGTTGGTGAACGTAGACGCTCATTGCAGGTCTACAGTTAGTTGAGAAATTAGCAGTAGCAGGCCTTCACAGTAACAATCCACGTCTGAAACTCTAAAAATAGCATTGTTCTACTATTCAGGCATCTGTGTGATCCTTCTGATGTACTATGGGTCACCTGTTAAAATAGGATACACCTTTGTGTTTTCTTTTGGGACTTCTTGGACACCCAGAAGAGGAGAGTAGCAGGCTGGCACAATTTCTCTCTCGGATCCAAAATTTCATACTGTCTCCAGGCAACAGTATTGCTTTGGATAATTGTGAAGATTTTCTTTATCAAAAAGCCTATTTCTCTCACTTCATATCTGTTGTTCTGTGGTATACTTTAAAAGGATTTAGTAATAGAGGCGTAGGCATCAGTGCTCACGATAAATCAATATTAATCTGACCACCTTTACCTGTAAGAATAGTATGACCTGTTTCTTTACTTAATGCATAAAACAAACAGATTACCATTTTGATTATGCCACACAAGACAGGTACTCGGGACTGGGTTCACCATTTTGGGGTCATATACGGGCAGGTCCCCAATGCATGTGCTAGCACTGTTATCAAAAAGACATGCTTACATTAATTTTCTCATTTTAATGATGTTAGCCATCAAATATTAGCCAAAGGTTAACAAAATGGAAAAACAACAATTTCCTACCAAATGCATATAAGGTAAAGCTCTTTTCTAACTGTTTAGTTATGCTCAGTAATGAAAAAACTGAGAAATGAAAAAAAAAACAGTTCTGAGAACTTCCATGCAACAAGATCTTCAGAGTAACTTGTGAAGGGGGTTATAGCTTGTTATAGCTTTTACACAACAGGTGTTTGATAACTAGTCTTCCCGAGTTGTTGGTGTACTCTTTTGAGACCATATTGTTGCAATATATGTATTATCCAACAAACACAAAGTAAAACAGCTCTAGATAAAGGGTGTTTATTAAATTGTTTATTTTGCATATGGATTTACATATAGTAACTACAGACTTATCTTTTCAATGAATGTTTCCTAATCATCCCTGGTTGTGTATTTTGGTATTACAGGCACTCGCACTTGCATTTGCAAGTCCTTTTTACTGGGGCTCCCCAGTGGCAATTAACCACAATTAAGATGCTTGTTCCAAGCTCAGGCTCAACTCTGTGGCCCAGGTTCATGTCTAGCTATGGCATCTGAGAGCAGAGACCAGGAGCCCACAGCAGCAGAACAAATTCTGCTGGGGCAGAGGTGGGTATGTTAATCAGGGTTTCCTTGCCACACCAATCTCAGCACCTGGCAACCTATTCAGGTGCCTATGAGCTGCTCAGGTGACATCAGTTGTCTATCCTCCATTCGGCGTGTGCTTTCTTGTGCACTGTGGGACTTGTATATTGGACATCGTGTGTCTGAGGGCTGCATTTGCTACGTGCTGTGCTCCTGTCCGACTGCCCAGTTTGCCATGGTGAGGTGAGCTCAACCACAAAGAGCTAAGTAAAAAAATGGAAATAAAAAGACATTTCCCAGAGCCAGTTGGGACCAATTAAATACTACATCTGTGTTCGCACCAATTCGCTCCCCCAAACTGACAATCACATCACTGTGACACTCATCTAGGGCAGGCACTAAAAAAGAGGATAAATAAATAGAAATAGACTGTCAGTTTGCACCATCCCAAAATACTGGTACTGCATTTGACACTTTGATTTGATCATTGTTCCATCTTTTTGTGCCCTCCCAAAGTGCTCTGCTTCTAGCTGGTAGAAGATGGGTCATATGCAAAACATTAGCCCTTGGCTAATGTTCTGTTTGTCTGTTTTGTCTTCAGAGAGACCACAACTGCAAACAGTGTAATTGCCCTTCTGGTGTTTTCTTTTAACTCCCATGCTCCTGCCCCTCTGCAGGGGACCTGAGTTCAGACGGCTTTGCATTATGCGCTGACATTTGGACCAGCGCGCTTTCCTGTCTGTCTGGAAACAGGACTTTTGGCATTTACATCGAGTCATACTCTCGGCTATTTTTGTACGTTCAAAATTTCTAGAGTGACACGTTGCGCCTCCACGCTTCAACAGAACCAATTTGTGGAAGATTTTTTTTTTTCTTCATAATTGAACACACCATAGTGATTCGCAAGCGGAGGCTGTTTCATTTAGATGAAAGGCAGCTGGATGAAGAAAAGAGACTGACGCGCGCACAAAGAGACAAAAGGCCTTATTTAACGTTAGCTTTAAGTAAATGACTGTGAGAGCTCCGTGCGTGCACACTGTGGCAACGCAATGGCTAAGCACAGCACAGGTATTACAGAACATGGATTTCTGCACCCTAATTTCAAATGTTTTGTATCATATAGTGAGCGCTGGTGATTAGACTCTGACAGACTGGCCCATGTTCCATTTTCTTCATGGCCGTTGCAATGTGCCGTGCCTGTTTGTGCTGTACATGGGGATCCCATTGTGATGCTGAGCATGTGTGACTGTGGGGAGCGCACCACACAGCACACCACCGCTGGCTCCCTCCCAGTGCCAACGCCTTGCGGCTGAAACATGACTGTACCACACGGGAGGGGGTCGGGGGGGGGGAGTGGGTTCCTCAGCCTCTTGAGAGTATACAGCTACAGGAGGTGCATTGCTTTGCGGATTTTGAACATGGAATCTCTCTCCTCCAGTTTGCAGGACTGTGTGCTCACAGCGGAATGGGAAGCTGTTCTACGATCCTGTTCATGAGGAAAGAGGAAAAAAAAATGTACAAAGAACATTATGACAAGGCACGCCTGTAAGACAATGGGGATTCAGACTGTTAAAAGGGTACATTTTGATGACGTTATGTTTGGCAAGATGACACCATTATTGACTATTATAACATGCCGTTTGATTAGGCATCAAAGATTTTTGGATATGTTGTAGATGTGGCTGCCTTTTTGTAGGGATCAATAAAATTTCCACTTAGCATCTCTGTATTGATCATTTATAGGCCATTTCAGCATGTAAGGGTAGTTCATTAGTTAAACAGTGCTTACATTCATCCTAATCATTTCTGCTTCAGTTACTCGGGAGCACACTGACTAAGGATGATTGATCAGTCCTGGTCCTAAGTGTCAGTTTGCCCTTTGTGCGAGTGTGTGGAGTTTCACCTCTGTGTGCGTGCGGGGGAGCTGGCAACTGCAAATGTAACGGAAATCAATACCAGTAATCAAAATGCTGAGCCACATTCCCAGCACAGTCTAATTTCAAACTGGGAGAGCAAGAGTAGCCAGACAAATAAACCAATTTGTACCGTCCTTGGTATCAAGCAGATATGTTTTTTTTTCATATGCAGATATGAAGTAAATCAGATGTAATTTCCAACCAGAACAGTGAATTGTCCGGGACAAGGGCGGCTCTCCGCCCGGCGCTCCGTGCGCGATTTGTCTGTGCGGCCGCTGCAGCCCTGCAACGCAGCAAAGATGAACGCCTCGTCCGCGGCTTTGATGGCCGCACGTTATGGATTGGCAGCACCAGGGCTGTGAGAGCGCTCAGATTGCCTCGGGACGTGCCTCGCCGCGGGAATACCAATTCATTCTGTGGATTTAAAGTACACCGGGGCCGGGGGCCACTTATTAAACAGTTGTGCAGCTGGGAGATAAAGGGAGGGAGATGTGCCGGGGACTGACACTGAGAGGGAGCGGCGGAGACTGTGCTGGGTCATCGCCGCTCCCTTTTTGTGCCAGATCCCCCCAGCTCTTAGAAGTGAAGCACCTTTCAGTCCTGTTAGCTTTAGGTTCTGGGGAGAAACATGGTAATCAGTGCTCCAGACCTTCATGTGGAGTTATGCTAGCATCAATGCACTGATTACTGTAGCTGTACGGAAAATGGCAAGCGGTATCAAGAGTCACTGGGCTCCCGGGACACCCAAAGCTAATACCCCCTGGTGTAGCTCAGCGAACATGTCATCACTGAAACAAAAATGTTCTTTTTATTGAGTTCAGCTCTGCTGATAACATTCTATTGCGAAATCCACAGGGAATCACCCACTCTGAAAACAGTGTTCTCAGGACTGCTGCTATAGGATTATCATTGTTGTACTTCTTGATGAAATATTCGTTTTATGAAAACCTATCACTTATGAAAACCTCTCACAAAACCCGGCCACTTTTTCATTACTGGCATTGGAGCAGTGAAATATGTCTGGCCAGTGAGGAAATATAAGTGGAACCAAGCCTGTAGAGGAACCTGAGCATTGTGAGAATCCAGAGGGAATCAGTTACTTTTCCACATAACTGGTGAGGATGAATTATGGGAGGGATTAGACAGGCGGCTGGGAGTATTGATTCAGTATCCACGGGACACGAATATTCACTTAATAACAGCATTAGTCCAAGTTTTCTTTCAGCTTTCTTTTTCAAAAAAAAAAAAAAAAAAGTACTTTGCGCTTTTCAACTGGTGTTTTATTATCCACGGTTCCACAGCCTACTGTAATAGGATCAGTGAATTTAACTTGTCACACACGCTAAACCCCTACCCTCTATCCTTTTTTCATACAGTTTGGATTTCCCATGCATATTCTCGTATGACCACCAAAGGTAAAGCACCTCCTTTCCTTGGGGACCTAGTAAAGCCTGCCTCAGTACTGTCAGAGCATCAGAGCTGCGTCTAATATCTACAGTATTTCCTAGAGAATACTGTCATGTGTGAGGGAAATTAAGCATCTTCACTTTCTTAACCAATACAGTCCTTTTTCTTGCTTGTACTACTACAACATGGGTATGTAAATGGATAGATAAATTTAATCTTACTACTGTATTTTTATTTTTTTTTGTAAAAAGACAATGTTCTGTCTAAACTCGCTCATCTGCACATTGTGTTTTTGTCCCACCAGAGGACAAATGATGGCGATCAGTCACACGGCCTCTCTCCTGACACCCGAGTGGGGAGAGTGAGGATATTGTTCTGCAACGCTTGGCTAACTCTGACAAAACACTGCAGGAGGAAAGAAACAGATGCATTTTATTAAAAACAACAACAATAACAAAATGAACCGTCACATTTAAATAATTTTCAAAAAATGATACATGTACCACACATACAGTAAGCATATGTTATATTAGCCTGTCTTTTTTTTAACTTCAGTTTCAAGTTTCACAACATTTTTACAAAATCCACATGCAACTTTAACAGTCTCCCTTAAGAATGTTCCTGTCTTCCATCTTAACATTATATATGACATGGAACCACCTGTCTTACTGCCTCACTGTGCTGAAGGGGACAACAGAAGTGGCTAACAGTCTACTATAAATGAAAAGATACTGAGGCACTGAAGCACCTGTACATATAGCTGTCTGTTTTCCCTTTCTTGTTACCATCAAGATTTGCAATACAAATATTGATATTTTACATAACCTCAAGCTCAGGTGTACAAACATGACTTTACAGGGATCGGAGATTCTTTACCAGACTGTGGAAGTGCAGCCAAATTATAATCATGAGACTAATTTTGAGTTTTTCAGTATTTTAACATACAAAACAATACATACTTTGTACCAACTTTGAATACACATGTGATCAAATTAATCTGTGTTACATGTTTCTGTGTGAAGGTGAAGAGGATACCATGCATGTCACATTCTGCTATTATAAAGTTTACACTTTTGCAAAAGAAACAACATTTGTGAAACTAAAAACCTTTTTTCGGTATTCTGGTGATTTGTACATAAATGTCCAGCCTTTTGAGTACATTACATTCATTGATAATTCTTTAGTAAAAATATTCTGTGATGACACACAGAGGTGGTTCGTGTCTAGTAGAAGTGTTCACATTCAAAGACATTAACTGCAGATATAAACTATTGCCTGTATGTTTTACACAAATGATCTCACTAACAGGGTCTAACAGTATAACTGAACCCTTTCTCAATAACCCATCTCCCAACATTCATGTAGCAAGCAAATTATGGAGGTAATTTAATCAAGGCACAAATATGGTTCTCTTGAACTTTGATGACACATAAAAATTATGTTACAATTTCTCATCATGTTCTAATTCTATACTGAGATAAACCAGATATAGTGGATAAAAAAAGTTTTAAAAAAATGCTGCGTTAAAATCAAAATCAAAAGGCAAAAGTGCTTTGTGATTTGATTGAATCACCCCCAAGTGATTGTGTAAGAAGCAGCGCAGTGTGGGAGTCAAAATTAAAGTAGTCTTTCCTACATTATATTGTTTTTTTAATGTGCCTCATAATCAGTTCTGCAAAATTTAAGTTTTATGACAACATTCTTGTAAACATTGCAACATTGTCATCATGCACAATATAACTACTTTATTTAGAAGGTCATTGTCTTTTTTAGGAATGTTTGCAACATAAATTACATATCTGATATTTTTCTGTACCCAAATACCATTTTAATGTAGAGGTCAACTACATAATAGGTTGGATAGTGCTAGTTTTTTTGTCTTTGAAGACTTATATTGTTTTGCCTGGACCACTTCTGGGTTCACAAGATTAAAATATTTTCCCACTACCATCAACTTGTAATAGACCATGAGTCAGCATAAATATTACTATCCATATATACTCTGCATATACACATTAAACTACTTTCCTCATATAGAATAATATTATTTTGAACACCTGTAGTAGCACTATAATGCCTGAAAACAGACAGCAAAATGACCATGTCAGCTAATCAGTTCAATCATGATGTGCTTTCTGAACCTCGACTAGTGTTCCGTTTAGTTTAGCCAGGAGTTTTGACCTAGGATTTTGGTGGTGCATTATACTAACATCTGCGATGCAGACTACCTCTCTGCCTCTATTTAGATTTTTCCTACATGTGCTTATCATTTTCCCTGTCATGTATCCATCTCTCACACGGTCCTCTGTATGACATTCATTAACGCCTTACCCAAAGTGTATGTGCCTCAACACACGAACACATGAACTTTAAAGCACGTAAACTGCTAACATTGGATGGGCATTTTGTTTGGCTGAATTCACTCCAAATGCATGTGTTTGAGCCAGTACATTGACCATTTCACCAAATTGTGCAGTGTGGGTGCTATTTATTATATATAATTTCTGTGCATTTCTCTGGTTAAAACTTGCTGCTTTTACTGGTAAAAACAAGGCATAATGGCACTGTTCTTAAGACTCTGCTTTGCAGTGGCACTTCCAATCTTGCAAAATGTGCAAAGCCTCTTGTTAAGACTTCCAAAATAACATGTTAACACAATGTCCAGATTATGTTAAGCTAAATTAGGATGGAGACTATTTTCCCATCTTTTTTGCTGAGTCACTGCGCGACGGTCAATGTATCAAATCTCCTTAACACGCAACGGTTGTGGAGAGCGCTTTGTTTCTGGTTCTGAACATCTGGTCTGGATGTGAGTAAGATACTATTATGAAATGAAATCTTCTGTTGTTTTCAAGAGCTCAAAGAAACCTGGCTAAAGTTCACCCATCTGTATCTAAACATTACATTTTCTTGGAGGATTCTTAATGTTGTGTCTTGTTATACATGCAAAGACTGAGTAATAATAACCCTTATGTTCTAAAGTGGTTCCAGTTTGTTGCTACATGTAGATTCTTGGCCTCATAAGGACACAAGCTAAAACTTGAACTTGCCTGCTCATTGTGTTAAATATACAGTTCACTCCTACATCTGACCCAGTGTTTGTGTTCAGTTTTACTTTAAGGCATATTGCATCTTTACAGAGTAATTAAACATTTAAATATATTATGTGATATACATTATGCAGATATACGTTCAACTCTTGAGTAGCTCATAGCAGTCTATTTGCAGCACATTTAATTATTGTATGATTTTTGCATGAGTGCTCTTGTGCTTTAAAAAATGTCTGGATAATTCTGATATGACTTTAAAATTTTTATGTGGCATATGTATGTATGTGCGTTTGCCTGTGAGTCTCTCTGTGTGTGTCCTGCAAAAAGGAGTTCTTTCAAAAAGTACGTTTTGTCTTCAATCCCCGATCTGCTTCCTGTTCATTGTTTTTCTTAAAGCCCTTCTACGCCTCTTGATATCAACCTTCACTTCGGGTTGAGTTGTGCTACTGAATTTGTTTCGAGCGGCAACACCCGCAAATAAACCACGTTCATCTCAGCTGGCTCCTTCCGCGGCCGTTACAGTAACGGTAGTGGTGGCGGGAACAGGTTCGCATTCCACCAGAGACTCCCTTCCCTCTCCCTCTAATTGTCTCATTCGTAGATTTATAGATCCGTACGTCTTTCTGGGTCTTCTAGACATGGCGAAAGTTCTCCTGCGGTACAGCTCGCCTTTGCATATGGACACCATCAGCAACATTGACAAGAGCATCCCACCGAGCGTTAGCAATCCCAGCCCTGCTATAATGCACTTGTCGAGGTGGGATCCTAACTGTGCGTAATACATCTCCAGTTTTTCCATCTGTCGTGCAGTCACCAAGTCCGGATTGACCTTGGCCTCACGCGGGATAGTGTAGGCTACTACCACCAGGACAATCCCGCTCACCAAGAACACCAGGGCGAAAATAAAGCCGTAGTCTACTGAATGGTTGCCGGACTCCAGCTCCTGCTCATCATCCGATCTTGGTGATAGTTCGTCTCTTTGGGAAAGCTGGGAGTGTGACGGGTGACCCCTGTCGTTACATGTAGGGTCGCCGTGAGTTGCATTCGATTCACACTGATTGGCGGAGTTGCCAGCGAACCGCGTCTCCTGCTCCTCGTCCTGAAACGAGGCATTCTCAATGCCATCGCTGACCGCTGTCCGCGGTGCTGACAGCGGCGGTTGATGGGAACTTGAAGCCTGATTGGAAGCGTGTTTGTTCCCATCCCCAAATTCACGGAGCTCTACACCGTTCAAAGACTCCATCGAAAAGCACTTTACTCATGCCGTATAAACAAGTTGCCGCCTCTCATTGTTCCGTGGACCAGACCTGAAAAAAAAAACAACAGCGCAGATTATGCAACAACAATGCGCCTGTACAAAGTTCGTTGTCCTAAAACTGAAACCCAAAACATAAATTATCGTCAAATTAAGAGATTCGTTAAAGTTCAGTAGCACCGGAGCAGATCTAAAAGTAGCCGAAACTGGAACGTGTTTAAATGTTTAGGCTACCGCATACCACTGGGGATATTTCAAAGGGATGAATGTGTACAAGAGCGTCGTAATTAATTTAAAGCGGCGTTCTTATCAAATTCTGCCGATTGTAAAGGTGTATCAACCTTGAGTAACGACAAAGAGGAGGATTAGCGTATCAGCGAATCATTGACTTCATGGATGATTTCTGTCGCTGCCTTCCCCAGCCTTCCCCTTTCGACATCAAGTATGATAATACTTACCACGAATTATCTACTACTGAAATATATATAAATGTCCTGGTATTGTGGAGAAGCTGGGTTGTAATTATTTTGATAATATGCATTCCAGTCCGTCCCCTCTCACCTCTCGGGAGCTATCTCATGACAAACGTCTGGTGCCGCAACACCTCTGACCGTAATTACCAAACGGATCGACTGATGATGGGCGGTGACATAATTCAAACTCGTAACATTAAAAAGGTAACAATAACAACAATACTTTATGAGCCGAAAATCAACGTGTGTTTATGAACCATAAATATTTCCCTTAAACCACATTATGTAGACTAGTAATCTCACACTCCCAGTTAATTAACAACTGTGGCTGATTAACTATATGCATTAAAACCTTGTCAAGTCCTTTCTAGGTGTGGTACTCATCTTTACGAACCCTGTAGCCTAGGCAATAAAAACCTAGGATGACCTTGATAACATTACAACCCTTTAAACGTACGCGGATTGGATCGTTCGGACGAGTTGCCAGCTTCCGAAAACAATACTGCACAGTATAGTAGACAATACGTTTTCGTTGAGGTTGAAAGGTAAACATGTATATATCGCCAATACAAACACAAAAGAGTATCCTTCGCTTACCTGCAGGTGTTGACGCTGTCGTTTGGTGCTGATAATTTTACAGAGGGAAGAGGCAGGATGTTGCGAGGGAGACCCTGGTGAAAGACCTCAGAAGCGAGGGGAGTAGCCATGCGCGAACGAACAGCGCTTACTCTTTGGTGAGTGAAAATGGAGAAATCTGCAACAAGCTAGGCACCGTAGTTCTCCCGCTGCTGACAGAAAAAAACAACACCGAAGAACATCACAGTATTGCCTGTGTTATTTAAACATCACCGCATTTTATTCGTAGATGTAAAAAATTGCCTTTTTGTCAAAGCGCAATGATAAACGTGTACAGTATGTATACGCGAAAATACTACTCGTTTTGCATTACCAAGCCATTTGTTAAACACCGTTACACTGTTTAGATGTGGGAGCCGTGCTGAGAGACAGTTACTGCAACACAAGTCCTTGTAGCATGTGGTTTGGGGAAAATAATAACACGTTTTAAACAGCATGGGTGGACAGCAGCTTCCTGATTAAGTGTTGGGGTAACATTGATCGGGGTAATATCGATGCCGAGAGCTTGCTTCATGTGTGGCGTTTATGAACAAGCGGATTTAGATATACCGAGTGAATATCAAATTTAATTCGTGGAGTTTGGGTTTGGGGCACCGCCATCTATGGATGTAAAATAAAGCTGCAGTTGATAAATTCATGTTTGTTTTGTTTTTTTGCCCCTTTTAATCTTTTCAAGCTTTTACCACGAGGCCACTGAAACGACCCACTGTACTAGAGAGCTGGGTAGGATTTCTTTCTATTTTCTAGATGCGCTGTGCTGTTAATTGCACATTAGTACACTGGACAGCAAGCTCACGAAAGACAGCAGCAAATTACAAGCATAGGTCCAGTTTTAATCTAATTGCAATGGGCTTGTGAATAACAAACATAAGTGTTACCTTTGGTTAATGCAGTATGAAACATTCTTAATGTGACAGTCCAACAAATTAATGTAACGTGTTACATGAAAAAATAAAGATTTTGACAGGACCTAATTTCATTGCCATTATCCATTAGCAAAATGCTGCACCACTGGCATGGCACTTTGAAGCTAGGCTGCCATTTGACTAGAGAGCGGTCATCACTGAATGCCTTCATTGACAAAGCACTCCTGAACTGGTAGAATGAATTTTCATGTGATTATTTCAATATGCCATGCTCACCATAACAAAAAACTATCCATTTACAATTTTGTCTTTAAGGATACATTTCAGTCCTTCTGTTTGCTTAAGGTATCAATAATTGGCCCTCAATGTTGCTGTGTAAACCCCTGAGCCCAGTGGCCATAACCTCCATAATACTAAGACCAGGACTGGTTATGGCTTGTCAAATCCTCTGAGTGTAGACAGTATTTTAGTCTTTCAGCACACATTTTGTGACAGATATAACGTGATGTCACGCCATCACCTGATATACATAAAGTGGGAGTCACAGGAAGCAGATCGTCAGAGATGACGCAGGTCTAACACATATGGCTAGTTGTGTGGTAAGGCATGGTTGGTTCTGCCTTCAAGTCGGAGCCTGGTCAATTACGATGTTAAATAAACTGACACCACCCAACCGACACCTCCCACTTCCACCCAACCATACGGTGAGTCAACCTGGAAGTGAATTGTGTGATCTGATTTAAGATTTAAAATTTGCCTAAAAAATGCAGTGCCCTCCATATTTTTATACTGCAGTTAAAATAGAAACAATGCACATCTTTTAAAAGAATAATGTATATATTGAATAATTTTAATTTCCTGATTCCTATGTGTATTTGGTGTATAATGGTGTATTTAAATCTTAATATCTTTGCACAGAACAAATTCAGATTGTTTGCAAACAATAAATCCATTCCATGAAACAGGAGAGCCACATTTATTCACACCTTTTAGAAAGGGGCCTGCATTTGCTAGCTCTGAGACATGTGGTTTTGGAGGCAGCCTTTGACCCCATGGCCACACTTAAAGAATTCTAACACAAACTGGCATCTTCAGGATATTAAGTGTCAAAAAGTACCATTCAAAGCCGCTTTCACGAACTGTGGCATTCATGACCAGGCTGAGTGGCGGGAGTCTCCTCTAAGGGCAAGCTCAGGTTTGGCTGGAAAATGGACATTCCAGTGCAATAATGACACAAAGCTTTCATCCAAATCTACAAAAATGGTTAACTTAGCACAAAAATAAATGTCCACAGACAGCCATCTCAGTTTTCACCTTAATCCAATCTAATATTTGTGGTTCAAACTCAAATCATTTCACAAAAGGAAAGATCTGAAGAATGTAGAGCTATTCTGCCTGGAGGAATGGTAAAATTCTCCCTCTGGAGTGCCAGATCTTCATAAAACACTACAGTAAGCAGCATGTAAGCACTAAATTTCTACAGCTGAACAGATTTACTAAACTTTCCAGGGTACAATGGTATCAGTCATTCTCATCAGACTTGGTGCCATCAGTCTGAATGGGAAACAATGCACTCAGAGAAGTACAATACAAAGAAACACTAGTGGACCTTCTGTGAGACCCAACACAGGTTCTTATTCTGTTATTTTTTCATGCTCATCAAAGCACTTTTTTATTCTTTTTACATTGCGGTTGGATTTAACAATTTACACAAGTTACATGTAAAATGATTCTCCTTCTCCTTTGAAATGATGAAGAAACAAAATTCATTCACCATAACTGTACTGAATATGTCATCATGTCTATAATTTGTTCACTTTTTGACCTTTCCATAATCTGCATTAACATTCTCATTATAATGAGAAACAGAAATGATTACACAATTTGACCGTTGTTTCATGAACCATTCTTGAAAATACATCAAAACAATACCCTCACAAGGGAATGGTGGAAGCACGACAACAGCGTCTCAAAGGAGCTTCTACCCTTACCATCTACAAGAAACATCCTCCTCCTAAAAATACCATCATAGCCAGATGGTGACGACGGTAATGTCTTCAGATTTCTCCATTTTGATGTGATCAAATCAGCGCGTGTATCAGGATTCAGAGAATCAGGAGCACAGAGACACGCGGCAAAATGGGGGGGATTGCCATGGAAACTGTGAGGAATCAAGCTGATGCTATGCATTATTTATGCTGGCCCCCAGACAGGCTGGCTTTGCGTTCGCTCTCCTCTCTGTCCTCCTCAATATTATTTACCTTGCAGTTCTTCAGTCTCATCTCTTACCTCATGTGTCCTTTCACTTATAATATAATATAATATAATATAATATAATATAATATAATATTCAGCATTTCCCAGCTCTCAAATTCTCTCAGATTCTAAACTGAGGCATTTTACTGGGATTGGAAAGGGTTCTGTCAGACCGCTGAAAGACAAGATTTCATTTCTGAAAATAGATTTGCCACTGTTTGAAGGTACATTCTTTTTTTCTTGTACCACTTCATGTTTAATCAGTCTTTGATTAGCTGCATGTATCAGTGTTGACCTTTAAAATCAGACAAAGAGGCTGCCTAAGAATATTATAATCTGACATACTGAGAATTATTGAAACTATCAAGTGTGGTAATGATAGCACATCATTTCCTGCTGTGCACTATCAACAGTCAAAATGGGTTGAGTAAGCTGAATTACTTCCTCTGCCTTTAATTCCCCACCTCATCAATATAGAAAATGTTATTTAGATGGCAAAAACAGAGAACATAGATTTCATTTTCAGTCTGGACTTCCCTTGCCTCTGTATAGGATGGGTGGCATTCCCATCCAAAAGACCAGGCAAACAGAACAGAAAATGTGTGATTTAAAAAATGACTGAAGGACAATTCTAATCTCTCAGAGAAACACTGCTAATGCTTCCCATTACATTGGATTCTCTAAGGTCTAAAAGTGCTGCATGGTTACATGCAAAGTATGCTAGTCACTTCAGAGCATTCTGAGTGCTGTTCCAGGATAAGCTTTGATTATCCAAATCTTTGACTTAAGCATTATGACCTATGCCACAGAACTAACCCTGGATCAGCAAGGCTCAATGAATTTCTGCCTGAACATGAACTGCCTACATCGTGAATGCTGTGACACTGTGATCTTGCAGCCTGTACAAAGCTACATACATGGGGAGAGGCAGGAGGGGCTACAAACTTATTTGTGTATGTTTTGTTGTGCAAACTTAAAATATTATGTCATGTCAGTTCTTTTCATATAGCTCTTTGAACCTCTTTGAAATCAACTAGATCAAACTTCATAGATCACACTGTGTGACAGATCACACACATTGTCATGACACATTTGTTTGCAGCATCCTTGTGGGTGGACAAGGAACTACATACTGTATATTACATTGTATACAAAATTGTGAAGGAGAGCCTTCACCACCTCTCCCTAAGTGCTAATTGTCAATTGTGTAACAATCAATTTGTTAATTGTGTGCACCTGACAATGAGTTGTAAGGGAACCATCCTATTGGGTAACAAGCCACACCTAGCTAAAGGAAGCCTG
This sequence comes from Megalops atlanticus, assembly GCA_019176425.1. Taxonomy (NCBI): domain Eukaryota; kingdom Metazoa; phylum Chordata; class Actinopteri; order Elopiformes; family Megalopidae; genus Megalops; species Megalops atlanticus. The sequence goes on along the minus strand of CM032879.1, from coordinate 34,421,170 downwards.
ATTAAATACAGGTGTGGCCTGAGAGCAGGGAGAAGGCTCACCTTCTCCCTGCTGGTACTGTGCATAGGCTGGTTTATTTATTTATGTATTTATGTATGTATGTATGTATGTATGTATGTATGTATTTATTTATTTATTTATTTGTTTGTTTGTTTATTTATTTATTTAACTATTTATTTTATTTAAATAAATAGTTTTCTTTCAACCTTTTGTTCCTTTGGGCTCATTTATGGGAGAAGTATCGGCCAGCTTCTCTACAATAATAAAATGTTATTTTACTCAGTAACAGCTTCAAAGTCTGTATTTGAATTTAATATTTATTTGTGGAATGTAGCCATGGTTTAAGTGGATTAAGCCACTTCAGCTGTGCTACAGAGTGGGAGACCACAGTTCAGGTCCCATCTCCTGCAAATAAGCTCTTCGCTTCCCTGAAAACCTGCTGCTCCTGACATTGGTGCACAGAATATCAGCTATGCTGAGGAGTCAGGAGCATTGGGCACTCAGATAAGTGGGAGAGCACTGTAGTGATTACAGTTGTCAGCGAGGGTGACACTGCTTTTAAGAGCTTCATAGTAGGACATCTCTACCCAGCTATCTTTCAGTCATTTAGTAACATCGCTACAATGTGGAGTGGGAAACCAGGGCTTGTTTCCCTTTCCAGACAGTTAAGCTCTTTATCTTCTTGAAAACTCCACACTTTCCCACTTCTCAGGATTAATGGTGGGATGCAGGTGTAATAGCACATTGTAAAGTGCTTGTAATATTGCATGTGCCAACAGGTCCAACTAAAGTCAACAGCTGAGGAAAGGGACATGGGTGCAGTGCAAGAAAGGCCTCCACAGTGGCCTGCATTCCCCAGCAGTAGATGCTAGCACCAGCCTGGCATCCACGGCAGCAGAACCACAGTGCCTGGTACTGGATCCCCAGTCGTCTCCAGCAGCGAATGGGAACACCATCCTGGCCCCCAGCAACAGAACACTGATGATGGCAATAGGACCCCTTACTCTCTGTTGGAAGACTGGTAAAAAAATGACCCCTCCTGCAGCAGATCCCAGCTGTGGTTAAACAAAACACCATAATTGCTGGATGCAAACACACCCAAGCCCCCATCAGCACCTGGATAAGGATGTTTTTTTATGCAAACATACTGCATAATACCTGATGTCTAGCTGAAAGCAACACCCTATCTCCACTCCAATGATGGAGGGGCTGGGGCAGTACAATAGTACATGTAGCTGAAAGGCACTTTGGGAGCAGTTTCTGATGGCTCACTGAGTAGCAAAGTTGGTGTTGGTAAGCACATACAATATAATTTCATTGAATGTGGTTTTTAACATCCACCTTGGACACTGACATCATGTTAATATGACAGATTGATGCATAAATTCACATGTCAAGTGACTGTTTCGCATAAATTGGCAAGGGGGTGTATGTTCGGAGGCACATTACGTGCTTCACGATGTACATCTCTGCGCATTTTATCCTTTTATTTTATTCATTTCATTGATTTATTTTGCTTGCTTGATACAGCTATCCAGTTTTACTTGTAGTATTTTCTGATGAAGTTTGCCATCTAGTGGTAAATTTATGAAAGAAAAATATAAAATACCTGTACACGGAATGTCAGTAGTTTTGAAGCGTAAAGATATCACTTTCTCTCAAAAAAATTTCGCTGCGTGAATGAATTAAACAGTTCAGCAAGCAATGAGTAATATTCCAGCTATAAAGATCCGGTTCGAATAAAGTTACTAAACTTCAGTGTAAATGACGTTCATATATCTCCTTGACATTTGAAGTATCACTACTGTCAGACACTTGAGTATTTATAGTTTATATGCGTTAACCTTGCAAAAAAAATTATAGAAATAGAAAAATATTAAAGTATAGCTAACAATAATATCACTAGTCAATATTGCCAATAAGCTTGTCTTGCATTTAAGTTGGCTTCATCTTCGATTTAACCAATTCCCCCAATTTTACAAGGATTCAATTGTAGCCATTGATTGATTGATATTGATTGCAAAATGCGACATACTATCAGACAGTACTGGCTATTTATTATTATTAATTAACAGCTGATCATTGCAATACCGTTACATACTGTAACATTCTTTCAGTGAGTGTGCGGATTCCGTGAACCGCACAGACGCTTCCACTTGACACCGTTTTCGCAACAGCTCCAAGGCACAGCGTCCAAATTACAGCCTGAAACGTGTGCATATCTACTGCTACGTTTAACAACGAATATAGCCGTCTAAGCGTGCTCGAAATTTAATACTCTCTTTGTAAAACTTTTAATCTATGCAATATTCAAGTTCTCAGATTAAAAATCAGGCATTTGGTATGGACAGCAGTCGGGGGTCCTGGGACGGAGATAACTGCAGCTACGCAGAAAGCAGGCTGATAATGGAGGCAAGTGGCGTGCACAGGCTGAAGTGAGATCCAAGAATGGCAGGTCTGTTTATTGTTCCCTGGGCTGGGGTTTTAAAATTGGCCTAATTTTGCTGTAAAATGTAGCCCCCCATATCAAATCTGGTTTCGTTATCTGCCATACCACTGGGTTTTAGATATTATGTCGAATATCCTAGTTCGCTGGCTAGTTAGCTAGGCTAGCTAACTCATGTGGTTCGCTAATCATCGTTTGTTTTTATAGGTATTTTGACAAAGCAGCGGTATTATTCCCAGACAGAATGACATTTCAAATAGTAGATAGATATTATTCACTTACACTTAATCGTATTGAGCTAACTATCGACCTGCGTGTAGTTGTAGCTAGATTAGCAGCCATATATAGATAGCTTCCTTGCTAGTTATGGAGCTAGGTAGCCAATGATATTGGCTACAATTAGCTAACATTAGCTATGTAACTTTGCTAGCGAGCTACTATCATTTAACGAGCTAGCCGTATAGGAATCCACTGTGCTTGCATTTAAGTGGCTAGCTACGGAAGTTGCAAGCTATTGTCTGTCTATCTTGGAAAATTTGTCGTGTTGATTATCTAAGTAGCCATCTACTCGGTACCTAGCGGACTATAACATGGAATAGGATCGTTATCTATGTAGTTCATATTCTGATTTGGGCAGCTAGCTTTATACGTTATGCGAAGTGTACCGGAAGCGTAATGTTAGCTACTTAGCCGGAGCGTATGTTTAGAAGCATTATGTAAATTGGAATAACCTGGCTCGATTAGCATTTGCCTTAGCCACTCGATAGTAGCAACCGTAGTAAATTAAAAACTAAACGTCTAGGTGTTTTAACTTTGAAGTTCAAACTCGAACGCAGCATTGCTTGTAGCTACCAAGGTCGACTTAAATCAAGCTTTAGGCAAGCTGATGTCGTAGGAATCTTATTTTTTTTTCTTTTTTGTAGGTCTGACTTGATGCAAATAAAGGTAACAACATCAATCCACATTGCCTCAGCAGTGGCTATCAGTCCCACTGTGAGTTGTGCTGGCCCACTTCAGCGGACGTCATTTTGAGATCGGTGTGTGTACGCCTAAGAGACCATGTACTGCCTTCAGTGGTTGCTGCCGGTTCTCCTCATCCCCAAGCCGCTGAACCCGGCCTTGTGGTTCAACCACTCGATGTTTATGGGCTTTTACCTGCTCAGCTTTCTTCTGGAGAGGAAGCCATGTACCATTTGTGCCTTGGTGTTTCTGGCAGCCCTGTTCCTGATCTGCTACAGCTGCTGGGGGAACTGTTTCCTGTATCACTGCCATGATTCTCCACTGCCAGACTCTGCACATGACCCCAGCATTGTGGGTACCTAGATTACTCCTGTCTGTGGGCACTAAGTATGAGTGCACCTCATATGATGGCTTACGTCAACAAGGACACTGGACAATCTGTATCTAGGCTGTGAATATTCTTCCAACCTTCAACTGTTAAATGCTGAGGAACATTTGTCTTCTAAGCCTCCTGCCTCTGATTATGCAGGAAAGATTGTGTCCTCCAACACCCCCATTACCCCCCCCCCCTTCCCCTCCCTCCCTCACACCTCCTGGTTTCAAGTATAGGTCCCTCACTCAGCAGTACTGGATCTGCAATTTGCATGGGTTGCCTTTAGTCTTTGATTTCCCCCTCATGTTGCAGATGTGTTCATACATACATACATGTTTGTGTTTTTTTGTAATATTTTGCTGAAAGTTCCCAAAGGGTAGAAAACAATGTCTATGATCTGGTTTTGGTTGTGGAGTTGAAAGATGAACGGTATGAGTAAGTCATAAGTATTATATGGCAGCAAAAATTAATGTGAATAACTGTGTCCCTGCATAGATCTTTGGATGTCAGACACTTCTTGGAAAAAATCCAAAAAAAAAAAAAAACAAAAAAAATCTTAAGACTTCAAAGAGGGATGGTCTGTTCCTGAGTCTGTATAGTAAGGTGGCATTGGCACATTGTAAATGATATTTCATCTTTTTAATTTAATAAAGTTAAGTTTTTAAAATCAGACAGGAGTTATTTTCCATGTGCTAATGGGGTATGATTTTTTTTTTCCTTCCTCATTTCTCCAAGAATGAGTGGAAATGCTGGATACCACTGATTATGCTGGCCTTGATGTTATCCATCACTGATTGACTGTCTCAATGTTAAGGGTGGGTGTGATTGTGGGGACTGCTACTGGCAAGACCTGAGCCTTGGAGAAATAATTGACTTGCTTGGCCTGCGTCAACAAAAATCTGAAATACTGGTAAAAACTAAATGGGTATTCAGTTAAGTAGCATTGGGAAAAAAAATTAATTACATTCACTGATAAAGTAAATGGTGAATGTATCATGGTGCTTGGGGAAATTTGTTTGATTTGCATTAGTTGCAGACCGTGCAAAGTAATGAACATTTGATAAAAGGATTTGGGTCTTGATGGTGTTTGTTGCAAGTAACAGCACCTTAGCTTATGGAACTGATGAGGGTATCAGTCAGAACCCAAGCATCAGAAAACGGTTTGCTACTGACCATCCACTGAGCTACAGGTGCCACAACTTGTTCATAGAATTTTGCCTTGTCTGCTTTTAAAGATATTTTTGACAAAAACGTATGTATTATGTGTTTTGTTAATACTGTTGCAATAGCTAATGATAAACTGTTTGCCATTAAAGGAGATTAGAGTACGTAGTTCTAATTTCATCTTTTGTGAATTTGTGTGGAACCCATACTTTCGTGTTTGAAGGTTCTGTGTTATCCAAGGTCTGTGTCCTATGTTGTTTTGTTCTTATGTCAGTTTGAAAGCATTTGGCAGAATAGAAAGCAGTTTCTGAAGATTAGAAATTAGGGACTGAATACATATTTGTGCTCTGGTTTTGAATGCATGTTTAGGGCCCCAGCCCATACTGTGTGTAATAGAATCCCAATTGATTTTTTTTTTTTATTTGTACTCTCACATGGGGCAAATTCCACAGCCACTTGGGGGAACACTGAAAATAAATCTATAAACATCCTAACATTTTTTTATTCTGAACACACGGATTAATTTTTGGGGTTCCAAAATGGGATACAAGTGAAAATTATGTGCAGTTTGTCACCAATCCCTATTTATTCTGAAGTATTCAAAAAAAAAGGAAGCCAGCTCCACGGATTGAGAGAACTTTAGAACCATAAAGCTGTCTCTGCTGGTTGCTTGTCTTGTCTTGGCTGTTTGATAAAAGTCCTGTGCAATTGCTCCCCGTGCCTCTTAAGTGTAGCCCTAGATCGTGTGACCCAGATCCTTCTATTTCCATTCTGTCTGTTGGAAAAGTGTAACTAGAGCTTTTGATATTTAATACAAGAAATAATTGCAGGCATAAAATTAGCAGCTGCTGCTCCAGTCTTCAGCAGGCTGTTAGCCTGTGCTGAAGGATATAGGGTCATTTGCCATGGTCTACTGGCCTATACTCTATGCTGTAAATGTATGTTATTGGATGAAAAATGTAATGAAAGGAAATCAAAGGTTTGCACGATGTCTCCTGTGCATGAAGTTTCTCTTCGTATTTACATGACAGAGTAGATGAATCAATCATTGTTCCTACTTACTATCCACATTGGATGTAAGATTTTGGGAGTCTTTTGGTATTAATTCATTTTACTCATATAATCATCTGAGTTTCAGTCCCGTGTTTGTTGTCACTTGTACGAATACTGAAATGGGCTGACATGTCGGGTATCAGATGTGTTTGGTGAGTAAACTGTATACTTAATTATTTATGGTAATGACTTGTTTTAGAAAAATGGTACAGTAATACCACTTAGGCCATTCAAACTCACCAAAAAGGCTAACAGTGTAATTGAACTTAAGTTTGATAGTGTGGATTGCTGTATTAGTTATTCCAATCAATAAAGCAAATGCAACATGTCATTGAAATAATGGAGTTTCTCGCTGGCTGTATTAACTGTCAGCTGTTGCGATGCCTTTGTTATTTGTTTTCAGTGGCGTTGTTTCCTCATAATTGGAACGTGGCTAACAGGTGCTCCCAAAGGGCCGTGAGCTTTCCCTCGCCTGGTATCTCTGCCCCACCCCCTCTATTCTCCCTCTCCAGCTGTACTTTTGTAGTGTATTCCTGCACAAGCTTGTTGCATGGGACAGTCATCAACACCAAATGATTCTTTATTACTTCAATATGCCAGTTCAATAAATGGTTTAACTCAAGTGGTTCTCTCCCACCTATTTCAACTGATGGTCTGTTTTTTGAGATGTAATGTATGGATTTTTCCAAGATGAACACTAGAAGTGTACTCGGCAGGAAAGCATTGTTACACAATTCACAATAAACCAACTCAAAAAAGTCAGCACACCCTCACTTTCCTGAAGAAATGGCAGTCATTTAACACCTTGATGACAAGTGGTTGTGTCTCAAATAACAGTTGAGTTAATCTTAGTCTAAAATCAGTATTAATTCACATGGATAGGACTGTATTGCATTCAAAAGGATTAAATCGGCCTTATGTAAACATGTAGGAATTACATAAACGCAAAACAAATGAAGGTCAACGTCACCTTTTGGTTCCTGCTTTATTTTGGTTACGCTTCAAAAAGAGTGGTTCATCCCTTAAGGTACTGTCACATGAAAGTACAAAAGAACAGTGTTTTCCTGGCTATACTGATACTACAGTCCTCACTGTGGAAATGAGTTCAATTCTACTGGAATAGGGTCATTTGCAATCTTTTAGGTGACCATATTTGCTGAGAGTTTCTGTGGTATTGATATGTTATGAACATTTTCCTTTGTTGGGAATATTTAAAATGGAAGGATAAATGTAGCAGTTTTTCAACTTTACTAAAAATTGTGCACCATTGTGCACTGAGCAACATAGTTCCTTGTTTACTAAGAGATTAAATTGTAGGCTATGTCAAAATTATGACTAGGATCTTACTCTTGATACTTGGTTGGTCAATTATTTTTAAGCATTTAATGTGACTGGCACCAGGTCCACGTGGTGTGAAAATGCTCATTAAACAGCTGCTATGGTGCATTCTTTGCGGTGTCCTAGAAAGATTCAAGGCCAGTGAAGAGGAATGTCATGTACAGAGGGGCTGAAACATGCCATTGTAGTAGTCACTCGCTTCTCCCACTGTACCTCCATGCTTGTTTTCCACCAGCATTTGGTAAAGGAAAATGCCATATAAAAATGCCTTTTATGAACATATATGAATATGTTCAGAAATTAATTCCATTAGCTAACAGATGCCTGTATCTGGGTGCAAAATGAATGAGTCTTTTATGAAAAGCAAGTCTAATTATAATTCCTTCTTGGATTTCAGTCCATTTACCACTAGCTGTTAAATGATTTATGATTTTATCGTGTAATCACCTTAGCATAAATGTGTCCATTTCATGATTTGCGATGGCAGGATATGGGACATTTGGAACTCCAGTGATTGCTTTGCCCTGTAATTGGTTCAGTAACATAATGTATTCTGGCTCCCATTAATCTTATTTGGAGCTATAATAATGATTTACTTCACCCCTAGCAACAACCTGTGCCACTTAATGGTGGTGCTCTGAACATATAAGTGAGCAAAAAACACCTGCATTTGTGTAGGATGTCATCACTTTGGTGTAAATCTTTGAGACTTTCAGCATCTCCCCTGAGATTAGACCTTTAAAAACACTGTAGTTCAGAAGCACAATACAGAACAACCCAGGCAACCTTTTCCCAATAGCAGATTAAGTTAAAGTAGTGAGATGCTGGTTAACAGCTGTTATCCAAAATGCTGTAAATACCTAACCTTGCTGTTATCATCTAGCATATTGATCTTAATGGATCTTAACATTACCTAATGCATTTTATGTCCTGCAAAGCTTGAAGTCAGAGCAAGAAGTTAGATGTACATAGTGGAATGCTCCAGAGAAGGTGCATTATAAATACTCGTTATGTCCAACCAGTTTCCTTGGGTTTGTTTTTGAGGGAATCACTGTAGTTGCCCTTTAAAGAGATTTTGCTAATATCCTGAGATCACTGCTGCAGCACTTTCAAAGAATATTGAAAAGAGCAGTAATTCAGTCATCCTCTAAACAAAGTTCAATACATCATATTGACCTCATACATCTTATATATATAATTTTATATTTTCTGAGAATACCGATATGTATATTGATTAAATACAGACTAAGCATTATTTATAAATACATTCAAAAACATTGTACATCATTTGGAACATAATAATTCAATGTAAGTGTTCATACTTGTTTTTAAAAAATCCTTCGCTTGGTAAAACTGGGAACTTCCGGACTCATGTCAGTATGAGCAGTGGATCACTCCAGTCTTCTAAAATGTCTTGCCATTCTCCTTGCACATGGCGACCTCTGACCTCATTCAAAGCTGTACAGTCCAGGGGCACTACCAAGGAAGGGAGGCTATCTCAGTCTTTTTGCACCTCACAGATAGAGAAGTTCTGCTCATTCATAATATAGTGATTTCAGTGTCCAGGTTCTGGTAGGCCTCCTCCTGTTGTTCACAGCAAATCTGATCCATTCTCTGAAACGCAAGATGGCCCTTTTTACCTGGAGAAAAGAGAACACATTGATAAAGGCAGTGAAAATGACAAGGACATAAATACAGTCTCATCTTTTTAAACATTTAAGCATCTTTTTTGTTGTTGTTTTTTTATTGACTTATTGATGGATTGTCATGTATTACATCACAACATGTCACCATGTTCTCTTATTTACAACCATATCACACATATGCATATCACTGTCTGTCTCATCAGTGTGTGTGTTCTCTCTCTGCTGTACCAATTCACTGTGGAAGTGAGAGATAAGTCGAAGGGAACTCAGTCCTGGCTCTGAAGCATTGCAGTGCCTGCAGCCTTTCAATTCAGGGTTGAACTTGACCACCTGATTCAATGAATTCCTGTCTCCAGTGATCCAGTTTAGCCTCCCTCTTTAATTCTGAATACACTGGTGGATCAGTGGATCCCACCCTAACAGACTGGTACAGAAATTCTTACCTCCTAATTTGACCATTTGACCTGCTTCACATTAATATGCATTCATAGGATGTTGAACATATAAGTTGCCCACAATCACCCATCTACCTAACGAGGTGATGTTGTTCTTCCGCAGCTCTCCCTTTCACTCACGCACACCATGGCTGCTCATGTTCAATTATTCAAATTACATTACATCACATTATTGTCATTTCACAGACGCTCTTATCCAGAGCGACTTACATAGGTTTCAGTTTTTTACAATGTTCTCCATTTATACAGCTGGATATTTACTGAGGCAATTGTGGGTTAACTACCTTTCCCAAGGGTACAACAGCAGTGCTCCAGTGGGGAATCAAACTGGCAACCTTTCGGTTACGAGTCCTGCTCCTTAGCCACTATGTTACAACTGTCGCCCCAAATTGATGCCAAAAAACATTAATGTTCAATGTTCAATGTCAGGATATAGACTCGGGTATTTATTGATGTAAAGACTACACCACCGCGGTATATTTCATGAATCCTATACGAATGGTGTGGATATATGAAAGGAGCGGATGGTGTGGGAGCAGCAGGTGGCTGCGGGACTCGGCGGTTACCGAAGGACAGCACCGTCTCCCTGGCCGCGCTGCGCAGGTCCTCATCCGCAGACCGCCACAGCTCCGCCACCTGCTCCGCGCTCTCCGCCGCCTGCGAGAGAGGATCGGATCATGCGTCTTAATCCCGCTTAACCAGGCCTTAATAGAGAGCCATCTCCTCCAAGGAAGAATAATCTACACTTAATCCAGGAGCCGGAGCTACGCTGTATGAATAAAGCCCGAATAGAGCTGTGCTCAGCTTCCATGAAAGCTCTGGGTGTCTTTTGCATAGACTTTGCAAAAATTTGTTTTTTCCTTTTCCACTGCCAACCTCCCGCCATCTGTGAGCTGCTTGAAAGCTCATTCATAGCATATATGCCAAAGCAAAATCCTTCCGGAATATGGCAGAGCATTAGGAGAGAAAAAAATGAAGCAAAAACAAAACAGATTAGAGTACTGGCAAGGGAGCGAAATAGTAATCTGCAGCATTAGCGCTGGATGTTATCTGCGGGGATAAAGGCGACACAGTTGACCTCGAGCTTCATCTAGAGCGGGGCCGAGTAGATCATCAGTGTGCACTGACATTTGTGTTTGTCTCTTCTTAAGACTTGCTGAGATCCACAGAGATGGCACCCAATGGCAGCACTTACTTTGAGACATTTCAGTGCCAGACAGGCTGCTTGTTGGAGCTGTGCGTTGCTGTCCTTCAGCATCTCAGTGTAATACACTATAGCCTGGAATGAGGAAAAAAAAGGCAAAAAATGCATATGTCCAGTTTTTACTTAATGAATACACAGCTTTGTGCATATTTAACAAGTTCTGTTAAATACCGGTTGAGAACTGCAAGATCAATTAATCATTGCATTACATGAATGAACATTCAAAGCATGGGGAATGGCATTGGGTGCATTGTGGGATATGTGGTCCTTGGAGAACACAGGTGCAAAACATGGTAGAACACAGTGTTCCAGGCTGCAGGAATGCTACCTTTTCTCTGAGGGTCTTAAAGTTGGAGACTTTGCAGAGGCAGGAGGTTGCGGCCTGGGAGACCTTGTGGTTTTCGTCTGTCTGCAGGTGGGCCAGGAACTGCAGGGTGCGGCCGAGGGGCTGCAGCTCGGCGATCCGTTTCCCCTTCAGCCTCTTCAAGGCCTTCCTCCTCTCAGGACTCTCCAGAGCCGTCACCAGGTGCACTGAAATAGGACGTGCCGTGAGTTTCTTGGGAGGAAAAACTAGAATGGGAGCAGCAGCAGTTTCGACATAGTTATTTCTCCTTACAAGTTGACCACAGGTAGCTGGTGTGGTTGTGTGTGTGTGTGTGTGTGTAGGGAGTGTAACATAGTGGTAAGGGGCATGGCTTATAACCGACAGGTTGCTGGTTTGACTCCCTGCTGGGGCACTGCTGCTGTACCATTGTGAGGTGACGTGTATGTGACTTTAACCAGTGGATGAAGGCCTTTTACAGGCTTCGAGTCTGAGCATCAGGATTTTAGGTTGGTGGTTCCTGCAGTCCCACAACAGTCTCATGGCATTACCCCATCTGGAGTTTTATGGGCCAGACGAGGGGCTGTCCCACTTCACACCAAGGTGTGTTTCATGTGGAGCAGCAGCCAGATGTTTTGCTTTATGTGTTACATGATGGATAATGTATGAGGAAGACTGGGGTCTGCTGCTGACCAGATGGAATGTTTGTTTTGTTCTTTTTTGACTTGAGGAAGTTGACCAACAAATAGCAGTGCACACCTCCCTCCCCCCCAACCCTAACCCCTACCCCCTCAGTGACTGGTCTGGCTGAATGAGTGGCTCCCATACTAATAACGTTTCATGATGATGATGATGATGATGACGATGATGATGACTAAAGATGTTTTCTCATCAGAAGTCACAGCCTCAAACTGTGCCTGCTCACTTTTTGTTTTCCAGCATGCCCCTTTTCTCTAGGCCTTAGAATAAGCTGTTCTACTGCTCATACAGGTACAGTAAGCTTAAAGGGATTTATCCTTTCAATACTTATGTAACAATATGCGCCATACTGCCTCTGGCCATGGAAACAGAGGAAAACAAGCAGGCTGAGTATGGATGCAGGCCAGGCACGCCACACCTCACCACCCTGGAGTGACTCACACATCCTACCTTCTTTGCTGAGATGGGAGATGTGCTCTCCGAAGTCAGTCAGGCCCCATCTGGTCAGATAATTGAAGAACTGGAAGATGGTCACTTGACCCGGGCTGTACTGGGGTGCGGGCAGCATCCGGCAGGTAGACAGGACCTGCTGCAGGAGCTGCATGAACACTGCAGCAGGAAAAGCACAGACACGTGACATCACCGTTGACCCTCTCATATCTGTCACCTGTAGCCTTATAGCACAGTCAGGCAATTAAATGACAATACGTTTAGTTACAGTAAGAGCAGTTTAGAAGTATTATTACCAATAATTGGAAATTACTACCTCTTAAGTGATGTCAATACTAGTTAATTGATGTCAATCATTGTTAATTGTGGCAATCATTTGTTAATTGTGTGCACTTCTGTTAATTTGTGTGGGGTACCAGCCTATTGGATAACGAGCCACACCTTACTGATTGAGGCCTGACTAACTACAGGTGTGGCTGCGGAGAAGGGGGAAGGCTTATTTTGTCCCTGCTGTGGGCTGTGCATAGGCTGGTTTCCTTTGTTTTGTTGTTTGGTTTTAAAAAGAAATTATTGTTTTCTTTTCTTTTGTTTTTGAAGTGGCGGCCAGCTTCTCTACACCAACATTAACCGCTGTTTATTCTGCTGAATAGAAAGCAGCAATCCTCACAGACAGAGTAAATGGATTATGTAAGTGTACATATATAGTATTTTTGGATGCATGATGCATACCATAAGCACGTACCTTTTGTAAATATGTATTTTTTGAGTAACTGTCTAGTGCCATTTGATTCTTATTGTCAAAAACAGTACATATGAAGTATGAATATGTGGCATGCGCAATGCCTGATCCTCAGACGCGCAGCGCTGTGTAACCCGGTACGAGCTGATTCTGAGTGACGTTTCCCGGCCTCTCTCTCCCCGCAGCAGTGGGGGCCGCGGTGCTCACCTGCGTCCGCCTGTCCCGGCTGCTTGGCTTTGACTTTGTGTATGAAGCGCTTCCTCAGCACCTTGGCGAAGGTTTCGGTGGAGCAGCAGAAGACGGAGGCGCCCTGCGTGCACTCCTCCCAGAACGCCAGCAGCCCCTTCTGCCGCTGAGCCCTGGGAATGACTGCAGGACACCCGGGGGGGGGGGGATCGCAGAGATCAACAAAATGTGTTTTTGCAGCACTGTTAAGCAGATGTAGACTTGTAAAAATTTTTCCCAGGGAATCCGCTGCTTTGAGTAAGTGTTCGATGATCTCGAACATGTGTTTTTATTTATAGAGTATACAGTTAGTTTCAGCTTTGAGACTTCGGAAACACGTATTAATTTCCCCTTTTCAACACTGCACAGTAACGACTGTCTTGAAGGGGGAATCTGGTCACCAATTAAAAATTAATTTCATTTATTAGGGACCTAGTGAAAAGTTGGTCAATTAAAACAAAATTAGAGATGATGCTATCCTTTCAATGGAGGAGGATGTGCTAATAGATCAAGACTTGATTTTCACACATTTCTAAATAATGAAATCATTACTATGCACAAATCGATGGGCAATGAGATTTTTCTTCCATGATTCTTGGTGTCTAGGTGATCAGAGAGCTATCCATAGAAAAAGATACTTTTATTCAGGGCTTTGTATTGGTCTGAGTGTTCATAAAGTCCACTTGTGTCATTGAGCAGAGGAGGCTTTTTTAAGCTTACAGGATATGGTTCAGAATTCTCAAGTATGCACAATGTAGCATCAAATTATCAAATTTTAATTTCTGGCCACGGTTGTTCTTTAAAGAAACATTACACCTACAGTTCTCTGACACCTTCTCAGATCTTGCATAGCTTTTCCCCATTATTTAACGATTTATGCGTAATAAGTGTGGGTTTTAATGTTCACATTAATAAAGGAAGACAACTTACTGTCTGTTGCTGAGTAGGAGTCTATCTTCTTCTCCAGTGACAACTTGCTGACCTTCTCTAGAACATCAAGTTGTTGTGATAGTTCTTCCAAAAGTTCCTTCTGGGCAAGAGAAGAATCTGTGTACTTCATTTGCTACGCGAAAAAGAAAAAAAAGATCCTTTGTAAGGAGCAGGACAAGGGAACCAGTGTATCAGATGCACATAGCCACAGGGTTATACAGTAAGCGCACATCTGTGCTGAGGAAATTCTGTCAAGATACAATTCAAGAGCAGTCTCTGAACCCACACACACCACCAAACGATTTTAGAAAGTCAACAGCAACACATGACAAATGAAGACAATACAGGCTGTTAAGACTGACGCCGTTTCCAAAAGCCACTCACCTGCAGCAGCACATTGCAGATTCCTAGGTGCACTTCAAGGGTTTGGTCCAGGCCGTAATTCCCTGTTGTCAGTGGGATGTAATTAGCTTCCTCTGGTGATGGGACGTCCTGTGCAAGAAGCCCCAGGCTTCTCAGGGTGTTCTCCTGAAATGACCCGATTCTGCGGGGAAGGACAAACTTGCTGGTGATCACACTGCCGGCAGACTCAACCCAGTTCTTCTCCGTCTCATGCATGCAAGGACACCTCAGTTTTTCCAGTTAGCCTCCTAATAATAAAAATGTGCTTTCCTAGCGCCTGTGAAATACATATGCTGTCTTTGCAAACGGATCATGTGTTACATTGGTGTAACCTCTCACAGGAAATGGATACTGCCGGAAAGCAAGAAGTATGCTTATGTGTGTACAGTGTCTTATTACTGCACGTTAATGAAATTGGCAATGCCCCAGATATGATGAATGCATTTCTGAAAATGGAAAAATGTTGTTTTCTGCTTTATTTTTTTTCTGTGATTCTCTGTCATTGTAACAGCTGTTCCGGCTACCCATAAATTTAATTATATCACACCGATTGTGCATGCCTCTGCAGCATATTGCAGTTGTCACAGCTATACACTCCCTTTTTTGTTATAATATGTTATAACATGTTATATATAGTTGAAGATAGCATGAATATAAGATTATAGCGAGCTGTCCAAATTTGGTGATGCAGTAAAGCAAACAGCATAACATCCCCCATTTAGGTTGCGTAACACTTGACCTCCACCAGGGGGAGCTTTGGTAATGGTTCCCTCAAAATGTAACAGATCTGTGTTGGATTAGTGTGAGTCTGTTTCAGTGTATGAAATGAAATCCCTACCCGGTGTCTCCCAGCCGCACACTGCCCAGGCAGGAGATCTCATCAGCGTTGAAATCAGTGGACAGGAAGTCAAAGCTTTCGAGGACTTCCTCAACAGCCAGCGTCTCGGTGGAGGTGGTCTTATGGATGTAAAGATCATTCTGAGAGGTAACGGAGAACACAGTATGTCATGTAATGCATTGAATAGTAATCAATTAATTGTTTCAAAAGTGAATGTGAATCAATCTGCTGTCACATTATGCTTAAAACCTAGTTGATTATGATTGAGCATAGAAGTGCTAATGCATTCTGCATAGGCACTATTATCCATATATCACTGTGAAAGCCACTGAACATTTATGGTTGAAATCTGTACCTCCCTGATAGCATTTAGTTTGAATCCACTTTGAAAGCTCATTTGAATATGCACACCTCTGTGGTGAAAACTGTTGACAGTAGCTTGTAATGGGAAAAACACCCATGTGGACACTGAATGCCATCACAAAAGCATCAGGTTCTTCCTCCCAACTTCAGTCTGTTACAAAGGATGCATTTATTTGGAACTCACTTTTAAGATGTTCTTGAAGTTGAGGATGTGCTTCTCCAGTCTCTTCAGTTCCTTTTCGGGACAGCTGTGTCTCTGCAGCGCCCCCTCCAGGTCACCCAGCAGAACGCTGATGCGCAGGGCCAACGCCCTCCTCTGGCTGCTGCTGACCTCCGGCTGGGTCTGAGCTGGCTCCTCAGAGCCTTTGAAGGAAAGAGTCTCTTCTGGACGGCTGTCTGTGGAGGTGTTCGCGCAGCTCTCCGTGTCCTTTGAGGGAGCGGGGCCCCCGTTCTGCTTGAGGATATCCGGGGTGCTGTAGCGGTGGAGGGGGAGTGGGGACCCAGGCTTGCTCTCCCCAGGGGTTGGTGGGCCGGTCTCGGGGTCTGGAGGCCAGCGGTCCTCTTTCTCCTCGGGACTGTCCTGCCCCAGACTGTCCGGCGTGTCTGGCGGTCTCTCCTCGCTGCTCTCTCCCTCGCCCTCCCTGAATAAGGAGTTCGGGAAGGTCTGTGTGGAGTCGGACAGGTAGCTCAGCAGAGACACTCCCCGCGACTCGCGCCGGCTCAGGGGAAACGAGTTCTCAGGGTCCTGAAGCTGCTTGACCATGGACTAGAGATGGGGGAAAAAATGGGGGGAAAAACAGCACTTTCAAAACATCAGTCACTCTTTGGGTTCGTAAATGTACTGTATCCATATGGGAAGAAAACCATCTGGACAGGCATATTTCACATTCCAATATCACACTCGGGATAATCGCAGGCAGAGGGTGGAAGGATTCTTTGGGAACGTGTGAGCCCATTACATGTTTTGGGCTGCCATTGCCAACACATGTTTGCACTGATTGTGCCCTAGATTGTTGCTTAGACAATCCTGCTTTTACACAGGCAGAGGCCATGCTGAATTAATTTGGCACAATGGTCTCTCCCGCAATCATCTCACAGAGTGCTGTGACATAAAGGAATTATAGAGGTGTAAACAACTTACGATGAAGTACTTCTCCGTGAAGCTGGGTGTGTTGGGAGGTGTCCAGCTGTAGAGAGAGCCCTTCCTGCTGTGAACGGACAGTTTACTCGATGAGGTGGAGATCGGCCTCATCTCACCGCTGTCGAAGGGGCTGGAGAGCAGTGTAAGAAGATTTATAACACATTTATAGGTGCATCAGGAGGTTTATAACACATTCACAGTTACATCAGGATGGATAAGGAAATTACAGTGACTGAGGTGCATTTCACTATAATGGTTGCTAAGTGGAAGGCTCTTAATTAAAAAAAAATCTTTTCCAGCTGATAAGAATGTGCATTGGTGATTACACAGTTAAATTGATTATGATAGAGCTTATTGAGGAATGACTCAATGCAGAAAATATGGTCGTGGCAGCATATTTCCACTCTCACAGTTATATTATTTACCCATTTTGCTCGTTTATGAAAAGAATACCGTGCAACTGTTAACTGGGAGAGTAATTTGCGGAGATCCTGGCTGAAATAACATTCTGTGTGCTGGTGATTGGGGAGGGAGAGAGCCAGGGTGTTGACAGCTGACCATGAGCAGGACTGTCAGAGATGAAATAGAGCCGCAGTGTCACTGTGCATTAGTGAGAAACAATCAGCAGTCGCTTCATGACTGGGGTCGGCTCTGTATAATGTACCAAGGCCATAAAGGGAAACCATGAAAATGTCCTCCACCTGGAGTCTGTAAACTCATTTTCCGAAACGTGATCCGTGTAAGTGCAGACTGTGTGTGTGTGTGTGTGTGTGTGTGTGTGTGTGTGTGTGTGTGTGTGTGTGTGTGTGTGTGTGTGTGTGCGTGTGTGCGTGAGAGGGTGCATGCATGTTTGTACGAGGGGGGGTTGGGGGTGAGTGTAGACTGTAGTCTCTCAGTCTGGGATCAGCTGTTCACTCTCACAGCTGGGCCTGGGAACCATCATGCAGAGTGAAGGGTGAAACAGCGCTGGATGCCTGTTCTGTATTTGGATACTGACTCTCAGAGCAGAATGCAAAACCTGCTGAGAAAACATTTCGCATGGCTCCGTCTGACAAGAAACCAAGCTGACAGTCAGGCTGCAAAATATTATTGCTTTGTTTCGTTCTGTGCTCTGCCTTTGTGAAACATCGTGGAGGACCTTCGGCCCTTTAAACTCAGGTCTGCGGGCATACTCACTTCCACACCACCTCCAGCTGGAGCTTGATGGTTCCCAGCTCAGTGATGTCCACCACCATTATCTGCGGCCGGGCCATGAAGAAGTCAGCACTCTCACAAGTGACCACACCTACCAGCGCTGAGCCCAGCCCCTTCACCTCTGTCACCTAATGAGGGCAGGGAATCTATAGGTTAGCTGCTGTGGGTGGACGCTTACAAACGTTCCTAGAAATCCTATCCTTTTTTTTTTATTGCTTTTCTCAGTCTATGTCACATACTTCGGTCTATACTGGCAGACAGGATTATGCAGAACAATTTCAGAAAAAGTACGGTTGCTGATCTCATAGGCAATCCAAGGACTTTAAGGTACAATTTCAACAACTGTGCGCATGTAATCACATTTGCTTAGAACTAAGAGTGAAACCATGCGTGTCCTTAATGAAAATTTGCCTCCAGGATAATTCATTTAAGCGTTGATTGAGTAGTAATTAATGTTTAAAAATCTGAACCCTATGAGTGACTTGTATAAAACGAGGTTAATTTGCTGCTGCTCTGTCTTTTCGTGTGTTGTTTTCCGTGCCTCGTTTTCCGTGAGCCGCTGAGCTCATTGCCATGTGTACCAATGTGCCGCGCATACAAAAGAGGGGAAGCCGTCTGTCATTACAGCCCACATCAAGGTCCCCGAAAGCCTTTCAGGTTGTACTGTTTATACAGGTGTACCCACAGAATCGTGGGAGTCCTGGAGCCGGATCACTCACCTTTATTTCAAAGTTCTCGTGGATGTGAGGGAGGAAGACCATCTCCTCCTCGTCCCACAACTGGCGGTCGTCCGTCTGAATCTTTCCCCTTATCCTCCACCTCTGCCTGCCGAGACGGACCAGCACCTGGGAGAGCAAAGACAGTACCTTTGGGTCAGACCAAAAAAAAAAAAATCATCCCGTCTCTACCAACATACTGCTGCGTACACTGCAATTCCACAGTCATGGATGGTAGACCCATATTTGATACAAACAAAATTCACTTCATTTTTTGGTCTTTAAATTTGTGTAATGTGTCATTGAATTTTTGGTCGTCCTAAGGCATTTTTGTTCTTGTTATCTGAGAGACAGCACATCTCATTATGTTGCACGCAGCAGACAAAACAACTTCTAAATGAAGGAGAAAATGCATTACAACATGAATCTGGACCTTAGTCTTGACCCTGCAATTATGCTTGAACAGTGTTACTTCTACTGTATTTGCAGGAATAAGGAGGTTCAGATGCTAAGTCACGAAACAGCAAAATCAACATGCATTGAAAGTAAAAAGCAAAAGAGCCTACCTCATACTGATCTCCTGGGCACAGCCGAGCAAAGCCAATCAATCCTTTTAAAGAGTACAATAAAAAGTCATTAAAACACTCCAGCACCTAGCTTCCTGGTAACATTACCCTAAATTCCATTTGGTTATAAAGTTAGTTTACCTGTCAATGCATTTGCTCATTCTCCAAGCTTTATTTCATGACCATATTAATCCTCCCATGAACCTTTTCAGTGCATCTCATCACTGACATTAACTCTCCATAACCAGAGCCAAAGCAGTACCTTTCATCTTGATGTGCAGCTCTCCCAAGAGGATTTCCAGTTCTCCCTCCATGATGCACATGTCCTGAAAAGCACGTGTGTTTTCAGTATGGATTATCTCAGTTTGCCCCCCTCCTCTGTGTAATGTACCAGTGAGCACTCACGCTGTGAAGAAAGGTAAAAAAAAATCGAGGGGAGGGCGGCTCTTGTTGAGGCCCGTACCTCCAGACTGTGGCGGTGGTTTCGGTTGAGCTCCAGCAGGCTGTCTCTGGAGGCCCGGGAGGACGGGGAGAGGGAGAAGGCCTTCTTCATGTTCACCGCCCCCTGACACAGGCGCCACTGAATGCAGTAGGTTTCGTAGAGCTCCTCCACCTGCAACACACGGGTCCGAGGCTGAACCTCCTCGTTTCGGCTCTGCGTGTCTTGACAGCTATTACCGTGAGGCTTTTAAATGTGACACAGTTTTACTTGCGTGCAGCTGCTTTGCAGTGATGGCCCCAAGAAGGGTGCCAGGTCCTGTATGTATGCCCGTCACTATCTGGATCAAATAACTGGAATTTTATGCGAATTGAGTTTTCAGATGTGTAGGGTGACACTTTATAGGCCTGTGAATTTATGGTGACTTTATTAAGAGGGTTAAATTAGCTAACCAAGTTTCCTGACTTAAGTCATATACACGCAAAATGGAAATCTAAACATTTTCACCAACTGATAATGGTTAGTGACAGATACAAAAATAGTTTTAATGACAAGATTGCTGTAACTGTCTCTAATAGTATATCAGGACTTTAAAATTACACCCGACCGATGTTTCTGTTTCCCATGACCTGGTCTAGCTTGTTGTTTGCTTCAGGGCTGTGCAGAGGAAACATTCAGCTGTTTGTAATGTGTTTATTTTTAGAGGTTTTCAAACCATTAGATTGGGTTACCTTACTGATGTGGAACTCCAGCCTTCGCATGTATCTCTCCAAAGCTCGGATCTCCTGTCATTGTGAAACAAAGACAGTCTTTTACGCGACACTCAATGGCAACTTGTTTCTCAGCCACGTCTCCCCATGCAAACGATAGAGCATCACAGCTCAGAAAATGCAAACAAAAAGCCATAGACAGAAGGTTGGCATGGATCAAGAAATAGCAGAGAGCATCTTTGTAATGTAGACACTAACCATTTGTCTCAAAAGCTCTGGTAGAACCTGCTAGTGTCAAGAGCTTCGCTTAAGAACAAAAGGGAGCAGAGCATCCTTTCTTGTCTTGATAAAGGGGAACAGTTAAAGAGATAAAACAGATAAACAATGACTTTATGCAGAGTGTGTGCATTATCTAATTGCATAGACAGTGCCATCACTATTAGGGATGCATGTCTGATCTTACTTCTAGGGAAGGAAAAATTGATGGCATGCAGGTAGAATTCAGTGTAACTGAATTTTAGCAGATACATCTTTATAACCTGCTTACTCCTTTCCTGAATTAGGAAAATTTGATTAGAATATAGGGGGAGGGTGGTACTGTGTGCACTTCAACTTTGAGGTTGTTGGACAACAGACATCATAGTTGTCTGTAGTGTATGCTTTATTTCTGTCTAGTTGGTGATGTGTGGACTGTGCAGACAGAGATGGATTCTTAAATCAGATGTATTTTGCAACAATATTCTGGTCTATTAATGAAGCAATTGTTTAATGTAACGAGCAGTATGTAAAAGAACATACCTTTTCTAAGTCGTATAGAAAAGCCTGCAAATGGTAAAGAAACACATCAGAAAAGATGAGTTTGAACAATTGAGTTGTTTCTTCCTTATCAACCAACAAAACAAGAACCCCTCCTACAAAGGTGCACATTCTAGTTCAGGTATTTTTGTTTAACAAGTAGCTGAATCTCCTTTAAAGGTCACAATCGTGTCTTTTTTGACTGTAATGACTGCCATTTGGTGTGATTGATGCAGATGTGGAGATTGTCAGCCCAAAGTGATTTGTGTTTAAATCTTACCCATCTTTTACTGTGGATACGGAATGTACATGATTTATCGTGACAGACAATCTAAGGAGCAAATTACTTGGCCGTCTAGTTTTACATTACTTTGTTGTTTTATGGGAGATTTCTCCTTGTAGACCTTAAAAACATCTCACATTCTGAACTTTGAGCAGAGAGATTGTTTGGAATTTTTGTAGACAGTGCAGATTGGTGCAGTGGGCCGCTCATGGTCAACACTACTGACAAATCCAATGCGATTTACAGATGGACACAGGCGAAAACCTCTTTAGGATAACTTACCAGTCTGGAGTTTCTTTTGCTGTCCTTCTGCCGAGAGGACAGGAAGTCCATCTCTGCCTGATGGCCCTCAAGGTACTCCCTGCAAACACATCAGAGCAGCTGTTGACCATGCACCCTCAGTCTTATATCTTACCTTTGTCAACCTGGGTCAGGGACGTGACCCTCAATGGTCTGTGTTGCAAGGATGAAATGAAGGTGGAAATACCACTCCACAAGGGCAGGATCTTGTTAAACACCTTTTTAGAGAAGTCTTAAAGACTTTGAATGTGACTTCTAAGACCTTTTTCCAATGGAACGAAGAAAACGTCTCCTTTTAACCGCTGCAGTTGGACTATGGGTATATCTTTTCCAGACCCACGTGTGGAAGTTGGGTCAATATTGCAAACCTCATTGCGTGGTCTCACATGGCCTTTTATACTTATTGGCTGTCATAACTCCAGCTACAAACCATAGTCAGTGAAACCATGCAGAGCATCTGGCATCTTGCTATGTCTTAGGCAGTCCCCCCTCAGTGAATTAGTCTACAGTATTGACAAGGGTATAAAAAATGAAAGTGTGGGCCATCATTCAAGTAGCCCCCCATTAGTTTTTTTTCTACTATTACAAAAGAAGCCAAAAGTTTTAAATGACATTGCTTCCCAGGAAAATTTTTTGAGACAGCTAAATCGTAGGACTGGCGAATATACAAAATGATGCAATTCAAATACAATGCAAGATGTCATTCCTTCCTTCAACCTCTCAGGGTGTATCTTAGGATGTCATTCCTTCCACCTCTCAGGATCCTATGTAATGTCTCAAATGACTTCCAGATTTTCACTTCTTTAAGTGAATTATGGTCAGGAAAAAAAAAAACTCAAGGTGAATTTAAGAGAAATTACCCTGAGAAAATACTCTCTGACAGTCATGAAGAGTTTGGCCAGTTCCTTGAGTTTCAGTCAATCAGTCTATGCCTTTGTCTGTATCTCAGTTTGTGAAGGCATGTAATCCATATAATGCATATTTTTCACTTGATACTTATATTTATATGAAATGTATTTTTATAAAAATATGATGCATATACAAGGTGCATAGCATTGATGTAGAGATCTTGTGTAGCTGTTCAGTACAGTGAGGCACTGTGAATGCTTAATGAGAGTAGGTCTGGGGTGGGTGGGAAACAGGAATACACAGGACACTTACTTCAGTCCCTTCCGCAAGGCCTGGAATATCCGGTCCACCTGCTCGGGTTGTGGCCCCCACACGCTGCTGGCTACCCTGCCAGCAGACTGAGGCATCCTGGGATATTTCCCAGACGAGCCCTTGGACCGAAGCGAGCTCCTCACAGAGGAGGCTCTGCAGGAGAGATGCACAGTCAGATCAGCAAACAAACCAGATTAGGCTCCTCTGTGAGTTCTATTATGGACCGCTCACACCCAATCATATCTCAGCGGGTGCTCCATCATTTTCCCGTTATTTTAGAATGGATGATCAGTTTTTCTAAATGTGTTAAGCCACTATAATGTGCAATACATTGAGTTATCAAAAAGTTTGTTCCTGTGGAAAAAAGGATGTTTTTCTTATTTGCATGACAGAGGTCTGCCTCTGTCATGCAAATAAGCACGATTAATATCATCTTCCTTAACACAACCCACACAATGTCAAGTGCTTTTTTCCCCAAAACCACTTGTCACACAGGGTTGGTTTCAAATGTTAAGTGCTATCCATTAATACCACTTTCAAAGTAGCCAGTTTGGCCAGTTATAGCTTTAAGATAATCAGTTTAACCAATAACATTATTTTTAACTGTAGAAACATTGTGACCAGCCATTCAAAGTCATGGGATGTAACATTCCAGGGAAATCATCAGCGAATGTAAGACTGGCTGGCAAGCTGGCAAGAACTGTGCCTAAAATACATGTCCATTCAACTTCAAGTAGTCAGCAGGGCATAATGTTTTAGAATATAACAGCATAGCGGCATAGTGGTAAGGAGCAGGACTCCTAACTGAAATATTGCTGGTTCATTTCCCTAGTGGGGTACTGCTGCTGTACCCTTGGGCAAGGTACTTAACCTGCAATTGTCTCAGTAAATATCCAGCTGTATAAGTGGGTAACATGTAAAAATTGTAACCTATGTAATCCACTCTGGATAAGAGCATCTGCTAAATGACTATAATAATGATATTAATATATATGAGTCCTATGACCTCCAAAGTGGTGGGTTTCTGTTTCATGAAATCTATATTTCATACACATAAACATACACAGGCATGTTAAAAGAGAGAAATGTTATGACAATTGTTTTTCCTCTCACTATCTGGGTGGCTGTTTTTTTTAGCTTTTTCTATTTACACAGATGTTCCAACCAAGTGGGAGCTTTATGGTTGTACATTCTTTGCTTTCCAACCACCAAAAAGAAAGGATAAAGCAATAAATTTTGTTGTGTTTTGAACATCTGACATAATTTGTGTCATGTTCTTCTCTTTCAGACTTACATCAGGATTGTGCTACAGTTATACATACATGCTCCCTCAATTTATAGCTGTGGTTTCATACTGTGAACGTGTATTTTTGCTTGAAACAAGAGGACAAAAGGAAAAGGAGAAAAACAGTGAAACAGTCAAACATAAAGAGTATCAGGCTAATCAGGCAGCAGTGCAGCATAATGGTAAGGAGCTGCGTTCGTAACTGAAAGGTTGCTGGTTCGATTCCCCACTGGTGCACTGCTGCTATACCCTTGGTAAGATACTTAACCTGGAATACCCACTGTAAATATCAACCTGCATAAATAAATAACATATAAAAAAAGCTATAACTTATGTAAGTCCCTCTGGCTAAGAGAACATGCTAAATGACACCAATGTAATGTAATCACTGGTCTAGAGAGTAGGATTACATTGCATGCCCAGTTGACCAACTTAAAAGATCTCTGTCTTTTCTCTTCAAACCCTATCCTTAATTTATGTTTCATGTCTGGGTGGCAAAGCAGTAGCGGTCACACATGTCATTTCAGATTTGCCTACTGACCGTGTGCTGAACTCAGCAGTATTGATGTGTTCACCACACAGTGACCGCTTCCCTGTCTCATACCACATGCTAAATGAATAAAAATCAGTTGGGGCGGCTGAACACGCAGGACACGAATCTGATTCTGATTTCCTCTGATTTAATTAAGCTCTGCTAAGCATCAGCACAGCAATGTCCTGCCTGAGTCCACCAGAGGAGCCTGCAGAAAAAAGTCAATGAACTGTCACGGGACTTTGAATGATGGGTAAACTGCTGCCTCCGTCCAATGCTCCGCTTCATTCCAGGAAGTACATTCCTGTGTGCTGCCCCAGAGTTCATAACATATGAGGTTTTTTCCACTGCTACCATACTCAAAACACAGAAGCTAGTTAGATAAATCCCTCATGTATTGCACATTCTCGAGAGGTCGTCTGTAATCAGTTGCACTGCCTTCAGTACACTGAGTTGCTTTGTGTTAAACTTTGAATGTGCCTGGGAAGTTTAGTGGGAAAACTGTGCCTGGGTGAACAAAATTATGATCTGAGGAAAGGGTTGGGGTTTGAGGACAGCAGTACTGTGTTGCAATATGCTCTAGTTCAACTGGTTGGCATGTGATGGGAACAAAACCTTTGTTGCTGGTCAACAAATTACGTGCCATTTGCATTTACCTCTACCTCTGTTTCCACAATTAGTCCGAGATGTATTCGGAAAAATTTGGAAAATATTTGTAGCACAATTCTAAAAAGATTACATCACTGACACATGATCACATATTTAACACGTGATTACATCATTGAAGTGGTGGTGTCAAGGTCTATTGGGACCAAAAATATTTTTCCTTTCGGAGCGAAAGATAACAAAAGACATCACATTGCCGCAGCTCTGGAAAAAAGGTGTTCAAAAGGAATGCAATTATCCTGTCGTTTCCTGTAAAGAGCAAAAACTGTGTGAAAAGAAATACATTTTGTTGTTTTACTAATGTGTGTATAGACATACATGGATAGATTCTACTATTGAGAGTGGCATTGTGGCATAGTGGTAAGGAGCAGGGCTCGTAACTGAAAGGTTGCTGGTTTAATTCCATTCTGAGGCACTGCTGCTGTACCCTTGGGCAAGGTACATAACACAGAATTGTCTCAGTAAGTATCCAGCTGTGTAAATGGTAAAAGTTGTAACCTACAGTAACAGCATCTGCTAAAAGACAATAATGCAATGCAATGTAATTTCCCAGTTTGCATTGCATGCAATAGGGACTGTTGTGTGTGGTACTAGGGGCACTATAGAACCCAATAACTTTGTCACTCAAGAATCTTGTTTGGAACATAAAAAATGACTGGTAATAAATGCAAAAGCAGGTCTGTTTATTAAGCTGTAAAACATATCATCATGATCACAAACTGGGTGTTGCATCTATGCAGTGTACAATATTCTGTCAACTCCATCATGTATTCATGTCTGACTATAATTTTTATATGCTATTTGAGTAAGCCAGGGTATGTGCTCTAATGGTTTCATGTGCTTTGTGTTTCTCTTTCCCTAAGGGGACACATAGGGGTGTAAAGTGTTCCTGGCTCTTTTTTTTAACATTATTTGTCTGCAGAGAAGACAAAGGAACAAAGGGACAGGGGTGAGGTAATAAAACAAATCATCAAATATGCACCAATTAAAAACAATGCAAGCAATCAAATATGTATGGCATGAAAGTAAAGTGCACCTACAGTATATTACCTGCCAGAAAATTACTTTCTCAACAGCTGTGTGCCACGCTGCTGTCATGTTAGAAGTGGCTTTGTGAGTTTCTGCTATTAGTTTTTCCCTTATGAATGATAATATCCCATCCGTGTTGACTTAAAAGAAATTAAACGTCTCATCCTGTCCTTCAGTCTGGTTTTCTTTGCATTTGGCTGCCCTGCTGAACATAATTTTCCGGACTTTAATGTCAAACCTGACTGAGACTTGGCTGTCTGGGGAGGTACTTTGAAAGAACATGTGACATTGGCCCTTAGCATGCTGCCCATTGTAGACACAGCATATTTCTATTATTGAACAATTATCGGACATCCCCTGAGCACATGCAGGTAAAAGCCCATCTCTCCCAAAGCAGAAATCTGGTAAACAGCATCTGGGCTTGGAAAATATTGATGAGATGAACTGAAATGAATAACACAATGTACCACATTTTTTTGTTATGAACATATTTTCCCATATGATGTCCCTGTCTTTAGTGACATCCAATTCTTATCCAATTCTTTGTCCCAAACAGATTTGTCCCAAACAGTATTTGCCAGAAGTTTTAGGTTATAGTCTGTCAATGCATTAAATGAAAACACACAAATCCTAGATTGGGAGCAGGGATTGAAAAGAGATTAAAGGGAGAAAGGGAACATGCAAGGGAGTGTCTGTGCTTGAAGAGCTGGCTGGAGCTAGAGGTATGAAAAGAGAAAACGTGTCTTTGCAGAATATTGTTCTTGTGATTCCTGGAAAGAGAGCAGTCTGCAGGCATTAAATATATCACCCTGTGTGTGTGAGTGTATTACACCCCATCCAAGGAGAATAAACAAAGGGGTGTGAATCAGCTAAGAGCGAGCCATCCTGGCAGATGGGAGATAATGGATACCGAGCAGGTTGGAATTTTAAAAATGACAGATTCTGCTCCATGTCATTGAAATATTTGTGATCATGGTATCCCTTTGAATGGAAAAGCACTTCGTTGCAAACCTAAGAAGGAAAGATCTTGCATGCAATGTGGTCACTAATTTATTTTTCAGAGAACCCTAAGAAACCACTATATCAGATTGAAACCACAACTTCATAATTCTGAGCTGGAGACCTGAGTCGTAGTGCTGGTAATTTGGCAGGCAAGACCCTGAGTGGATTCATTTACTCTATGGTCTTCAGTGACCACAGTGAGTCAAGACCATTGTTTAATATCTCATCCACGAGATGATACCTCATACAACACAGTGTTCCCATTATTTCACCAGGGCATTGGATTTTTGTGGTCCAGAGAGAAGAGCTCCTACCAGCTAGCTCACCAACACCACTTCCCCAAACCTGGTTTTCCCAAGAGGTCTCCCACAGATTTACCAGCACAAAAAGTCTACAGGATAGTTGGTGGGGTTGAGACAGTGTGACATGGGTTGCTGATTTCTAGAAGGTTTGTGTAATTTGCTTGCACAATACATTTTTGCAAATAGGTCTGTGAGGGAGAAGAAGCAGTAATAAGATAGTGAAGAGGAACAGACTGAGTGGATAGCCCCGATTGCCAGAAGGAACTGGGAACATATCACTGAGCAGTGGAAAAAAAAGCAGCTGAAGCATTGAACATCATGTGAAATCATGTCCAGAAAAGCTGATCCAAAGCTGACTGTTAGCAATACACCCCATAATTAGTCTCATCTCCTCTGTAAAGGGCTTTGACAGTCTGTCTAATGACAGAATGGCAGAATGTGCAGGGAGTGTGTACACTGAACTATAATGAACAAATAACACATACAAAAGAAGTCTGGTTTTCATAAACTCTGTCTGATTGTAGCGAATTAGGAAGAGAATGCAGGGTTGGACTAAACATTTAGAGTAGACACTAATTGGGGCTCTGCAGAATCAGTCAGAAGCTAGCCGCCAAGGTCCATCTGGGGTACATGCAGAAGCTCATTTAGAGTCAGGGTTTGAGGAGGAGGGACTGGGGGAATCCAGACGTTTGACCAACGGGCGGTGAATGCAAGTCCTGATTAGGGCAATGATTTTTCTGCTCAGAGGATGCGGCTCCGGAATACGGGTGTCCCCGGATTCCCTGAAATTCAGGGCGTTGCAGGGTAAACCCTGACGCACGTGCGTAAGTCGCAGTGCTCGGCACAGTGCAGGCGGGCGTCGGCGGGCCTGCGACGCAGAGCATAATGGGAGGGACTCACCTGCGCCGGCTGTTCAGTGTGCTGAATCCCGCAAAGGAGCGGCTCCTCTGAACAATGCCACTCTCTGCCGGGCACTCAAATCGCAGCTTCACAGACATCCCCCTGCTCCCTGCCATGTGAACACAGACACGCAAGGGTCAACATGGTTGCACTCCTACGCGTAATTACATACATAATTGTCATTTAGCAGAAGCTCTTCTCCAGAGCAGCTTACAATTTTATCCATTTATACAGCTGGATGTTTACTGCGGCAATTGTAGGTTAAGTACTTTGCCCAAGTGTACATCATTAGTGCCCCCGCAGAAAATCAAACCAGCAACCTTTTGTTCACAAGCCCTGCCTTACCATTGCACCACACTGCTGGTTCCTGCTCTCTGCTTCAGCATCACACATGCACTGCAGTCAGCATGGCTACTTTCATCCCTATTCTCTACTCATGCCCCTATTCCAAACCAGCACGACAACCATGTCATAAGTTGGAAGAAGAAAGCCCTTCCTTTGTCCTCCTCTGTCGCCATCCTTCCCCTTGTTTTTGTAATTGCCTTTGTAAACACACACTCTGCCTTGTTTTCATTTACTATTTCCCTTTGTTCCTTCTCTCCCTCTCTCCCCCCATCTCTTTGCTCTCTTTGTTTGAGATGCAGGGGAGCACTACTGTAGGTAGTTGAGCTTGGCAGAGGTGAGGGAGATGGCTTGATTGCAAACCCAGAAGCACCAGCTCTCCCCTGGGCTGTAACTCATGTCCTGCTTCCTACGGAGAGAGGAGAGCTGCCCAGAACAGGAGGATTGTTTTGTCAGCCTCTCCTGCACCAGGACCAGTGTCAGTGGAACAGAGAGACTTTGGCCCCTGTTCTCTACCATCAGCAATCTGGTGAAACACTGAATCCATCCACAGAGAGAGGACCTATAGCATAAAGATATGTAGACTGATACACTGAATGCATGATAGATAGAGGGTCCATAGAACATATCTATACAGGTAGAAGGTAGCATAATCTGCACTTTGCAATTTTTTAGTGCCTATGGTCATAACAAAGATCTGATGTAAGTATGCTTAAACTTATTTAATGCATTTACTTGGATTAATGCATTTTCTCTTGAATTAATGCATTTACTTGGATTAATGTCTATCTCTGGGTTGCAAACTTAAATGCAGTACATCCCAATGATTAGAACCTGTTGACTATGGTCAAAGAGACTTGCCAGGTTGCGTGTTTAGACGTTTTGCTTTGATAATCAAACCAAGCATACCCATTATCAGACCCAGGGGGTAGGGGAGGGTAGGAAGTAAAGTATCCAGCTCCCTGTGTGCAGACTGGGACAGAGCTCCTGTAAATGTTTATATCTACAGCCATACAAGCACAGAGCTAAAAACACATTATTGCACCTTTTCACTTCCATTAGGATTAACCGCAAAATATACATGCCATTAGAGGTAATAAAGACAAACACATACAAAGAGGACTGTGGTAACACCTGTATCCCGGCTAATTTTTTTGTCCAAGATGTTTAGATTTCCTCTAAGTCTTCCCTGCCTCCCTCTGCGAACAGACACTTCTCGCTGTTTGTAAATCACAGAAACATGTTTCTTTTTCAGTTCCAAATACATTGTAACATTGTTTTGAGAAAGAATGTTTGGTAAACATGAAAGTTATGCATTACGACTTGCATTCTCTCTGTTTTTCCCTCTCACTCTCCATCTGTCTCCTCAATGGTCTGTCCCAAGGCTGTCCTTATTTCTTAACAGTTCTGTCTCTCTGTCCTTGGGTACATTGTTTTTTTTCATTTCAAAATCATTTAGAAATTCTTTATCTCTCCGCTAACAGCACATTAATGTATTTGGTGATAAAAGTTGGAACTTTAAACAGAAGTGATAACTTAGAAAGAAGGGGAAAAAAAGGACACATGAATGGGTGAGGTCATTTCTCGAGCAGCTCTTCTAAGCCATGAGAAAAACAATGCATCAGCCTCAGAGAGAGAGAGAGAGGGAGAGAGGGACAGAGGCAGTGAGATTAATTGTTCAGAAGATGTTCCTTATAGTGGAATCCAGCTCGGCTAAAATCTGTAAATAACACTCATGGCACAAGTCGTCCCCCCATGCAAGACAAATAAACAGGCTTGATTTTAATTGGAATAAGATGACAAAAGGAACCGTCGCACACATGTTTCACATTGCTCAGATCGCTAAAGAGCCGTACACGTTGTTTTAATAAACAAGTTGCTCGGGGCCGAGAATGTATGGTTCACGTGATATTTGGGGCAGTTTGTTTTATTACAATAACAAAGCCTCTGCCTGTGTCTCTGTAACGGGACGGAGATCCCATTGACACGTGTAGTGCGAAAGAGGCCCTGTAAGTAATTGCTGGTTAGCTTTCCAAAGCTCTTTTTTTAATCTTGACACCGCGTTAACTTTGACTCCAAAAATGATGGGTCTCCGCAAGATGTGCTCTGAGGTCATGAAGCTCGTGCCAATTCAAATATTAGCACAGGGATTGTGGCCAGGTAGTAAAACTGCTTTACAACAGTGGAGTTTGGCTCTGTACAATGGTGCGGAGAGAAATTGCACAGGAGAGGAACAATCTGAGGAATCACGATCCATTTCCAAGTTTGCTGTAGGCTTTCTATTTTAAACAGCCCTCTTAGAAAATATATTTGATCATTAACATAATAATTCTCTGATAGAAATATTCACTTGTTTGGGGTATACAAATTAATCAGGGTAAGTATGATAAAAGATGTTCATATTTCTTCTGAATGAAAGGAAATTAATGCAGGGAATGTGAAAAACTTCATTTACAAACATGAAATGGCCAAACAAGAAGACCCCACAGTTGGTCTACCCCTCATGAAGCCATGGTTCTGCCAATTCTTATGCCAACAACAAACCCTCTCATTTGTTTATTTCAGTTCAATAAGCTTCTCCTAGCATGAGCTGGTTTCTTTTAATTGAAAAAAAAATGTTAGCAGTTTCAAATAATTAATGTCTTTAAATTATTATTCTTTGCACAGCATAACGCATAAACCCACTTCCCAGTTCAAGTTAAAACCCGCTTGTCCATGAGACAAGCCCAAGTCTGTAAATCCTCAGCAATGAAATTTGCCTCTAAAGTTGAATTAACGCTTCTTCTACAGGACAAGACATAAGACAAGCAAGGCACATGGTGGACCTGCTGAAGAACATGGAGATCCCCTAGGTCAGGTATATTGGAGTCACCCAACAAAGCAAATTCGCTGTGACCTGATCAAATTTCAGACACTTTATTGGACAGGATTAAAGGTGAAAGGTCAATTGATTTAATTAAGCTTGTTAAAAGAGGATTAAGGCTCACAGCTGGCTGGATCTGCTGCACAGTGGACAATTCTTCAGGACAGCTTAAAGGTAATGGCTTTGAAAAGCAAAACAAAGAAAGGGGAAAAATCATAACATATCTGATACAAAGACGTTTTCATTAATACATAGCAAAAATGTCTGAAGATATCCACTTTATCAGCCTAATGACTCCTATAAACCTCAAATAGGTAAATAAATAGATTTTTTCCAGCTAGCTAATGTATTAGTGATTCTTTCAAAGTGATATCATATAACAGTAACGTTACAACGGGCCTCTAATTGTTGGTTTTACTTGTCAGGGGAACCCAAGGTATCCCACACGCCCAGGAAAATGCCAAAACAACTGATAAAATGAACTGCAATATCAATTTACCATTCCACCAATTATTTATTTATGAACAACATACAATGCAAAATGCTTCAAATATTTTGTAATCGTCCTCTAAAGCGTATTTATGTATCAGGACATTTAATCTGAGTTCTTGCAGCTTAAATGTCTATGAGCAAATTTCAGTTTACATTACCAGAAATAGTTTTGATATAATTTAGAACAGGCTATCAAAATAGAGGGTCAGTCTTCTTTTCCCTTCTGTCGCACAGGATTTTTAGGCATTCTGGGACACAGGATACTGGAGGGATATGCCGTATTCTCAAGTCAATCCAGGATGATATGGCTTATCGGCTGAGTCTTAGTGCTTGGTGGAGCAAGACCCCAGAGAATAGTGCAGGGAGGGGGCAGGGTCTTGCCCTGGGGGGGGCACTGTGAGAAAATGCTGAAAGGAATGTTGTGCAGAATTCAGTTTCAGAGGCCGGAACACTGCAAGTGTGTGCATCTGTGAGTGCGTGTTTGCATATGCATGTGTCTGTGTTTGCATATGTGTGTGTGTTTCTGTGCGTGCCATTATAGCATTGTATGACAGATTGAAATATGATCAGATCAGATTGTCATTGTCATTGTTAAATATGCTAGGTTGTATAATACTCTAGATAAGAGACAGAGTATCTATGAGTGCATGTATTTGTATGGATGCGTGTGTGTGTGTGTGTGTGTGTGTGTGTTTGTGTGTGTGTGTGTTGTCCATGTGTTTGTGCCTGCATATTTGCAAGCATTTATGGAGACATATCCATAAAATGTAAAAAATGACAAAGCCTGCTTTTAGACTTTTCACAATGCCATATACAGAGTATATCACAAAACACACTCTCCTTGCATCTAAGGAATGTTCAGATAAGTTTGCTGAGCAATGCAATTCTTTGTCACCAGTGCTGGGAATTGATCTGCTTCACAGAACATGATAGAGTGTATCAGCCATACTTTGTAATGCCTGGTCACATTCTTGAATCGTGGTTTCTCTTCTCATGCTTGAAGGTTTCTTTGTGATGTCGTTTGTGGGGGGTTTTTTGCAGTGAAATGAGAGTTCTCCGGGGAGGGTTAGTCATGACTGAACTCAAGCACAGCCTGTCCCAGAGGATGCCTCAGCAGTTTGGACCTTTGCCATGAGTGACAGCGGACTGAAAATCTTGCTGTAATAACTGTAATACTGTGCTGTTGCACAAAGACAGAGAGATTTTTTCCCTCAAATTCATTTACTGAGAACATTCACATGAAGACAGAAACACTGCTGCTCCTCACCTCTTTGATTGGAACCTCCTATTCAAAATTAGGAGGCAGTGTAACCGCATTTGTGCTGGTATGCGGGAGAAAGGGGCCAGCTTTTGCCCACTGTGTCTTGCCTGTGCTACCTCTGACACACTTCAGTGCAAAATCATATGGAGAGGGCCTCAAATTAGCTGACAGAAATTGCACTCACATGCTGCCCTGGGCCCTCTGCATCAGGGTTTTTTAAAGGAGATTAGCAGGCTAACCAGGGAGGATGACAGACTGAGAGAGAGGAAGTGAGAGACTGTCAGAGAGGAAGAGAGAGAGTGGAAGAGAGAGGAAAAAAAAAGAGTGGGAGAGAGAGTGGAAGAGAGAGGAGGAGAGAGAGAAAGGAAGAGAAACAGTGAGGAAGAGAGAGAGTGGGAGAGATGAAGAGAGTGAGAGAGAGGAGGAGAGAGAGTGGGAGGGAGGAAGAGAGAGAGCGGAAGAGAGAGGAAGAGAAATGGAGAGGAAGAGAGAGAGTGGGAGAGAGGAGGAGAGCGAGAGAGAGGAGGAGAGAGTGGGAGGGAGTGAGCATTAATTCCATGATGCAGGGCACACGCTGTCTGGATTTCACAGGCAAATGGTCCGAAATGGTAGATGACAGAAACATGCTTTCACTGACACAGGAAAGCTATTCTGCAGAGAAGGACAGACAGGAGGAGGAGGGGACTGCAGTGGGGAACAGGAATTCAGAGATCATGCAATGTTTCCTAAGCAGAAGCGGTCTCCTCTGTTTGGGTTTGAGTTTGAAAATGTGCTTCTCTAGATGTGAAACTCAGATGCTGAGATGAAAAGTGATCCCTCCCTGTTTCAGTTCCATCAAAACTTTCATTTACTGATGCCCTGCTATGAGGGTTTGCAAGGGGTTAGCTGGTTTGGTGTTTGATACATCTTGCAAAATATGCAGGTACCTGCACTATCACTTTAGGACAATATTTCAGAAGTTTTTGATGGGTCTGGACTTTGAAGCACTGTCTTGCATTAAATGACGAAGCACAGCTCTTCTCCAGGGTATAAAACCAATGGGCACTTACAGCACCATCATCATCATCACCATTTAGCGGATGGTCTTGTCCAGAGTGACTTACACAGGTTACCATTTTACCCATTTATACAGCAGGATGTTTGCTGAAGCAATTGTGGGATAAGTACCTTGCCCAAGGGTACAACAGCAGTGCCTCAGTGGGGAATTGAACCAGCAACCTTTCGGTTCTGAGCCCTGCTCCTCACTACTACACCACACTGCTGCCCATAGGGTGCTGTATGTCTCCCGGCCACACCCTGCAGCAGCACAGAGCTCAGAGCCAGTCCCTCCACTGTGAGAGGGGCAGCCGCTGTCCCTGACTGTCAGCTGGGCCTGCATGTGTGCATCTGAGTGCGGTGGGAGCGCTCGGGGGTCCCTGCATGTTGCGTGATGTATGGGCTACATGAGGCCCCACATGGGAGACTTCCTGCACATCCAGAGAGAGCCCCGCTGAAGAGGGGCGCGTAAATCACGCTGAGGTCAGATGTAATTGTTGAGACGACCCTCACCCCCCGGCAGAAAAAGTCCACACCAAGGGCCCCCGAGGAGCCTGCAGACACAAACACACACACATCCCCGAGTCCCTCAGCCCTGTCAATGT
The DNA here is from genome assembly GCA_019176425.1 of Megalops atlanticus. Classification (NCBI taxonomy): domain Eukaryota; kingdom Metazoa; phylum Chordata; class Actinopteri; order Elopiformes; family Megalopidae; genus Megalops; species Megalops atlanticus. The sequence goes on along the minus strand of CM032879.1, from coordinate 34,385,944 downwards.
TCCCTCGCCGGAGAGGCCCTCTCGTGAAGAGGAGGCACATTAAATGAATCTGCTATTAAATCTTACCGCTAATCCTGTAACCTAAAGCCCTGGGCATGTGACTCTGCATAAACTCAGGGCTTGCTCTAAATGCACCCTCCTCATATAACTGTGAGGGAGGATTTTCGATTGATTTAGTGGTTCCTGGATGTTTTTTTTGCATCTGAAGCATTTTTATGAGATTCGAACATTCATACATAAGCATGCCCAACTACAGAGATAAACTGCATCTCCTGGTGATTAATTCCATGTAATAATAATGGCATTAATCAATGCCTGATTGCTATCATATTTTTCAAACCTGCATTCAGTAGATTAATTTCCATACAATCAAAGCACAGAGGTTGTGTTTGATGTGGTTTTAGTGGTACTTTTATTTGGCTTGGGTCCAGTGAAGAGATTACACCTGGCCACGGGCCAAGGTTGTTGACCTCCAGGGAAAAGAAAGGGGGAGATGGGGCAGAGGAAGGATGCCGTGACAAGCTGATGTGGAAAGGAAGTAGGATTTTTATAGCTGTGGATGGGACTGGTTTGTTTAGGTTTGATTAATTGCATAGCAATTGCATGAAAACTCATTCAATTTAGCTTCAGTTATTTACTGATACTAGCTGTTTGGCCGTTAACAATGGCCCCTTATTGTGTGAAGGCTTACTTTGTGATATGTTGACATTAGAACATTTATCCTTAAACCGTTCACAGCAGTGGAGAGCTAATTCAAAACTCCAAACGCAAAACAGACATGCCATTTGTCTCTTAAAGTGAAATATGGCAGACCAGGCTTGGAAAAGCATGCTGCCTTGAGAGAGAACAGGTACCTTAGGAGACATGCGTTCTCTGAAGGCGATGAGAGTGATTTAAAGGCTTGCCGGTTAAAGTCAGAGCCATGGGGTTTGGTTTTAACCGAGGATCCTGCTGACTCTGTGCATCATGGCCCACAAATCTGTACACTCCGCTCTATCTGCATCTGTTGTTAAAATGTGCATTGCTGGTTTTGGCTGAGAGTCACGAAAGGTGAGTGTGTGTGTGTGTGTGTGTGTGTGTGTGTGTGTGTGTGTGTGTGTGTGCAAATTTGTGAATGTTCATGTGCAGGTGTGTGCATGTATGTGTGAGCATATCTGTGAATATTTCTCCTTGTGTGGGTCTGTGTATGTGTGTGTATGTGCATATGTGTAAATCTGTGCTTCAGATTATTCAGATTATATGTGTGTGTGTGTGTGTGTGTGTGTGTGTGTGTGTGTGTGTGTGTGTGTGTGTGTGTGTGTGTGTGTGTGGTAAAGCACATGTGCCAACTAGCAGGCCGAAGGGTTCAGCCGAGGAGTCAAGCACAGGCTCTATCCTCTGGAACGTGATGCTGAAGTTTGTGTGAGCTCCACTGATAGAATCTCTTTAAACAAAGAGCCTTGTTTTCACAGCAGGCGCACCACAAGGCAAAGTCATCAGAAGGCTTTTTACCTCAAGCATTACGCCTCACTTCCTTTTACATTTCTACATTTAGCACTGTATATTTCCAAAGCACAGCAAAACAATTTGTTTCCAAATGCCAAGCTCGACTTAAATAATCAGCTCCATAGCCTGTACTTGTCAGGCTTGTTTGCTCTTGCCTTGTTGGGGGGAGTAAGGGGTGGGTTTGCGATTTCAATACCATTGTAGAGGAAATATTGTCTGAAGTATGATACAACTACAGGAACAGTTTAACACAGACATGATCTAAAAGCTCTGTAGCCCTCTCCGTCATATTTATCATCCTTTTTTATCCAGTTGATCTTTCCCAGCTACCACTAATAGAGTGAAAACATTTCTACAGACCTAAGGCAGAATACTTGATTTAGCAATACTGATATTAAATCAACTGAGAAATTACTGCATGAAGTTTAACTTGATTTGAGGGTAATTGTAGTCCTGTTTTCTGCAAATAGCCTACAAAAAACACATGAGAAGAAGGAATGTATGAGTAAATGCTTTGGCACATCCACTGATTTTCACTAGGCTTACATACAATGTGCCATCACTCCTGGCTGTTCCTGTTATATAGTATTTGAAACATTCAGTTACTGCATGTAGGGCCGAATGTAAGCCGCCAGTCTGACTACAGCTCTGACAGCTGCTTGAAAGCAGGACCATGTAGACCAGTGTTTCCCAGTCCACAGGGACCCACTGCCTATGCTGGCTTGCATTCCAGCTGAACTCTCACTTAGTTTTGATTGAGCTGTTGGCTGAGCCCTGCCCCAGTTCAGTATCACTAGTTGTTCAAATTCTTGTTCTGGGCCCCATTGAACAGCTAATTACTCAGTTACTTACCAATTACCTAATCAATTAAGTTGAATACTTGTCTGTCTAAGTAAATTGTTTAAGGGACTTGCATGAATAGAAGTAACTTACAGAAACATCTCACTTATACAGTTCTGTTAGAGAAAACTATTTCCAACAACCCATATCTGTAACAAAGAACTGACAGCTGACATTTCAGTAAAGTCAAACAGAGACCAGAACTCATTTAACAGCTTGATCAAACCTTATAAATGTAGAGCTCAGCTGGAATGAACCAGCAGACGCAGGGGGTCCCCAGGATTGGGAAACTCTGAAGTATAAACACTGACAGTGTGGATGGCAGGGTCAATTAAGGTTTCTTTGGTGTTCATATTTTTTTGTTCTGTTCTGCTTTGTTTTAATGAATCCCAGCACTATAGGAGGCTGGCATCCTGTTTGTGTGGAATGCCAGATGGGTTCTACATATGCTTGGTTTTTGGTAGCCTGCTGTTCCAGTCCATGGGAGTTCCACTCTCATGCGTGTTATAAAACAACAATCTTCCCCATGACCTTGGGGTCCCTTGGGGTGCCACTGGGCTTCTCAATTACGTCTAAAAAAACAACACGCTGGTCCATCCGACAACAGACGCAACACGGAACCTGTGCAGTCTACACGTGACTCTTGTGGCTAAGTCGGATTGGGGGAAAAGACTGGCATATCTGGAGCAGTCTATTCTAAGTGGGCTCATTTGTACCATTAAAATAATTTCTCAAGAGAGCAATCTGTATTCACACACAGGTGTTTAACCTACATGATCTGCCTTTTCTTCTGTTTGGAATACTTCTGCTATTCCAGTGAGGCAATAAAGCAGGAACCGGATAACCATGTATTCCTCTGTGCTATTCCCTCCTCAACTGTCCTAAATAGTTACCCATGCAACATATTTTATTTAGATTTTTATGAATAGAAAAGTGCATGGAAATGATTGCATTACAGTTCTGTGATGAAGAGAAAGTCAGATCGGATTTCAGCTGATTGAAATAACAAACAAAAGTGCAGCACCATTAGTTGTGTTTCCTTCTATTCTGTTCATCTCTCTTTTGGATTGCTCATAGGGTATTGTACGAACAAAACCTTACTTTACACCCCTGTGCTAAGATAATTTGTGATTTTAGACAATGAGTCTATGCTGGTATGAAAACCAAACTCATCCAAAGCCTCACATGAGGGTTTGCCCACGCTTAAATACATGCTGGGCTCTTGTGTGAGAGGATCTGCATGCGAAAGGGTTTTATATTTACAGACAGTGTTCCACTTAAACTGAATATGACCGCAGATTAGTGAGAAAATTCCACTGCTCTTTCACATCTCTCAGCTTGTCACAAAAACACACAGCAAATTACACACATCAGTCCGCGCAAACACATGCACACAGATGAAAAAGCACCATAACACCGAGTTTAAGACCATGGCAATAAATCCTGATTCACCCAGACATGCCAGACATGGTTGGAGTTAAGGCATGCTAAATTCCCCTTCAATTATCTGCACATTGCTCCTTATGCTTGGGAAATACCATCTTATGCCTTTTTCTTGCTATTGGCCTCAGTAATGTTGGACAGACCTATACCAGTACTGTGTGCTCAGCAACTTCACAGTGCTCACTAAGGATGAGTGTTGTCAGGTGACTTCAGAATCTATCACTGCCAACTCAGGCATGAGAAGTTTCAATGGGGATACAGGAATCTGACTGATGATTTCAGATTCCTCTGTTGACCACTTTTGGCTTAGACATCTATTTATAGTAGCTACATAATGCCAAAGGCACTATCCACTGTTCATTGAAGCAGAGGGTTATTCACATCAGACATTTTTGGGAACTGCACAGTCAGATTGATACATGTTGGGGGGTGCCTCAATTTTTTACGAATTAGTGCCAGCATCTGCCAGTTAGCTAATATTCTAACAAACTCCATGCCGCATTTATTTCAACCAGTCAATCAATCAAATTTTATTTACAATAGTGCATTTTTTCAAACAAGGTTTGTCACAAATCATTGTAGATATAACATAGTGAATTTTTCAGAGGGTATCAAAAAACCACAAGACCCAGGCCAATTGGGAAAAAAATGGCAAATTAATCCCTGACCCTGGGAAAAGGTGGCTGAGAGATTCCTGGAAAATAATAATAGAAAAGATAACATAAGTAATAACGCATAAGGCATCAGCTCATCTCAGCAGTGAATCAGAACAGATCCATTCCACAGCCAGTGAATGGAGCCTACCTGTACTAGGCCAGGAATCCAGCCTGCGCTCATCTGCTTCCATTATATTTTCTGTTGTTTTGCGGACTCCCCTCACTGTCCGTTCACTAATGCCCAGAGAGGGAGGTGAGAATCCTGGGAAAAGGACATCTGACACTGGCTACCGGCCACATCTCTGTGAGCACCCCCCAGCCTGCAGGATTTTCATGTTGGTTCAAGTTTGAAGTGCAAATTCACAAGATCCCATTCTTCCTCTACTTCTCTCCTTATTTTTCTTTTGTAAGTGACTTATGTTTCAGGCAATGAAAAAAAAAAATCACAGGGACAAAGGTTGCATGAGCTGTGCAGCCATGTCTTTGTGTAGTGGGGCTGTCTTGTGTGTGTGTGTGTGTGTGTGTGTGTGTGTGTGTGTGTGTGTGTGTGTGGGGGCGTAGCTATTTAAGTCATGTTGGTGCAGTGGGTCACGTCAGCTCACGATTCTGTGACTTGCGACGATAAGTGGCATGAAATATTTACACCATACGTTTCCAACTGCACATAAAGCAACATCACTTCAGGTCTGCTGCCAATGCCTCTGTGTAATCGCTATGTAACTTTTTTACCATCTGGAGATAAAGTGCTGTATCCTGATTGGCAAGATAAACCTGGAAGTAACAGGCAGTTTAATATTTAGTATCCTGGAATGCATGCAGCAATGCCTTAACCACTTCCCCCTGCTACAGATCCCATTGTCACTGGGGACTACAGGGCAGTGGTTGACACCCTCTGCAACCTGGGAATTAACTACAATAGGCATTTTGACATTTAACGGAGGAAATTATTTCCTGTAAAATAAGCTCTTGTGAATGAGCACCAAATTGCTCTACTGAAGAAGCCACACCCTCTTAATGAATGGCCGTTGTTGTATAGTGGGCAAAAACTGGGGCCAACAATGAGGATGCCAAGTTGCTAAGGACCGTGCCCACATCATTTCTTAGTGCCCAGCCTCGGTCCTTATTAATTTAAGCCAAATGCCTGGTCCTTAGTCACCTTGCCAGCACCAGCCTTCCCATTGAGCATGCATTTCTTATCAGAATGCTCCCTATCCTATTCTGGGGTTACTTACAGATGCCACACTGAAGGCATGGGTCATGCCTGGAGATGGGTCCAGAGCCAACTAGCCTACAGTGCTCACTGACTGGAATTTAGACAAACAATGATTTGTGCATTTACTGTTAACTCAAATTTGACTATGACTATTTTGAATCCATAATCTTTTATTTGTAAAACATTGTTGGACGTCTGCCTCTATTTAACCTATGTGATGCCTTCATAAGCGCAAGGTAAGCATTCTTAACACTGTTAAATGTTAAGGCACTTAACATTACAACTTTACACTTTGCACTTCTTTGCAGGCTATCTTTGAATCATGTTTATCCACAATCCTCCGGGAAGCAGCCTAATCTAATAGACAAAGTAAGTCATCCCCATCTGCTTACCACACTTTCAATGAGACATCCAGAGCATTCAGACACAGCGCGGCTCTTCAGGAAAACAGGCTTCCACTACAACGCCCAACGGTACGGCTTATCAAAACTTCTTTGTTAAATCAGTGAGAGGGGCTGCAGTTGTTTGGCCGGGATCTCTTGTTATTGCTTCTCCTCTGCTTGAGTCATGTTCGGCCAATCGGATTACGCTTTAGATTGACAGGGAGGGACGTCCCTCGCTCGGCGTGCGCTATCTCGCAAGAACAAGCGCTGCGACTCTGAAGGGCTGAGCACACATGCAGGGGGCAGATAGAGCTGACATGGCAGACCCTGTTCTGACGATATGTGAACAGCAACACGGGGCGGGGGGTGTAGGCAGGACTCAGGCTCACCTGGCGCTTCAATACTGCTCACAAGTTCCTGGCGCTTCGTCAATGTTGATGGCCTAAACAACCTCAGTTTTGTATAAGCCTGTTTTGAAGAACACTTTGTGAATATAAAAAGCAGAGGTGCAGCAAAAACACTTCATCCTTGACTTCCCATGAGATCACAGGTTTGCGCTTCTTCAATTGCCATTTAAAGTGCGCACAGACACAGACAAAGGCTGATGCACTTGAATGTGCTTGAACTTGATAAAGACAGTTTTAACCAGTGCCTTCATATTAAGGGATCTGACTTATCTTAGGAACTCTCAAAACCTAACAGCACAAGTGCCAAAGACAGTTGCTGCAAAATGACTGTACTTTTATTCAATATGAAACCGAGTATTGTGATGACAAGGGGCATGCCAACATGAAGGAAGAACCGCCGTGCTCCACATAAAGTAACACCGCGCATCACTTTGGCTTTTATCACATCAGGCTTGATCATTATGAATTGTGCCTTTTTCCACAGTCAAAACAAACAAGGCATCATCAGATTTGGCTCAGCTCCTTCCAGCGCTCCAGTGACATTTTCAATGTAATAATATTTTTATGAGTTATCTGCCACCTGTACCTAATGTACAGCACAAGTGTACTATTTTAGCTTCCCCAGGGAATATGATCCCTTGAATCTATCGGTCTCCCTTTAATATCCCAGCCCGCGGGACTTGTGGGAGTGACCCCGTGTGTCCTTCTCAGAGACATCGATACTTGTTTTTAGAAACATGTTCTTGAAGTCAGTTGTGATGACATGCGTATGATTACTCAGAGGGGTCAAGGAGCAGGGAAGAAATGCTTTCAAGTTGCTATCGAACAGTGTAGGCCACCGGTTTAAACTGGACCTGAAAGTCTGAGCAATTCTGAAAGATCACTTATGTTAGTCTTGCTAACACCTACCTGAGCTAATGAACTGAGGAAATAAGAGGGTTGATGATTCATTATTGATTGTAAAAGGTTACATGAAGTAATGCATAAATTAAATCAATTAATTATGAAAGGGACAGTGACGCCATTTGACACCTGTAAAGATAGATGCATTTACAGCAGCTAACTAAACTAAATTACTACTTATGTTATAATTAGTATTATCCAAGCAATGAATTGTTTTAAATGGTAAATGGTGGTACACTTTATTAATCCCCGTGGGGGAAATTCGAGTTCTGCATTTGTGCAGCGCCCGGGGACCAACTCCAGTTCTTTTGTCATTGCCTTGGTCAAGGGCATTGACAGGAGTATTAACCTTAACATGCATGTCTTTTTAATGTTTAATGTCTTGTCATGCCCTAGAAAAGGTTCATAATATTTCACAGCACATTAACAACAGCTAAACTAAATACACACAAACATCTCTTGTTGTTCTGCTCCTCTGAAATGCAGTATTATATTACAGCAGTCACAGCTGTAATTAAGCTGACAACATTGCATTTTGGTGACAACATTTATAAGATGTACTTGACTTTAACCCCGAACTTATAATCATGGTTAGCAGGAGATGGTGCAAGCTGTCAGGAGGCCACGCAGAAAGTATTGCATATTTTAGCGACGTCAGGGAAAAAAAAGTTTTTCTTGGAACAGAAATGCGCGATTGGTAATTTTGGCGCGCCTCCAGTTTGATGAAGATCGCACACAGTGATATCACAGACCTGCTGTTAGAAGTGGTTCCGCTACCCTCTCTCGAATTAAATGATCCACCCTCGGCCTGCGCTGGCCCTTGACCTTGCATATCATCATCTGTTATTGATCATCTCACTGCCGTGCCATCCAGGCCGAACATATTTTTCACATGAGTTACAGTCACAGCGGATTTTTTTTGAACGCCTGATAAATCATGTGATTCTACCTTTACCTGGGCCTTCATCTGTTAACCATCTTCATCAGTTATGGTTCTGTTTAATTGCCATCATATCCCAAAATACTGTAAAATGCAGATGACCTAAGAGCAACATAGTTTGTTTTAGCACACGTGTAGCATAGTGGTAAGGAGCAGGGTTTGTAACTGAAAGTTTGCTGGTTCAGTTCCATACTGGGGCACTGCTGCCGTACCCTTGGACAAGGTACTTAAATCAGAATTGCATCAGGAAATATCCAGCTTTATAAATGGATAAAGTAAAAATTGTAGCCTATGTAAGTCACACTGGATAAGACCGTCTGCTAAATGACAGTAGTGCAGTGTAATATGGTTAACCTATAGCCTTAAGGACTCAGGTGGTCCCTGAAATGAATCTGACGGAACTGGGTTGTTGGATTGGGTTAGTACTACAATTTAAACATTTTAGTGTTTTATTGTTTTATTATGTTATTGTTAGATGCTGGAATTTGTGTAAAGTGCTGTTACCGCTTAGACTGATACAAGGGTGCTCCTGAACATGCAATGTTCTGGTTATTCCAGAATTTTTCCAGCATTTTTACTGTGGAACTAATACTGGTAATTCATACAAGTAAATTCTGGCTCCTACTCTGGGTCAGATTGGCTATGCCTGTTTTTTTTTTTAGGATCATGCTGCAATCGTTTTATCATGGTAGATTAGAATGTCTGATTGAATCATTGTGAATGTAATTCACTTTTTTATGCAGGAAACGTAACTTCGGTTTTACTGCATCGCTATGACTTTAAGAGGGCCCTCACATGTATACACCTGCCCAGGTGCTCAGCTTTGTGTCCCTGAATTCAACTTCTGAGGCAAGCTGTCGACAGCCTTTGTTTATGAGGCTGAATTCTTCCACAAACATTTCTGTGTGTCCACTCAGCAAAAAAATTCCCACACTGGACTGGAATTCCTGTTTTGGATTTTAGCCACTTTTTCAGTGTCACATTTCTTAAGCGAGCGGCTCAATCTGGAATTCGGTGTCAGATTCTCACAGACTGGCATCAGTAGGAGCCGGCTGGTGGGGGGGTTTGGGGGAGGGGCTGGGGTCAGTGAAATATCGCTGTGCCATCGTGCAAATTAAAATGCCAAGCAGCCCTGGGTCCGACCCCAACCCTTGAGTGGCGTGTCACCTGTCAAAATCTCCCATGAGCCCTGCTTTCGATTAGAGTGTGACTAAGAGCTCCATTAAACGCAATTATTCACACTTAAACATGCAGTCCCTCAGAGTGAGCGGAGCTCCTTTAAGCATGCACAAGAAAGTTGCAAAGAAATTTTCCTGCATGAACCCATGAGTTTTTTTTTTTCTGTAGATTTCACTTTGCCATAAAATACCTTGGCCCCACTGCCACCCACCTGTGGAACAGCACTTAAAAAATATCCTGAGCCTCTATCCCTGAGGCTCAAGGGGATACAGCTTGCCTGTCAGTTTCCATGAACACGTGCCAGCATTTAAAAAATAAACAAGGGCTGCAGGCTTGTTAAAAAGGAGCAGAGTTTTGATAGTGAGCTGTGTAAAATGCAAGCCTCACAGACTCAGAGGCGAAGAAAATACGGGACAAAACTCCTTGTTTATGTTTCGTTTGGCAAACTGCAGCATGAGAAACTATGACAAACTTGACATCATAAACATCTTCCGATTCCCTGAGTGCACAGAACTCGCAAAGCCCTGAAAGTCATTTTCATTCCATAGCGAGAAACAAATTATTTGCATTGCAAGAAAAGTCCATGCATGTCTTAATCATTTACCAAGACAGGTCTCAGGTTTGAAAACTTTAAAACCTACACACAGAAGTGTCAGAGCACACAGACTCTAGCAAATGAAGTCTTAGTGAGTGAGAGAAAGAGAGGGAGAGGAACCAGTAGTGACTGTATTGTCTGGGCTTACCTGGAAAAAAAGCACTCCTTATCCCAGAGTCACTGCACTCCTGGCTGCAGCTGTATGTGTGCCTGTGCTCATCTCCAGCGCTCTGTGGGAGTGTTTATTCGTGTGTGCGCGTGTGTCGGTGTGTGACAGTAGGCTGGGCGGCCGCCTGTTCGCTCCTGATAGCGGAGCGTCTCAGCTGAGAGGCTCCAGGAGGTAGAAATGACACATGATTCCAAGAACCAGCTTTTGCACAGAAAGAAAAAACAGAAGAAGAAAAAAAATGAGGCCGGACTCATCAAATGCTGCTCGTGCTCCACATACCCGGTGAACTCTCTCTCCTTCTCTCTCTCCCCCTCTCTCCCCTCCTCCCTCTCTCCCCCAAACTCAGATCTCCTCGTCTTCCCCTGCACTTCCTTTATTTTCCAAACACACCATATGACTCCATCGTACACATACATTCTCTCTCTCTCTCTCTCTCTCTCTCTCTCTCTCTCTCTCTCTCTCTCTCTCTCTCTCTCACTTTTCTTCAACTTCCTTTCCACAGACGTTCTCCTTTTTCTCTTTGTTTCTCGCACTGGTCCAGAGTCAAGTTAGAGCTGTGAATTAGAGGTCCCCAGGCCCCCGCCCTCCCCCCATTTTGCAGTTACACAGCCAAAGTGAAATTAACAGTGTGTCGTCTGCCTTGGTGTCTGCCTCACTGCTCGCTGCCCTTCTGTGTCAGTGTGCTTCTGCATCACAAGGCGTTCTTTCCAGAGAAAAGACGCCAGAAAAACAGCACTGTCCTCAGAAGAGAGACAGTGAAACTGTCATTTTGAAATTGGGCTTGGCGATTGTATTTCTCTCTATTTACTCTCTTTTTTCTCTCTATTTTCTCTCTATCTGTCCCTCCTCTACAGAACTGCAAGTTTCTCTCTCTCCCTCCCTCTCTGTCTTTCTGCCTCATTCTCTCTCTTTCTCTCTCGCTCTCTCTCTGTCTGTCTTTTTCTGGGTTTCCCCCACCTACATTTGTCAACACTAAGGAGTAATGTGGAAACTCCTGGCCTCCCCCAATTCCACCAAGTCATGCGGAGACAGATAACGCATTACAGAAGCGTGTGCATCCTGTCAGCTTTACTGCACAGACGCCCTCCTCACTGCCCCCCCCCCCCCACTCCCCATCTGTTCAGAAAGGTGCAGGAAGAGGGGAAGGAGAATGCCAGCTGCGGCAGGTGGAGATGTTTCAGCAGCGTTTACGCACCTCTTTTCCCTCGTCATCACCTGCCGTACAGCTGCCTCAAGCGAGAGGTCATAGGAAGGAATGCACCAGCCTTTGAGTGGTCATGTAAACTATCACATTCAGATTTTTACTGCTGTTTCCTTTTTTTCTTTAGAGAAAAAAATGAAACAATTTCATCTTATTCTCCTAAAACACATTTTGACTTATGTTAAAACAGCATTTTGGACATGAATAATTTCTGTTTTGCGTCAATGTTTCTAATCCAAGGTTCTTGCTAGCTGTCTCTGAGAGGTAAAAAGGCTTTTAGTAAATAAGACAGCTCACAGCGCAATATCTGGGGACTATAAATATACTGTTGAGCAATACAACCTTTTAAGCAGGGACACTCAAAAAGAGTAAACGATTTTCAACAGGAACCGGAATATTTCAAATAGCTCTAAAATGCATGACTGTCCAAACCGCACAAGTTCTAATCTGTAACTTGAACAAACAAACCTAAAGGGAATGCAGCAAACAAACATTCAGAAACATGTGGGGAATAAAAAGCTTTAAACAATTGCTCTGTTCACATTGCAACATGCAAGAATAATTGACTAATTTAGTGCTGCCACAAAGCGGTTTGCCCTGAACTGTAATAGACATATTTAATGAGGTGTTGTATTCTTCAGTACACAACATTTCTTTCTTTTTTTAGTTCAGCTTGATTTAAAACCAAAATTTTATGTGAGAAACAAAAAGAAAAACTTCCTGAAAGTAATGGTTGGTAATATAATGGCAAACAGCTGTACTAGAACTTGTACATATTTAGTGGTACTTCTTACCTTATGGGGGAAGGGGGCCATACAGCCATGAATAATAGATCTTGGTCAGTCAGTGTTCAGAGTCCATGTCAATCTTTTTTGAGCTACAGAGGGCATGACTGAGGTATCTGGGTACAACGATTGGCAATATGTAGTCAATGCCTGGGTTGAGGAGGAGGACATGGCATTTTTAAGCATCCCACTCAAAAGGGAAAGCTGGGGACAGTTTGCCCCTTACTTACACAAAGCTTTGGGTTTGACACCAGAGAATTCAACAGACTCCATTTAGGATTCCCTAACTAAATGCTTGAGAATTTTCTTGAGTCCCTCCCAATGGATAATATCAAAGGCCTGTCTCAGGTCTACACAGCCTGCACAAAGTGGTTTCCTGTATTTAAGCCTTACTTCTGTAAGTGAACCGAGTGCTAGGGATTTTGTCTGCGGCTGACAGTGGCGTTAAGCCACTTTATTGACTTGGCTGCCTTCAAAGGAGGGTGGCGTATCCAGGCCAGGATTAAATGTTCAGAATATTTGCATTCGTTGCTTAGCAATTTATTCTTCTGAAGTTGTATCTTTTATCCCTTTGTGTTTCCATAATGGTAGGATTATAGAAAAAAACAAAAACTTCAGGTGCGCTTGTTTAAGTCTTTATTAGTGTGAATAGAGAGCGTAGGTGTTGGGCACTAGGGTGTCAGTAGGTCAGGGAGAGTGCTGTCTGGACCTGGCTCTGGCCTGGACATTGGATTTTACAGCAGCCAGTGAGGAAGCGTCAGCTGAGGTGCTTGGGAGAGTGATTTCCCAAATGGTTATTGAGAGTAAACATGAAAGGTGCTCATGTCTATTTAACAGAGTTGAGATGCCATCATTTTATCAGTCAAGTTGATTTTCAGTTGTGTAAGCCATCCATTCCTTTTACAATTGGGTATTGTGCCAGCTGCAGTTATATCCTCAAACTATTTCTGGGTGGCTTAAATCAGGTCTTGAATGTTATCATAATATTCTGTCTGCTTCTTTATGGTTTTCCTGATGCAAGCCGTTAATAGAGACCCTTTGAATCATTTTGTTGTGCAGTGAGCATTGTGCTGTACTTGATTTAAAGAAAAGACATTTTACTATCATGATTGTCATCCTTCCGATAACCGTTAGTTACTGCCAGACCCAGTGCAATAAACTGCTGATTCAACAATTCAGGAAAAAAAACATTACAGATGCCCCATTGAAAAAAAAAAAACACTACTAGAGAAAGAATACCATCAAATGTGATTATTTAGATATACAGTATTGTCCAGAATAAGTTACTTAAATAATCCCAGTCTGAACCTATTTCTCCGGTAGAAACATCCAATCTAAATGAAACATTAGAAGCCATTACACTTATAGCCTGCTGTGTAGCAGTGGTAAGGAGCAGGGTTCAAAAGCAATAGGTTGCTAGTTCAATTCCTCGCTAGGGCACTGCTGCTGTACCCTTGGGCGAGGTACTTATCCCAGAATTACCTCAGTAAGCTGTATAAATGGATAACAAGTAGTAATTGTAAGCTTTGCAAGTCACTCTGGATAAGAATATCTGCTAAATGATAGTAATGTAATATAACAGTCATTCTAACATATCCCCACAAAGCAATTCTTAAATTGAGATTTGCTTTCATTGAGTGGAATATAAGACAGCAGTTTAAAACAAATAATACCAATAAACTAAATGACCCAGCAATAAACATATAGTCTGTAAGGGATACTGCCTGAATACAATTTTTGTTTGTTCCAATTTTGAGTCAGTAGTTGCATTGTGACTGTTCTCCTCACAATGTCTGTAGCACTGCCTGAATGGATTTCTTAGAATGTTGTAACACCACCCTCTGCTGATATTTAAGTGCAACTGACAGAATTTGTCTTTTATAATTCCATCACCATCAAACAAGATGAAAACGTACAGGTAAGTCTTCCAGGTAATGACAGACCTCCGTTACAAAATTAAAACGCACAATTTCTAGTCATCAGCCTGACTTCCAGTAAACAGGTAATTGATTTATTTCAGTGTCTGAGCAAAATGAATGCCAAAGCACACTAACACTGAAGGTGTCAACTCAAATAAAGCTGGGACGAAATTCATGAGTTTATAATAGATACATTTGAAAATAATGCCCGATAAGACAGAACAGTAATTCAAGACTGCAACAGTTTTATCTTACAACTTCCTTTTGAAAACATACATGTAACCCATGCTATCAAAAAGAATTTAAAGTGTAGTTATTAGAAGTAGCAGTGCTGACATACCACTTGTCCCAACTTGTTGGGATATACTGGAATCTGACTATTGAATTGATTAAATGCATTTAACTTAAATTAATAATCAAGAGTGACTGTAGGTGCTTCAAATGATACTATTATGCATATGTGGGCAGCAGTGTAGCGTAATGTTAAGGAGCAGGGCTTGTAACCAAAAGGTTGCTGGTTTGATTCCCTGCTGGGGTACTGCTGCTTTACCCTTTGTAAAGTAAATTGCATCAGTAAATATCCAGATCTAAATGGATAAAATTGTAAGCTGCTCTGGAAAAGAGTGTCTGCTAAATGACAGTAATGTATATGTGACCTCCTCATAAGGACTCTCTGCATCAGCAAACCCGCACTGAATAACACAGCTTCTGGAGCATCGCTACCCAGCGTACTTCCATGCATAGGCGTCATTTACGCTGGGGACGCTGGGGACATGTCCCCGCCCCTTTTTGTCGTGGCCCATTTCGTGAGGTCCCCACCACTTTTTAAGGTGTGAACACGTCGAACCCGTCGTTGTCCCCAGCACTTTTCAAAACAAACTGACGCCCATGCTTCCATGCATTCACTCATCTGCAGAGCCTGAAAACATCCACCAAGCCAGAAGCGCCATCAACTCACAAAAACAACGCATTAACAGACCTCCAACACACCACAGTGTGGAACAGCAGAGTGTGCCAGCTCTTTCCCCCATTGGTGCAGGGTTTGGTGGACTCGTTAGGACTCCAGCAGTGGATGAGAGAAGCGAGGGACTGGGAGTTTGGAGGGAGACTGTAGCGGAGCCTCCTGCCAAAGCGCTTCTCTGGGCTGAAGGCCAGCAAAGAGAGGGAAAACGCGGCTGGAGAGAAAAGCAGGCAGAAAGACACAGAGGTTTCTGATGCAGCACTGAACAGCTGCTTGTTTGCTCTCGCTCATACTGGGCAGAATATAACAATCATCATAACTACATATTTATTTTACTTTGTTGACTACACTTGAAACTATTTTTTTTTCATGTGAAACCTTTTTTACATGTCACAATTACAACACAATTACAACACAAATATCTCCTTTAAAAAAACAGAACTGACATTCTTCTGCATAATACAGTAAGTAAAATAGACCTCAGAAATTACCAGTGATGAAATGAATGCATAAAAAACAATTCAATACAAAACACTAATTTCAAATTAACCATGATTTCCTTGTTAATCATATTTCAGAGAACAACATCAATTCAGCAATTTCATTATTTTCAGATCAATATTTTGATATCCTCCAAATTGGATTTCAGGGATAGGTGAATAGTTTGTAATTAGTATTCGTTACTCTTGTAATTATTATGTGCTGTATGCACATTCTGTTACAGGTAACACATGTTTGTGGTTAGTGTAATACTCTTGCTATACCCTAAACCTAACTTAAACCGCAACCTTTTTTGTACTTTCTCTAGTTATGTAAAGGAAATATGTAATTACTTAAGTGTCAATTTAATATTTGTGATTTTTTTTCAGCTTTTGGTGTCAACAATTATCCTGTTTACAGTATTTTTCCCCTACTTGTAACAAATGCTAATGTAAATCATGATATTGTTCATCAGTATCTCCCACAACACACTTGTTAACCATGCTTTGAAAGAGAGGTAGATGCAGAGAGATCCTGTCTATCACTGACAGATTTTTTTGTCATGTTGGGGGAATCTGTGACAGACACTGCAGAAATGTTTTTCATCGACATGCTTTATCTACCCAGTCAATATAACACATCAGTAGTCCTTACAAAAATAAAATAAACACTGTGTTTGCCTGACGTTTGCCCTTGGCACTCTACCTTGGTTCTCTGAAGGGGAGAGAGTCTGAGATTTCTTAATATTAATACTATAGACAGTGAAACAATTAAATTACAGGAAAAGAATACTATACCATACATGGTATGGTACATACATATGCTATGGTTTTAAAAGTAATCAGAGATCTTCCAGAGACAGCAGTAGAATTTTTTCCTCACTTCGAGATGGAATTCAGCTAGCTGATTTTTGACTGATAAGGAAGAACCTTTTCTTAGTAATTTTATGTAATTTTAATTTTGTTAATTAGGTAATTTTATGTAATTTTATGTAATTATGTAAAATGTTAATTTCATTATGAACGATTCTAGTTTTAGCTATGGCTGGTTCTATTAAAACGAACCCTCTCAAATTCCCTCGTAGTGTTTTTGTATACTCAGTGTCTATGCTTACCCATCATTTCAGAATGGCAGCCTTCAGACTTTCTGGTAAAAATGGGAAATTATATAAATGTATATTCTGAACCTTTCAGTCATATTAGAAGTTTTGTTTTTTATCCTGTCAAGAAATGCGTGTAAATAGATTAAGTACAACAAATGAAGAAATTAATTGCAACTACAAAATTACACAACAGTGCAATACAAGTATTTTTAACCTGCTGTTGGGGAACACTGTGAGTCTTCCATTTACCTATATGCCTACTACAGCACAAAAATTGCTGGTATAGTAAATAATCAAAGAATTATATAAACCATTTAAACAAATAATATAAAGCAAGTACAATGTTATTTAAATTCTTCAAAAAATACCAAAATAACATCAAATGAAAAACTTTTTCTCAGCCCCTAAAACAGCTCCGCTTTTCAAGCTCAGTATTCATAATCCCTCAAAGCACAGACGACTGATAAGAGACGAGCAAAAATCAACAAACCAGACTTTTACATCTGTCTTCATACTGCAGAGCGGGCAAATATGAAATGCAAACACGCTGTCCTATACGTGTCAGCATCTCATTGTCAAATGACTCCAAACATGCACTTTTCAGAAGATTCTTAGCTGTGGGAAGTCTGCATAGGGAAGCACATCCAAAGAGCCTGAATTTAATTCAGCTCCCCACATGACATTATTCAGACACAGGTATGTAATTTAAGGACACATTCATTACAGTTTGTTTAATAAACCATCCTTAAATCAAAAGTATACAAATAAAACAGGCTGAATGTGGAATTTGGACCCCTGGGTGATGCATAGAATAATGGAACTGTTTGGGGTCTGTGCTGGTTGATACATCCTAGATTAGTGCCAAAGAATATTGAAGAAAAAAAAATGCTAACACGAATGCCAAGTGTTGAAAGGAAAGGTTGCAAGTGGATAGAGGATGCATTCAGTAATTGAAGTGTTTAGCTAGCAAAGCATTAAGAAAATACATAATCCTAAATGAAGCAACTATGTTGATAAAATAAGTCACCCTTACTTTCTGGTAATCTGACAGAGTGGGGGACAGCAGTGTTTCTAAGGCTAATTCACCGTCTAGAAAACAATCAGAACAAAGAAAGAGACACCCAATTAATGGTGATAATGGGTCTTATTACACTCAAAATAAAGCTGTACGCAGGCATGAGTGGCTCATTAGGTTGGAGCTTATCCTGTTTTCTGCAGCGTGAAGCAGATTAATGTTCAAAACGTCAGTCTATTACAAGGCCATTACCCTAGTCCGTTTGTTCCACGCACGAAGGTAATGGGTGACATTGTCAGAAGCTTTGGTTTAACTCTGAACAACAGCGTATGACATTTAACGAGTGGTTATGTTTGAACACACTCAACATAGTGGTGAACTGGGTTCAACAGACATTGTTTAAAAAATTTTTCCCTTTCCACCTATTTTTGGAATATCCAATTGTTTATTAGGCTCATTTCAGTGTAACAAGGTCTGCAGTTGTACGGGACCACTGAAATGAGACAAATGCAATTTTCTGATACACTCACATACAACAAACAAATATTTTTCATACTACACATCCCAAAGGGGACCACAGTGAGGTGGATGCCAGTTGGAGGTTAGATACCACTCCCCTTACTCACAGGTGACTGATGAATTACAGGGTGCCTTAAAGCAGTGAGATGAGGAACCCCTACCAACATACCCACCCCCTACCCCAGAATGGGATGGTGTGGTCATGATATAGCACATGTTCATTTTACAAGCAGAGGCTGTACAACTAGCTGTCACCACTTACAGCAGTATTAAGATGCAATCTAGATCACTTAGTGATATGGTTACCTTTGCAAAATATCCTTGAAATCAGTCCCCCTGCCTTTTTTTTCCAAAGTTCACTGCATTGTATGAATGACATCTCTCTATACTCTCTATAAAAGTGCAGCATACATACATCTGAGCATTTTGCTTTTATGAAAAGTGGATTTGCTCTGTACGTACTGACTCATACATTTTTGGAAATGATAAGTGAATTCATGAAGTGCAGCCTCAGGACATTCCATTTAACCTCACCACTTGTCATAGAATCAAAGTTTCAAGACTCACCTAGCTGACACAGAAGATGCCATCTCTGAGTGCTCTATAAACAGCCCAGCAACCCCTCACAGAGTCTGCTTTTAGCCATTTCGAGAAATCCTCACAAATCTCACTGTCTGACAAATAGGTTCTGAGAGTGAAATTCCTGTTTTTGATCAATACTTTTGTCAAAGAATAAGGGATGGCTGGCTGAAAGGGCAAATGAGGTGTCATACTACCTGCTCCAAATGGTAAAGGTCAGGAGATAGTGTGGAAGCTCCAAGCGATGATCTGTCCTCTGCGTCCATCCTGAGTCTCGGCGAGTTTTATATGATGGTTTTCCCAGCACTTCATTCAAAAGCATGTGTGTGGTGATGGAACATGCTAGAAGAAGACGTGCCGTGGCAGGTGAGAGGTAGTCAACATCTCAACACATTTCCCATTTAATTTATTCTGTTCATGGCTTGTCGATTTTCAGAGCTGAACTGTTTGTGGATTTGTATATGATTTGTATATGGTGTCCAACCAATCATTGTCATTTATCAAAAAATCTGTGAACAGTCTGGCTGCAAAACAGCAAGGATGCTATAATTTGGGAGGCTAAAATATTTGCAAAGTGAAAGCTCTGAAAATTGACAGAAATGTATTCTAGGTTCACAGACAATGAGTTTATTTCATGCTGCTGGAAAACAAGTGTACTCCGTATTTGTTTATGCAATTTAGAGGATATTACCTTTTTTTCTAGAGCAGAGGGGAGTATCTTGTTTTGGCAAGCTTGTCACCACCCCAAATGCATATGCAAATCAAAGACACAAGAGAATTATAATGAAATGCAAATCGCACACAGCTTTGTGTGTATGCATGTGTATGTGAGTGTGTGGAGTGTAGCTTTGGGTCTCAGTTTTTGTATTATTAACACTATTATTTCACTAACTGAATACCAGATCATAAAGCTGAATTTAAAATAATTAATAACTATTTTATTACCTAGGTTCAAAAATACTGTAGTTGCATTTCATAATATCTGCCTTGGAAGATGTTAACTTTTGATTAAAAAAATGCTTAAAATTCTAAAATTGCTAAATGCTAAAAAATGCTAATACTTTTGAGAAAAATCATAGAGGGTAATTATAGAGACATTAGGGCATATAAGTGCTTCCCCGAGTCTTAGTGTGAGTGATCAGAATGCCGTTGTGGACACAAAAAGCTCTTGATGCTTTATACAATTATATTGAGTATGTTAATGATAAAGCCTACAACAAACTTTAACACTTATAATAATACCTTGCATCTACCCGAGAATGCACCATGCATGATAAAGCAATTGTATGTGCTTCGTGTTAGCAGTACTAGTCAGAACATTGAGAGTGCACAGCAAAATGATCATTGTTTACTTTATCTGAAATCATTTTCATGCAGTCTTACTTCAAATCAACTTGAAAATGTATTATAGATAATACACAAGTCATACTTATTTCCACCAAATATTCACATTTTCTTTGCTCTCCACCTACTGAAGACCACAGAGCGAAAGAGAAGGGTTTCGAGATCAGTATGGATAGCATGATTGAAACTTAACTTTTGCAGAGTCCATAGTAGCTGCTCCTCAGAGGAGTTACTGGATGGTGTTTGACAGAGGAAGATTACATTATTGTCATTGAGCAGACACTCTTACTTTGAGCAACTTACATACAGTATGTTACAATTTTTCATCCATTAATACAGCTGGATATTTTCTGATGCAACTGTGGGTTAAGTACCTTGCTGCAGTGCCCTGGTGGGTAATCGAACCAGCAATCTTTTGGGTACAAACCTTGCTCTTCGCCACTACACCACACTGCTGTCCATATTGTGTGAATATTGTGAAGCAAATGCCTCTTTTGACAATATTACTTCACTTTCATAGTATAATATCTTAAAGTACTCTGTTCAACTTCCGGGTTCTGCTCAAGGTTTCTTCCTATTAGGGAGTTTTTCCTTGCCACTGTTGCCTTAGGCTTGCTCACAGGGGGTCTCAGGCCTGGGATCATTGTAAAGCTGCTTTGTGACAACTTGTGTTGTAAAAAGTGCTATATAAATAAAAATGAATTGAATTGAATTGAATTAATTAAATAAATCATATTTTACTCAAACTGTACCCCAGGCCCTGCTATATGGGGGTGCTTAGGGGTGCATTGAACCCCCAGATGGACCTCAGTGTACCCCCAGTTGTCTCATTATATCCTGATCTGCATAGTATTTATGACTTTTTGTGCACCCCGTGGATTGCAGTTGCACCCCTCTGTATTTCCTCCTGGCGCCTGCTGTACCCTATCCTAGGAAAATCCTGGAGCACCCCAGCGCATTGCAGGAAAATGGTGGTGTGTCAGACTACAGGTGTGACTATAGGTGATTTCTGGTCTGAAGAAAATAACATGAGAACATTGCAGTGGCCAGCAGAGAGCCCTGACCTCAACCTGAGAGAGCATCTTTGGGATGAACTGGAGCACAAATTTAGGGCAAGGCCAAGATGGCCCTCTTCAGCAGTGTAGCTTACTGATGCTTTACAGGAGGAGTAGAGCACAAAATAACCACCTTTCTATCAGAAATTAGTACACCATCTTCACATTGAAGCAGCCATTAAGGCCAAAAGCAGGCCAACATGCTATTTGTTTTTTTTTTTTAGAAAAAAAAAGACATTTTTTATTCATAACTACCTATGTCCCAGGACTTTTGGTTGGCTAGTGTATATATTGTGGTGATAAACATTAATCAATGTTCAGTCTTTAACACACATCACCACTGAGCACACATGGATGGATCCACATTCCATAATTAGCTCTATACTAAGCGTGCAGTCATTCATTTGAATTCAATTAAAGTCAATTGTTTACAGTAGGTCCAGTTAGCTAGGCAACCAGCCCATGTTGTACAGAAAGGCATGCAATAAGTAGTTTATTTGCTATTGCCATTGCTCTACTCTCTGCAAGTTTCTGTGCGTTTTGTCCACATTTTAGACTTCATTAGTAATCCCTAATTTATATATTTTTCTGCAAAAAAATATACAGTATTTCTAAATGATTACTGCATTTCAGAGGCTTCATTATCAATGACCGTCAGAGGTAGACAGCAAATACGTATTCTCTCAAACCTCTCCAAAAGCATCTAATAAGTGGCACAAGTATTGAATTAATCAGCCTACACTTTGAAAATCTAGTGATTAACTCCCTCTGAACAAGCAGCGTGAATGCTATATTTGTGAGGAAAGGCAAGCCTGCAAAAACTCTAATTGGATGCAAATTTATGACCCATCTGTAGGCTTGTGTGTTTTGTAAAAAGCGTTTGAGCAATGCGTTGACAGATTACTCCCACAACGTTAGATGTTGTGATTTATGTTCCATTTCAACCTTGTCATTAGTACTGAACAGGGCTGTTGACTCGAGCCATCTGACCTGGACCTGAATGTGACTCCGATGAAAATTCGATGACTCATGAATTGACTTAACTGTGACTCAACACATCTTTATCAAAGGCTTGACTTGACTCTTTCCTTGATATAACAAGGAAATTTTATTTAAAATTTCTATTTTAAACAAGGTTGATTTTTTAAATTACTGTTGGCTTGTTTCATTCACTTCTGTCTGTTCTGTAGTCCATTCCATATTGCAGTTTTTTGCATGCAATGGATACCATTTAGATTCAGCTTAAATAAGAGTGGTAAAGTCAGCTTGTGTGGAGTCCACTGTTTCATATTGCTTCTTACCTTTTGATTGCCATTTCAAAGACTGGTATTGATAAACCAATACCAACCAACATATTTCAAAAGTCCTGGCTTCACAGACTCAAATCAAGGGAGTTTT
Organism: Megalops atlanticus; assembly: GCA_019176425.1. NCBI lineage: Eukaryota > Metazoa > Chordata > Actinopteri > Elopiformes > Megalopidae > Megalops > Megalops atlanticus. The sequence goes on along the minus strand of CM032879.1, from coordinate 34,363,373 downwards.
TTGTCAGTCTCCAATGATGGCCATATAAAATACATGCCAGTTAATATAGGCAGCTGGATATATAGTGCGCCCTCACCTGTTGAGAGAGTGACAAATTTGTTTCCATCATACAATGTATGTGACTGAACAACATGTCTTCCCGTGACAATTAGGTGCCACATTGGACTCTCAATTACCAGCACTGTCTTGATTGAGTTCGCTAGCCAGTTATCCAGCTTAATTCAGTTTTCCAACTACCACTTCCAGATTTCTTTTTACTCTCCAATAAACAAAAAATGGAATGAAAATGTTTTGTTGTGCATGGGCCTGTGTGAACAGGCCAAACAAAGACTGTATTATAGTGCACCACTTACCTCGACCCTGAAAGAATCATTTTGGAGGTGGTTAAAAATACAATCTATCTCCTGTACACACAAGCTAGTCCAACAGTTTGTCCTGTACTCTGGAGGCTTCTGTATTTTGTTGCATGTGCAAGGTCTATTAATCAACCATCTGTAGAAATACTTAATGAGCTTTGGAAAGTTTGTAGAAATATACATGTTATTAGAATGTGTGAGTGTGATATTGCTTATGTAGACAGGTAATGCTTTCAACTTCAAACTAGAGCATGTGCCTGAGCATGTCGATGGGGACAGTGGACAGTCTGTATACGACCCGAGACTGCCAATGATACGAGCAAATATACAGTAAGCACTGATTAAAACCTTAATCTGACCAATCGGCTTAGCTAGCTTTTGGCTGTGGTTAGAAGCACACTTTGAAACTGAAGCAAATCAGGGGAATTTAATCCCTTTACCAAGTATGCATTGCCTGCTCGTTGATCAATGATTCTCAATGGGAAATTAAGTGAGTAAACTCTAAACCACTACAGAATTATTTGTAAATGGTAATTGTGACCATTTACACAATACTACAGCCCCGGTGCTGTTGGCATCACCAGAAGTCTTATGTTTCACCGAGCGGAGCTGAATAAGATGGTGTCAACCTGACCTCACCTTGACATGAAACTCATTAGGTGCAGTCATCTCAAGTGCAGCAATACACACCAGAACAAAAGAGTCTTCTGATTGCTCCTAAAACTAGTACATCAGATGTTTTTTTGTTTTCCATAAAAATACATTTCAATGGAATGCCAGTTTATGATTTGAAGGATGATGTGCTAACCCTGAAAAGGCAAGGAAAAATGCATGTGCTTTCAGGTATGGTTGAAAGCAAGGGTGGATGAACTAAGCTTGGATGCAGAATGGAACACTGCCATAATCAGGTAGGTAGAAATGGATGGATGATTTTGTGGGGTAAAGACTGGCTGAATGCCTGGCTGACTGACTGAATGGATGGAACCAGGATGAAATACCAGTTTGTTGCCCTTGACTACAATGTGTATTCATTTGTGTAGTCTATGGAACCTATGAGTGTGCCACTGCTCTTTGGCAAGATTGGTTTGTAATCACTGTAGAGGAAGTGGACCCCATGATCTGGAAAGGGTACCTGCAAGTTGTAGACAACCTGTGGCTGGCCCTGTTCATTCAAAGCCTATCTTCTGATGTTCATAATGTGGGTGCAGGGTCCTATTAATCTCCAGCTAAGAGAAATGCTGGTATCCACTGAAAAGTAGTTACATCTCTATTTCCTATGGGTAGACAATTAAGAAGGCAGACTATAAATGATACATTTCCATGGATTTACAATAAATGTTTCGAAAAGTTTACTGTAAGGGTTGTCAACTATAAAGACCGTTGCATGATTTTAATTGTTTGGTAAACTGCCAATTCCACGTTAGAGGAAAAACTTGTTACACGGATAGAGTTTCTTGTATACACGGTTTCATAGAGATAACCGGTTGAGCTGTGGCTAATAGTCAGAACCTCCCGTAACCAGGGAACATTCTGAGCGGTCAGCGAACGCGGTGCAACTTTGTGCGCGTGGACAGCGGTTTCGCCTGCAAGCGTCTCAGAAGTGAGGGCTAGCCAGCTAGTCCACCCTCTAGTTTGCAACGGACTTTATGTTTAATGCAGGATATTTAACATCCGGGAAACGAAACATGAGCAAAGACGTGGAATGTTAGACTTTTTTTTCTTAAACCGTGTAATGATGGAGTAAAAAGCACCATGATTGGTGGATGCAAGGAACATGAAATATAAAACCACCGGAGCCCTGGCGCTGAATCCAGCAGTACGATGAATGTGGTTTAACAAACACAACCTTCAGCCGAAAAACACACATTTAAAACACGGAAAGACGGACATTTCACGGAGTTTGACGATCTGCATGTTAGTAAAGACAACCAATCATAAAATCGCTCACATCAATGCAAATAACTAAAAGTGCACAATGGTGCTTGCAATAAGTCGCTCTCAGACAAACGTAGAACGGCACTCCTTGTTTGACAGCTAGTAGACCAATAGCAATATTCATCGACCCAGATGCGCTATGTTTCAGCCAATGAAAAATAGAATAATGCGGGTCCAATTAAGGTTAGGCTGTTGTTGCAGGCTTCCACTGCTAAACTTCACCAAATAATAGCTGTTTGTATTTTGGCTGCTGCAGTAGCCATTTTAGGTAAGTAGATCTTTTAACTTTTATTTATTATCTTGTGTTGTATTGATGCGGCTTGCATGGTAAGGCTGCGGTTCCTTAGCCTCGAACTCCGTGCATCCCCCATGAATGAACTCCACGGCTCTTGTGCTTTACAAGGATTAAGAAATTGCACGGAGTTTTTTTTATCCCGTCTCCCACCCCCTCTAATTTTTTATGCATTTTTCTTAACTGTCATGGCGTTTTTTGTGTCCTTGGGAATAAATGCGGTGTGTCGGAGGGTTAGCTAACTGATGCCCCATCCGGGAGTGTGGCTCTCAGGTAGGTGAGGTCGTATTGTGGGGTAGCGGCGATGTCCCTGTGAAGAGTTTAAGGGGGTGTTAACACGTGTAAGGACTGGAATATGTAACATCATTGCAGTGACATTAGAGTTAGCAAGCTAGCTGGCTAGCTTGTATAAATAGGACACATTGCCGTCGATGTGGTTTAGTGGAATTCTAGGGAGGTAGCTGGCTAGCTCGCTAGCTTGTGAGATATATAGACCTTTAGGCAGAAAATAAAGCATTGATAATCTCACAACTTCAATTAAGTACCTTTGATAGCTAGCAGCTAACTAGCTGGGTACCAGGAATCAACGCGATTCTCCACCTTTCTTTAGAATAGCTTTTACTATAAAAGGCAATCGTGCCTGCAGGTGAACGATTTTTTCCGTGTTTTGTAGCAAGCTAGCTACGTTAACGTAAGGCACACGCACAACCTTCGGGTACAACATGCGCCTCTGTAACAAAGGCTCCGGCTAGGCAGGTAAACCACACTACCTAGTTACCTGGGCTCGGGCAGCTGGTTGGCTAGGTCGAGTTCGATGTGCCAGTATTTTGTTAATATTAATTGGAGGGCTAGCTTTAAATCCCCATGATCAGTATTATTTTTTCATATTCCATACGTTTTTTTCGTCTTTTAAAGTCTAAAAGCATTTCCTATACATCCCATAGCAGTCATTCAGTCGTCGACATAATCATATATTTAGCTAATTGGTCATAAGAAAAAGCACACGACATTGCGGTACCTGAGCATACAAGTAAACATTTCCTTCAGTTGTCATTGTCCAGTCTGAAAAGTTTCTGAAAAGTGATTTGGGGTCAGGGCAGTCCCAGCTTCCAGTGGGTCAGTGACTATGCATAAAGACTGACAGGGAAACGGTTGCACTTCAGGTGACCATGCTTGACTTTTCTGATTTCCTTTCTTATGTTTTCTCTCACCCCTCTCTTTATCTGAATTGTCCCTGGCTTGCAGGAGGCTCCGGCCTCTCATTTTTGTGATGAGAAGTTAGGTACCTTCGAGAATAATAAGTACAAATAAGTAAATGTACATAAAATAAGTGGGCATAAAAATAGACATTTTATTCCCGCTTATTACCTGTGTTTGTCTTGTATTTTTATCATGCTGTCTTCGTGGGTTTTATTTGCATTGAGTCAGTCCTGATCAAATCAGATGTAAATAGAGGGCCAAAATTTATCTTGGGTTACCTACTACATTTTATCTTGAGTGAGTTATGATTTTAACACAGGTGACGCTTGTCAAAGATGTGATGTTTGGGAAGATGCGTCCTCGCGCAGTGTATTTTACACATGGTGACTGAAAAAATGTTCTAGGAATGATTTGACATTAAGTTGAACACTGCTGGATTTTGCTATTTGGCAATGGCTGCTGCAGAATCAGTCATCTGATATGGAATATTGGGGGAAGTGTTTTAGCAGTGGAATCTGCAGTATTACATTGTAATTAGAAACAGAAAAAAGAAAGCATGCAACAACTATCTGCTTTTTAGGAAAGTATGGTAATGCTCAGACATCCAGAATACCATGTGATAATGATAGACATTTTTTGCATTCTGGGTTCTGCATATTTTATTTGCCTTCTGTATCTAGTAATTCTCTGCAGCCCTTAGAAAGATATACGTATGCAACATCTTTCACAGTGCTTAAAGCACGAAGGGTTTGAGAACATTTGTGACATTGCAGAACTTAGTTGGGATGTTCTCCATTGTCTTGCAATGGTAAAGGTACTACTTGGAACATGGTAGTCTCCTGACATGTCAGTCAACTTACAGTGCCCCTATTTTCGGTTATGACAAAGTCACAAAATTGATTGTAGGCTTGTTGGGATATCATACAATTTGCAAAATCAGGTCAAAACTTGTTGCATCAAAGACTTTTTGTGAGCTTGTTGTCTAACTGCTTTATGACTTGATAAAGAGTTGATGAACCCAAAGTCAGGGGACATGAATATAGCACCAAAAATTCATAAATTGCCCTCAAGTGATGATCTTGAGGTTTTCCTAATAGCTAACCCTTGATCTGTTTGGGTTCCCAAAATGCAGACTGACAGGACTTGTAGGCTTTTGTCAGTCAGACCCGCTGATCTGCATGTACGGAATTAAGTGGTCTTTCAGTAACAATTCATCCAGAGTTTGTCAGTTGTGAAGGAGATCCCAACCAATCCTTTCAAAGTGTAAGGGAAAGCTAATTCCTCTTTGATACTCTTTCAGCTCTACGATAGATGATCTCAGCCCATGTTGTCATAAACTTAGTCAAAGACACCAAAATGTCTTGAACTAGATCAAACATGGAAATGTGAAGCGTTTTTTTGTCTTTTACCTTTTTGCAGTAAACACAGATGTGTCATTGACTGGACAATGTATACGTATTTGGTTTGTCAGCCATAATGTTGGAGTGTTGGGAACTCATGTCATCAGGCACATTTCAAAATAAAATATTGAACAAAAAAAGTGAAAAAAGGTTCCAGTTTCCTGGGCTTTTTGTATGGTTAATATATAGTACATTTTTGATTTTACTGTACTTCATGTTTTTGACTCTACATTTGATCATTACATTAATGTCTGTAGAATTCAATATTTACCTTGGTATTCTGATGAATCTGTAGTGGGCAAATTCCCCTTGAGGTGTTTCAGTGAGAATTTTGTTGCTCAAATCAAAAAAAAAAAAATTAAATTTATTTGACTCAATTTCACCTGTTGTATTAAATCACAGCCACTTTAGTGTTAAAATGACATGGTAGTACTGCTTGGCTGAGGTCATGTGTCAGGACGCTTGTGTCTCTTTAGGGTTATGTTGTTAATGTTTGACCTTCCACACTTTGGGATTATTTACTTTTTACACAAGGCGTCTGATTGGATCTCAACCTGTCAGTCACACAGGTACTCTGAGCAACTACAGGGAAAGGCAGAAAAAGGCAAGGTGAAATTCAGCTGTGATTGGACCGTGGCACAGACGGGTTATCTTGTAACATGTAGGGAATGCCCTGAGGGTGGGCAGTGAACATCTTATTTGTGATGTAGTAGGCCAAACAAGAACAGGGCAACCTACCTCAGACTGAGAAGTAGCCTAGGTAGAGATTGGTGGGCAGAACATATCCATCCACTTTATGCTGAGATGTGTGTATTTGGTGGAAAAAAAGGCATTGCAACTCCAGTCATGTTTAAGCTCAGTGGTCAGACTGCAGGAACACGGTATTGAAGGCTTGTTGGTGAATGATGCCTGATATGTGAACGTAGTCTGGTAACTAGTGTGTTTTGTATTGAGTTTTAAAAAAAGAATGCCTGTTGAAATCAGTTTGAGTTTTATAAACTTTGGCAACTGTCTAAAGTTTGTTTTAGTTATAGTTCACATTGTTGCCAGGCGTATTACTCTAGGATTAACCATTTTGATATTTTTGTTAAAAATCCAAATTATGCCTGTGGTACTCTGTATATCTCTGACCTGTTGACCATTATGTACGTGGTTAATTACCTTACTGGTTGTGTTTTTTAACCTTATTTAATGTGATTATTTTTCATTTTTGGAGGCACTTGATTATATGTCGAGGACAAGTTTCCCTTTAGGGACAATAATGTTTATTCTATTCTATGTTATTTTAGGTGTTCCTGATGGCAAGTATTTGAGTGTCACTTCTCACCATATTTCATACTCAGATACACTAACATTAGTACTGATGATTAAACAAGTCTTTGTTAGATCTCCAGCTGTTGGTTCAGCATAGATGCTTATGATTGTGACGAGGCGAGCAGACCAGTGGCACCCACCTGTTACCATTGCCTCTTAAGTAGATAGTGTAACAGTCCTACCTGGCAGATCTTCTCCTAGATCGTAATCTAACAGGATGCTGATGTGGCTTTAATGCTATGCCCATACCTTTTTTACTGGCTACCGACAGAGCGTTGGCTGTCCTCCAGTTGGTCGTAGAAGAGCGTCTTTGGGATACGCTAATTTCCCATGTGTACCTGGTGCCTGGATGATCTTTTTTTACCCCGTGTGGACTCTTTTGATGCTGGAGATTTCATGCTCTTGGAGAATCTCCTTTTTCGGGCAGCGCAGACATTACATTATCATCGTCATTTAGCAGATGTTCTTGTCCAGAGCGACTTATGTACGTTACCATTTTTACATGTTATCCATTTATACGGCTGGATATTTACTGAGGCAATTTTGGGTTAAGTACCTTGCCCAAGGGTACAGCAGCAGTGCCCCAGCACAGGACTCGAACCAGCAACCTTTAGGTTACAAGCCCTGCACCTTACCACTATGCTACACTGCTGCCCCATGATTTGTCTGGTCATTTAGATGGCGGCAGTTAGGAGTCCATGACTCGCAACATACAGTAGAGCAGCTTGATCAGCACTGTGGTGTGATAGATGCTGACTGTAGTTTTTAAGATTTACTCCACGGTTGGTCCACGGTTGAAGCTGAAGCTGTCTTCTTGAGGTTCTGAGGCACCATGCTGTGCCTGCATAATCTATCACACAATCTATGGAGAGCGTGCCTTCAAGTCGACAACAATTTTACAGCCTTAAGGGCTGATCGCAAATGCTATCTGAGCTTAGCTGAAACACCACTTCCTTCTTTTAAGCAGATGGTGAGCCAGTGACAAAAAGCAGACTACTGTTTTTCTGAACGTCCTCTGGGGTGTGGAAGTTGTGGGAAATAAGGTTGTGCGCTAGCAGGCGTGAGTTCTTTAATTGCGGATTGAACCTTTGTATATTGAAGAGTCTTACGTCAGTTCAAAACTGCGTAACTGCAATCTTTTAGTAATTTCAGAAGGAATCATATAGCATAGCAAAGACTACCAAAAGGAGAAAATGCTCCAAAAGGCAGCCCTGCTTGGTATCATTGCCAGCCGAGAATGGATTGGACGTGATTTGACGACATGGCCGACTGACTCGTTATGGACAGAGTGTTTACTGATCATTTTTTAGGGACGGCTGAATAGCCTCCAGATGTTTCCCTGCTTACATAATCGGAGGCCTTGGTGATGTCCATGGACACCAGGTAGAAGTTTTTATGTCATGTATACAACATTATAGACATGAAAAGGATTGGCTTGAACCATCCTGGGAATTCTTATGCGCACCAGTCACTGTAAGGGGATATTTGCATTGTGATGAAAAGGCAACCAATGTCTGATTTGGAACTTTTATCATTATGTGTGAGATGTTTCATGCACTTTTTTGCTGTCGTTGCAATTATGTGTATGTGACAGTGTAAGCGCGTGTTTTTTGCATGCCAGTCTGCATTCAGCTGTTGTGATTCAAACTTGTTACTTTGGTAACCCCCCCCCATTCGTAAAGGATTGGCAGGTATATATTAAACCTCTTCTAACGAAGGGCGGGGAATGTTTTTTTTAAGTTGCTGTCCTGTGAAGCAGTAGCCCAAGCAGTTACCTAAAGCTTAACCTTTTACAAATGGTACACTGAAATATTGATCCAATATTTTTAACGATAACGTAAGGCTGGGATGATAAGATCTTTTGTCTTATCATCTAATAAATGTGTCAGCCTTTACCTCCCTCACAGTATCATTGAGTAAAATATTACCAAATAAACTTCCTACTTGTTTCAATTTAATGGCCTAAACTACAAAATGTGTATCACTGTAATCCCTTAAAGCTTAAGGACTCAGTTTCTGGCCTTTTATGAGGCAGTTAAATCAGATGCTATTCAGATTTTGTTTTTTCAATTGGAATTACAGAATGATTTGAGAGCTTTGCTTGATATTGTAAAATGGCATTAACATAACCATTCTGTTATACTAAGAGATAATGACTTTAATTTAATGTACAGTGAAGGGTCCAGCAACAGTTATTTATATATATGTATGGTTACAGTCTTTGGCATTTTGCAGACATTTAGGTCAATTTAATTTTTTTGCGTGCAGCGTTACGTATAGGAAAGTACACTCTAAAAATACAGATTTGTTTCAGATTGCTACGAATTCACACAACTGTTAGTTTTGTTGTTGCATTATAGGACTTGTAGAAGGAGGGCAACTGGAACCAGACATTTCTTCTGGGTGGGTTAAGTGGTGTGATTGATCACTGGTGAGGTGTTGCAGTGCAAGTCATGATGAGCTTCTAATATAGCAGCAGTCTTGGTAGTTCTCTCTTTAATGTGTTATTACAAATAACTGGAAGAAAGACATAATGAGACAGAGCATGTCTATTTTCAGTTTTCCCTATCAGCTTGTTGCCAGCCATCCAAGGGTATTCAGACACTGACAAGGCATCTCAAAGGGTGTGCTGTAAGCTGCTGTCCTAGGCAGCACTTTGTGACCTATGAAGGTGTTTTTTCCCCTGCAAAATTGTCCCTCACCCAAACACTTTATAGCAATTTCAAAATTCAACCTGCTAATTGCACATAAAATCAAATTATTCCTTGCGTTGATGGTGTTCCACAACCTTAGCAGTGTAACGTTTCACTGAATACAAATGTGTGACACCATATGTAGGAAAGGGAGAGAGCGGTCACCCCACCTGGCCTTGAACCCGGGTCTACGGGGTACCAAACCTGCAGCTTGACCGCAACGCCAAAGAGCCAGGCTCGTTGGTATGGCAGTCAGAGCGCATACTCAACCATAGTGATGGCACTCCGTCACAAGCGGACTAAATGGTAAATTTTACCACCTGATTTATAAGACTGAGACAAAACTCAAACTCTTCATGAAATCTGAAGTTATTGATTTTTAATCTTAAAAAATGTAGCTTGAATTAAGTTGTTTTTCAAGTTTAAAAAAGTGTCATGTACAATACTCCAAACGGTTTCTTACTTAGCTTTAACACAGGTAGCCACAAACATCTGAGATGACACTGAATTGATGAGACTATTCCAGTCTGTTAGGATGCAAAAATGATATTTAGGTGGATTTTTCCTTTGGAGAGTCCCATCATTGGCTGGCAGATACATCACATCTTACGCTATGTCTTGGAAAAACGGAGCTTCAACAAAGTCACTTTGGTTATTCAGATAATGGCTGAAGCTTTTCTAGAATGATTAAATCTGGCTTCAGTTTGGACGTTTGCTAGTATAACCAGGAATATCAATGATTTTTGCAAATATTATTAACTAATATCCAGTATTAGTTATTTTTGGTGAAATCATTAATGCATTCAGTAGGCCTGACCAGTTAAAAAAAAAAATAATAAAGAGTATGACAAATCAGATACATTTTGTCAACAAATTGTATGTTATGGACCACAACTGAAATGATGAATGATTAAAAGTTTGGTGTCAAATTCAGGACGAACCTATGCAGGTAGCAAGTGTTTATTTTGGAATGGCTTCTTTTTAAAAATGCATTTCCTGACACCTGAACAGAGTGAAGTATGTGACAGATAACTGTCAGTGGAGTCCTTGGCACTGTTGGGCTTTTATTTACTAGATTTCTGGAAGGAGGAAAAAATGTTGGAACAATAATATTTTGAATATTTTTTGTCTGAAGTTGCCCTATAAGGTAGAGGAGGGAAAATAAGCCTACATGACTGGGAAACTATTGCAAACCATTTAATTAATCAGTTGATTATTGTAATATCATAGCGGGAACATGACATTTTGAATAATTAGTTAAAATGTGTTCATGAATCCGAAAACAAGCATCGTTATAGTGTTGATAATTGTGCACAGGGAATAGGATGTGTGAGCTCAAGCAGAAAGCAAATCTTTTGTGTTTGTAGTTAAAGCAACAAGCCAGATTATAAAAATACAGCAATAACAGATTTTTATGAATTCAAAGATGCATTATTGAGTGAAGCGGGGAAAAATAACAGAGCAATTATCTCCATCCCATTTTCATTTAAACCAGGGTGATCCTGTAATATTATGAACAGTATTAATTAAAAAAAAAAAAAAAAAAACCTTATAGGGAAATCCATGAATGGTTGAGTGGAACCCTATGAAATAACTCTCTGCCCTGTAATGTTTGAGAAAATGAGCATTTCCATAGTGATGGTGATGATATCTATAGACAGCATTTATTCTAAAAAAAAATGTTTGTGATAGGGCCTGTGGGATTCACAGAACTTGAACATCATAAACATTTTTTTTCTTTAGTCAGGTGAAAACATATCAACCTTAAAATTGAATGCCATTTAGATGCTTTGGATTTCTGATCCGCTAAAGAACTTCCTATCCATCCTGTTTTGCTGTTAAGTTTGTATCTGAAGAACATTCATTGCAATCCCTGGCTGCCTGAATCACTCTGGAGCCTGTTGCAAGCTGTCCTACTAGCATACCAACCAGCTGTACTCTATGCTGCATGATTCTACCTTCATCTGCCCTTCAGGTTACCTAGCTAGCTGCCTGGTTAAGTGATCCAAATTCCATTTAGTTGCCAGTAAAAGGGGATTGCACCTATCCAGGAAATTGTAGTCCAGTTCATTAAACCTTGGGATTGTATCATTAGGGACATTTTAAATTAGTTACTCTTAGGGAAAAATAGCATCATAAGGTATATGATGTGTATATGATTTTTGCAGAGGGAGATGGTCCTTAACAAACCTGAACTTCTTCAAGGAGAATATGACATCTGTTAACTAAAATTAGGCTGATTATATTCTGGTTGGATAAAAAAAAAAGAGTTTCTCATAGTAACACATGCTCAGCTAGGTAAAATCAGCAGGAATTTCAAAGCAGATTCAAAACTGGCTTCTGTGCAGGATTCAAAGAGTAGTTCGGAAGTTACCAGAATAATTCCTGAATATGACGTCCAGAGTGACTCAGTTGCCAGGGTGTTCGGTTTGAGCACATGCTGCGCCCTGTGGTGTCATTTCGGCTGTGTCATTTGCCGAAATTGACCGCGACAGCGGCAGAACAAAGCCGATTTGCTCTGCTGCTGTTGTGGTCAGTAGGGGTTGGCAAGTTGGCCAGGGTTTTCTTGCCTGTCCTCCAATGAGGGCCCTCTCCACACTTGCAGTATGGAAAATAGCCATCAGCTGAGTGTGAGTGCATTAGAAGATTGCATTCATCTGGCCTCAGTACTCCTGTGTGAATGCAGTGTTTTTGTTGAGAGGAGCCTAATGTATAATTGGCATATATAGCAAAAAGTATTTGGGTGTCAGGTTTGCCGTTTCCCAAGGTATGGGTCAGCAGTACATACCCTGTGTCTTTGTAATGTATAGTACTGTAACTATGTAACCATAATCTACGTTACCCACACTTAGGCCCTTTTCAAGGTTTTCCTCTTTATGCAACCCTGTTGTGCAATTGCCAGTTGTGGCTCTGCGTTTGTGCAGGAGCACTGCAGAGAGATGATTGCAATGCTCTGATATGCTTCCATGCCACAAACGGCTCATTTTCGCACGCGTAGTGAGTTGAGGTACCTGGTGAGCTGTGGGATCTTGGTCATTTTCAGCATGTAACATGGCCAGTTTTGAACCCCTGGGTGAAGGGGGTCAGCTTGTACTCAAGATGAGCACCTGGCTGGAGCCTATTTCAAGCCATCTTACTAGCATACTAGCCAGCTGTATTCTGTGCTGTATATAATGCTACCTTCATCTAACCTTCAGGTTACCTAGCTAGCTGGTTAAGTGATGCAAATGCCATTTTGTTGTAATGCAAATGGACTGCTTGGTTCTTAAAGTCATATTATGGTTAACTAGCTTTTATGTCTAGGTGAAACTCCAGCACACTTTCATCTTTAGGTTCAGTCGTAGCTAATAAAGGAAGTCTTTACTTCGCTACCCAGGTGTATGTTCAGCTAGTTGGTGAAATTACTTTTTTAATTGACATTTCACACATAGCAATGCTATATGAGTACAGATGGCTAGTTAATCTCTAGACTGATAGGCCTAGAGAGATTGAAAGACCTGCTCTCTTCGTTAAACGGTTTATGATCTTTAGTTTTTAGCTTTTTAGTTTTGTGCTTGGTATTTTCATGATTATTTTGAAATCACGACTGTTTGGTACAGACCAGTCAACTAAGCAGCTAGAGAATAAAAGGAGTGAATTGGCTCTGACAAGAATGTTATCGCTTCCTGCATAGTAGCATTGTCATAAAGAAACTGAAATGTGTCGCTTCATGCACATAGTGTTTTGTGTTCTATTCTGTACATAAGCAAAGCAATTTTTGTCATTGGTTAAAGCGGTTGTTTTATCAAACGAAAACTACCTGTTTGATTCCGAAATCACAGGTCATGTTTGGATCAACACTGTGCAACAGGTGGATAATAGGTCTGAAATAAAATAAATTTGAATATATTCAATAAAATCAAAAAGAGATTAGGTCGGTTTGTGTCGTTTTCAGTCAATTTTGGTTGAAATTTTGGTGGTAGGATTATATTTCTTTTTATAGAAGACAGATACACTTGCTTGATAAATAGACGTTTAAAGGAAAGGCACATTTTAAAGCTGAGGTAAAAATGAAAAATACGTTTCAGTTTGTCAGTTTCTTTGTTATCCAATTTGGTCGAGTGTGGTGTGTATTACTAGGAATTATTCTGGGTGTCCAGCTCTTGCAAATATGAAACTGGCACCATTACTTACTGCTATAGCAATCCCAGAGAGGAGTGTTTTTTGAGGCTGAGACCTGTATTATGGGTTAAATACATTCTGCATCTGTACGTTGAAGTTCTGTCTTACAGTGTCGATGCACTTTTATTGTTATGACCTTTTCTATACATCAAGGCTTAATCACACATATTCACATATCGTGTGAAGTATATAGTGAAGTCTTTCACCCGTTATACATCATAACTATGAGAAAGTCCCATTGATACATCAATGACCACATATCATTCCGGGGCGTTTGCTGTCTTGCTAGGGCTCTGTTTTTGCACATTGACCACCCAAAGCCTATAATTCACATGATTTTGCTGAAATATATTGATTTTGTTTTGTTTGTTTTGTGTTTTTACAGTTACAATTTTTTTTTGATACTACTGCCTTTTAAAACATGGCCAGAGCTGTTTTAGGGTTTACCTCTGACCTCCAATATCTGGTTTGCACAATTCTTCTTCTTCGTCTCCTTCTTTTTCTTTTCTTCTTCTTCTTCTTCTTCTTGTTCTTCAGTGTCTTCTTCTTGTTATTGCACCAGCACCTGAGATGCTAACACATAAATGGCACCATATGACATAGGTCATTATTATACTAATCATTATTACTGTCATTATTAAGAGAAGCAGATTGCAGGTTAATCTTACACTTTTGGTAACATTGTTTTTGTTGAAACAGTCCTCATTGAATAGTTGAATTTACTTCTGTCTCTACATTCTGTTTGCTTGTGAAAAGGGAACTATTGATTATGAACTTCAGGATGTTGTTTTTCTAATGACTGAATCAATTCATGTTTGTTTTCTAGATGCAACAATTAGCAAGGACTAGAAAATTATGAAAATACAAAAGAAAGACAAACAGGTCAGTGTCTCTTCTCATACATTTTTTCTCTCATGTGGAAATGGCCTGTGTTTTCTGTCTGAATCTGAAGGTACGCTATCAGACACCCTTTCATAGTCAAGGCATGCCACCAGATGTTAAAAATGCAGAATGTTTACGCAAATTATAAAATATGTGCATAAACAAATGTGTCATCTGGCTAAATATTCTGCTCTCGCAGATTCACAGGACTTTGTGCGTTTTTTGGCATTCAGGGTGAATACTCAAAAGTAGTTTAAATTTTGAAAATACCTCAGCGTATAGCAAGAGTGCACAGGTAGAGCTTTAGAAGAAATGGATGCCGTGGCTGTGTCACTGGTGTCCAGGATACTGTCCACTCTGCCCCTCTCCCGCCGTGCCTGTGTTCCAGACTGCTGCAGCACCAGCTCTGGCCTCCTCCTCCTGTGAATTTCCCTAGGTTAGGAGAAACGGCAAAAGAGTAGGAGTGCTCTGCCCCCGTAAGCTTTGAACAGCCCGTTTCCTCCTCTATCGCTTTCCGGAAAGAAAATACAGTGGAAGGCCGTGTTCTGCTGGATTTTTTTTTTTTTTTTTGCACCAAAGATGGGAGGGTCCTTCTGCTTGCTGGCTCACTTTTCTTTTCAAGTTGTCTTTTTTTGTCGTCGTTCCTGTGTTTTTACTGGGTTACTGCCCATAAAGTAATATTTCATCTACATATGCCTTTCGGTTGCCCTCCATATGGGGTTGTTTTAAGTTTCAGCTGTTTTGGTTTGAAATTGAGAGTTAAAAAGAAAGAGAGAAGCAGGATGAGATAGAAATCTATAGACAGGGCAAGGAATGGGCTTAAGGTTTCACTGGGTGTGGAATGACTTGCCCTGTGAGGTGAAGGCAGAGGAACCGGTAGTGAGCAGGTACAAAGAGGTCCATCTCAGTGCCTGGCTTCATCCACACTGCTGCCTTATTGGTGATATGTATTTTTGGTTGAATTAATGTGTAATTAATTAATGTCTTTCCATGTGTTAAGGTATGGTAGGCTTTAGGTGTCAATTTATTTAATTTGACTAATATTTTACAGTAGACATTCAGGCAGTTTCTTGTGGCACTCCTCAACCTAAGGTTCTAGCCTCTGCCACTCATGAGACCAGATGTGCTCCTTATGACCAGCCTTGAAAGAAAAATCAGAGTCAGAAAGTACTCTGCTTCATCTGAAATGTACAAGTTAAATATAGCTCTTTTCTTGGATGATTACAACCATGTAATCTAGGGTTTGTAACGGTTAACACTATGTTGATCAAAGGAAATGGGAAGTAAATTAATTCTGATATTTGCCTCCTGCAGTGACAATGAATATTTATAAAATATTAATAATGTTGGCTCTCCACTCTAGTGCACCATTTTAAAACAAAACAATGCGCCTATTAAGGCTGTAGTGATATTTAGCATTTATACACAGATATTTAAAAATGCAGGCTTTTATTTAACACAGGCAGCATTTATTCTGTTAAATAAACTGTCATTATCTTATGCACCGATCTCTAAATTAAGCAAGTGCCTGCCATTTTCACTTCCTCCAGTGTTTGCACTATGATATTTGTTAACCTGTCAGTTTACCACTGACAGAAATGGATGCAACTATGACATTTAGCCAACAGTTCCCATAAGCCACCTTTACACTTGTCTTGTATTTTTTTTTTGACTCTTCTACCTACTTGAAATTGAGTGAAGGACAAGACGGGCCTTTTAGAGAATGTGATACAATATGACACAAGCAAATACATTGCCACAGCCTCTTACTCTCTACTTTAACTTTAAAGTTGTTGCAAAAAAATCACTATATTTCAAGAGCGTGTCATTTATATCCCATGTATAAAATTCTTGTAAAGTTCTTTATTCTTTCAGTAAAGAGTAGAGAGCCTGCGGTTTAGTGTACACTGTAGCTAGCTCCTGTCACGTGTTGCAGTAAATCCCAGCTGTCTGAGCAATGAATTTGATATTGATGCAGCTCATAGACTCTGTGTCTAATAGCCTTGCCGGAAAGGGCTGGTGGATTCAAATATCTGTTGCGAAGGGCTCCTTCAGAACAAAGTATTTGATTGTTTTTTTTTCTCTACCATGATTAATTGTGAGGGATTTTTTTGTCTGCTGGGGTGGTGTACTTGATACAATCCACATGTTATGATGAGCTCAGTGCTTTTTGCAACATGAGTGCGGGGGTGTGAACGTTGTTTTCTTTATATGCCAAAACAGTGGTATTGTTAGCTGTGGCAATGCCTCTCTGCATGGTGCAAGGGGAGAAACATGACATGATTGGATTTGGGTGTATCCCTAGTAGCTGGCTACACAAGTTAGCTGGCGCTGCACTTAGCCTTCTGTTGCCTTCCTGCGCTGATCTTCACGACCACAGTGTTGTGTTGCTGTTTTAAACTCAGGCTGACACTTAAGCAAGAGTTCCCAGGTGACATATACTGGCTGCTGCAGCAGGCTGATCATACTATACCTATTGTTGGTTGGCTAGCTTGTTTATTTAAAACTATTGTGTTGAACCTAATGATCTTTTATTTTTCTCCCCAATGCTACCTACTGTAGCTAGCTTTTGACAAGCCTAATAGGTTAAATTATTACCCTGGCTACAATTATTCTTTCTGTATATACTAAATTGTTTCCATAGTGTGTCTATTATTCACAGTATTGAAAGTAAAAGGGAGTGGGGGATGGTCAGTGGTTATATAAAAATAAGAAAATAAATCTCTTTCAGATATAATCAATGTTAATAAGTTAGTAATGAATGATATCTATTGATGTTACAACATCATTTTTCTGGTCTCTTTTAATAAGTGCAGAGATAAGTGTATGCCAGTTTTGCAGAGATTTAAGGTCCTGTGTAGATAAAATAATACCTATTTTCACAGTTGCAACATTGGTTTGAATATAGGAATCAAAGTGTTATACCCATCCAGTTTTGATTAAAAATAGTTGTCTTTAATTGATTAATTGGGCTGATTAACTAATTAATTTTTAGAGCCCAAATAATTATAGCATTTTTATTGATTTAAAATTGCCAGTCATGTCAATTTTTACACATCACATAGCATGCACTTTGATTGCATTTTCGGATGAGCTGTTGTCTGGTGATTTTCTCAGACCAAGCGAGAATGAGTTTGACTTCAGCAGTATTCATTAGAGCCTGTGTGGATCAAGGAAATGTATTAACTTGAAAAAGGTTAATATTTTGCAGTGTTTATTGGACACCATTAGACCACTGAGGTTAGAAGTTCACAGAAGTTTTCCTAATTTGTCATCCTTGCAAGATTAGATTTTAATAAAGAATGGGGAAGGAATATGTGAATAAGGGCAGTAATGGTATATGTGATATAAGTTGTACAGAAAATGTTTAATGTCATGATACAAGAGAACATGCAAATACTGGAGCTTTACCTAGACTGTTTGCACTTATTTAAAATAAGCAGTATTTTTATCTTCGACATTAGATGATCTGTTGACAACACAAACGGAGTGATCCGCCCACTCTTATCAGCTATCCCTGGAAAGCAGGTGTGTTAACTTTTGTTTTAGCCTCGCCTCAGTCTTATTACATCTAAACCATCCTCAATGACTGTATTACAGCCACGAACAGGAATCTGCAGTGTTTCGGGTGAACAGATGAAAATCGTGATTCAGTTGCAGCATTCGCAGACAGCGTTTTGAGTGGAGATTGTGTAGCGTTGTGGGCCATACATGCAGCGTGAGGCACAGAGCGGGAAGTGGTGAGGACAGTCCCCTGGGGGTGACGGTCCCGGCCCCAGCCGCCGTACCCCTCTGTCTGCCCGCCTCTCGTAGCCTTCTGCCAGGAATCCCCACTGCAGCCGGTGCCCTCCCCTTCGTCACACACACACGAGGACAGAACATGGAGGTCTCTGTAGAGCTCTCCTTTCAGCCCCTGCGCTGGTCTATGGG
The DNA here is from genome assembly GCA_019176425.1 of Megalops atlanticus. Lineage (NCBI taxonomy): Eukaryota > Metazoa > Chordata > Actinopteri > Elopiformes > Megalopidae > Megalops > Megalops atlanticus. The sequence continues at coordinate 34,345,210 of CM032879.1, read as the reverse complement.
GCTTTATTTCCCCCTCCCCTGTCCCAGCCCGCAGCGCTGTGCTTTTTCAGAGGCCGGATCAATCGGCAGAGCCGGCTTCAGGCAGCCCTCCGTCGGCGGGATGCGCGGAGCCGCGCGGGAGCTCTCCCGGAGCCGCGAGGACCGCGCCGGCATTGACCCGACTGCAGCTGCCGGGTTTCGGCGGTCGGGAGCCGGTATTGATTGACGGGCGGCTTGATTGCGGCGAGGCGGCTGGCGAGCGAGGCACACACTGCAGCACGTCACTGGAGCGGCAGGGCTCTGTGTGTGTGCGTGTGCGCCCGTGTTCCTGACTGAGCGAGCGCGTGTGCGTGTCAGCGCTTGTGTGTGTGTGTGTCTGTGTGGGTAGGCAGGCAGGCATGAGAAGCGTGCATGCGAGGCTGAGGACCATGAACGGTTAGCTGCGATGTGCCATCAGCTGGCTAGCCGTCGCTACCAGAGCCTGGCTAAGAGATGCAGGCTGCGGAGTGCGTCTTCTCCGCTAATGACACGGGCGCTCCTCCAGAGCCTGGGAAGGATGGTGAAAGCAAGGAAGAGTAGGAAGGCCAGCAGCAAGGTGAGGAGGGTTTCGTTTTTTTCTTATCCCTCGTTCACCTTGGAATTTGTGAGCGTTCTTTCCTTACCCAGTTGGCTCATTGTAGGTTTATTCAGGCCGTTTCCTGTGTTTTTTGTTAATGGCATCTGAGCACATCCTACAACCAGAGAAAGACACAGGTTCAAGTATGGTTGCAAGTACCTTGGTCTACCTCTAAAATTACCTGGAAACCATTTTTCTTTTTAATGGAGTTTTTTGAAATGCAGACGGTAATTTACTTTTAATGGTAATGGTATTTTTCAAGCCCGATTTCCACTGCAGGTGGGGAAAAAAACTGACAAAATTATAAAACCTTGTCTTTTTCATGAATGTTGACCTTTGGGTACATTCAAAACATGGAAAGGTAGAAAGACCAATATCTTTTTCCTTTTTCTGTTTGTCAGGTAACAAAAAAATATGTTCTGTCTTGCACTCTATGTTAAAATGCTGGTTGACAACAGACAAAGCTCTATTCTTAGACGAGGGCCTCTGAACCTATCCATTTCATTGTCTGACCAGCGGGCTGAAGTATGGTCAAAACAGCTGGTGATGTCAGACTCCTGTGGAATGGAGCAGAAGGTATCTGGCAAACCCCCCCAAATGTTCCGTCAAGTGTGAAATGGAGGAAACGGCCAATCTCCCCGGTGTCTTCTGGCAGCGAAAGGGTTACCATGGAGACTGCGTGTTTACGTTGCCGTTTCCTGCAGCTTGGTACAGAGCCTGTTTCCGTGGCGACGGCCCTGTTTCCAACCCGCCGCGGAGTCTGTGTGATTCATTGACATTATCCTCATACCTGCTGGAGTGCGGCTGCGGATAGGCGTTCCTCGGCAAAAATAGCTGCTTTCAGAAGCGCACGAGCGCTAGTTGCCCCCCTGCTGCTGCAGGAGCCTGACCCCTTTGTAAAATTATAGATGGACGCTTTGAAATTGGACCAGGCGGGCTGAATCTGCCGCTATAAATACGCCGCCGCAAATCCTGCCTTGTCCATGTGTGAACGTGTATTATTTCCTTTATTGTACTGTGAGTTTCTGACCCGAGGGGAAGCCTCATCTGTTAGCCCAGAACCTGTGGCACAGAGCATTGTCCTTGACGGAACGGAATGCCTAACAGCAGTCTATAAATCGTAGCTTTGAAATAAAGCATGAATCCATTGTGCAGTTTACACCCTAAACTGCGTCCCCTCTGCTTGGGTGCTTCGGCGTAGAATTAATCAAGAAGTGTGCTAGCCCTAATACACACCTAGTTGGAGTTTGTCCTTTATTCAGAGGAACCTCAGCACTTTTATATGTACTATATTTCTGCTCTGATATCCTTTTATTTTTTTGATGTTTCCATATCCTTATGTAAACTACTACGCGGCTGTTTGAAGCAGGGGTGTCCAGGTTTCGTCAGGAAATCCAGATGTGTCGGTGCCTGGAATGGCCTCGCCTCCCCTGCAGCGGGGAAGGAGAGAGATGAGTAACAAATGTAGAACTGGGTCAGACGGCACAGTCCTCGGTGAAGGACCCGGCCTGTTCTCCTATCAGCCCTTTCCTACCCTGCGCAGTGTCAGCTGACAAAAATGGCGCACATTCATTGTTTAAGTTCACCGTTACATGATTAAGTTGTGTTCTGCGCTGTTCGTGTGCAGTGAAAGTGCAGTTGACTCATGAGAACAAAATGTACTCGCACAGCTATCATATTTAATCAGCTGGTTAAATAATAAAAAAAACAACACCATTAAAGGATAACTTCACTGTAAATGAAGGCTCATATGTCAGAGAACTTTTCCTTACCTTCCGTACCAGTCCTAAAATAGGGGTCCCTATTTACCATTTCAGAGTTTTAACCTATAGCCAGAACACAAGGTAGTGTTTTGGTTTCATAACCTGATGAAGATTGTCTAACCATCATAAAGGGCCCAACAAGCATCACTTCAGCTCTGCTGCTCTCAGAGAATTGAAGCAAAAGGCAGTCTGTCTTGTGTAAGGATGTTAACTGCATATCCTTTCAAAATGTACACAAAAGCAAACCTATAAATGTCATTTTTACCCCAGAACAATTTAAGCATTTTTACGCCCCCACATATTCTTGACACTTTATTTATAGACAGAACTCTTTCTCAAAAATCTCTTACATGCACACACACACACACACGTGTGTGTGTGTGTGTGTGTGTGTGTGTGTGTGTGTGTATATATATATATATATATATATATATATATATACGCGCATACACACAAAGCACATCATTTGCATTTTAGGAAAAGAATGATTATCTCCCATTTGTGGGCAGTTCTGGCTGGCTGTATAACCTGAGAGCCTATAGTTACTTCCTTCTGCTTGTTTTGGTAGATTATGCTCACAAAAGAACACAAGTGAAAGTAATTGTTCGGCAGAGCCAGCCAGGCTGTTGCTTTAAGCAGCAGTTCTCCAGTGCATGGTCTTTTCCATGTTAATTGCACTTTTTTTGAAAATCTCAAAATGATTTGACTGTTTTGTTGGGGGGTTGTAACATTAGTGAAAAATGTAATTAGCTAGTTAGATAAGCTACATCAACAGGAACAGCTGTTTAAATGTTTAAAAGTTGTGTGTATATATATAATAAATGCCTTTGGCTGTGTACATGTTTGAGTGCTTTAAAATCATCAGTAAACATGTTAAATTTTTATGGGTTTTTAACATCCCTCTTGTTGAACTCATAAATGCATTAAATAGAGATTGCAGTGATTCTGCTAAGCTGCTGAAATTGTCTGCTCTTTGTGCTCTTCACTGGTTTGTGTCTTATTGTGTGAATTGTAACTTATGTCCTCTGTTATTGATGGTACTAACAAGCCTTCTGGGGACAGGTGTACATAGGAAAAAATGCAATGAAATACACTTGGTTTCAGCTATTATTACACATGCATTAGAGAAGGGAAAATGCATCAGAGTGTGGAACATTTGTGGGAGGAAGTGGAGATTTCTCCATTGTTAAACCTTTTCTTTTCAGTATGCATATTGATCAGTCTCTTGGGTTATCAACAGCATATTAGAGTTAAACATTTAAGTTTCAGTTTGTGGGCGAGTTCTGCTTACAGAAGCATCTATTCTAGTCAAACACAATACTTTTTTTTTTTTTTTTTCTCATTCCATTTTGATTTTACTTTAGCTTGAATTTGACTTTCATTCAAGGTAGTTCTCTGTTCTGTAATAAGGAATTTTTAAGTTGCCTTGAAATACAGAGAAAAGATTACATAGATGTGACAGGAAGCTACGGACCAAATAAGAATGGGACAAAGAGGAAGAAGAGACTGGAATCTAAAATCATGATCGTGTTTTCAGTAGATATGTTGCTGACTGGGAGAATTTTCAGGACTGTTTGAAAACAGAACAGGGCATAGTTATGGCAGTTACTTTATTCCGCTTCTTCTGATGTGTGATGAATGGGCTCATTTTCTTAACAGAAACATTGAGAAAAGATATTCATTGAGCTGGAATCAGCTGCAACGCTGTGACCAAGCTATTATGGTTTCAGATTGCATTGCAGTTAAAGGGGTGCTAAATCTGACAGCAACCCTGTTTTTATTTTTGCTCCATATTGTAGAGTTAATCTGAACTGTGGATAAAGAGCGCTGTATGGTCTCGATGGCAGTGAGCTATCTTATTGGTTTCTCAGTTACCACTCTGAAAGCATCAGCAAATGACACATCCCTGTTCTAGAAAGTGAGAAGTAAGTGCATGCTTGAGTTCTTTGTACGGACCCTGAATACATGCTAAGGTTGCTGTCTGGGACCAGTTAATCCATTTTTTTGTCTTTAATAGTTGTTTTATCATAAGAATACATGTCCAACAGTGGTTACTTCAACATTGCTGATTTCTGCTTCCAGTCCCCAGAAGGGATAGCAAGTGCCTTAGCCTCTTCTCTCTGTTAAAATACAAAATACATTCTGGGGTTTGAATGAAACTTTAATCACTGTAAAGTCTGTCACTAAACTACTTCAGCTTACCTTTTTGTCACTCAAAGCCCCTTTGGTGTATATTCCTGTTATGGTTTATACAATTATAAAACTGTGGTTGAATTACACTTTAAGCAACCGCAGGAATGGCCTGGAGCTCTCAGGAATTCAAAGTTCAAACTACGAGCTGCAGGGATTTAAAGGGTCAGGATCCACCATTTGATACAGTGTCTCCTGTGTATAAAATACTGCCTTGATGACTGAGAATTGATGCTTCCAAACTGCCATCCTCATCGCTTATGTTACTGACACTCGGGCAGCTCTGAGCTTTTGAGGCCATCGGAGAGAAGCAGATGGTTTTGGAAGAAATATGGCAGAGCATTGAAATATGCCCCATGCACAAACCACACACGTATAAACTTCAGGTGCAGTATATCTGCAGAATGTCTTGGTGCGGTCAGTGATCAGACACCTACACGCTGAGGAAACGATTCCCTCCAAAAAGTGCAGTTCCTGTCATGTCAACTCTTGCTGTACCGACAGAGCTTGATCCAAAGCGCATATTTCTCCTTATTTGTCTCAGGTTTGAGAAATGGGACATAATTTACTCTGACCACTTTAAGAGTACCAGTGACCTGAATTGCAGGTCACGCAACTACATGTTGTAACTCTTCTACTTTATTTCATGCATATGTCAGAAGTGACCACCTACTGCAGAGGTGCTGTTGGGTTTGTGTGAGGTCTGGGGCGTACGCTGTCTGATTGCGCTCTGATTGGTCGAGTGGCATCACCGTGGATGGATCAGTTCAATCCACCATGTTTTTTGTTTTTTTGTTTTATCTTTTTATAAGGTTAGTGGTTGTAAGCCTGTGGTTCAGGCTGATGTGCCTTATTGGCTGACTCTCCTGTTTGTCTTTTTCTCTGCCCGTGTGTTGTCTCGCAGATGTCCACCACCCAGATATTAAAGCACACTCCAGCTACAGCAGCCTCTACTGCCACCGACCAAAACGCACAAACTACATTTCCCAGCAGCCCGCTCGCCTCGGAGGAACAGACCAGAGCCCCTGGAGGGCTGACCAATCACTGCATGGCCCACACCAAACAGTCCGGGCTTGGGGAGCCAGGCCCCGGGGCGGGAAGCCTCAGGCCCTGCCTCCCGTCCCCACCCCTCAACGGCGAGGAGGACGACGGCGGGGGTGGCGCCCGGGTGAAAAAGAAACGAAAGAAAAAAGACAAGAAGGAGGCAGGCCTCTGGCAGAAAGCAGAGAAGGAGATCAAACCAAAGAAAAAGAAGGAGCAGCGGGAGGGGAAGGAGCCGCCTCCTCGGAAGTCCAAGGAGCCCAAAAAGGCCAAGGAGCCCAAGAAGGCCAGGAAGCCCCGCGAACCCAAGCCCAAGACCCCGCGTGACTGCAAGAGCGCCCCTTCCTCCCCTCCCAAACAGCGGGGGCGCAAAGCAAGGTGAGAAGCGTTCTCCTCATGCTACGAAAGAATTATTCCATCTCTGAAAAAGCTCAAACGGGTCAGAAAGTTGAAAGAAATGAATTGTTTATTTTCAAACATTCTCAGATCCTGTTGTGCCTTGTTCATTTATTTACTCAGCAGGGTACTGTGTAGGCTGTTATTTTTCTCACCACTTGAGGACAGGCTGTCTTAAGAAATACAAACAGCAAAGGAATGGGGCCTCACTGCTATTGGTGCTATTAAGTCAAAACTTCAGTCAAGTCTTTAATTTGATTTTTTTATTACGTAGTATGCATCAGGTTCTTATGTTCTGCGACACTGAGGTTTGGATGCACTCTTAGCTTTATAACTGGATCCATGACTGCAAACCACTAAGGTCAGCTTGTGGCTTCGGATGTCTTTTGTACTCACGGTGTGAACCTTACAACCTTACAGATAGCACTGCCTCTCTTGGTGAAGGCAAGCAGGTCTTTGTCTGCCATGTATCACATATTATATTGATAGCTAACTTTCACAAACCCATTTTTATGATGGTCGTAGTCCTGTAGCACCTGTTCGTGTAATCCGAGGATAATCTGGTTAAATACCACACACTATAAGCACCTGAAGAGAAGATATTTCTCCAGTTATAACTGTTGACCTTTATAACGGTTGGCCTGCTTTTTAAATTGTAAATCGATCATTTTCTTTATCTGTAGATTGTAGATGTAGATTGATCACGTTCTTTTTAAATAAGTTAAACCTCTTCCTTCCACAGTAATTGATTGAGTGGGGTCTATAACACATATAAACCCCCGGAAACCTGTGTGCACTGCACTTTGTGCTGTGTGCTGCCATTTGTTTCCATCGCTAGATTTGTAAGTTGGCAAACTAAAATGTCAAAAACCATTTTGATCATGAAGCGTTTGAGTTACGTGCAATCTGCTTCTAAGCCTAAACGTTTTGTGCTGCACACTTATTAAACATTATTACATACATGAGTACATGGGAAGAGAGGGGATTCTCTCAGATCAAAGGCATATTTTTGCCCCTGCAGCATCACAGTTTGCTGAGAAACACAAAACACTGACACATTCCTCTTAATTTACATATTTGTATTCTGTACATTAATTTCAAATGCCCTGAAATTTTTTTGTGCATAGATGCGTTGGCCAGGAATATAGAAGCGTGCACTGCATGCATTTTGTCTGTTGGAACGGTTTCATTTCTTGTATTGCTGTCTTTTGAGAGTACTCTAATGACTCTATTAATTCATGCTGCGTAGGTGTGCAGTTGACATCATAACTCATTTTTTTTGGGTGAGTTGGGGTTCTGTTACTTGCAATGTACCACAGCCAAAAGTTCTCTGCTATGGAGGAGTGATTTAATGCACCTCACTTTTTTAAGAATGTGAGGTACAAGTCTGGAATTTAAAGCCTTTTTGTTAGTTTATCATTACAAATGGTATACTGAGCATTGTGTTATAAAAGGAGATGTAAGTTAAAAAAAAAAAAAAAAAAAAACATGCAGTCACAATCATTCCACATGTTAGCTGGAGGGGTTGGGGCATCTGCGCTGTGTCATCAGGGCATGGCCCTTTCAGCAGGAAGTGTACAGAGGAAGTGAGACCGCACTCTGACCCCGTCCCATGTCCCGTAGAGAGCAAGGTCCCGTGCCTCCGGAGAAGAAGAAAAAGGGCAAGAGGAAATGCGAGGCCCTGCAGGAGGCTGGAGAGAGCGACGAGTCGGCGTCTCTGTCCGCCCTGGTGGTGGGGAACGAGGAGAGCATCGACGCCCTGGACAGCACGGTGAGGCCCCAGGTGGTGGATGTGGCTGTAATGGCTGCCAGGTCCTTACTGGCTGTGTAGCAGAGGCCTTACCTGTTTCTCACTGGCTGTGTAGTTGAGGCCTTACCTGGTTCTCAGTAACACAGTAGCAGAAGCCTTTCCTGCTTCTCACTGGCTGTGTGGCAGAGGTCCTACCTGCTTCTCACTGGCTGTGTGGCAGAGGCCTTACCTAGTTCTCACTGGCTGTGTGGCAGAGGCCGTACCTGGTTCTCAGTAACACAGTAGCAGAAGCCTTTCCTGCTTCTCACTGGCTGTGTAGCAGAGACCTTACCTGCTTCTCACTGGCTGTGTAGCAGAGACCTTACCTGCTTCTCACTGGCTGTGTAGCAGAGGCCTTACCTGCTTCCCACTGGCTGTGTGGCAGAGGCCTTACCTCCTTCTCACTGGCTGTGTAGTTGAGGCCTTACCTGGTTCTCAGTAATGCAGTAGCAGAGGCCTTACCTGTTTCTCACTGGCTGTGTAGCAGAGGCCTTACCTGCTTCTCTCCGCAGAAGCGGCGCTCGGGGCGACAGGTGAAGCGCAGGAAGTACAATGAGGACCTGGACTTCAAGGTGGTGGATGATGACGGGGAGACCATCGCCGTGCTGGGCACTGGGCGGATTCCGGCTTTCTCCTCCGCCACCTTGGCCTGGCAGTCAGAGGTAACCCCCAAACAGCCGCCGTTGCTTAATTACGGCGGGCATGCCTTTCCTGCGACTGCTTAAGTAGACAGGCACACACACGCTCCCACATTAGTAATTCTCTCTTTCCTTGTCCCAGGAGCCACCTGAAGATGAGGCCAACATCATTGAGAAAATTCTGTCTGTTCGAACGGTTAAGAAAGAGGTGCTGAGAGTCCCAGTGGCTTAATAAGACCGTTTGGGTCTATAATCACAGTTACGTACACATCATCCCATATTATTATCTCCTCTCTGCTTCTGTGAACTCAGCGCTTTCTTCCCTCTCTCTCTCTCTTGCTTAGACATCTCCAGGAGAACTAGAGGAGTCAGAGGAGTTCTATGTCAAATATAGAAATTTGTAAGTATTTCATCAAAGGCTGTATTGAAACTTGTGTTTCCCTGTCTTCCCCTGTCTGGAATTCAGCAGTTAACAGGCACCAACTGACACGCCACTTTAGAAGACAGATTTGTTTAAGAGGTTTTTATTTTTCGTCCCTCTTTTCTGTTTTTTTCCTCCACTTAGTGATTTTAGTTGTGCTTTTCAATATTAGCGTTCAAAGATTAAAATGAGCAAAGACATCCCTCCGTACTTCCACCTCCTCCAAAGAACATAACCGTCGTCTTGTGATTGAGTTGGATTGCTATGCTTTTGCTTTCTTCTATGCCTTTCTTTTTTGTTTTCAGTCCCTGCTGTTTAAAGTAAATGTGTGTGTGTGTGTGTGTGTGTGTGTGTGTGTGTGTGTGTGTGTGTGTGTGTGTGTGAAAGAGATTTTTTTCCCCTCGCTAGTAAAACTATGCTGCCAATATTCTTAGAAATACTCTGGCTTTCGAGTTTGAGAATACGCCACTACTAAAAGTGAAAGGTCAATTAACCTGAGACAATCAGATACACCAAGGAACTGAAATAGCGCCTTGCACAACTGAATTAGAATTGACATCTTTGTTCAGAAATAATATTATATGTGCCACTAGAGTTGGCATAGAACCGTCAGGCTAAGTCACAGTGTGTGACTAGGTTTTGCATAGTATGTGTCATCTTCCTTAAGAGCTCATTTCATGACTAGTTGAAAGGAACTTGGCTTGTTCTGTTAGAACAGGAATCCTAAGGGAAATGTTTAGTCGGACATATCAATATCACACTAAGTCAGGGGTGGGCAACTCCAGTCCTGGAGGGCCATGGTCCTGCTGTTTTTCTTGTTGACCAACTAAATACAATCTCTGATTGGCTGAAGAGCAAGCACACCTGTTTTCAAGGTGAAAATCAACAGGTAACTAAGAGATGAAAACAAAAACCAGCAGGACTCTGGCCCTCCAGGACCGGAATTGCCCACCCCTGCACTAAGTGGTTCAAGAGACTACACATGGTTCATTTTCATATGGTTTGGGTGTTCACAAATACAGTTATGTTACAATGATTGTTGCTTTGGAACTCAGAGGCATCTAAGTGTGATATTTAAGCGTGAATGATTCATATGCACAAAACGCAACCAAAACTGAATTTGCTCGCATACAGTGTCCGCAGCATATTTTGCTGATGCGTCGTTTTTGTTAGAGTAGCACGCTACCTTGGTGAAGCTCACCTTGAATCAAGAAGGTGAACAAAGAGAGCAACTGTGGAAGAGGAAGAGGAAAAAGTCTCACTGCAACAAGTGACCATTGTTGGGAATTTTCTCCCTTCGTGGAACCAAGTCGGGACCGGCGAAGTAACACACTGATGACCACTTTTCAATTGAAAAGCTTTATTTCGATGCGCAAAGGAGAGACGCGTGGGAGCACAGCGACAGTGCGTTCCGACCGAGATCTTCGACATAATGGATACACATGAGGGTTTAAGTACCTTGTCCGCGGTATAACCAAATGGCAGGTGTGAACATTCCCATCGGGGAGTGCATATCACACTACGATGTCCTGGGGACACCCACTGGGTCAGCTACCGGGGACATCCCTTTGAACCCTATGTGTGACTGGTTATCTCTAACAGACAAAAGGCTATTGCAGAGTGTGTGTGTGGGAACGTAAATACAAAATGTAGTTCAAACAAAAAGCAATTTAAATAGAATATAACTGATTCAAACCTATCACCATCTATGAAATACCGTTTAAGTGCTATGACCATTTATTAAATGCTTGAGACAATGTATCATGCAGCTCAGAGTGATGCACTATGGGCCGAAGTTGATTTAGTTGAGAAAAATGGAGCCAGATGCAGCCAGCGTAATTTGAGCAACATAAACAGCGGAAACATTGGCCCTCAATCTGTTAAGCAGATGACAAGAGGAGGTTGGGATTGTTGAGATCAATCATACACTGCTTTTGCGCCATCACAAATTGAAAGGGGGTTGTAGGCAGTAGTGTGACATAGTGGTAAGGGGCAGGACTTGTAACTGAAAAGTCACTGGTTCGGTTCCCCATTGGGGCACTGCTGTTGTACCCTTAGGCAAGGTACTTAACCCACAATTGCCTCATTAAATATCCACCTGTATAAATGGATAAAATTGTAGGTTGTTCTGGATATGAGCCTCTGCCAGATTACAATAATTTAAGGTAATAATGTTCCTCCATGTGAACTGGAGTTTGAAAGCAAGAGACCAGTAGAAGTTTGCTTTGAGGCACACATGGATGCGAATGCGGCCTTATTGTCTCCAGATATTTCGAGGTGATTTCCAGGTCTAATTAGATGGTCTCTAGAAATCATAATTGTTATGTAAGCTAATGTCCTCAGTTTCTCAGAAAGCCACCCTAGCGGCCCTCGAAGCTCCGGTTCCCACTCTTCCCAGAAGTGTAAAATCTGAGCTGTCCTCTCTCTCGGTCCGCAGCTCCTACCTGCACTGCAAGTGGGCGACCCTGGAGGAGCTGGAGAAAGACCCCCGCATCCACCAAAAAATCAAGCGCTTCAGAAACAAGCAGGCACAGATGAAGCACATCTTCACTGAGGTGAGTTCTCCCCCGGCCCCCATCGTGATCCGCGCCTGCGTCTGAGCTGAAGAGTCTCCTGCTCTGATCAGAACCGTGGGGACTGACGCAAGCTGTCCAAAGAAAGTACAAGTATCAGAAACAGTGGTGTACGCAGAAATGACGCACTTCTGTTTTTGTGTAGCCGTGCTGCAGTGTAAAAACAATGTCAAAAACATAAAAGTAAAATGTGTAAAACAAAAAAAAAGTAGCTTTTTGAAAAATTCCTTTGTCTTTTTTGTAGTACTGCGTTCAGTTCTTTTTTTTGCATGACATGCTGACACACTGAGAGGTACTGCCCTAGGCGAACAGAGGTTTAGAGACTCGCTGTTTACTTCTTTTCTGCATTGTAGCCGGACGAGGACCTCTTTAACCCAGACTACATTGAGGTGGACCGAGTCCTGGAGGTGGCCCACACTACAGACACCGAGACAGGAGAGGTGAGGAGGGGCGAGGGAGGTGGGTTCCGCAGGCGGAGGGTAGGAAAGAGCGGGGGAGCCAGGCTCGTAGGAGAGCTAGCAGCTCATTTATTGGATTGCTCGTGGGGTTTTATGCCCGGAAGGGAGTGAGCTGCTGCTGCTGCTGCTGCATCGAATGCGCAGCCTCGTTGTTCCCCGCTCGGTACGGCTACAGGAATTCGAAATCAATACGTTAAAGCGCCTTCGCTGTTCAGCTCCAGCACTCCCACAGTATGTTGAAAATAACCATAAAATAAAAAAACCCTGCATGAGCCGCCAGGATCAGAGCCAAGTAGTGGTTTCTCTCACATCAATTCACAGTAAGCTGTTTTGGAAAGCAACGGCTTCGCTCACATCAGTTCACAGTAAGCTGTTTTGAAATGCAGCTAGGGCCGCGTTACAAAATAAAAGCCAGGGAAAATGTCTGGTTGCATGCTGCAAAGAATTTGTAAATGGGTCCTGTAAGGGCCATTTGCGTGATGTGTGCTCCTCAACAAAACAGTCAGCTAAACACTTTCCCTGGTTATCTTTCTAAATAATTATTTTAAATCTTCTCTGGAAATGAATTTCAAGCTCTGCATAGATCCGTATGTCTAATGATAATTCTGAGGTAAATTATTGGTGTTAAACTCTTTACTATGCGTAGCAGTTGTGCAGAGCAGTGTTGTCTCATTCTTGTGTCTGTGTATGCATGTGTGTGGTGTCAGGAGGTGACGCACTACCTGGTGAAGTGGTGCTCGCTGTCGTACGAGGAGAGCACCTGGGAGCTGCAGGAGGATGTGGACCCGGGCAAAATCCGAGAGTTTGAGGATATTAAAAAAATCCCCGAGCTGAAGCATGTGGTGAGAAAGGGAAGGGGGGCCTCTTCTTTCCTTGTATTTAGTGTGGAAGAGGGATCACGTCTTTGCATATCTGTATTAAACAGACGCTCTTCTGCAGAGGTGGATGTGTGTGTGTTCTCAGCACAGTGTTACTGTACACTATGTCTGTGCGCGTGTGTTTTTGTGTGTGTGTCTCTGCCCTGTCTGTGTCTGTGAGTGTTTGTGTGTGTATGTGTGTGAGCATGTCTGCATGTGTGTGTGCCTGTGTCTGTGTGTGCCTGTGTCTGTGTGTGCCTGTGTCTGTGTGTGTGTGTGTGTGTGTGTGTGTGTGTGTGTGTGTGTGTGTGTGTGTGTGTGTGTATGCACACGTGTGTGTCTGTCTGTGTGTGTGTGTGTGTGTGTGTGTATGCACACGTGTGTGTCTGTGTGTGTGTGTGTGTGTGTGTGCGTGTGTGCGTGTGTGCGTGTGTGTGTGTGTGTGTGTGTGTGTGTGTGTGTGTGTGTGTGTGCACACGTGTGTGTCTGTGTGTGTGTGTGTGTGTGTCTGTGTGTGTGTGTGTGTGTGTGTGTGTGTGTGTGTGTGTGTATGTGAAAGAGACGAGGCTGTCCTTTCCTCACGCTGCGCTGCCCCGTAGGAGCGGCCCCTCCCGGAGCAGTGGAAGAAGCTGGAGCACTCACGGGACTACAGGAACGCCAACCAGCTGCGAGAGTACCAGCTGGAGGGCATGAACTGGCTGCTGTTCAACTGGTACAACAGGTACACTGGCACTCCTCCCATCTCATACGGCAGGCAGCGGCTCAGAGGGGCTCATCTCTCATTTTATTAGAATTGTCAGCTATATTTCCCAAACTGTGGTGCTGCTGGGCTGCACTAGGGTAATTATTCTGAAGCAATGGTGTCCCTGAGGGCTGCAGCACAGCTCCCATGTGAGCTCATCGTTTTGAAGGTTACGGTTTATCACATAATGTAGTTTGGTGAGGTTTTGCCTCGAAGTGGAGAATCAATGTATATGGAGGGGAAAAAAAATAGAAATGTTCATATTAAAAGCTTGACATTCATAAGAAATACACGGACCTTCAAGCAGTTCTTGTCCTTCATTGACAATCAGGTACATGACCGCTGTTTGAATTGCTTGGGCCTCTGCAGGAAGAACTGCATCCTGGCGGACGAGATGGGGCTGGGGAAAACGATCCAGTCCATCACGTTCCTGTACGAGATCTTCTCCATGGGGATCAAGGGCCCCTTCCTGATCATCGCCCCCCTCTCCACCATCACCAACTGGGAGCGCGAGTTCCGCACCTGGACGGAGATGAACGTCATCGTCTACCACGGCAGCCAGATCAGCCGGCAGATGATCCTGCAGTACGAGATGTACCACAAGGACGAACAGGTGAGCCGCACCAGGGATCGTGGGTACTGCCGCGCCGTGATGGGCCGCTGTGATGCAGTACAGGTGAACTCTGGTGTCCGTTTGGTGATTTGTCCATGTATATGGACCTTATTGGTGATTGGTCCTTGTAGGTGGACCTTATTGGTGATTGGTCCTTGTAGATGGACCTTATTGATCATTGGTCCTTGTAGATGGACCATAATGGTGATTGGTCCTTGTATGTGGATCTTATTCGTGATTGGTCCTTGTAGGTGGACCTTATGTGTGATTGGTCCTTGTTGGTGGATCTTATTCGCGATTGGTCCTTGTAGATGCACCTTATTGGTGATTGGTCCTTATAGATGTTCTTATTGATTGTAACGTATAAGGGTGGTATGAAGATGCCAGATTGTAATATGCACTACCACAACTGCAATTCATTACATACATCCACTAATACAATACTTCTGCAACTATGAAAGGCAAGCAGAAGCATAGCACAGATTTGCGCACCATGTGTAAACACTGTGAATTGATCCACATGTGGTCATTTTGTAGAAACTACCTATTAATAACTTGATGAAGGAGTCTGTCAGTGAAAATTGTATGTAGGATAAACAGTCTCAGAGGAGATGTCAATTTAGGCTTTTACTAAAAAAAAAAATCCAGAGTAGTGGAAGATCTAAGATGCAATATGGGGGGAGTCGTAAGTGCCAGTTTGGAGAACGGTCGGCATGAGGGGATGCATATTGCATCTTAGATCTTCCGCTACTCTGGATCTAAGATGCAATATGGCGGACGTCGTAAGTGCCAGTTTCAAGAATGTTCACCATGAGGGGATGCATATGTGTGGCAATCTTCAAACCTCTGCTGAGCACAGGAAGGTTTAACAATTGCACAGACAGCGTCTGTTAAAGCGCCGCAGTAGGCCCAAACCGGTGCCTTATATTGGGTGTATGGGCTACTTCCATAGTCCTCCTCAAGCCTGCCAAATTTGGTGGGTTTCTATTAAACCTCTTGGATTATACAACCATTTTTACAAAGTGGTAGAAGAAGGAAGATAATATAAATCTCAATAGCAGTATGGCACCTACACACCATAGGCCTTAGGCTGTCGGGAAAAAAAAACGCTTCCAAATTATTCAGGCTGTGTAAGCTGTTTATTGTGCATGGTTTATAGCAGTCTGTGTTCAGTGTCACTCTGATTAAAACAAAAGGGACATTTTATTCTCACTGATGCAAAAATTGCATTTGTTGATCACAATATTAATAGCAACATAGAATCAACATGAACATTAAACGTGGTGTAATGGACTGTGTGACAGCTTTTTCTGTGATGGCCTGTTTTTAGTATTTAATTTATCAGTTGCCTCCATTAATTGTCCTCGGCAACCACTAGGTATTCTAATCAGTGACGCTCTATTCATTTCTAGGTGTAGGAGAACTAAGAGAATTCCTCAGTCATCATTTTAACATCACAGATTACAGCATATAAGCGTATGAGTTATGAGTTTATGTATTTATTTACTATTAAAACGCGTGTGCATGCTCACACTTTTACCCTTTGCGCTGCAGGGTAACCCGGTCTCCGGCATGTTCAAGTTCCACGGGGTCATCACCACCTTCGAGATGATCATGGCCGACTGTCCCGAGCTGAAGAAGATCCACTGGCGTTGCGTGGTCATCGACGAGGCCCACCGCCTCAAGAACCGCAACTGCAAGCTGCTGGAAGGCCTGAAGCTCATGAACCTGGTGAGGGCCCGGCCCTTGTGTTACACAGTGCCAGTCAAAAGTCTGGACACTCCTGATTTAAGATAATGGGGAAACGTATTCAAAGACATTTTGATGTAAAGACTTATGCTTGATTGCTTGAATTTCTTTGCCTAGACAAATAGTGAAGTTGATGCCTATGTATGAATTTCTTCAAAAAAAAAAAAAAATTTTTAATTTAGTCCAAATAGCCAAAAAATAATATAAAATATGAGTTTTGATTTGTTTGTAACACTTTTTGGTCGCTGCATAATTACATTCCTGTTGTTTCATAGTTTTGATGTCTTTATTTTTACTATTTACCACATTTTAGATTAATAGTAAAGAAAGAAAAGCGTGTCCAAAGTTTTGACTGGTACTGAATGTGCTGTGTCATGCTGTCCAGCTCCCACAGATGAGTCCAGTCTTACTCACTCTTAGCTAATAAGAATCATAATGGTTTGTGGTTATATAGCGCCTTTGATCAATATATAAAAGTGCTTTACATGCCATGGGCTGGTGGGGGGGCTACCTTCATTAACCACTGACATGCAGCACCCAGCTGGGTAATGCGTGGCAGTCAGTTTGCACTAGCTGGTTGCACGCTCTGCTGCATACGCACTGTGTCCGCACTGACCTGTGAACATGTAGGTGGGGTGGCAGTGTAGCATCATGGTAAGGAGCAGAGTTCATAACCAAAAGGTTGCTGGTTTGATTCCCCGCTGGGGCACTGGTATTGTACCCTTGGGCAAGGTATTTCACCCAAAATTGCCTCAGTAAATATCCAGCTGTATAAATGGATAGCATGTAAAAATGTAACCAATTTAAGTCGCTCTGGATGAGAGCATCTGCTAAATGGCAATAATGTAATGTAATTTAGTGTGATGTAATGACTGATGTTGGGCCGCCCCCCCTTTGTCTCTCACCAGGAGCACAAGGTGCTGCTGACGGGCACTCCGCTGCAGAACTCTGTGGAGGAGCTTTTCAGCCTGCTCAACTTCCTGGAGCCGCTGCAGTTCCCCTCCGAGACCAGCTTCCTGGAGGAGTTCGGAGACCTGAAGACGGAGGAACAGGTGCCCGTTTTACCCAGAAACCCGTTCACTAATGTCTGGATAAAACTGGAGGGCTTCTCCAATCCCGGACATCCTTTTCTCAGCCAATGCAGGATTGAGATGATTCTGTCTGTGCAGTTTGCATTTATCAGTTAATTCCTCACAAAGATCAAGCATTTATGCAATGGCCATCTAAGGGTATATTTTGTAGAAATTGCCACTATCTTGTCATGCGACTGTTGGTTTTGTCCAGGTAGTAGACAAATTAGAGCATCAAAGAGGCGCAGTTTTAATGTAGGCTGCTTAAACATTTGGGCAGCCTATGATTTTTGAGTAGATTTTCAGAATTTTACTTGAATGATTTTCAGTCCCGAGTATGCTTTCCCACCATCCCTTTGTTTAAATGTAATGACTCTCAAGAGCCTAATTAAATTAGTGATGATTCTCCCATACGTTTTAAATACAAAAAGTACAATTTCTTCTTCTGGCATTTATGCCAGAGTGTTCCTAAATGAGGAATGAGGTCTGAACAAGGTTTATTTTTCTCAGTGACAGATCACAAAATCATTTTAATCATCAGTTTGTAAAAAATTATTGCATTATTGAATGCACTCTCTGTTTTAAGTTTTGTGTCTGTGTTGTGTAACTAATGAGATTATTGAGCAAGTAATAAGGGTATTGCAGCGGTTATTGTAACTGTCACATTGTTGACCGAGGCCTGATTTTCGGCTTCCTGAGATTGCATGGTGATTGGGTTAGGGGTTAGGGTTTAGGGTTTAGCGGTTAGGGTATAGGGGTTAGGGTTAGGGTGAGGGGTTGGTGACTGCGGACTATGATGTGAGCACGGGGTCACCTCGTTCCCAGGTGAAGAAGCTGCAGGCAATCCTGAAGCCCATGATGCTCCGCCGTCTGAAGGACGATGTGGAGAAGAACCTGGCGCCCAAGGAGGAGACCATCATCGAGGTGGAGCTGACCAACATCCAGAAGAAGTACTACCGCGCCATCCTGGAGAAGAACTTCACCTTCCTGGCCAAGGGCGCCAACCAGCACAACATGCCCAACCTCATCAACACCATGATGGAGCTGCGCAAGTGCTGCAACCACCCATACCTGATCACAGGTAACGCGCGTACGACTGCAAGTAAACATGCATGACAGCAAGATTACCATGCTGTAATTCATAAAAACCCAATTCAGTGGCCCCAGTGAAGTTGTGTAAGTGTAAGTGCTTTTCAGTTAATATTGAATATTACACAGAAACACACAAAGATCTGTTTGGAATCTGAAATGTATCCTAACTGTTGAGAGTTGGGAATGTTGAGTGGAAAAGAAAAGAAACTGCTGCTCCGCTAATGTCATTTTATGTATTTCCAAATTATGAATCTGCTGCACTAGTCTAGAAATCTGAAATGCCTGTTGTTGTGGAATACTCCTGTCTGTCACATGCTAAGGGAAGTGTAGACACAAATAGTTAATTACAAATCAACAGATGGCCTGTGTTTATGCCCTACTCTGGCGAACTCTATCAGATAAACCACCAGATGGGGAGCTCACAACCTGGCTGAAAAAGCACCTGGCTGAAAATCTCAGCATGATAACTTTTGTTTTTTTTTTTCTCACCATTTATCTCTGAGCACATGGTACGGCACACAAGCTTGTTCCCAAAGTGAATCTGAAGAAAAAAAGCAGCATGTTTGGGTCCGTTTCACGCTAGTTTCTTTGTTTTGATGTGACCGTCTCTTGGCTGTGTGCTGTTTGCTGTGTGAACGCAGGTGCCGAGGAGAAGATCCTGGAGAGCTTCAGGAAGACTCACAGCCCCGACGCCTGGGACTTCCAGCTGCAGGCCATGATCCAGGCGGCCGGGAAGCTGGTCCTCATCGACAAGCTGCTGCCCAAGCTGATTGCCGGGGGCCACAAGGTGCTGATCTTCTCCCAGATGGTGCGATGCCTGGACATCCTGGAGGACTACCTCATCCAGAGGAGGTGAGGGCGGGACGGCTCCCAGCTCCGGCTTCCTGTCACCTGCTGCCACCCTCAGTCAACTGCTGCCCGGAGCAGCAAAACAAACACAGTGTTCAAAGCTAATTATTATTAGCCACAGGAAACGGTGCTTCATAAAACCCACACTGGGTGGAGCTGCCATGTGCGGCGAGACACTGGCTCATATGAACCGGTTAAAAAAACCTTGCTCTTCATAGCGAACCACGATGATTGGTTCAAATCAGCCATTGCTATCTCAGAATATCTCCCCAAATTTAGCAGTTCATGAAGTCCCGCTCTTGCGTAACTGAACCCTTTCACCTTCTCGTTTGGTAGAACCCAGGTCTGTATTAGCAGCAAAACAAACATGGCGTTAAAAGCTAATTATTAGTCACAGGAGAATGATGCTTCATAAAACCCACACAAAGTGGAGACACTGGGATAGTCACTTACTCTAAGATAAGATAGCTTTATTGTCATTGCTCAGGATAATGAAATTACAGTTGCTACCCGTGCCAGTGCTATGACAACATATAACAAGAATTAAAAAACAAGAATATATACAAAATGTGTGAGTATGTAAAATATAACAAGTGTATGGAACACAAATAAATAATAATGAAGTGTCTGTGCTTTGGCAGGAACAGTCAGCAGAGTATGTAGAAGTGTCTACACACCTGAAGTTCTGGTATGGTAGGAATGTAATCCATAGCTGTTACCATAAAAATCTAATGAACCAATCAAAAAACTCAGATGATTGGTTGCTTTGTGAGCCATTGCTAGCTTAGCATAACCCCCTGAATTCATGGGTTAATGAAGACCCACTCTTGCATAACTGAATATTACCCATTCACCTTTTCACCAGCCAGAAACCAGGTCTGTATTATTTTATACAGTAGTGCTCATAAGGGCCATTCTAATGAAAGTGTGGTCTCGTCACAGAGTGTTGCCTTGTGCACTTGTGGAGTCTCTGAATGTCTGCATGCGTGTGACCTCAGGTACACGTATGAACGCATCGACGGGCGTGTGCGAGGGAACCTCCGTCAGGCCGCCATCGACCGCTTCTGCAAGGCAGACTCGGACCGCTTCGTCTTCCTGCTCTGCACTCGCGCGGGAGGCCTGGGGATAAACCTGACCGCTGCCGACACCTGCATCATCTTCGACTCTGACTGGAACCCCCAAAACGACCTGCAGGTGAGCCTCTCGCGGACCCGCCCAGACCTCGGCAAGGGGTTCTGGAGCAGGCCAACGTGTTGGGGGACATGTCTGAAAGCACATCTCAATTTTTTTATTTCAGCGAAATGAGTAGTCCTCGCCAGTATGTGTGTAGGAGGGGAAAATGGTGATTAGATCAGTTTGTGCAAAGTAAGGAAAATATTTCCCAGGCAAAAAAGAGGTAACAAGATATACAAAATTGAAATAACAACATGATAGAAACAAGCGAACATTGAATGAACATTGAATCGATACATTGAATGCATACTGTAACACAGTGTTGTGCACTAATGGTTAAATCTTTCACGCATTACCTGCACGTCTTCCTGTCGTAATACGATTCGTCTGTGTCTTTCTGCTTGTGGTTGCCAGGCCCAGGCTCGCTGTCACCGGATTGGCCAGAGCAAGGCGGTGAAGGTGTACCGGCTCATCACGCGGAACTCCTACGAGAGGGAGATGTTCGACAAGGCCAGCCTGAAACTGGGGCTGGACAAGGCCGTGCTGCAGGACATCAACCGCAAGGGCAGCCTCAATGGAGTAAGAGACAGGGCTTTCTGCTGTGTACAGTTCGGAGTTGTCTCAGTGGAGTAACAGACCAGGATTTCTCCCGTATACACTGAGGGCTCGTCTCAGTGGAGTAAGAGACAGGCATTTCTGCTGTGTACAATGAGGGGTTGCCTCAGTGGAGTAATAGTCTGCTGTTTCTGCTCTGCACAGTGAAAGGTTGTCTCAGTGGAGAAGGAGACAGGGATTTGTACTGTGTACAGTTAGGAGTTGTCTCAATGGAGAAATAGACTGGGATTTCTGCTGTGTGCAGTGAGGGGTCCCTCAGTGGGGTAATAGTCTGCTCTGTCCGCTGTGTACAGGGAAGGGTTGCCTCAGTGAACTGAGGCGCTGCAGGTCGATCTGTTGTTGTAATGAGGCTATTAAAACTGCATTCTACTCAAGCCCCTGAAGACCTGGCCGTAATATAGTAAATTAGCGATGTGTCCAATATATATTTTGGGTTTTCGTCGAATCCAGCACAGTAGTTTTGGCTGAATACCAAACCAAGTATCAAACCCTGTAAAAACACAAAAAACTTTTTCTTGTTTTAAAATTGGCAGACTTACTAGTACAGCCACTACCTGGGGACTCCACTGGCACAGATGTACTGATATTTTCATGGTTCTCATTTCTTTAGTCACATTTAGGAGATATGGGCTGAGTGTTATCATGTAAGTAACTTCTATGCTTGCCTCTGTGGGGTAGTGACTGTAGGTGTCTCACTGGAATACTTCCATAGGTGCAGCAGCTGTCCAAGATGGAGGTGGAGGACCTGTTGCGTAAAGGGGCATATGGAGCACTGATGGACGAGGAGGACGAGGGCTCCAAGTTCTGCGAGGAAGACATCGATCAGATCCTGCAACGCCGCACGCAGACCATCACCATTCAGTCTGAGGGAAAGGGCTCCACCTTTGCAAAGGTAACCCTCCGGAGTCTGGCTCTCTCCAGCATGGGAGGCCAAAGGGGATGGACAAACAAGGGAGAAAGTCCCTGATGGTTTGCTGTTTACCATGGCATATAAGCTGCCACTGAGAAGAGGTCCTGCTTTGCAAAAACTAAATGTATGTGTGTGTATATGCACGATTTTTATACATGTGCGCACACACATGTGTAAATTAGTGGTGTCCTGGTATTGTGCTTTCAAAGTGCCACTCCTTCTGTAACTTCAGCTCTGTTGAGTAGAATTGAATAAGCCAGAATCCGGCGATTCCAGCCTGATCAGCGTGTGTGTTCGCTGTGTCTAGGCCAGCTTCGTGTCGTCTGGGAACAGAACTGACATCTCTCTGGATGACCCCAACTTCTGGCAGAAATGGGCCAAAATAGCAGAGCTGGAGATCGACTCCAAGGCGGAGAAGGTGAGGGCCATGGCTGACTCAGAGGGGGAAATGAGCTACTGTCTAACCATGCTGCAAAACCACAAAAAACATGGCCACGTCACAGCAGAAGATAAGGTAGAACTTCGCTTTACCATTTGAAAAACTGAACTGACAGATCGAATGAAAGGGTAAGAAGTCTCATCCTCAGAGGAATGCCTGTGTAAAAGGGGGAAGACTGAGAGGAGAGTTTAGCTCAATCAGTGCCCTGTGTTTGGTGTGACTCTGGGGTTTTGGGGAAAGGGAGGGTTGAGCTTGATCAGTGCCTCATGTTTGGGGTGATTCTGGAGCTCAGAGAGGAGGGATGGTTGAGCTTGATCAGTGCCTTAGTTGTTGGGGTGATTCTGGGGTTCAGAGGGAGGAAGTGATGGTTGATCTTGATCAGTGCCTCGTGTTTGGGATGAGTCTGGGGTTGAGATGAAGGGAAGGATTGAGCTCAAACAGCACCCTCCCTACGTTTGGGAGTGAGTCTGGGGCTCAGGGAGAAGGGAGGGTGGAGATCGATCAGCGCGCTACGTTTGGGGGTGAATCTGCGGCTCACCGCTGCGGCCTCGTCCGCAGGAGAGCCTGGTGATCGACACCCCGCGGGTGAGGAAGCAGACGCGGCACTACAACTCCTTTGAGGAAGACGAGCTGATGGAGTTCTCCGAGCTGGACAGCGACTCAGAGGAGCGGCCCTGCCGCACCCGCCGCCTCAGCGACCGCAACCGCCGCTACCTGAGAGCAGAGTGCTTCCGGGTCGAGAAGAACCTGCTCATATTCGGGTGAGTTTCCGTGAAGCCGTGTCTGTGCCGCGTCCAGGTTCGGCCCGTTCGCACAGGTTGGGCTGGGAAAACTTCCACACTTTTTTGCATGTCCTTGAGTTTTCCCATGGCCTCTGTGGAGAAACCCAACAAAGAACCCATCCTGAGCAAACAGACAGCAGAAACAAAATGAGCCTCATACTCTCCAGCCACACACCTGTAGTTAATAAGCCTCCAGTTAGGCAGGTGTGGTTCGTTACACAATGGCAGGCTTCACATGCAGACAATTACAATTACGAACATGCAAACAATTAATATGTTTCAAAACAGTTGAGGAAATGATCTCCTATTGGTAGGTTTGAATTTGATTGATGACAAAGGGCCCTTGAACATTTCACATTTTAAACAATTTATACAAACAATTAACTAGGTTCCTATGGGAAGGGAAGACTGTCCTATACAGCCTCATTTCCACACGCTTGTGTCCCATATACATGAAATGCCAAATGTGTGTGCACAGGGTCGAAGAGAACCTGCTCATTTTCGGGAAGGTCTTGGCTGTACTCAGGCTTAGCTCATGTGCACAGGTTGGGCTGGAAAACTTCCACCCTTCTTTGTGTGTCCTTGAGTTTTCCTCATGGCCTCGTTTTCCACACATGTGGGGCCCATATCGCAAAATGCCAAAAGTGTGTGTGCAGGGTGGAGAAGAACCTGGTCATTTTCAGGTGAATCTTTACTGTGCCCAAGCTTAGCTTGCATGCACAGGTTGGGCTGGAAAACTTCCACCCTTCTTTGCGTGTCCTTGAGTTTTTGTTTTTTTTTTTTTGGCCTCATTTTCCACACGTGTGCGTCCCGTATTTGTGAAAACCCTGAATCTGTGTGTGTGCGTGTGCAGCTGGGGCCGCTGGAAGGACATCCTCACCCACGGTCGCTTCAAGTGGCACCTGGCGGAGCGGGACATGGAGCTGCTGTGCCGGGCTTTGCTGGTCTACTGCGTGCGCCACTACAAGGGCGACGACAAGATCAAGAGCTTCATCTGGGACCTGATCACGCCCACCAAGGACGGGCACAACGAGGCCCTGCAGAACCACTCAGGTGAGGAGGTTCCATCCGATCCACCCCGCAGCCGGAGATCTGCCCGGTTCTGTCCGATCCACTTGGCAGCCGGAGATCTGCCCGGTTCTGTCCGATCCGCCCGGCAGCCGGAGATCTGCCTGGTTCTGTCTGATCCGCCCGGCAGCCGGAGATCTGCTCGGTCCGGTCCGATCCGCCCGGCAGCCGGAGATCTGCCTGGTTCTGTCCGGTCCGCCCGGCAGCCGGAGATCTGCCCGCGTTTCCCTGGATGCTTCCGTCCATCGATCCGCGGATGGGGGGAGGAGGATTTGATCGGAAGGCAGTGGGAGTAATCAGAGCTCTTTCACGCAGGACCCCACCCCACTGTTAATGTTGCATGTAATTGTGTGGAAGAAATCATTGACTCAGCTTGAAGCAGACCACGTGAAGAGACTTAAAAAAAAAGGATAAGTGCAGGTTTCTTTAAATAGAAATGACACCATGATGTGAGTCACCTTCAGCTTATCTAACCCACATTAAACCTTTTTAACTCGCTGCAGTACAAACTGCTGTGTGAACCTGAATGTCCATCCTTAAGGCCTACTGTGTGATAACAGAACCAGCTGTAGTGTATCATATACTGCATAGCAACTCTGGTTTGAACCTCAAAGGGAAATTGTCTGTTCAGTCTAGCTCCTTAGCTCTTGTAAGTGCCTTATACAGGGTGTTTATAATCCTTGAAAAGCCTTGAAAGTGTTTTCATCATGGAAAATCATCCAGAAGTCTTGGAGGGTGATCAGATGCCCCACTGCCCGTGTTAAATCAAAGAAACACAAATCCAAAAAAAAAAAAAAAAAAAAATCAGCTGGTGAAATATGTCCATCCCTCATGCTAACACGAGCTATTTAAATGTCAGTTACATAATGTCTGGCAGTGTGCGGTCATATTGCTAACAGTTTAGCTTGCTTGTTACTGCGTATAATAAACCCACTGCCAAAAGTCAGTGAAGAGTGGTATTCACTGACTCAAATCCAAGGGCAGCCACAAGTGTGTATTTTGAAAGTAATGCCTATTAGAGAGCACTTTCTCCAATGCCTTTTGGAAAGAACTTCCCATTATCAAAGTTGCTCAGTTTGATTGCTGTGACAGTGAAAATAACAAATGTAAATCTTGCATTTATCCTTAAAAAGTCAGGGAAAATACAGAGCCGACCAGAGTAGGAGTGCCGCCAGTGTGGGAAGCCTTTGATGTTACAGCAGGGGGCAGTGTCGGGGGCTGTGTGAGGTGAGTGAGATGGCTAACCCGAAACGCGCTTGTGCCCTCAGGCCTGTCCGCCCCTGTGCCCCGAGGGCGCAAGGGCAAGAAGCTGAAGAACCAGCTGTGCCAGCCGGAGCTGAAGAACGCCGACTGGCTGGTTCACTGCAACCCCGAGGTGGTCCTGCAAGACGACAGCTACAAGAAGCACCTCAAACAGCACTGCAACAAGTGAGTCTCTGCGGCTTGCTCCTGCACCCTAAGCAGGACTTCAGGACAGCGATCGTGGCTGTGCTCGGTCACAGTGTGGTGTAGTGGTAAGGAGCAGGGCTTGTAATCGAGAGGTTGTTGGCTTGATTCCCTACTGGGAAACTGCTGCTGTAGCTTTGGGCGAGGTACTTAACCCAATATTGCCTCGGTAAATATCCTGTATGAATGCATAATGTGTAAAAATTGTAACCTATATAAGTCACTCAGGATAAGAGCATGTGCTAAATGAGTGTAGTGTAATGTAATCCAAATGCAGAGGTGTCATTAAATATAGAGGGATTTTGAAGCGGGACGTCCTGTTAAAAATGGCGGGGCGCTCACGAGCACGGGCGCGCTGTGTGCCTCCTGCAGGGTCCTGCTGAGGGTGCGAATGCTGTACTACCTGAAGGTGGAGGTCCTGGGAGAGGCGGCCGCCCAGGCCCTGGAGGGCATCCCTGCTAGGTGAGCCGTCTGCCGGGGTCTGACGCTGGGGAGACTCAGCCAGAGGCTGTGCAGGGATGGGCACAGTGCTGGCATCTGCATACTGATCAGGATTAATGGCATAGGAACCCCATGGCTGTTGATCACACCAGTGGATGTGCAAGCAGTTTAACAATACATCAGCAGATTTTAAAGCCGCTGCTATAAATTAATGCATATACTGGCGTACATGGATAGTATTATATATTCACCTGGAATGGGCAGCGGAGTAGCACAGTGGTACGGAGCAGGGCTTGTAACCGAGAGGTTGTTGGTTCAATTCCCTGCTGGGACAGTGCTGATGTACCCTTGGGCAAGGTACTTAATCCAGAGTTGCCTCTGTAAATATCAAGCTGTATGAATTGATAACGACTACAATTGTAACCTATGTAAGTCTGCTAAATGACAATAATGTAATGTGATGGGATGAAATTGCATATCAGTGTGTTTGACCATGTGATATTTATATTTTATAATTTTGTGAGTGTATAAAAGTAAAATACTGAGCGGTGTGTGTGTGTGTGTGTGTGTGTGTGTGTGTGTGTGTGTGTTTTTTTCCACAGCAAATTGGAGGTGCCCCTGCCGGATATTGACTACCTGGAGATCCCAGTGGTGTGGTGGGATGCAGAGGCAGACAAGTCTCTCCTGATAGGCGTCCATAAACACGGTAATCTCATCTCTGCAAGAGGGCAGATTGTACTTTACATCAGTAGCTTCCAGCTATGATCTTCAGGGCTGCGCGGGGCTGCTTGTAGGTCTTAAAATGTTGGTAAAATTGACAACAGGTTTGTGTATGTGTGTGTGTGTATATATATGTGTGTGTGTGTGTATAATATATGTACGCACGCAAATATATACACAGCATGTAATTATTTATATAAAAACATCTTTAAAGAATGTAAGTACTTTAAGTATTTTAAGTACTGTAAAAACTATGTAGTCTATGATTAATTAAACACGTAGATCATAATTCAGAAATGGTTTTGGAATCACCTCATAGGCTCGAGTGTCGTCTGCCTGTTGACACAGCATTTCTGCAGTTCCAAGGAGTGTTAGTCACTCAGCTTAAAAAGCTGCCGCACAGTTTGAGTACTTTTTTCCATGGACAGGACTCTGAGTGCTTAAACACAAACCAGGCTGTCAATCTCATGAGTACTTTGCTTTTGTCTGTCTGGTGTTTGTAGAAATAATTCTCAGCTGGAAAATAAAATACTGAAAGTATTGTTAGCTTCCTGCTATTGAGATGTTTCAGTTATTGTTGCTCATTTAAACGTTTAAACGTTTCAACAGGGGGCGATGACTCTAGTTCTGAAACTTTGTTTAAGCTCTAGAACTGTCTCTTAGTCTTGGATTTAAGCTTTTGATAAATATTTTGCAATGTATCAAGTGAACATATCAGCTGCTGGCTGGATGTTATCTCAGTCCTTCAGGACCCCTTGTGTCCAGGGTCATTCGTCATTGCTTTCAGGAGGTTTCACTGTTCTACCTATTGGATGGTTGAATCACTGCATGCGCCAGCACTGTCGCCTCTGTGTAGTTGAAGTGTTATCATGTAATAATTATACTTCTACAGTATCAGTCAAAAGTTTGGACACGTATGATTAAGACAATGGGAAACATGCGGGCAAAGATATCTTGATCTAAAAACTTTTGCTTAAATGCTGGAAATTTGTTTCTTAGACAAATATAAATAGTGAAGTTGATGCCTATGTATGAATTTCTTTCCAAAAAAATTCTTGATTAAAAATATTTTTGGCTACTTTGAAGCAGCTAAAATAGAGTTTTTACATGTTTATAACACTTTTTGTCACTGCATAATTACATTTGTATTATTTCGTAGTTTTGATGTCTTTACTGTTATTCTAAAATGTGGAAAATAGTAAAAATAAAGAAAGAAAAGTGTGTCCAAACTTTTGACTGGCACTGTACATTTTACAGATTCATGGTTATTTTTGCGTGAGGGTGTGTGACTTTGCAGCTGTATCCTGCTAACACAGCTCAGACTGACTAAGTCTCGGTGTCCTTGATCCTGAGATCGAGTCAGTTCCAAAGATAGTCTTTTCAGCTCTTTATTTCTGGTGCTGGAGAGAACCGGAGAATTCGTTGTGTTAGCAGGTGAGCATGCCACCGCATGCTGGCTCTTTTGAATACCCATTTATAGGCGCTGTTGACTGCCGCTAACCCCGCGTGCTTTAATAAGATAAGTGGCGCTCTGCGCTGGGTTTTAACCTGGGTCTGTGTGTGTGTGTGTGTGTGTGTGTGTGCGCTCGCCGCGTGTGTGTCCCGCAGGTTACGAGCGATACAACGCCATGCGGGCCGACCCGGACCTCTGCTTCCTGGAGCGGGTGGGCATGCCCGACGTCACGGCGCTGTCCGCCGAGCAAGGCGTCGGGGACGTGGCGGCTGACATCACTGACAGGCAAGGAGAGAGGGAGGGAGGGAGACCCCCGAGCGGATTTACAGGGGCTCAGACTCGTACTAAACACGCTACATGTGCTCTTACCATTCATAAAAAGAAAATACAAACATTCAACAGTAATAGCGCGTGTGGAATCAGTAGCTTTTACACAAATTAAGATTTGTGAAAATGTTATAGTACTAATACATATTTATTGAATACAGATGTCGGCAGTGTGGCGTAGTGGTAAGCAGCAGGGCTTGTTCAGTTCCTCACTGGGGAATTGCTGTACCCTTAGGCAAGGTACTTATTCTAGAGGTGCCTCTGTAATTATCCAGCTGCAAAAATGGGTAACATGTAGAAACTGTAACCTATGCAAGTTGCCCTGGAGAAGAGCATCTGCTAAATGCCGATAATGTAATGTCACACTTGTCACGGGTATGTTTTTTTTTTTTTTTTTTTTTTTTGAGAATCGGAGTCTATATCAGATAAACAGATGGGTGGTGATGAAGTGGGCCAGCATTTCCACGATTTAAGTCCTGTTTTTTTTGTGTTTTGTTTTGCAGCTCTTGCAAGAGTGACGAGGTGAAAGACGAGACGGAGAGCAAGCCAGACGTGGGAGGAGAGAAGGAGCAGCCGGAGGTGAGAAGGTGGTGGCGAATGCACAGAAACGGGAGCTGGAGCGCATCGCACAACACGATGCATCCTTTTTTTTAATTGAGTCGCTGAGCTGTTTGTGTAGCGATCAGCTGCACACTGCCTGGGCTGTTTCTGTCCTTGCTTGCACCTGGGGCTCCACAGTTGCCTCCAGACAAATAATTGCTTCAGACTTTGTGTATAGCACCTATAAAAAGGTGTATCCTGTTTAAGGCTACTTCTGTGGTCAGTGGGGAATTTTGTTAAGTGTACTACACAGGGATTGTGTTTTTACTATGACACGGTTGCACAGCCTTTAAGTATTCAAGCTCAGTCAGTGATGAAGAACGATTTTTTTAAACCCATAAAAGCCTGATGCTGTGTTTGGTATATAAAAAACAACCTTACCACTTGTAGCTTGATACTCTCGCTTTGTTAAAGCATGCAAATGCCACCAGATGTTTCTGCTTCTTCTGTTGGCTCTGCTGTGTGCTGAAATGATGTTCTGGTGCGTCGTTCTGCATTTTACCCTGAAGGAGGAGACGGCATCCTGTAACGAAATGGCAGAAAAAAATGACAGCGCTGTTGCAGGTAAGTGTGAGTATCCTGTCCCAGGGAGGCTGTTTACACATGCACGAGACTGTGAATAGGGTCCCAAACTGAAGTCTCAGTGCTCAAGTCAGTGTTGTGTCAGGCCGCTGTAAAAACAGCATTAATCACAGTAGCTGGGTGTAGGGACTCTCTGCTTCACAGGTTGATGACATGGGGTCTAGCTGTGATTTATTGAATGGGTATTAAATTGATTGGGGCACAGGACTTCTGCTTTTGTTTTGGAAAGTGCATAGAAATCGGCTTTGCTTGAAAAGACTAAACTGTTTTAGCATCCTCCTACTTCCTCTTCTTACTGTGGTTGGCCCTCTGTTTCGCCCTCCTCCTCACCTCAGTGGTCAGCACCCAGGAAGGCGGGGAGCAGGGGCGGGCCTTGTGGCCAGCAGGCTCCACCCTCACCGCCCGGCTGCGGCGCCTCATCACGGCCTACCAGCGCTTCACCCGCCGGGAGCCCACGCGCCCCGACTTCCTGATGCCCGAGGGGGTGGGCATGGGCGTGGGGGTGGGGGTGGGGCCAATGCCGTGGCAGCTGGGGGAGGAGCTTCGGCGGCGCACCATCGAGCCGGACCCGCTCTTCCTGGAGTGGCAGAGGAGGTGAGTTCGGCCAGAGCCGCATCTGCAGTGGATGGTCTGGAGACATATGGAATTGCTGACCTGCATCTTATTCGGGTGGAATAGAGATTTATGGAATTGTTGGCAGCGTGTTTCCCTGTGTCTCAATTGTAATTAACTTAATTTAATGGCACTCATCACATTATGTTTCGCGTATTAAGATTAAAGACACGTGTACCGGTCCAGAAGGTCAGATAGCACACAGGCGGAGCACATTAAGAGATGGGCTCAGAAATGTGATTGTGTACCGTTTAGTATAGAGTACACATAATGTGGTCTACATTGGGGAGACTGTTTCATTCATTTGGCATTCTCAAGGCTCCTTAATGGCATGTTTGTAGACTTTTTAAAATGCTGTGTAAATACCTATCAACACATTTGATATTTGCAAAATTATACCTCGTTGACTCAAGGGGTAATCTATGATTTGATGTGTTTCATTATGTATTTGATGCTGTCACACACCGATGACAGAATTGCTAAAGTCAAATAATAACACGTTAAGCAATGATAATTGTGAAAAGTCTCCCAAAGGTAAAACGTCAGTAGGTGTTAATTGCACAGGCTGTACCTTTAAACTGCTCCTGTCCTCTCTTGGGAGAAGGAAGACCCCCATATTAAGGCTGAAATACTGAAAAGATCATCTCCCTTAGATAAAATATAAATGATTTGTTTGCACAACCATACAACCTGGCTTTGATTTTTGAGAAATATGAGCCCTCAGATATGAGTAACCCCCCAGGAGAGAGGGGTTTTGGCAGCAGTGGTTGTTTAGACTACAGACATGGACTCCTGTTTGCCTTGACTGCCTTGAAAGGTGATTCTTGGTATCTCACAGAAGAGATGTAAACGCAAAGTAATTTATGGCTCTCCAGAGGTCTTTCGGTGTGTTAAATGTTGTGTGACTTTGCAGGGTAGTGACCACTTTCCCAAATTGACATAGCGATCAATTGCATGCATTCGTGCTGTGCAATACTGGTAATGCATTTGAAGGAAGCCTTTAAATCTCATCACTCCATTGAATAGTAAAGGCTATATGACACGGTTTGAATGTTTTTTGTATGAAATAGACCTCTCTCTGATTGTCGCTATAATAAAAAGATGGCTGTTCGTACCAGGTTTAGATCAAAGATATCTGATATCAAAGATATTTTTTATCATTGTACTCCAGGCTATATTACGTTTCACTGCAGAGATTAGCTCCAGGGAGGAAGCAGGGATGGTTTGGGGACACTGAGTGTGAGACCCTGTGGAGTGTTTTGTGTTTGAGATTTCTGCCTGGTTTGAACGTCGGTCAGAGGTAGAGAACGTTCTTGCCTCTGCCCCCAGGTGGACGCGGCGCGAGCAGGCCGATTTCTACCGCACCGTGTCCTCGTTCGGCGTGGTGTACGACCCGGAGAAGAAGGCCTTCGACTGGACGCAGTTCCGCTCCTTCGCCCGGCTGGAGAGGAAGACGGACGAGAGCCTGGAGAGATACTTCCGGAGCTTTGTGTCCATGTGCCGCACCGCCTGCAGGCTGCCACTGCGCAAGGAGGAAGGTACCGCCATCCCGCCAACCCCCCCCGCTGCGCACACACACCTACAACCACATACACACACTCACACAAACACACACATACCTACGCAGACACACAAACACACACCTACAGACACACGCAGACACACGTACGCGCATACCCACACATACACACAAATGTGCACGCATGCACACACGTCCATGTGCACACAGACACACATACACATACAGATGCACACACGCAGACACATATGCACATGAACATGCAGATACAGACGCCTATCCACACACATGCACACATAGCTGTACGCATGCAGACACATGCGCATACTCAAATGCATACACACAGAGAGATACAGGCACACACACACACACACACACGGTAGCCCTGCACGTCTTGCAGGTCACCTTTGATGTAAGCCAGACTGCCCCACAGCTCTTTATACTTTAGAGCAAACTCAGATTATGTTTTGAATTGCTAATTTAAATTGTGGAGCAGGTTAATATCTCTAATATATCTGTAATATCAGGCTAATATTCATTTTAGGCTTATATCATTGTGTGCTTTTTATACCTCATTTTGTTCCAAGACATTTAGAGTTGCTCAGTTAAATAGATTAAACAGATTTGTTTTCTTAGCCTAAGCAGGGGTTAGTCCTCATTGATCCTGACGGAGTCCCTGCTGCCACAGCATTGCTGTCGTTGCTGAGTCACAGGGAGGTGACTCACGGCTTCCTCCCCCCCGTCGGGGCTCTTTCCTCAGGGCCTCTGGACCACTCCCTGTTCGTGGAGCCCATCACGGAGGAGCGGGCGGCCCGGACGCTGTACCGGATCGAGCTGCTGCGGAAGGTCCGGGAGCAGGTCCTGCGGCACCCCCTGCTGGGCCCGCGGCTGCAGCTGTGCCGGCCCAGCCTGTACCTGCCGGTGTGGTGGGAGTGCGGCAAGCACGACCGCGACCTGCTGATCGGTGCCGCCAAGCACGGCCTGAGCCGCACCGACTACTACATCCTCAACGACCCGCAGCTGTCCTTCCTGGAGGCGCACCGCAACTACGTGCAGAAGGAGAACCGCGGCGGCTACCCCGCGGCAGGCGGCGTGGGCCCCCACCACCACCACCACCACCACTGCTGCCTGTACGAGGCCGGGCTCAGCCACTGCCACTCCCCCCAGCCGCCAGAGTTCCACCCCGCCCCCGCGGCCCACCACGCCCACCCCCATATCCACGCCCCCCACGTGCACCCCGCCCCCGAGCCGGTCGGGTCGGGGGCGCCGACGCGGCGGGCGCCATGGGTATGGGCCCCGGCGGCCGGGAGGGCTACCTGGACTGCACCTCGCTGGACGAGTCCCTGGAGCTGAGCTCGCTGCAGCACGACGGGCTGGCGGCCGACTCGCTGCACGGCAAGCCCAGCAAGGAGGCCTTCAACGGCTTCCCCTTCAACTCGGCGTCAGGCGGCCAGAGCATGCTCAACTCGTACGGCGTGCAGGGCGAGCTGAACGGCGGCCAGGGCGACATGGACTCCATCCCGGGGAAGCTGCGCAGCGACGTGCTGGTGGGGGAGCAGTACCCCTGCGAGGAGACGGGGCTCATGACCCCCTCCGTGGAGCTGGACGAGCTCCAGGCGCCCTGGGAGAGCGCCGACCACTCCGGCGCCGCCGACATGTTCAACGAGCCGGACGCCATCCTCGGGGGGCCCACCCTGGAGACGGAGTTCCTGGACTCGGGGCAGCCCGGGGACGGCAGGGTGGACGGGCCGCTGAGTGACTGCCTGAGCATGCCGGGTGCCGACCCGCAGGGCGGCGCCGTGGAGCCGCTGCAGTCCAGCTTCATGCTCTTCAAGGACATCGCCGTGGCCGGGCCCGCCGTGGAGCAGGCCGACCTGTCCGTCAGCCCGCCCCAGTTCCCGCCACCGCCCCTCTCCCTGTCCGACATGGGCCTCGGCCACCAGGGGCCCGGCGACGAGCCCGAGGAGAAGCTCAGCGACTCGGACGTCACCCACAGCGTGCCCAGCCCTGGGGACGGCACCGAGAGCGTCACCTTCGAGTTTGACAAGGAGGAGCTGTCGCGGGACAGCCAGAGCCTGATGGGGCCCCCGGAGCAGGGGCCCGAAGCCTCGGAGGACCCCTGCGAGGAGCCCGTCAACAAGCCCTACGAGGGGCCCCACCAAGAGCCCTGCGAGGGGACCCACGAGGAGCCCTCGGAGGGGCCGGGCGACATCTCCTGCGAGGGCCCCTGTGAAGACTCCTGCCAGGGAACCTGTGAGGACTCCTGTGAAGGGCCTTGTGAGGAGTCTTGCGAGGCTCCCTGCGAGGGCCCCGGTGAGGAGTCCTGCGAGGGGCCTTCTGAGGGCCCCGGTGAGGAGTCCTGCGAGGGTCCCTCGGAGGCCGGGGACGAGAGCACCCTGAGCGGACACACTTTCCCAGCCGTTAAGCCCGTGTCCCCCTCCCTCCCCTTGTCGCCCTCCCTCCCCATCCCTCAGGCCGACACCCCCGTGTCCCCGGGACCCGAGGAGGTGACGCAGTTTAAACAGGAGTTCCCGCTGGATCCGCTGAGCTCAGAGTGCAAGCCCGAACCCCTGGAGCCCGACAGCACCATGATGACTCCCAGGCTGGAGCAGACGGGGATGCTGGAGGTGAAGGACGAGATCAAGGAGGAGAGGCCCAAAACACCAGGTACTGTCCCTGTCAATCCAGCCAAAAGTGTCCCCTTCATTCCAAACAGCCCTCTTTTGGATGATACAAATATAAGGACCTGAGCACATAATATTCCATATATTATATTCCACAACCATCTTCTAGATTTCCTCAACGACTACAAGAGAGAGCCGTATAGCATATTTGCAGAATTACAGTGTGGGTGGTTACCAGCAAAGTAGACAGTGGAACGCTTTTGTGTTCCCCCCTCTGTAGCTTGTGCTATAATGGTCTCTGGAAGTGTGTTTCGAATTAACTGTTGTTAATTTGAATGAAAAACACATTGTTCTCCTCTTCGTCAGCCCTGCTGGTGGAGAGTTACGTGGAGGAGCCCAGGTTCGCCACCCCGCTGTCGGTGTGCGACATGCCCGAGAGCCTGTCGGAGGTGCGGGAGCCCACCATCGCCCAGCTTCTGCAGGAGAAAGCCCTATACTCCTTCTCCGAGTGGCCTAAGGTACGGCCACCGGCTGCTCCGTATTGCCTGAGGCCTGTACTGGCTTCCTCAAGCTCCTCAGATCTGACTCACTTTAAATGCCCACTTGAATTAGCAGTTTGTTTTTCGTTATTTTTTGCCTTTTTGACGTACTTTCTTTTCATTTCATGTTTGGAAACAAACCAAGATTGAACACCTCTACAGTACCAGTCAAACGTTTGGACATACCTTCTCTTTATTTTTATTATTTTCCACATTTTACAATAACAGTAAAGGCAACAAGACTGTAAAATAGCACAAATTATGCAGTGATAAAAAACTGTTAAGTCAAAACTCATATTTTAGATTCTTCAGAGCAGCCAATAATATAATTTTTGCAGGAAATTCATATATAGGCATCAAATTCACTATTTATACTTGTCTAAGAAAAAAAAATTCAAGCATTTAAGCATAAATGTCTTTGAATGCCTGTTTCCTGTTATCTTAATCAGGTGTGTCCAAAGTTTTTACCGGTACTGTACATTGATTTTATAAAATATGCCAGTTTTTTTCCCCTCCGATATGCCCATTTTAACTGTGCTGGGCACTCCAAAATAAAATCAGATACTTGGTTTTGTGATAAGCTTTGTACACATAAGTGAATGTGTGTTTCTGTTCTCCTGCAGGACCGGGTGATAATAAACCGCATTGACAGTATCTGTCACGCCATCTTGAAGGGAAAGTGGCCTTCCTCCAGCCAGCAGTATGAGTCACCCAGCTCCCTGGCCAACACGTGCATACCAAACAGTGCCCCCCAGAGGACTGGGTATATCCCTGCAAGGGTGCAGCAAGCACAGAGCCTTAATTTCAACATCTCAGCTCCTGTCTCTCACCTCTCCAAGGTAACGCCCCCTGACCCCCCAGATCTGTACAGAATATCTACAGCATCACCCAGTTTGCCATCACATTGTGCTCCTAGAGAGCATTGATGATATAGTGGCAAACATAGCTGCCTTCCAAGCAGTTGACCCAGGTTCAGCTCCTGGCCAGTGCATGAGGTTTAGGCTTTTTGTGGGTGGCAGTGTTGCATAGTACTATGGAGCAGTTCTTGTAACCGAAAGGCTGATGGTTTGATTCCTCAGTGGAGCACTGCTACTGTACCCTTGGCCAAGGTACTTCACTCAGAATTGCCTCAGTAAATATCTAGCTGTATAAATGGGTAACTTGTAAAACCTATGTAAATCGCTCTGGATAAGTGTGTCTTCTAAATGACAATAATGTAATGTAATGTAGATGCAATGGTGGAGCTTTGAGTCCTCTGCTATTATTAAGCTACTTTACACACTTTTCTCAGAGGGGAGTTTACTGTTCAGTGATGGAGGCTGGTGGATGGATTCTGATGTTGTGCATGGCGGTTTTGTTGGTCACACGGCGTGGTTGACATGGCAACTGGTTACAGGAGAGCCTGGTGAGCGTGCCTTTCCTGGCGGAGCTGAAGCGGGGCCGGCGGGCGTTCGAGTACGAGGGGGAGGTCCCGGGCAAGCCGTGCCACGTGGGGGAGAAGATCCCGGTGGGCATGCAGCCCAGGGGAGGGGCGCTGCTGCTGAATGGCTGGCAGGAGGCGGCCATGGACCTATCCAAGCCCGGGGATCTGGGGATGGGGGCGGAGCCAGGGGCCGTTGGGCACATGTCCCACCCGGGCCACCCGGCCCCGCACAAGATGCCCCCGCTGAGCTCCATGCAGGGCTCCCTGGGGCTGGACATGGCGGGGATCCTGCAGGCCGGCCTCATCCACCCCGTCACAGGACAGATCGTCAACGGCAACCTGCGGCGCGATGACGCCGTCATGCGCCGGAGGAGGGGCCGGCGGAGAAACGTGGAGGGCCCTGAGATGGGCTTCCCCAAGAACAGAGTGCTGCACGTCCCGGAGCAACAGGTACGGGAGACTGCATCACAGCTGTTTGCAGGCTGCAGTTACATACATTACATTACATTCATTTAGCAGGTGCTCTTATCCAGAGCAACTTCCAGCACAAAAGAACAGAAATATATCCATTCAAGTTGGCTCAATACTTTGTTCTGGGGCAGCAGTTTAGCACAGTGGTGAAGGAGCAGGACTTGTAACCGGTTCAATTCCCCGGTGGGGCACTACTGTTGTACCCTTGAGCTAGTACTTAATCCAGAAATGCCTCAGTAAATATCCAGCTGTATAAATGGATAACATTGTAAAAAACTGAAACCTATGTAAGCGTCTGCTAAATGCCAATAATGTAACATAAGTTCAATGAACAATGAACAACAGTGTCAGACCAGGCTAACAACACTCCCAAACCAGTGAGTGTGAGCATAACACTATTCACGCCCTACCACATTAACTTGGGCTAACCTGACTAGACCGCCTAGAAACTAAGGGAAGCGAAGTACAGACACTACCATACATCACAGTCACTAGATTACAGAATCCAACACAAATTGTGATACTACATGTAGAATAAACAGCAAGTAATACAAGTAGCAGGTGTTAGGAGCTGGGGATTGAGGTGGAACCGAGATGCAGCCTGAGGAGCTGCACCCAGTTATTATAAAAATCCCCCCCAAACTGAGCTGCAACCCTCTGATGAGTGTTCCTCTGGTGTCTACAGAGCAGGCCCGAGAGCGTCAGCCAGCCGGCCGTGTCGTCCACCACCGCCCCGCCCGAGCACCCCCCCATCCCCCCGCCCCCCGAAGGCCTGGCCCTGGACAGAGAAGCTGCTAACAAGGGACTGATGGAGTGGCTGAGGCAAAACCCCAACTACACCATGGAGGTGCCGGCCTTTGCCCCCGTGAGTATATCCAGGCTGGGCTCTGTCATGTTCCTCTTCGACTGATGCACACTAAAAGCTGTACGTTCTGTGAAGGCTGTAAGTTTAATGCAGCAGAGGTGCTAAGAAGCGCTAACAATGTAACTGAATTGTTGCTAGCGAATGTAGCAGAATTGTTGCTTGTGAACGTAGCAGAATTGTTGCTTGCGAATGTAACTGAATTGTTTCTAGCAATCTAACTGAATTGTTGCTAGCGATCCAGCTGAGTTGTTGCTACCGATTGAACTGAATTGTTAGAGATGTAGATGAATTGTTGCTATCGATGTTACTGAATTCTGTGTCCTGACGCCTGCCTCTCTCTCTCCCTCTCCCTCCCCCCTCAGTCCCAGGGCGTGGGGATCCTGCACAGCTTCGTGGAGCGGCCCAAGCAGAGGCGGCACCGCTGCAAGGACCCGAGCAAGCTGGACGTCAACACGCTGACGGGAGAGGAGAGGGTCCCGGTGGTCCACAGAGCCACGGGCCGCAGGGTAACAACCCCCTCGCACCCCCGCACCCCTGGCCTCACACCCCGTTTCACACCCGTGCTGGGGTTCGAATCAGGACAGCTACCGGATCTACATCCGATAAATATTATTCTGATAGGATAATTAAAATGGACACTTTTATACATCTGTGCGTAAGATCAGTAAGTCATGCCCATTACACTTTCGTCCCTGTTAATCTCAGTGAATTACACCCATGTTCATCTTTTAGTCTATGATTTCAGCATGGATATTTTTTCTTGTCATGGCTGTAAGCATTCAGTCACGGAAAAAAGCACAGAGAGAGCTGTCAATTTCAGGGCATCCGGTTGAAATACTAAATGCCATTGTGTCACTGCCACGGTTTTAACCTCACTCGTCAAGAGCAGATTTCATTTGATCCTGCATTTCCTTGTGCTGCAGCTGGGGGGTGCTATGGCACCGGCTATAAAGGAGCTGTCCCGATGGCTGGATGCTAACACGGATTACTGTGTGGCCCCTGACTGGGCAGACATCGTGAAGCACTCTGTGAGTGGCTAACACCAATTCATTTTCATTCCTCTCCCTCAAACCTGTCTATAGGAGGCAGCCCGAAACCACTTTGTGTATGGCTGTTTGAAAGGATTTTGTTGTTTAAGGTTCAGGTTGTAAAAATCCAATTTGAAGAGGTACCTGCTGGAGTTCAACATTTTGCATTATATTTATTTTGTATTCATTTCTTCCATACACTCCTGCCAGTCTCAATGAAGAAGCTTTTATATTGCTGTGCAGTGTAAGAAACTGTACATCAGCACTGTGTATCATTTGCGGTAGGGAATGTGTCTGAGTGCTGGGCTCCTGCAGCTCTCCTCAGTCAGCTCTGTTGGGTGCGTTGCAGGGGTTTCTGCCGGAGGGGAAGTTCACCCGCATTCTGACGGAGCCCGTGTGCCGAGACGCCGGGCCGCGCCGGAGGGGGAGGCGGCCCCGCAGCGAGATGACGAAGGCGGGCGCCATGCTGTCGGAGTCGCCCTCGGGCATGGGCCCGCTCTTCATGAACGGCCTGATCAGCAGCATGGACCTGGTGAGCCTGCAGAACCTGAGGAACGTCCCGGGGATCCCCCTCACCGGCCTGATGGGCTTCCCCCAGGGCTTCGCCGCCGTCCCCGCCGCCGCCGGCGAGGACGCCAAGAACGGCCTGAGCATGCTTCCCATGATGCTCCACGGCATGACGGCCGTGCAGCCCCACATGTTCAGCGTGGGCGGGCTCATGAGCCAGCCGTCCACCACGGGCGCCCCCACCTCCGCCCCCTCCACCCCCTCCACCGCCGCGCCCGTCGCCACCACCGCGTGTCCTCGTCCTCCGCGACGGCCAGCCCGCCCGACAGCAGGCCCGACCCGGCCGCCGTCTGCGCCCCGGGGGACGGCAAGGGGGCCGAGGCGCCGGCCGGCATGGAGAACAGGAAAGACGATAAGCCCCCACCGGCGGAGGGGAAGCCCGGCCCAGCCTGCAGCCACGGGGAGCCGTCTGCTACGACCAGCAGCAGCAGCAGCAACGGTGGCAGCCACCTGGCCTTCAACCCTTTCCTGATCCCGGGAATGTCCCACGGACTGCTGTACCCGCACATGTTCCTTCCACACGGCGGCATCATGGCCCTGCCCGGCATGCCCCCCGCGGACAGCACCGGCAGCCCCAAGAGGAAGAAGAAAAAGATGCGGGAGGAGGGGGCGCCGGAAGCCGGCCGCCCGCAGATGGACACCGTGCCTCCCAAACCGGACAGTGCCGGTCAGACTGAGGCCAGGGGGCGCGCGGGGGCGGAGGCCGGACCGGAGGCCGAGGGAGAGATGGGGGGCGAGGTCGAGGACAGCACAGATCAGGGCCCCCACCAGCCTCCGAGCGTGACGGCGCGGAAAGGCACTGAAGAGGACGGCGCGGCGGAAGAGAAGGGAGAAGTGGGTGAAAAACTGGCGGAGGACGAGGACGAGGGAGCAGGGAAGGAAGCAGAGGCACAATAGACATCCTCTGCCCTGCTCTTTGTACTGTGCAACAGAATTACCAGTTTGTGATGTGTAAGTCGATGATGTTCATGTAAAGACTTTTATTATCCACTTATTAATGTTTATAGATCTCCTGCCCAGTACCAAACTTGTGATCATTATTATTATGGCCCCCTTCCCCCTCCCCCAAAGATTAGAAAGAGACACATATGCATGTGAACGCACACAGCACTCGACAGAGCAGTGGAGCTACACGGTAGCCGGGTTCCCTCACACCTCTGCTGCATCGTGGGACTGGTGCCAGGGAAGGCCCTGGCACAGCTCGAACGGGCCGTACAGAATGGAGCGTGAGCCTTGTGTCAGAACGGGGGGGGGGTTTGAAAGCCTTGGGCCACATCACCCGTGTTTCTGACTACACTACATGTGCGGATGGCACCGATGGGCTCAGCCAGCTCTGTAGCACAGGGCTGGTGTGGCTGTATATTTAACAGCCACCGCCATTTACCTTTGATGGTGTTAACAGGGTTACGGAATTCCTCCCAGATCTTAAAACGCGGTTTAAAGGAACTCTCTCTCCGTATAAAACTCTCGTAAAAGTTTCTGTAGAAGCAAATAATGAAGTGAACACCCCCCGGAAAGGTTAACTGCATAACTGCTGCTAAGAAGTTGTCTCTTAGGGCAGCTTTGCTCATCCATTGTTGGTATGTCATTGTGCTGCTACATAGGCTTTTTTTAAACGGTAATTCTAGAGGAGTCAAATTATATGTATGAATGGAAATACACAAATAATGGATATCTTCAAACTCATTATGTTGTATACCATAAACACCAGGTTTGTCTTCAAGGAATACAAAATTGATCACTGAAACAGAAGAGAAATCCTAGGTTCACTTTTGATTATATGTATTTTTTTTGTATGCTTTTGAAACTTGCAGTTTCACTTTCAAAGACGCCCCTTTCATCGGAAGTCTTAGGGTGACCAGACGTGCTCTCCCGATAGCCTATAACCAGGGTCCAGCCTGTGCTTCTGCCAGGGCAGGACTGGTGATCGCGTGCCATAGAGGAACATGCTTGTGGGATGTCTGAGCTAGTGTTGTAGCAGTGCAAGAACACAGGTTATGCTAAGGACACCCGAGCTGGGGGAGGGGGGGTTGTTTAATGTACAAAAGGAAAAAAAAAAGTCCATTCCCATCTGTCTGTGCATCAGGAAGAAAGTGTTTGTGGTTCGCTCAGAAGGATGAACAGCCACGGCAGAGTGCCTGATTACTTTAAAGGGTCATTGTGTCATTACCCCCCAAATGCATTTTAAAAAATACTGTAGAATAGATCATAGTAAGAATTTTTAAAAAATGTAAATCTCTATATAATATTGTTCCTTTATTGTTTACAAGCACGTTTTTGTTTTTATTTTTCTCCATCATGTTTCTGTTCACAAATACACAAACTCAATTCCAGTGGTTCTTCAGTTGAAAAAAAATCTGTATACTAGATGGAAGCAAATCTCCTTATCTCCCCAAATTTAACAACAGGGTCTGTTTCATTTTGGAATCCCCTTTGAATTTTGTTGCCCCTCAGCTAAACTTTGAAAACACATTTCTTAAATGACTTTTTTGTTTTGCACAGTCCTGTTGGTGAATGTTTACCTGTAAATGTAAGAGTCCCTACATTTTTTTCTTTTTTGTGTGTGTTGGCGTGCATGCATGCGCACGCTCAAACACAGTCGGGCCCATGGAGGAGGTGTGTGTCGTAGTTCTCTAGAACGCTTGTCTTGCCCTCAGTCACCTTTCTTGTTAAAAGAAATGTTGTTGTTGCCTTGTCACAACTCGTGACTTTATAATTTATTTGTCTTGCTTTGCCAAACTTTCACCAAATATGACATCTTTATTCTTTTCTTTTCCAATCTTAGGTTTATTAAAAGTACAAATGCCTTATTTAGTGTTATGTATATGGATGTTTTGTTACATCTCCATATCAGAAAGTATATATTAAAGTACTTAACTAGAATAGAGTTTGATCTTATCAAAATTGAAAGTTGTTCTCAGTCACACTGGTCTGCTCTAAACTTCCCTTTAGTTGGATTCATACTTGGTTCACTAATTGCATATTCTAAGGTAGAATTTATATGGTTCAGATTCCACAGATGAAGACACTCATTGTGGATTGTGAGTTCAGTATAGTCTTGACTAACAGACCCCTGCTCCCCCCCACCAAAAACCGCTTTTTAAATACTCCCTTCAAACACACATGGTAAACAGCAGATTGCTGTTGATCCTCATCCTTTGTCAAGACTTTTTAACACTGTCTTGATAGCATAATTTTGATGTTGACAATCATTTTCTAATGGCCATTTGATCAAATCATTGAAGCACCTTCAATGGAAAAGCTGCTAGTTTCAGCAATTCCCAAATCCATGCTTAACACATACCCACCGACTAATCACTGGGTGTGATTGACAATGGTGAATGTCACCATGCTTTTTTGAATTGGTGAATCGCAAGTATTGTAATGCAATTTGAGATTGTCAGAAGAGTATGAAATCCTCTTGAAAAATTTACTTACCAAATTAAGCCTCAAATAATTAAACTGACAATCTGAACATGTGTATGAATACAACTAAAGTGGATGTAGCATTTAATTTATAGGTCATCCTAATGCAAATCTCTTCTGCCTGTCAGATGCATATTGTCTTGCAAAAACGTTTGACTATTCTTAATATATATATAAATAAATATATACATATATAAGTATATCTATCGTCAAATGAAAAGCCCCAAAAGAATTGGGAATACAACTCAACCAGATGTAAAATGAAAAGTATGCTTTATCCCGTAACTTACAAACCCATATCCATTTCACATAACTCCATTACTCATGTGAAGACTTGAAAGTGGTGCAGTCAATGAGTACAGTTAAGTTGATGAATATTTATTCAGTTACAGTCATTGAGTCATGTCACCATTTTACCTTGCGTTTCTTTTTTTTTTATAATTTATCCAAAGGTCAGATTGTTTTTGGGTCATTTGTATTTCAGAAATATTTATTGTACGCTTCTGTCTTACCCGTTTCATTTTATATCTATTCTAACTTATAAGAATTCAGAAGGAAAACTAAGAGGTTCTGAAGAATTTCTGCTTCTGACATGGTTTTCCTCTTTAAGGTTATGTTTATTTTTTGATCATATTTTTGCCTCCAGTGGAAGCAGGAATAGTTTAAAAAAATACTTAAATGTACTGATAACAGAATTGGCAAATATGCCCGCTCCTTCTGAGTACATAATAGCCTGCAACTTTATCTTATGGCTAAATTATAAAACAGTTTCCCTTTCAGCTGAAAATAGCCCCATGTTTCAGCATACTGAAGTGCACTTTACTTGTGCATATAAACTATTGTTACATTATCTTGTTAGTGTAGGGTTTTAGATTTTCTACAGTTTTGGGTTGTTACAGAACATCCCAGCCTTTCTTTCTTTTATTTATTTATTTTATTTTTTTGCTGTAGTAGCTGGTTTTACGTACGTGTGTATGTATGTGTGTGCGAGTGTGTAGATGCAGGATGCTGCATTTGGTATCCTGTCGTTTGTCTTTGCATACCTGAACATGCTAGCTATCACCTTGATGGAAAATACGTTCACGTCTCACAGATGGCTCTGTACTCAGAGGGAGTGTCTATGCATGCTCTGAGGTTCTGTTCTGCAACCGCTTGCATTAGGAGGGTAGTTTTCAGCTCATGCAGTCAAGGCCAGTGTTCACCAAGTGGATGTACTGTAAGCTCTTAGTTTCATTGAACCAAGGGTACTGTATTTGGGATCATATGCTACAAAAAAAGAAAAAAAGTGTACTCTGTGTTGGTCTGAAATCAGCAGCATTTTTACAGCATTGTGGTTTTATTTTTATTTTATTTTATTTTTGTTGAACTAGCTCCTGTATTCCCATGTGGACCAATCACTTAACTCAGAACATGGTATGTGATCTTTTATTGTGCAATAAAAGATGACTTTCAACTTTTGTATGATGTACTGGATTTTAAAGAAGTTTTATGAGTTAAAAGTGTTTGACATGACTGAATCTATAATCTATCAGTGTGATGCATTAGCTGAAAGCTGTCTGATGACATCAACATTAAAACAGTGGGGATCTTTTTCAAGCCTTGTAGGTAAACATTTTGAAATATTTAGTATCCAGTTTAAGATAAGATCAAACTCTTGTACTGTGCTGAATCTGAGAAATAATCAGCTAAAGTGGTATATGTCGATAGATATACACGTTTATCAAGTTCCAGCTATCCCTTATTAGGTAGCTAGTTATGCGTACATACAAGGGCAGTTTGTATTTACATAAAATTGCTGAATCGACAAACTGCCCTTGAACGCACTAAGTTTGGTATAGGCTGATTAAAACAGTCTATCTCTACATTGTAAATTAACGTTTATAAGACTTTGGCGGGCAGTCTGCCTA
Organism: Megalops atlanticus; assembly: GCA_019176425.1. Taxonomy (NCBI): domain Eukaryota; kingdom Metazoa; phylum Chordata; class Actinopteri; order Elopiformes; family Megalopidae; genus Megalops; species Megalops atlanticus. The sequence continues at coordinate 34,300,837 of CM032879.1, read as the reverse complement.
ACTTTACTATTGTGATAAATAGTGTGGACGGACTACATTGCGTGTAAGAACAGAATGTCTTTGAGTTGTGATTCGGCTCCCTTTCGCGCCAAATCGTGTCGCAAAGCATTGTGGGATAGCATCTGAAAGCTGGAGGACCGACTCCTGGAGTGGCGTTCTTGTTGCTCGTTTGTAAACTATTTATGTCCTTTCGTGTCGAAACCTGAAAGATTCAAATGCGAGAAAACGAAACGGATTCCGAGTCCGGGAAAGCGGACATGAGCTCTGTCCGGAAAACCCTGGAAACTATCTGTCAAGAACTGAACATGGACGAGGAAACGGCAACCGAAGCCTTGCAGAATTTCACTACGATCTGGGATACATACACTCTAGAGGTGAGTTAGCTAGTTTGCTAAAAACGACTTTCTGGAATTATAGCCTAGCTAGCGCAACGTCCAGACATATCGCTTGGTTAAGTAGTTGTATAGCTTGCTTGCAACAAACTAGCTAAAAGAATGAAGTTCACAGTGATTAGCAAATAAGTTAGATAAACAAATACTCTGGCTTCTTGCAACATTTTTCCCCAGTTCCAGCAAGACATTGTGTTTACACTCGGGTGTAGGTTATGAAGTGTAATAACACTGTATAGCCAGTCTAACTAACCAAGTTAGGGTACCTATATTGTATATATTCCAATGTCTTCACTGCCCCTTTAAATTAGACAGGAAAGCAACGTGCCAGCTTGGTGGCTAGTTAGACTTCCTAACCAAACTATACAAACAACGGTGCCTAATTAGCAAGAAAGGTCCTCGACAATTGTCGCTAGCATTTCTGTGTAGCTACCTAGACGTCCGTCACCATGGGTGGACTTTTTCGTGTTTTCATACAGAGAAAGTAGCTAGCTAATGGTTAGCTAGCTGGTTTGCGTGCCTGCCATGTTTGTTTGCAAGCAAGTTGGCTAACGTTAGCTAGTTAGCCAGCTAGCGAGATTTCTGCACAGCTTTAATTGATTGAAGCATAGGTAAAACTAACTGAAAATTCATGGCGTTCAGGGACGTATCTTTTTAGTTTGATTCAAGTAGTTAGGGTTTCGCTACGCTAGGTGGTCTACCTACATTAGCCACGAAGTGTTTACTTAATTTTCTGAGAATCGAATTTTATAGGATTTCTTACAGGTAACCAAAGTACGGTTAAGTGACCCACCGGCATTAAGTGACTTTACTGCTGACCGACTTTAACTGGCGGCACGGTCTGGCGTTAGTGCAGTGCATAAGAAGAGACCCATTCACAAACATTACTGTTATTTAGCAAACGACCCACGTAGATCACCGTTTTACATATTATCCATTTACACAGCTGGATATATACCGAGGCATTTTTGGGTTAAATATCTTGCCAAAGCGTACAACGGCACGGCCCTAGCAGGGAATCGAACCGGCAACCTTTTCGATTATGAGTTAACTCATTTCCACTACACCATACTGCCGACAACAAAGCTTCAGACCCGGGTTTTGTCATGTTTGTCCTACTGTGAGAGCCATGTGTTTGGACCAGCCTCAACCCAGCTAGCTGGTACAAATGGCTTTTTTGGAACCAGACTTATTACCCCTGTGCTCATTAATGGTGCTGTTGAATCCCAGGCACTGTTATCCTATCACCTCTTGTTTTTCTAAATCTCCTGGGATCCAAGGATGGGTTGCAGTGGATTTAAACTGGGTTGCCAAGCCAAGGTGAAGATCTGTAGTGTAGACCTCTCGAGTAAAAATGCATTTCTGTTTGCAATACATCACATGATGTAATTATTTAGAAGCTTGTTCTCATTATAATTATGCTGCAGGTACGGAGAACCTTGCTCTGATAATAGCCTACTTATTAGGTATTTATAGGCTGACTGCACTGTCTTGATGTTCTTCCCTCCAGTAAGTGGTGAGCTGTTCTTTCAACTCTGTTCTCACAGAGCTCTTCTCACTTAGTGTTTCACAGTGTCCCTCAGTGTCCTTTTCCATGCATGTACCCTCCCAGGAAATAAGATAATTTTGGCTAACTATTTTAGAGGCTGATGTATATGAACGACGGATGACTTCAGTTTGTTTAACAATCAGCCTCACAGAGAGTACTAAATTGGTTGTCATGGTAGTGCAAATTTGTGGGGACTGCTTAGTTCATATAGGAGACAAAGTAAAGTCAGATCAGAATTCAGGGAATTTGACAGGTAGCTAAATAGCTGGCAAGTTAACATTATGTCCCATTGCTAACAAGTTCCTAAGCTATGTTTTGGTTCAAAAAGCAGGCAAGCGAAGGACAGGCATTCATCACACAGTAGTAGAGTTCAAGACTCTGAAAAGATAAAACTGCAACCTTTCTCCAGAGCATATCATACATTGAATATTTCTTCATTTCTGCTGATGGTAAATGTCCACCAAACTGTTGCATGCGGTTGTAAAACAACTTCAAAGTAACAGTAGTATGAAAACATTGAACAGGTTGAGGCGTAACCAGACAACCCCGAAGAAAACAGATGACTAAGAGTGAGCTGGCTATTAAAACATTGGAGTAAACAGATGCATTGCGATTTCATTGAGTAGAGAAACGTTTAACTATCATTACCAAGTGTGTCAATGGTATATTTTTAACTGTGTTAATAGTTTGTTATAGACTAGAGAATACAGGATAATTGCATTTTTAAATGTAGAATTTGTTTTCCGAAAATAAGGGTTTGGCCACTGATTTTAGTTATGTTGAAGAAATAATATTTCAGTTCATGTTGATGAACTCTAAAGTAGCCAACAAAGCTAAGTAGCTCGCTAGCTAATACCAACTGCATTAAACCATATTAAAATGTGCTTTAAAAGGTAGAAAAATGAATGTACAACAAGAGCTCACTGGAAGCTGCGACACAAACAGGAAAAACTGAGACAACACATAAGTCTAGTTAGGTCTATCTACAGACTAGTTAGCTATCTTGCTCCAAAACAAGCTTATGGTTGATTTTTTTCACAGTATAGTTTCACCTTGGACAGTAGAGTTTTTGACACATGACCTAATGTATATGCCTACATAAATCTGGCTATAAATGCTTACTTAAATAAATATTTATGTTTCCTAAATTCTTTTGTGTAACATGGTCCTATGTTGTGGTCCCATTTTTACTATTTACATTATGTTGAGAACATTTTACAGCATCTATAATGCCATCCATTTACATAATTATATGCACCCCAAGAGCATCTGCTAAATGAGTAATTGTTAAATGCATTGACCCTAAATTGCAGTGTTTCTACCTTTCTGATCTCAGGCCCCCAGAGCAAGTGTTAGTAGCATTGTGAATCTTCTGCCTTTGCCAGTCTAAGCTCAGCCTTAGTCATAAGCAGCTTTTTCATAAACACTGGCTTGTGCTCTTTGCCGTTTCTCCAGGGGGAGGTGGTGCACTGGTTGGCCTGCTCTCTCTATGCAGCCTGCAGGAAAGGGTGGACACCCACAGTGGGGAAGGGGGTAATGGAGGGCAACTGTGTGTCCCTTACCAGAATCCTGAGGTCCTCCAAACTGAGGTAAAGCACTCATTTTTGTCCACTATTTTTTTTTATTGAACTCAATGGAATGTTGATTTTCTGGTCCGTTTGTAACTCTTTGTCTGTCTTTTTACATTTTCAGTCTAATTCAGTTCTTCAGTAAGATGAAGAAGTGGTCGGACATGTCTAATTTGTCCCAGGATTTTCGAGAGCGAATCGGGCGCCTTGAGAGGAATTTTGAAGTGTCGACAGTGATCTTTAGGAAGTTTGAGCCCATATTCATGGACATGTTTCAGAACCCCCAAGGAGAGCCGCCTCGTCAGCCAAGAAGCCGGAAGCACAGGTGTTCAGTCAATCCTTTTTGGTGCTATTCACGTGTGCTTTGCTACCTCAGACATTACCCATAGCAGTTACAATGCTGAAGCTTTTTTCTGATGTCTTGGTTGACATTTTAGACTGATACTAACCTCTACCTTTCTTTTTAGACGTCTGCCCTGTCACATAAGTGATGTGTTCAAATTTTGCTGGACCCTGTTTGTCCACACAAAAGGTAAGGTTCCATTTCGCTCCTTAAACTCTTTGTACAGATCCATCCCAACATGTTTAGAGTAGTGTTTGTAGCGCTGTTATTTGAAGAGATGGAGTAGCATGGGTTTGATAGCTAAGTAAATTGATTAAACTTTCATTGATTTGTCCTCTCTGGCCTTTTTTGTAGGAAATTTCCATATGATTGGAGATGACCTGGTGAATTCGTACCATCTCCTCCTCTGCTGCCTGGATTTGGTGTTTGCCAATGCCCTGCTCTGTGCCAACAGGAAAGACCTTATTAACCCCAACTTCAAAGGTAACAGCTTTTTACAGTTTGGAAACCCATTTATTCAGGGGTCTAGTACAGTTTATATTTCATGTTACCCGTTTGCACAGCAGGGTATAGCAAGACACAGTTTGCGGGTAAATGCCTTGCAACAGTGGCCTACCTAGGATTTGCATGTGCAACCTTGTGGTTACAAACCTAGTTCCATTAACAGTATCTTTGTTTAATGGATGACCACTGCTAAATGTATCAGTTTCTTATTTGCATGGTTTTCTTCTGTGTGTTGACAGGGTTACCCAAAGACTACCATAGTCCTGATTACTCTCCCCCAGAGGAGGTTCCCTGTGTCATTGAAAGGCTGTGTGAGTTGCATGATGGACTGGTTGTTGAAGCAAAAGGGATTAAAGAGCACTACTTCAAGCCCTACATTAAAAAGCTCTTTGAGAAACAGGTAACGGGTCTTTTTATTGTGACCTCTAGCCACCTGCCCTAACTGAGAACTGAAACAGTCTGACGAGTCAGAACCTTCCCAGTCACATTCATTTAAGTTCTCTTCAGTAGTTATTCTAACCTTTGATTACTGCTCAGTGTTACACTTTGTACAGATCCTTAGGTGAGAAATTTTAACAGATGACATTTGTATTCAGCAGTTCCCTGGAGGAAAGCAATGTTGTTTTTTGTTCCGGTAGAAATTGAGCTTGTATTTTAAAAGCACAAGGTACAGAACTGGCTTACCAGATAGAATCAGGTGAATTCCACTTATCTGTGTGGTGCAAATTCAAAGTGTATTACTTTTTTCTGTTTTGTTGAAGATTTTGAAGGGGGATGAGGAAACGCTCGCAGAATTGTTGGATGCTCCCAACTTCACCGACAACAAGTAAGCCCAGATTTGGACATAACGTCTGTCATCTTGAATGAATTGCCAAGTTGTACTGTCATCGTCTGTTGCATTCTCCAGTCTAATTACCACAGTACATCAAGATGTGTCTCTAACATAAAACTGACCCTCAGACTGACAAGAGAATCAGGATGGTCTTAACCAGTGTTTTACAATCTAGAAAACAGCTATTATGTGAGAGGTTAAAAAATGTAATATCACTGATCGTATGGTGTCCCGATAGCCTCTTCGCTTTCTGTTCCCCCCAGTAAAGCAGTAAACAGAGAGTACGAGGAGTATGTTCTGACGGTGGGGGACTTTGACGAGCGGGTGTTTTTGGGAGCGGACGCAGACGAGGAGATTGGCACACCTCGCAAGGCGGCCACAGAGCCTCCCGAGGGACGGCTGTCTGCCCGCATGCAGGTGGAGTGCAACCTGCAGCAGCACTTTGAGAAGGTACTCCATTACAGCCGCAGCAGAGAGAACAGAGGCCTCTGTATTTGCCTGTGTGATACATTTTTAATAACCATTCAAAATAATGAATGCTGAACTGACATCACTACCTCGTAACAAATTGTGTGGATTAATTTGTCATGACAGACATAACATTTACATTGTTTAATTGTTTATGAGATGCCCTTATCAAGGGTGACATGTGTAGTTTAAATTTTACATGCTTGCTATTTGTAGCGTTATGCTCTGTAATGCAATTAAGGTGAAGTGCCTTGCTTAAGTGTATAGCGGCATTACAACCACAGAGAGACTGAGTCACAAACCCATTATTACACGTACAGTTCTGGAACCACACTGGTGAATTCAGACCTGTGAAGAGGGCCGCATCATTGAGACCCGTGCTCCCTGTTTATTCCTCTGCAGACACGGTCCTTCGCCCCCTCCACCCCTCTGACGGGGCGGCGTTACCTGAAAGAGAAGGAGGTGCTCGTGACGCCGGTGTCCTCGGCCACGCAGAGCGTCAGCCGGCTGCAGAGCATGGTGTCCGGACTGCGCAACGCCCCCAGCGAGCAGCTTTTGCAGATCTTCAGGTGAGGAGCGCTTCAGAATGTAAAACTGGGGTGTTTAAGGGCCTCACCGTTTGCTCCTAAATTGCGACTCCACAAAGTCAGCCTGCTCCCTGGTGCTTTCTGCTTCGTCGTTATTGTATACAGGTAGTTCTCGGCATGTATTCATTTCAGGTATTGTTTACTTTCTGAAGGTCATGTTCGCGAGACCCTACAGAGACTATTCTGAACAGAGTTAAGTCCCTGGGGGAGACTTTCCGTCAGCATTACACCAAGAGCACGGACGAGCAGCCAGGATCACATATGGGTGAGAGAACAAGAGCAGTGAATAAGTAAACACAAGAAGTTGGAGTGGAAGAGTAGTGGTTGGCCTGTTTTGTATTTCTGTTACTATTATTATTGACTTTGCCAAAGCAGTTAATAGGGGAGTGAGGAATGTAGATGGTTGCAGAAAAAAATCATTATTTGTGCTTGCAGGTAATTGCTTCTGATTCAGTCCATTCTTTTCCAGATTTTGCTGATAATCGGTTGAAACTGGCTGAAATCCTGTATTATAAGATCCTGGAGAATGTCATGGCCCAGGAGATAAAGAGGCTGCATGGCAAAGACATGGCTGTAAGTAAAGTTTTCCCACTCTTACTTTTCACATTCATGATTGGTCGCATTTTATATAAGAAATGAAATATACATAGAATTATTCATTACACACCAAATGTGTACATGCCATATCTAATGGGAATGGAGTTGCAAACCGTCTCTGTGATTTAAACACAACTTCTGATGCAAGTTCGCTCATAAGGGTAGAGCTGTGCAGGCCAAGGTTTGTCTGGCACATATACAGCTTCTAGCAAAAATCGGAGAGAGTCGCATCAAAACCTGTATTGATTTCACGCAGAATGACCCACATGGCCTTTACTGGAGTGTGACTATCCTGGTTATAGCACTGAAAGGTTTTTTTGTGAAAATTCCACCTGGTGCCCTCCCTCAGGTGCTGCTGGAGCAGGATATTTTTCACCGCTCTCTGATGGCCTGCTGTCTGGACGTGGTCTTGTTCGCCTATAACTCTCAGCGAACCTTCCCCTGGATCATCGAAGTCTTCAACATACGACCGTTCTACTTCTACAAGGTACGCGTGGTGATGACAAGGGAATACAATTGTTTGTGAAGGTCTGAATTGAAGATGTCTGCCCTCCCTCTGTTTCCCAACCGCAGGTTATTGAGGTGTTTATTCGCTCGGAGGAGGGCCTGTCGCGGGACATGGTCAAGCACCTGAACAACATAGAGGAGCAGATCCTGGAATACAGAGCCTGGACCAGTGACTCTGCACTGTGGGAGGCACTAGAGGCTGCACACAAGAAGGTCCCCACTGTAGAGGAGGTGGGACTAACTGACAGAGACAGATATGCAATATACAGTGCTCTGAGTTTTTTCCATATCCCTGACTAAACAGGAAGAAAAAAAACATCCTATAAACAGAAGAAACTAGTGTGGTCATAATAGCACTGCACAGAACAATAACTTTTTAATCCAAAAACATGACGATTATATTTAGCCACACTTTTAAGTAGTCTTTGAAATGTCCAACAAAACAAATCCATATCAGCATTCTGATTACTGGAAGTTCAGTCGAAGCTTCCAGAGTTATGTAGAGGCATCCAAAGATTTTCTGTTTACTCACTGTATAAAAGAGGCTAATACACAGAAGAGGTTCATTATAAGCATGGATTATTGTGGTTAAGGTCAGAGACCTCTCTGAAGACTGCAGGTAAATTGGGGCGGCAGTGTAGCATAGTGGTTAAGGAGCAGGACTCGTAACCGAAAGGTTGCCAGTTTGATCTCCGCTGGGGCACTGCTGCTGTACCCTTGGGCAAGGTACTTAACCCACAATTGCCTCAGTAAATATCCAGCTGTACAAATGGATAACATTGTAAAGAACTATGTAAGCTATGTAAGTTTGGATAAAAGCGTCTGCTAAATGAATAAATGTAAATGTAAAAATTGCCATTGACCACCGCAACTTGGAAGATGGCTATGAAGGAATTCACAGACAAGCTGAATCGACCGCTTTCCATGCGTGTCTGTAATGCTACAGTACATTGCATTGGCTAATTATCACTCCACGCTTTCTCCATGCCAGGTGAATTTCCCCAGCAGTTTTGAGAATGGGAACACCAGCGGTGGTCCCACCCACTTGCCCCTGATGGCTCTGTCTCCTATCGTCCACCCTCGGCTCAGGGAGGTGAGGACTGGCCTGGGAGGAAGCGCTCGTAAAGGTAAGACCGGTGCTCCATCGTCGGCGATTGATTCACTTCAGCAGAACTTCCCCGTTCCTTTTTTTGCAGTCAAGTCATTATACAGATGTAGGGTGCTTATGTTATCACCAGTTCAACTATGCTGAGTCATGTTTTTTTTTTTTTTTTTTTGGAGTCTGGGATCTTGAACAGTCCGCTGACTCATTTTTTGATATGATTGTTGAATTGACTATATTCCCCAGTGCAGTGGAAACAGGCATGTTTTTGTTTCAGTTTTGGTTTATTCTTTGTGGTTTATTATTTTTGTATGCATTTTCATTTGCACACACAGCAGAAAAGAACTGTTTTACATTAAATTCTTATTTTGTTACTGAGTCATTAAAAACATTTGCCGATTGGGAACTGAGCAACAGATATTGGAGTTTAAAGCTATATAATTGACATCACTAGCTAACTGTAGGACTAATATTAAACCCTTGATGTCCTCTATATGACACGATTTACATTAATTGTAAACTAACTTGGAATAATACTGGAATATCAATTACACGTGATTGCATAGCTAAGAAGACAAACTACCTTGTATGCCCCCCCCCTAAAAAAAAACAACACAGTAGGAGGTATATCCAGCAATTTTGTCTCCTTCAGTTTCTCAGTAGTATTCAGTCCACCGTCAAACACATATAAAATAAATATGGGAAGAGTGAGGGGATGTTAACCTCTGACACTACTGCAAGGGTTCTGGGGTCAGGGATACCCAATGACGGTTAATAACGCAAATAACCATTCAGAATGGCTCGGAGGGGACACAGGTCAAACACACAGTATTGAAATGTGGCATAAGAAGCCAATAAGTAGCCACTTTGATGTGAAATATTTCCCCACTGCTTCAAAACAGATGTCATTATCACATGTCTATAAATTGAAAACAGTAGCTACCACTTTCTCATTTTGTAGTTCTCCTTGACAATTAGTTGGTTTATGTTGCAGCAAAAGCAAGTTAAAGCTGTGTACTGTCAGGCTTTGTTGTCATACAGATTTAGCAAAAATTTCACGCCCCACTGTGCTACACTGCCGCCCCAGTGTAGCATAGTGTGGTGTGAAATCTTTGGAGCAGGACTCGTAACCGAAAGCTTGCCAGTTCGAATCCCCACAGGGGCAATGCTGCTGTACCCTTGTGCAAAGCACTTAACCCACAATTGCCTCAGTAAACATCCATCTGTATAAATGGATAAAAAAAAACTGTAACTGATGTAAATCGCTCTGGATAAGAGCGTCTAATAAAAGCCAACAATGTAATGTAATGTAACTACGTCCTCTGTGTGTTTATGTTTAGATGTGCCCCCTTCGCCCATATCCCTGCACGACCGCTACAGCTCCCCCACCGCCGGCGCCGCCAAGAGACGTCTGTTCGGAGACGACAGCCAGCCCCAGTCCCCCTCAAAGAGGATCTCCCAGATGCACGGCGGCGGGCTCAAGATCATCCCCACATCCCCCTCCCCCGGCGACGCCACGCCCCATTCCCCCGCCAGGACTCTCATTACCATGACTGCCACCGCTGTGATGGCCAACAACGGCCAGCAGCAGCTGAGCATACCTGTGCAAGGTGCGTTTGCCTCAATAGCTCTCATCAGTTAGTAGTGCTGCTCTGCTGTTTTGTTTGTTGAGTTTGGTTTTGTTACGAAACAGGCAATATAACCATCACTTGATCTTTTCAGCTTGCAGCTTGTTAGCAAACGTTTTTCCTTTTATGTTCCATTTTAAGCTCAGTACTAAATCATCCACGCCCTGGACTAGCCTCTGTTAATCAGTAATGTTTCCCACTTGTTCTGGCGCTCTCAGGTGTGAATGAGACGGGCGGGATCACCTTCATCCAGGTGCAGCCGAGCGACGGCAGCCCTCTCACCGCTCAGGTCCTCCTCACAGCGTCCCCGAGCCGGCCTGTCCCTGGCAGCGCCGCCCCCGACGCCCAGGCCGCTAACAGACCGCGTCGCACGGGCTCGCTGGCCCTCTTCTTCAGGAAGGTGAGAGCTCCTATCTGTGCCAGTGCACAGGCTTTCTCACCAAAAGATACATGCTCCTATGTGCTCACTACACAACCATTTTACACTGGTAGAAAGTCTGACTGGTTCAGCCTTCCGATTCTATTGTGAGTTGTCAGAAACCACATCTTTAATTGGAATGTAGCTCCTAGAAAGCAGTTTTTGTCACCTTTATGCATTGTGATTTTTAAAAGTGAGACTTGTTGTAATAAACGATTGATTTGCTTTGTACACCATTATATATGTATCACTGATACTTCCAGCAATGTAGTACTGACAGAAGCAGGAGAATGGTTAAAAGCTTATTTGCTCTCACCCCCTGCAGGTTTATCACTTGGCGAGCGTCCGGTTGAGGGACTTGTGCTTGAAGCTGGACATCTCCTCTGAGCTGCGGGGGAAAATCTGGACCTGTTTTGAGCACTCTGTCGTTCACTGCACTGACCTTATGAAGGACAGGCACCTGGACCAGCTGCTGCTGTGTGCTGTTTACATCGTGTCTAAGGTGAGCTGTAAAATGTGTTCTCTTCAGGCTCTTTGTGATTGGTGCAGGCTGGTTTGAAAGTTGTGTGAACCTGTGTAATGGCTTTGTCCTTTTGTTCTATCTGACCCTCTGACAGGGCTGTTTGTGCTCCTGTGAAACGTATTAGCGCCTCATATATTGTACTTTTTCAGATCACAAAAGAAGAGCACACTTTCCAGGACATCATGAAATGTTACCGCAGTCAGCCTCAAGCCAGAAGTCACGTACGTGAAAAAGCTTATTTTTCAACCAGAAGTGGCCTTAAGCTTAAGAATTTGGCTGTAACTGACATGATTCATAATTCAAATTCAGTTTTATTGTTACTTTTTCAAATAATTCTAATAATAGATTATCAAAGGTTGGTAGCATATGTAACCACCTGTGTTACCCTGACAGGTTTATCGAAGTGTCCTCCTTCGGAAAAACACTGGAGAGCAGCCCTCTGATGAGAACAGCATGGAGGTTGACCCATCTGTGGGCAGAGGTACCGTTGCTGGACCTTATCTTCACTTACCTTTTCCATCTCGTCAGTCTCTGTCTGTACAGTTTTTATTTTTATACAACGACTCCAGAACAGCAGCAACCGGGGCAGGTTTCAAATAGCTCTATAGGCACCATACCTGTCCATTACTGGTTGATATACTGGCTTGATTGTTTTGTGCTCTTTCCCCTGCAGCCAGTGAGTCAGGGGAGGACCGCGGTGACCTCATCCAGTTCTACAACTCGGTGTATGTGCTGAGGATGAAGGGCTTCGCCCTCAGATACGCCGTCCCCAGCGCGGACCACAGGGTAGGGGACTTGCGTCTAATCCTAATTTCCGGAGGCTAAATGAATTAAATGTTCAGGGTGGTAACTGGCACTGTGGCATACTTTGATGCTTGCTAATGCTGTGCACGATTCTCCCAGATGAGATTTCTGCAGGTGTATTGATTTCTCTTGCCTGGCTATACTATGATGTTGTGCGTCCGCGCCCAAGTTTAACTCTAACCTCATCTCGGCCTGTCCTTTCCACTTCCACGTACCGCGGCTTGACCTTTCCGTTTTGTAACTTGCAAGTAGAGATGACAGGGTACTTTAAAAGGCAATAACTGTGCTGATTGAATCAATCAGAGCTCCTCTGGCTTAAGTAGTCCAGCGTGCCTCGCAGCCCTTTCGCTGTGGAGAGTTGATTGCAGCCCATTGCAGCAAATTCTAGAGCCAGAAAAGTTCAGGTGCTTTGCGTTGTGTTTCAGATGGAGGTTCCCCCCCTGTCCCCGTTCCCCTCCGTGAGGGCGCAGCCTCTGTCCCCACGCCGAGTGTCCCAGAGGCACTCCATCTACGTGTCGCCCCACAAGAACGGCTCCTGCGTCACCCCGAACTCCGCCTTCACCTACAAGTTCAGCGGCAGCCCCTCCAAGGTAAGAGCGCAGTCAGTCTTCTGCCGATCTCCCTGTGCAGGTGTAAGACATTATATTACATTACATTAATTTAAGTGCATTTCACAGACGCTCTTATCCAGAGTGACTTCAATCACAATAGAACATAAAGTGTATCCATTCAAATTTAAACAAGCAACAGTGTCAGACCAGGCTAACAACACTCCCGGACCAGTGAGTATGAGCTTAACACTATTCAAGCCCGACCACATGTTAACATGCTAACAGAAGCCAAGCATACTACGGTAAGACCTGTTTGAAGTGCGGATCTCTGATGCAGCCGGGGGAACGGCCGCTCCCGCCCCCTCTCTCCGGAGCACCGGTTTCACCGCGCCTCTCTGTCCGCAGGAGCTCAGCGACATCAACAGGATGATCAGGCAGGGCGGGGTGAGCCGCAAGCGGGCCTTCACCATGGAGGGCGACTACTCCGAGTCCCCCACCAAACGGCTCTGCCAGGAGAGCGAGGACGTGCTGCTCAAACGCCTGCAGGACGTTGTGAGCGAGAGAGCCCACCACTGACTCCCCCCAACCAAACACGCTATCATGTCACAGGTCTCTGTCCGTGAAACACAGCACGGGTCTGTAGCTTTAACAGTGAACTTAGGTCATCGGGGGATGGGGTTTTCTTCCTTATAACCCGTGCCCCTTCAAAAGGAATCAAGGTTAAACTTGTATTAATATATATGTTTTGCTATGTTTTCATATCCCATTCTTTGGTTTTGAACCAGAAGCTAGATTGTGTTTTGTGCAGTTACGTGGATTTATAGTTTAGAGAACAGACAGATTGCAGTTGAGCCAAACAAGCAGCATTCGTCATTGAGATTCTTAGATACCAGGCCAAGATTGCTGTGGGCTGGTAGTTAAAAACATTTAAGTGGCTCTGGGACTGATGTCAGTAGTCTTCAGTAGCCTCCCTGAGGTGTGGTAGTTTCCAAAGGTCCGTGGTTTTCATGCTGTTCGTTTTGGCAGCATTCTGTCTAAGCATGTGTAGTATCTACACTCTATTTCTTTATATTTTAATCAAACGACTGTACTGTTAAGGATTAACAGTGCCATTTTTCTATAAAAATGCATTTATTTTGCTAAGCAGTAGTTGTTTTGTAAACTTGGCGTAACTGTATTTTTCTACTAAAATATCAGTGCTGTAAATTTTATTTTGCAACTACTGAGGCTCTGCTGAAGGGCCCTTTGTGATGGAAAGCAGCATCACCTTTCTGAATTCCAGGTGCAGCAAGTTCCCTGTTGTGACCTTTGTAATATGTCTCAACCTAAGCGGTTTACTCTTTACAGGAGTTAATGCATTGGCACTGACACCTTTTTAGTTTACTTTCTTTAATATGAGATTCATTACCTTTGTTGCAATATTCCGGAAAATGTATGCAAAACAGTGCTTATAGTTGAAATAAGCAATGGTCTACCCTGTTGCATATTACAGATCTGATCCTGGGTTACTCTCAGTTTGCACCTCACAGTATGGTGGTGCAGTTTGTTCCCTTAATCCCATGACCCACACTCAAACCAAAAGTGAACATTCACCACCTACCCAAAAATGGAGCATACCTGATCTCCCCTGTTGGTTTTTCAGTAGAAGAGACTGAAAATATAAAAAACACCACCATTTGTTTTTAGTTTATGGCTTTTTTATTTTGGATAATCCTAAAGATCTTGAGTGTTTTAACGTGTTTAATTACTGTATGTTTCAGTATTATTTTCTGAATGTTATTAGATTGTAATGTTAAATGTTAAGCTGACTGACCTATAGCAGAAGTCACCGTTCATATTGTTTTAAACGTTTTGCTCCAAAGCACATCTCAGTAGCAACTGTATCAGCAGTTAAACTTTATAGACTATCAGTGCCTTTGAATGTACATATAAAATAAATTTCATTTTTTTCCCCACACTTCTAACCTTGCATTGTGCTCTGATTTTGCACCTAGTGTTTGAGTGAGATTGGCATAGGCTCATTGTTGATGACTTCAGGAAAGGCTTAAATGGTTATCTTCAGTTTGGGTGCCTCTTGTTTATTTGCATTCTGTCGTCTGGCACTGTTGAGAAGTGCTTGTCATGCTCTATTATGGCATCCCTGCTTCTTTTGTGTTGAATTATTTAGGACAAAACAAATTGCTAGCCTTGCATTTTCCTGCTGCTGGTCTATAACATTTCTAGGCACTCCTAAATTTGTTTGCAGTGATCCTTCAAAGGCAGAGCCCTCCAACAGAAATTGTATAAAAAACATCACAACTTAAAAATAGAGAGATAATTTGTTTTTAATACTGTAACGGTCTTTGTTAAATTGGGTTTTCGATTACATCATCAAAAATTAATTTTCTGTGTTGTCACATTTGACTTGTATTGGAGTGCTGATTACAGAAAGCATTTGCACACTGTCAGGAATGAAAAGAACCTCCTTTCACAGGCATCACATTCTAATACTTGAATTGTCAAGATGCACATCATTTACACTCAAATCCATTTACGCATGTGCTGAGCTGATAGCTTTCAGCTCAGAATAAGCCTTTGTTATGATTGCTAAGGTACTTTAAATGTCAGATGTCACATTTATTTTATGAGTGTGACCTTTATTAGTTTACCTTCTCCAAATAAAATTAACATCTTCAATCTAATGATTGTTGTTTAAAATACAATGGTGGGGGGGTTGCTAAAAATGCCCTCTTCTGACCTTACGAGGTGTAGTCAATACAGAACACCACTAGATGGAGCCAGATATATATGACAGTGGCTCTGTAAGAGGAGAGGAGTGATTCCATTCTAGTTTTTTTCTTGTTTTTTTTTTAAGTTATATTTTCATATCATGTTTGTTCCATCAGTTGCAAACTTATTAATACATTTGATTAATGGTGGTAAATGTGTGTTCTCACGTTGTGAGTATTTGGCCTGTTGTAGCTCTGGGGAGCATTGCCACTTGCATCTGCCCACTGTGATTGCACTGCTCAGGTTGATGGGCATTTCCTCAGTCTGAAAGGATGAACTCCGTACTTTTATCTCCGGGTCATCAATCGGAAACAGCAAGTCACACAGAAACAGAACAGGTAGCTTTATTCTATGTCCAGAGGCAATGCATTAGAAAATAGTGTTCAGTCAATCAGAAGATGCTTATCCATTACTTGGTGTAATAAAAAAGATGCATAGGTCATTATGATGGAACAGAACAAAGGTGGTAGTTAGGAAAGACATCAAATCACAAGGTGTAATCATTTTTCTTTTTTTTATTTGTCTGTGGATCCACCATGATTTAATACTCCCTTCTCTAAAGGGAACCAGCCTGTACATGTTCAGTTAGGGGCTTGAGTGATGTTGTCCCATTCACTCAAAGTGATCTTCAGAGGGCCTGATCTCTGCAGCAGAGGAACGACCAAGTCTTGATCCTGGAATTCCACCACAGCTGAAGCAGCTTTAGACAATGACTTCATTGATGAGTACATGTAAAAAGACTGCTGTCCATTTTGTCATGTAAAGCAGATCACCATGTGGTATTTAGTGCATAATAATTCAGCAGTCACCATTACCCAGAGTAACTTCCTTAGCTGACGTATCATATCCATTCATCTCATGTCATTTAGGCATCATTTTTTTTTCTTATTTTTGAGCGGTGGGGGATTCTGAATTCATAAGATTAAGAACTTTACATTCTCTTTGGAGGGCTTGAGGTTTGGAAGATGAGTGCATGACATTTTAAATCAGCTGAGAGGTGTAATTATCTTTGAGCTATCTCTTCTTCATCATGATTAAGTCATGAAGAGTCCCATCAAGGCCATCCATCTAGCTGAAGTCTACTTGAAGATCATACATTTATTCATAATCCCAACACCTGGCAACATCACATGTTCACAGAACATGAAGTACAGTGATTTTGTTTGGGAAATGTATGCTCCATTTATTTTTTATTTACTTTTTTTTTTTTAAATAAAGCATGAGACGAGTCAGTTTGATGGAGACGTTCCCTATTCAGCCTCATTCACAACAGGTTTTATTGTGCTTCTAATATTAGAGGTGGGCAAATCAACCAAAATAGTTTTTATTCGTGTAGCTTCATCCTGGAGTTATCTGTATGCTATGGATGGTGACTCTTTTATAGCAGTTAAGGTTGTGATGATGAAAGATGAAAGCTAACGCTTGATGGCATAGATTTTCAACTATTATGCCAGTGTGCATGGGAGTATTGGTTCTGTTCCCCTTCACATTTTTTAATACACTGAAACTTTAATTTGTTCAGGTATAGCTTTTGTTGCAGTACAGCCTTGGGAACATGCTTAAAATGACTGGGAAATAGATTGTTTTTTTTTTTTGTAGTCAGTACTGTAAATGAATAAGGACTGTGGCTGCCTTCTGGTTTAGTTTAAATTCTCTTAAATATGACAGCAGCTTTATTGCAGAAATCAGCTGTTTAACATTCAAAGTAATCCATCACTTTCAGCTCAGATGGATGGACTGGAATACCCCCTTCAATATCACTGACACTGGCTTTAATTCCCCTGTAATAGAGTGTCAAAATGTTACAAAAAATATAGTTATAATCACTTTCAGTGGGTGCAAAGATTACAGCTCTCTTTTTTTCATATTCATTTAAGAAGAGTACGCAGGGCCCCTCACTGGAGAGAAGACAGACCTTCCACATCCAAAGTTCATTTTTCTTCATAATAGAACTGTCAGTGGAATGTGTAGCAAAAGGACAAACACACACTCCATAGGAGCTGCTCCCCAGCCCCCATCTGGGCTAAACACCCACTGCTTTGGGGAAATGAAATTCTCCTTGCCCGCAATGATACCAGGCAATTTATCACCTGTTAACTGCTCCTGTGCAAAGCGCTTGGGCCTGAATAATTCACAAGGCAGAGACAAGCCAGACTTCTGCCTGTATAAATACACGGCTGTCTCCTGTCTTTAACACTGATATCTGGAGTCGTGAAGGACAGACGATCAGCGCAAACAGCATGATATTTGCAGAGATATTTTGTCAAATGCCACGTGGCATTGCGCGCTTCTGCAGTTTCTATGTCCATCTGATGTTATCCGATGTGCCGATGCATACTCCAGATGAGGAAATGGGTGGCTTCCTTTGAACCCAGTGACTCTAACTCATTTAACTTTAATTGGAGACTCATGACCAACAAAACCAGAGTCAATCAAACCTACATTACAGTGCTTTTATTGTGTGTTTGCTGTGTTGTACTCTGAAACAACTTGTTCTCTTTGTTGAAACAGTTGAAACAGCAGAAACAGCAGCTTCTATGGATGACGGCACTGTTTGGTGCTGGTGTATACGTCAAAGTGTCCCCTGATATTGGGGTATATGTCTCATAAACTGAGGTGTGGTTTACAATTATGAAAAACAAAACCAGACTGTTATTAAAGTGTTCTATTGAAGCAGACTGTGTCTTTTGCGTCATTCTAGGTTGTTGGACATGCATGAACTAACTTTATTACAATTGCATCAATACTGCAACTGCTCCCTTCTTGAGAAGCACATTGAAGTAAATGTTGCCTGACCTCCAGGTGCAGTAAGAGGGTTCAGTATGTTACTGAGTTTCTATATCTCCATAGTCTCACTGTTCAATTGCAGTATACAGATACACAGTGACCTCCACGTCTATTCAAACTCCCATCTAAAAAGGAGCAAATGTATTCTAGGAAAAAGATTTTAGATCATTTTGTTCATGACAATACTTTTTATTACAGGGTCACAGTTTTATTGAGGGTCACATTTGTTCACACTGTTAAGCAATAAAATATCTACACATTCTGTATTGCAAGTTCAGTCTGAATGTCAGCTGGAAGCATATCTTACTGTCCAATGAGGCCAAAACTGAACCTGGCCAAAAATGGACATTCCAGCATGATAATGATCAAAATCATTCATCCAGATCTACAAAGAAATGGGTAACTGAGCTCAAAATGAATCAATGGCCATCTCACCTTCCAAACCTCAGTCGAATCTAATGTATAGTTTGAAATCAAGTCATCACTTCACAAATGAAAATCAAAAGGCCTGAAAAACCTGGAGCAATTCTATCAAGAAGAGTGGTCAATTCCCCCCTCAGAAGAACCAGCACCCTTTACAACTCTACAGGAAGTGTGTTGTAAGGGTGGTTCATGCCAGAGAATTTACAAAATACTAACTGTAAGAATGTGAATGAATATGACCCTCCGGTTTTCTGGAATAAAATATATTATATTGGGACAACATGAATTCCCCATATTGTAATATGACAGTGTACTCTGTGGAATTATATTAAAAATAAGTATAACATTCTTTCAGCAGGAAAAATGACCCAGTATATTTTTTTTCTGTTATGTAATGTTTATTATTTAATCAATTACCATGGAGGCCACTAGAACAGAAGCACAGTCCAGTGACCCACATTTCTCTAAACTAGTCAGTGCTGCAAGAGAAGGAACATAGTCCTATACTATTAAATGACTCACTGATACCACAGTAGAGCTACAAGTTATGTCTCTTCCACCATCTACATTCAACACCTGCCTCTGCTTTACAGACAAAAAGGCTTCCAGCATTTTCTCCAGCTGATAACATCAATAAAAACAACAAAGGGAACTTGTGAGCTTTGACAAAAGCTGCTGGTTTTAATTCAAGGTAACAGCAGTGTGCTTGCAAATTGGATTCTTTCTCTTCCAGAGTGACAATGGGAATATTTATTTATTTATCCATTATCAATAATGGAGCCAGCACATTGCTGCACAGTTTCTCATCTGTATTCTTCTGTGTATCATTAGGACACCAGAATGAGAAAGAAAGAAAATGCCTATTTTGGGATGCCTCACAGATGCCTAAAATATTCTTCTGTATCTGCAGTAAGGTGAATCCACTGTAAATCATGTTTTATTATGTTACGCCAACAAATCCTCAGTTTACATGTCAGATATATTATTGAAATCCTCATTGACCCTAAGTGGAGCTTGGTTTCCAAACAGCTTAGACAGGTGTGGCGTGGGGGATTAGGCAGGACTGCTTAAACAGAGGAACCCAGAAGAAAAATAATTACATGACAGAAACAGAAATTGTACTTTGCACCTTCATTGCAGATCACAGGTATTTCAATAGCCATGAATGAACCATCTTGATTCATGGAACCTTGACTCTATGTTTGGATCATCAGAGGAAGGACTTGTGATAGTGTAAGGACCTTCTGACTTCATAACATTTGTGCAATATCACACTGTGTGTGATGTGTTTTCAGATACAGTCATTGACAGGGATTTGTGCATTGAGATTTTTTTTTTTTTTTATGGAACATTTGAGATATCACATTTTAGGAGTACACTGCTTCTCCTAATTGCAGTTGCACGATGAATTAGATGGGCAGAGATCAGAGATCAGAGATTAAATTTGGGACCATATTTATTTATAACAAGAACAGATGCACTGCACTACTGGAAAAACATGGAATCTTTGTCTAATCTATAGCTGTTTGAAATAGACCTAATCCATAGAAGCAATTGCCTCACAGGATCCTGAAGCAGCGTAGGCCTGAAGTAAAGAAAATGGTCAGGGACAGCAGACACTTCATTTACTGTTGAGGGGGACTGTTGGTTTCTCGTTGGGCTTTGTGTCTCACCTTGTGACAGAAAACACCTGTCATGCCAACGGGGCTCCGCCCCCGCGTGCTGGCTTTTCAGTGTGCTCAGTGTCCCGGCTGTGGTGCAACACAGCACAGCGCAGATCATCGCTGTCAAAATGATCAAACTACGCACAGCCTTCCCCCCCCTTCTGTCCACTGAAATCACTGTTGCAATAAAGGAAGCTGATGAGCTATTCAGCACCGGCACCAAATGACATTACCCCTCAAAGGACGGTATGACCTAACCCTCATCCCTTCCTACGTTCAATTTTCACTGAGAAAAATTGTGCCTTACAATCATTAAGGCTACTTTTATAAATGTGTGTTATGGTTTATGAATGCAGGGAAAGGCAAAGCTGTCACTTTATATGGGCCCTAAGGCTTTTCTCTGAAAATATATATCTGGTATAATGATATTGTGCATTTCAGTTTCTTTAGCAAGTAAATAAGTATTAGCAGATGAACCCAAGGGAAAGTATTTAGTTGGATGTACTAAACCTGTATGTAAATATCTCTTTATACGGTGCATAATTCATACATCCAACAAAACAATGTATACTTATTTTACCCAGATTTAAGTTTATTTCCTTATTGAATGCTGTAGTTGTTGTGACCACTTTATTCAGGATTAGCACTGACTGTACATTCAATACTGTAAGTGTTACAAGTATTTCCTAGGCCCCATGTGCTTGTGTCAATGGGATGAATGTCTAATGTCCAGACAGTCTGATAGAGAGGTTATCTGTGCACAGAGCCCAAAAATCTGTAGGTCAGTGTACTTGGCATCAAACACATCTCAAAAAGAAATACTCCTATTTTCTTTTTTAAATTTTGGGGGTAACCGAAGGGAGGAAAAAAATCATCAGGTTTAGGGAATTTCTTGTGGCAGTGCCAAGTAATGCTAAAAAGACCTTGTTGTCATTTGCATTTAAATTAAGTGAATTTAAAACCATTTTAATGTTTCCCTAACCCACTCCTCAGCTGGCTTAAGAATTCAGCATCCCTGGCTTCAATTAAAGTCAGGCCTAGAATGATTATAGTCAAATCTTTCATTGACTAAGTAAACCATGTATACCGTACGTCTAGATAAGAGTTGGGAAATGTAGCTGACTGTTCATTATTACGCTCATGAAGGTTCAATTAGCTTTAATGTGCTCCTTTTCAAATGTTTAATATGTTCTTAAGGATATTCTTCATCCAAGTGGAAATGAGGTAGGCCTCTGTATCATGGCACATATTGTTGCGAGTGAAATTTCTACTCTGCCAGAGTCAGTGTTTTAATTGGGTGTTGATATGCCACCTCGCGAGTGCTCCCCACGCTGGCAGAAGTAGGTCCGGTATAGGAGAGCCTTTGCAGCTGCCTTTGTGAAAGCACATTACCGCCACACAATGTGAGGTTAACCTTAATCTTATGTGGGTGTGTTTATTGAAAGATGCGGTTTTCCCTGAAAGGAGCCTATGGATATAATGCTGAGGGAGCACTGGAGCTTGTGTGTGGGCAGTCTCTGTGTGGTATAGTGTTCCTTCTGTAAACCCCTAGACCCCTCAGGTACACAGTGACACATGTAATTGGACTACAAATTTCTTATTTCACCTCACTGCCTACATTTTCTCAAAGCTCAGTTAAATGCAATTTTTTAAACTTTTAATGCAAAGGGAATGAAAGTTGTTTTATGGATTTATAAGGATAACTTTATCCTATACATTTGTAGTTGAGTTGATATGTCTACAGCAAATAATGCTCACAATCTTAAACATTCTGCGACCCATTTTTACTGACAGACTTGACTGAAGAACAGCACCTTGTACAATAGTAGTGTTTTACCCAATGTTCTAAGCCACAACACCTCCCCCATCATAAACACAAAAAGGCATTTACTAACCAAAGGCAGCGTGGAGCCCATGACAATGCAGCAATTCAGTAACGTGGTAGAGTTACAGCAATGAAAATGGTCTGCCTTTGTTCTGAGAGTCATCTTTAGGTTTTTAACTTTGGAATTGTGTTTTATGTCAGTTTGAGTTTCTTTTCATTACGGTATGTTTTTCTGCTGAGTTTCACAGATCACCATCTGTGATGAAAAATACCATCCTAATAAATCTCTGTCTGAGAGAGAAATGTAGATGCATAATCATTTTTGCTCGCCGGTTATTCATTTGCCTTTCTCTAGACCCAGTAATAAAGGCTGTGTATTTATAGCCTATTTAAAAGCGGAGTGTTTTGAGCAACATGTTTAAGCTTCTGCCGCTGTAGGCATACAAGCTCGGTAATCAAACCTGCTCCGAAATTAATGGGTTATTAAGGCATCGGGTTTGGAGTGCTATTAAAGCATCTACCAATCCGGTATATGGAGACAACAATGAAGCTTGTCCTTTCATACATTCAGGATCCAATCCTAATGCTTAACTCCTCTCCAAGACGCTTGCCATAGTTGTGTCTAACAGTTTGCTGTTATTGTCCAATCTTTTCTTTAGCTCCACAGCTCTTTTGCGCTGCATGACTGATGTCATAACAGACATATTGAATATTTCTGATATATCTCTACTTCTCACACACACACACCTCTCACCCTACAGACAAATATAGAGTATGAATATGAAAGGAAAGCAAAGTGTCTTGCTAATAATGTGCTCAAACAAAGCATAGGAATCGGTGCTATTTTTGTCTCCAGCTCTCCTCTTAGGATTACATCAAGTTAATGAATATTTATACTGGGAATCTGTGTATTACTGTGCTTTGGATCCATCTCTTAAAGTTTTGTAGTTTTGTGTTTTGACCAAAAATGCCTGATGTCTGTCAGTTTCCAATATGCAGCATAACATAAAGCGGTCATCAATTATAGTGCTGCAGCGTTTCAATCTCACAACGCAGAGTTTCTTTAATTTAAGTAATGTGACAGACATAGTCTTGAGCAGTATGAATAGGTTCTCTGTTTGATCGAAGTCAGATGAAGGATTTGAGATGAAGGGTGTCTCATAATCACTATCTGTATCTCAATCACTAGAGAGAGAGAGAGAGAGAGAGAAACAGCAGCGACATTTTGAGTTGGAAACTTTGAGCAAAGTGGAAAAGGGGTGGATGGGACGGCTGCTGTCAGAGCCGATGGGCCTTTCTGCTTGACCCTCCACTTGTCCTGATTTAAATCCCCCTGGCGGAAAGGCTTGGTGGCCATCAGTTCCCGGTCTGAATGATTATGTCCGTTTGGAGACAAAGTGCTCGGTGGAAGCTGATCAATCAGGAGCCCTCTCCTGCGCTCGCAAGGTTCTGACAAGACAAGGCCCAGTTTGTCCTCGCAGCTGTCTGTCTGCGCTCCGCTTCACATAAATAACAGCAGCCACATCATTAGGGGGCCTTATTTATCATGGGCCTCCTAAATAAATCCTCTTTATCGCTCCTTATTTTTTATCCCCCATTAACTTTTACGCACTGGTCCCGCGGGATGTGTATGCCGAGGTGCTGTGAAGTTCAAGTGAAGGAGAAAGTGCGCGCAGGAACCAATAATCTGTGTGCCGGTCACGATGAAAAGGCTCCCTGATTATGCCATCAAAAACCAGTTTTGAATTACGTTTTTAAGCTGTACTACTGTTCTTTCACTAAAATGTAGCATTGGGATTAGAGGACTTGTTGATACTGCAAAGTACCGGGATTTGGGCAAGGTGCGGCTGAACCAGCTACAACAGGTGTGCAAGTATGTCCCTGCTGCCAAATCCTTTAGGCTTGATGAATGAAAACATTTTTTTTCCCTACCTGCCTGCTAAATCACAGATTCCAACAGAAGGTAAGTATTTCATGACCCAGCCATATTAAAATAACCCCTAGTTGAATGAAATATCAGTAGTACAGCATCCTTGATGATGCATTTAGGCTTGGAAAGAATGGGCCTCTTAGAGTAAAAAAAAAAAGTGCCATGTGGCACACATTTGTAAGGATTTATGACTGATGGAGGGGTGACTGTTTCAGAATGAACTGGGCTTAAGTGTGCCTTCCAAAAAAGGAGGAGAATTTATGAGTGTGCTGTCTTTCAGCTGTGGAAATTCTTCTTAATCACAATGACCCCTTTTCCAGCTGGCATTGTTCCACCCTTCCCTGTCTGTACTTCATTTAGATGAATAACATTTATGTTGCACCAAAGAGATCCAGCTCTTGTAACGGGGATTGGAAATGTGAAGGTAGCTTGCAGAATAAAAGATGCTGCCACACAGAGAAAAGTTTGAATGTTGAGAAATAAAGGTTTTGGATGGCAGTTCCCTTCAACAAGGTTTATTGAATCAATGAAAAAGTTGACGCATTTTGGAAACAAGCTCCTTTGCCAGAACATACACACTCTGGGTACATACCGACTCTGGTTACTGTGTGTGTAAGTGAATGAATAGGGTTATCACATCAACTGTTTTGTTGATTCAATAAACCTTGTAAAATGGAGTTGTTGGCCTACATCCTTGTCTAGGCAGAACAAGAAAAAATATATTTTCCCAGTGTCCCTTTGTCTCAGTTTGAGGCCTCGTACAACTAAAACACAAGTGTGATAAACCAAAATTTCTTGCAAGCATTTGTGATTTTAGGAAACAATTTTAAGTGTTTAAACTCTGAAAAGGCTTCATTTAAAGCTATATTTTAAAAATAAATGGCATTAAAAAGTCTCTACATCTTGCCACCAGTGCTATAACTCATAAAAATTTAAAAACAGCTAAATATATTCCAACCTGTTCTAATAGACCTATGCCATACACAAGTTTGTTGCCTGAAATAGCACACGTGCAACTTGCAGAGTCTCTGTTTGATTTGACATGGATCAACTCAACAGGCAAATGTCCACAGCTTTTAACTGAGTTTCTGAGATGCTTCTGGATGGTTTAATTTAACCACATTCATAATTAATTACATTTCAGGAGATAAATGCTGGCAAAAATTCATTTTCTTTTCAAAATTAGATTCTGTCACATCCTTGAGCGGTCTAGGGAAAAAGCAGACAAAGTTGCTCTATCATTAAAAAGCCATGGGCAATGATATGACTGAATAGGTAGCTTTGAGAAAAAAAAAATCCCATTCCATCATTTATTTCTCCATCAGAACCATTTCTTACATAACTTTAATTATGTTCAGATTTATTATTGTCTTTGTGGTCTTGCTCTGTACATTTTGTAATTATTGCATTACCTGGTGTTCATAAGGATCTGCTGCCAGGAAGTTCAAGAATATGGAAACTCCCTAGGATGTACATTTTTATGAAGTGATAATGCACTTATGAAGTTTATGATCATGTTTGTGAGTGGCTATTTGACTTGGTAGCATGCACTTTAGAACTAGACCAGGTGGTGTCATTGCAATATTTATCATCATCTTAAGTTTCCTTATGCAGAGAAACTCAGAAAGCTTATATTTTAGATATTATCCATTGAAACAGCTGGATAATTACTGAAGCAATTAAGGTTAAGCAACCTTCCCAAGGGTGCAGCAGCAGTGCCATACCTTGGATTCAAACACTGCAGCCTGCAGTTTACAGCTTTGGCACCCTAACCACAATGTGCAGGTCCCAAAATCCTTTGCTGTTATACTTACTGAAGATGCATATTCCTAAAACATCACAACAAACTTGGCTGTCAAAACTTGGCTGGATCCCATCCAAGCAACATGTGATTTTTTTTTTGTATGATTGTCTACACTTAAAAAATGGGGGAAAGGGTTGTTATTATTACGACAAGATCTACTGTAACACTATCAATGTCAACACCATGGTGATGCTGAAGTGTGTAGGCATTGGACACCTGAACAGACAGCGTTGTCCATTACAATTCTACACAGGTATATTTAGTTATATGGACAGCAAAAAATTGCCAGTTACAAAAATAATATCAACTCTCAATATCTACAGTTTTGTCAGAAATATTTTGCTAATGCCCTGGAAAACAGCGTAGGAGTGGAGTCGGATTAGTTAATGCATCTGAGTAAAGTGGAATTTGTTCTCTGAATTTATTTGCTCCTGTTTGCAACCAGGATGATCAAGTATATGATTAAGAGAACTGCCTTTTTTCTCTCTAACACATCTCATTTCAGTTTTTATGCAAAACATGAATCTATTCCATTAATATATCTCTTTCTGTGTTTTTTTTTTCTAAATGCCAGCAGTGTTTGGTTAGTTCAAATAGATTTGAAAACATGCTGAAGGTCAGAGGTCACCAACAAAAGAATCACCAAATTCAGACATCAAGACGTGGAAAAGGTCAAGGAGCATAGCATAAGCATCTTCCAATCAGAATGTCCCATGCTGGTCTAAGCCAATGAAATGGATTGTGAGTTAAAAGGTTTATAAAGGGACACATGGAGAAATGTCTCAGCAAGAAGGTGAGTAACCTGCTGAAGTTGACTAGACCAAGAATACTACCTAGCAAGCTCACTAGAGTTATGTTTCTGATGAAGAGCAACTTCAAAATACAGGCACAAAATAATCACGGGAGCCACCCAGAGGGAAGCCCAGAGAAACAAGGTCCAAATCAGGACTTGTAGCCAGTACATAAGACCGACAGAGAGCATAAAATGAACTCACCCAAAAACTGAGGGAATAAATTTCATGGCAAATTTCACGCTGACACTCAGAAGTATTTTATGACTTAGAGGTATTAATGCATGCAATAGTTTATCAGTATTCACAGTAGAAGCAGATACCCTTAGAGTGTTCTAGGCCAGGCTTGACACAGTGCTAGATAGACTCTAGGCAGAATGTTGAGAATGCATTAATTAAATAATGTAAAGAAAATTCATATTCCATAAGCTCCACTCATCAGTTTGCCACTTTACATGTGTGAAATCAAATGTGCTTGCAGCAGCAGAAACAGAGAAAGCTACTTGAAACAGGGCTTAAAGAAGATCACTTGTCTGTTCAGCAGTAAAAGAATTTACTCCTACATGAACGATGAACGGCTAGCGGGCTTATATGCTTTTACCAAGCTGTTTAAAAAGAATTGTGTTTATTTAGTTTGTGAATGCTCCACTGAATGTTACATTATGTTACCTTGACTAAGGGGGATATTCAACGTAACTGCTGTGCCTTACTCACAGTTTAGTTCTTGTACAGTCTCACAGTCCACAACATAGGGTCAGCACATGATGTGGTTCAAACCTTGTGCCTGGTATTTTGCTGAGGCTGCACAAAACCACAAAAGGCACATAAATGTCATGGCTAAACAAATAGTGAGGCTTCAATAAGGTCAGGAGTGGCCAGGCCTTGCTGGTGAACTGCCAAGTTAAAAAAAAAAAAAAAAAAAAAAAAAATACACTACATACATCAACAACCCCCATGGACACTAAGAAGACTTTGAGAAATTGTGTCATTCTACCACTTTGCAGAATGTTAACTGTTTTTAGTAAACAGTCCGAACGCCACTATCTGCATGCTCTGTGAAACAGGGATCTTTGGGGGGCAAGAGTATCCTTCCAATGATCTGTTCAATATTCTTCAATGTCCACAATACCAGCCTATTTCAGATACGAGAAAGGTTTTCTGTAAAACATCCTGAGCAGCTTTCAACCAGAGACAGCCGATTACAAACAGAACCATGTCCAATTGGCAACAGTCTCTTTGTGCTCTCAAAATTTAATAAAACTGCAGTTAAGCTAGCCAGCTAGATAGTGAGCTAAGTCTCTGATTTGTGGCTAATATGCACTGTCACAAGGCTAGCACGCAAAAAGAAGAAAGAACCAGAGAAATTAATTATATTTACAGGCTAAAGCAACCTCTTAGAATTATAGGTCATTTGACATTTCCTGGAAGTGATTTATTGACTTAGGTTTGTAGCTGGCTATATGGGCGGCATGTTTTGAAAATGATTGTAGTTGAGAGAAGTTTATCAAGTGAACTAAATAAACTCCTACATGCTAAAGTAAAATGTAAAAAATGTAAATAGTATTCATGTTACTTACTTCTTTTCTATTCTCTCTTAAAAGCTGTTTAGCAACTATTGAAGACAAAAACTCAAAATATTTCATGTTTGCATTACTTATGGTGGCACTCAAAGACCAGAACCATTTTTGCTCTGTAAGTGTGGTCCTCAAGCACTCCGTATGGAGGTGAAGTCACTCTTAATAACAGTCATATACAGACATGAACTCTCTGAGTCACAGTATTGTATGCTAATTTATCATGAACATTTCTATCTTTAAGTCTCCTTATATCCAGTCAGTCAACACTTATTAATATCCATTCATTGTATCCTAAAATGCACTGAAGATCTATATGCTTCTGCTGACCACAATAAAAATCTCTTTAGTCCATAGTCTCTTTTTTAATTCATGGTCATAGTACAAGGCCATGAGAGAGTTAAGATCTTTCAACCCCATTGCACATTAAATTGAACAGCTCAGGGGAGATGTGAATTTATGAATATATCTCAATCTCAATATTTTCTTTTGTCAATAACAGGGACACCCATAATGCACATAGAATGCAAATATCTCCATTAACCCTTTCAGCTCCCACCACAACTGCTTTATTGAAGAGGAAGGTGGTGCATACAAGTAATGCTCTTCACTTTGTTTTTGACTGCAGTTTGGCTGCTTTCTGTTGTTCGGGGTACATTTCATATGGATGGGATTTTAACTGGAGTGCATCTTTGAAAGTTCTATGGTGTTAATTACTATGTGATTATCCATAATTTGGGTGCATTGACTTTCTAATCCACATAATCATCAGTTTTGCATGGAACAAGACAGAAGATAGCTGTACCAGCTCAAAGTACAATTAGCAAACGTACATTGCGACCCAAAATAGCCATTGATCCAGTGGGGTCTGATTTCTTCTTTGAGTGCTGTCACTGGTGAAACAAACACAATTACACAAATAGTTATACAGGACGAAACAATGTTCCTGCTTAGCGTGTCAGTTTGTTCCAACTTCCATCAGAAATGCAATTTTTGGAGGGCAATTTTCAGACCCTGTCAAGGCACATTCATCATGTTCAGTAGATTACATGGCAAACAGCAGTAATGAAATATTGATCAAGGTGGGATTAAATGGTCCAAAATTCAGAAAGAGGACCAGAGTTTAAGTGTGTGTGTGCCTCCAGTTTTTTTTTTTATATAATTGGGGGTAGTTACACAGAGGCTGAGCCTGTATGGAGAATAAGAGATATCCAGAGCCGAAAGGCACAGCGGTTTGGCTAATGACTGATGGGCAGTAGACATTAGCTGCTGTAGCAGTAGCTGCTGTAACAGAGGCCCATTGTGACATCAGGTGCACAAGTACAGATTCTAAACATTCCATCCATGTTATCATAAATATCTCGCAGAACTATTTTAGCTGAAGGTGTTGACCAAGCTGAAAAGCTGTAGAAGGAGAAAATCGGATTGGAATAATAAAAGTCTGTTTGGATATTAAAAACACATTGTATTTCAATCCAGGAATTAGAAAAAGACATCATATTTAACTGACAAAAAAATAAAATTCCTCAAATCAGTTCAGCTTCACAGCTATTTAACACTGCTGATGCTACCAAACCAAAACAGCTCAAGGAGAACAACAATTTATATAAAAGTACAGGAACCATTTGCACATTGAATGAGTTTGTGATATTTTCCTCTGTCAAGCAGCTGTCATACTGCTTGCACCTGAGTGGGGAAAAAAAAACTCTTTCACAGTTCTTCTCTCTTTTTTGAATTTGTGGTCTTTTCTGGAAATCCATCCATTAATTGAAAATTTTAACAGATCTTTTGTCAGGAATAGGCTTTGGGATCAGGAACAGAATGTGGTCATGATGTGGACTGATGCCCTTTCTCATGACAGGCCCAAGTAAATCATTGAAACATGCTTGTATTGAACTTTCATATTGTGAAATGCACATGTAAAATTTAAGATACATTCTGTTGATCATTCAAAATGGTAAGCAATGCTGCTCTGCAAGATATGTGTGTTGTAGGTTTTATTGTTGGCTAACTAACTAAAATATTTTTTTTTATATTTATGCACCTAAATCACTTGACTATACAATTAGAATTTCAGTCTATTAATTTAGATTTCAGTCATCTAAGAGGCCTATAGTATACCACTCTCATTTTACTGTAAGCATTCAGATATATCAAATTAACCCTAACCTTTTGACAGTATTTGGATTTACTGAAGTCCTGGATACACTTTCTAGAGCTGAGGAGTTTAAAAACTGACCTCAAGACATTGGGAAAACTGTCAGGGGTTAATGGGAGAGCCAGAGCTTTCTGTTCTGCATTGATCTTCTCTCCTTGTGCTACTTGATATTGCTGCCACCACTTTCTCTGCCCACTCTTTCTTTGAGCTTTTTTTTTTCTTCCAGCAAAGCACATCTTCATGAGTTCTGTGGTCATAACTTTACTGTCAATGAAGCCTGTCAGCATTAGTGAGCAATTTAGCGATACCTTTTTTTCCTATACATCAAAAAATGTCACCCAAATCAATCACCCTAGAACACAAATATCATCCGGTACCTGTGTATGTATATTAATATGTGCTCATGAATGAATTCAAATCATATTAAAAAGCTGGTATAGCACATAGGATTGGACCTTATATTGAATTTGTTAGCATGAATTGCCTCAGACAAGCAACCCCCAGGAGAGGATTCTGGTCTGTCAAAGCGGCATTACCACACTCAGCCAATTTTAATTCTGTGTGCCAAGCAACGGCTGTGGATAGAATTTTGATATCCCTGGCACGACCTGTTAAGGAATCAAACGCAGCGTCCCAGGGTTTGATGAGAAACTAAACATAAAGCCACTTAACCAGAGACAGACCCTCTAAGTTGAGAGCACATGATTCTTCATTTGTTATATTATGTCCCTAAATGCATCCACCCATGCTGATGGGCAAAAAAGCTCCATTTTACACATTTCAGCACATCATAAATTGAATGGTGTAAGTGTCACATTTAGAACGATATGTCACCGTCACCTTCCTCTCTGACCAGGAACATGCTGCATTTATAAATTTTAATACATGCAATGGTGCATTATGCATCAGCAGGTCCATTATAATTATATACAGTTAGGAGAGACATTTGATTCATTTTCACCTCTCTACAGTGAGTGCACATAGAGCAAATTTTACATATAGTCAGTAAATCTATTATTGATGTGTATGGTGACTCAAAATATTTTAAAATACTTAACTTTCTCAGGTCTGTCTGAGGGTATTTGATAATGGCTTACAGAACATTCCATGTCTGATGGCAATGTTTGTAGATTCAAAACCAGGCTCAGTATCTGTTCAAAATGTCTTCATAGCCAGATATCTTTCCCAAGAACAACAACAGAACACGTCTGAACAAGATCAAGACACTTACCAATTTTATGTTAAAATCAAATTTGGTCTGTTTAGTGGAAATCCATCTGACTGTGATACTTGAATAAATCACATATAAATTTATTATTTATAATATGCTTTATTTATCATCTCAATAACTTATTTTATGTCCACTTTTAAATAGGAAACAAACTTCATAAACATTCTTTTTTTTTACTATTTACAGTATCTGAATATTCTTCACATTATGCTATTGCACTGCTTATAATCATAGAATCTATGGATTTTAAGTATATTAAACATTCAGTCCCTGAATGCATAAACACATCATAATTTACACTTATGAAATATCACAAAAATTAGTTTGTAACTTTAGGTCAGAAGGGATGACCTATTAATAGTGGCAAAAATTTTCATTTTTGCTTTGGCCAAAATAACTTGATAAACTACAAATTACAAAAAAAAAAATCTCCTTTTTTGATAAGAATTTCCGCACAAATATGAAGCTTTCAATTTCAAAATTTACATTTGCAAATTCAACAGAACAATTAATGGTCAGCCACTCCCACCTTTCATGACAATTTTACATATGAATATTAGAAGTTGCAGATTAAGTACGATAATACCCCCCAGAAAAAGTTAGCAAATTTCAGTTAAATGTTAACTAGGCTGGCAGGTCTCCTCTACTGACTGCTGTTGCAGCAGTATAATACCCTTGGGCTCAAAAAGCTGTCGTATCTGTAGGCTAACATTTTAGTAACCCTGCAAGAGGGAGACTTGGCTCTGGGGCAGCCCACGGTTCATCCCTCCCCATCTCTCAGTCTTCCAAATTCTGCATTTGATTACTGTGCCCAGCTGGCATTGTCTTGTCAAGAATAATAGTAAATGAATATTTTCTGTCAGGATGACATATACAATGAAATCCCCCATTGAAGAGAGACAAAATACTAGTTAAAAAAAAAAAAAAAAACAGTCACATAACAGTAAAACCCTGTTACAACTGAACCAGGGCCCACTCTGAATGATCTGTGTTGGTGGAGTGCAGGCAGATTTCAGCCCTCTTTCCACCACCTTTCAAGCTTGTTTCAGTCCTCTCCAGCACTGTTGGGGGCCGATTATCAATGATGATGCTAACAATTTGTACACCTGTGCAGGACTACAAATAACCAAGTATAAAAAGGCCTTGTCCAGGGCAGAGTAAACAGCAGAAACAGCAGGGGTATTGTAGAAGCAGCGAAGAAATACAAAACCAAACTGGATACCCCAGGTGGCAGGTATCATAAAGGTTTAAAATAATGAGTTTTCCCATACATTTGGAAAAGGTAAGAGAAAGGGCTCTATAGTAACCAAGGCTGAATCACACAATCTTCTGAACACCTGTAATAAAGTTATGTAGATTTCCACAGCTACATCTCCTTCTAAGAGAACATGGGTGAGCCTTTCTAAATTAATCACAAGTTATTAATAATTACGTTCATGAGAAAGATGCTTTTGGTATGCATGCAAACTAGAATATATCTAGTGAACCAGAAATTAGCATTTGCAAATAAATCATTTAATTAATATTTAATTATATAATTAATCAAATTAAATTAAAATAACAATTAAAAATTGGTTGTGAACAGGTATCAGTTTGTGCTCAGCACTTGTTAATGTTCTTATGTCTCAATACTGGACAGCTGTCAGGCTGAGTGAAAATTTGATTGGTAAAGTCGTGTATGTCCTGTAACTGGTTCATTCAATGGGAGTCAGTGTGTCTGATGTAGAGGGATCAATATAATTGTTCTGCTGATGCATTTTTTAAATCAGAAGTGTTGTTACACCAAACCTGTATGCTGTAAAACTTTGAAATATACATTTTGTCGTCTAGATGGGGGCCACAAAAGTTTACTTCTTTTAGTATACTTTTTAATCCCGCCAAAAGTGACAATCAATTTTCCGTCGAAATCCATTCCTAATAAGCAAGGTTTGGATGCAGGTTGCCAAAATGTGAGGGAAGAATGAAAATAGGAGAGATCAGTATTCGCAAGGTAGGCTGTCAGCTATGCAGAAAAGAAGAGCTCAGCCCAGCCTTGTGTGTGAAGTGTTTCTATACCTCCCCACCTTACACACCACTTCAAAGTGTTGCTACGCCTAGGGATCATCACACAGAAAGAGCAAACATCAGAAGTTACAGGAAGGGAAGTTACATCAGAGGGGCAATATTGTGCTGCAAACAATCTTGGCCTCTCCTCTTTTGCAATATGTATAACAGCAGGGGTTTTCATGCAGTGATGTGAATCAAATAGAAAATATTGTATAACAGCCAAATCACCATTTGATTATATAAAAGCATCACGCACAAGGCTTCAATAATAGCGACAAAAAGGCTAGTTAAATGCTTTAGTGAAGTTATTGGGTTGTGCGGTTCTCGCAGGTGGCATGTTTTCATTTGCTCTGCTCACCAATTAGAAGCAGCTGGTGTTCAATTGATTGGCTCAATAAAAGGAAGAGAAAAATAACTCTGTCACAGAGTTTTTTCTTTGCAGGACCTGTAATATGGACTTCCTGTGGAATATGAAGGTGGGTAGTGAGAATCAATCCGGTTATGCATGGGAGAATGCGTCTGGGCCTCATCATGGACAATAGCAATTTTAATGCTCATTATTTATTTATTACTGTGCAAAACACTTATTTGTACTCTGTGCACTGTATGTGGTGTTTGATCAGTCTGTGCAATCTGTACAACTGCTCTTCGGCACAGAAACTCAGCATCAATGCAGGCAGCATGATTGGATGCACAGTAGTATGAATGACTTTAGCAAGCCAGCATGACAATTTGTCGTTAGATCACCAAATGACCGAGTATCATTTTTGTTTTTCAGATGAGTTTATTCCACTGAAGTAATAGATAATAAATAATATAATGTGTTTGTCTTCAGGCTAAGATTGCAAAACTTAATTAATGGATTTATGAATTAAATTCATCCTGAAAACATTATTAGTAAATAGTTCCTTGAGAGGATATTAATTAAATAGTGTATTTTGAATAAGATGTGTTGCCTTGGGTAGTGCTTAACCTTTAAAATTGATTTGAATAATGACATTCGTGCATAGTTACAGATGGGTCATTGCTGAGTTGATCCTTGCTTAATTACTTGAAAGATATAATACCATCATATTTTCACCCTACAGGCAGTTAAGCACAACAAAGCTGAATAAATAGTTTGCCAAATAAATAAATAAAAATGACGGTATACAAATGTATAACGTGACAAATGGAACCAGTGAACCAATGTGAATAATAACCTAACACTTATACAGCTCTGTATGCATTAAAAATCACAAGTCACAAAGACATCAATAACTGATCAGAGCGTGAGGGTAGTATGTGTATTTCTCAGGCTGCATTGCTTTTCTTCTAACTCTCATTCTAATCACAAGCATGAAGATACATACTGATACCTAGAACTTTCTTTTCCTCCATTTCATATAGTACCCCCTAAACACACACACACAAACACACACACTTATGGAGAGATATGGGTATGGGGCAGGAGATCTCCTGAAAGCTCTAGTGCTGCTAGCTTACATGGTAAATTTACCCCTACAGGGATATTCTGCAAATTGCCTTTGCACAGAAGACTCTTTATACACCCCTCACCCTTTCTTTGTTGTCTTTGCAATTATTGATGTTGTTTACTTACTTGGCAAATGCCCCCATCCAGGACAAACTACTGTGCCTGTAGTCAGTATGAACACTTGGAAAAAATGCAAAGTGTTAACAAAATACAATGTTGAGCACAACCTTGAACACTATGACACAGTATGCAAACTAATCTGAACAGCTAGTCAGAAGATTATCTAACCTTGGTTAAAAGATTGCTGTTACATCAATGACTGATTGGTCAGTGTTGCAGGGTATGCAGATACAGTCTGGAAAGTAAAGCTGGAATGTGGTGAGGTTGAGGAAAGTTGAGGAAAGTTGCATGTTATGGAAGATATTAATTTGTCTACTCTGTGGCTGGTTGTGAAAATATTTGCTTATTATTTAGTTGCTTTAATTTCTTTACATTTTTACAGTAGAGCAAATACAACTTCTAAGTATAGAAGATGTTGCTAATTTTGTAAAATATATAAACAAGTCCTGTCAAATGGAGTCTCTAATGGGTTCAATTTTCATGTCAACTCAAGGATCTGGATCAATTTGTAAATGCTTCACTTTTTCTTGTGCCACTGTGAAAAGCAGTTGGTAGAGTCTTTAGTGATGGTTGTTGTCACTCCTATTATTGCTCATGCCTTTCCAGAGCTGAATGAGTATGTGGGTATGCAAAGTCATCTCCAGACTCACTGGAAATATAGCATTTTTTCCTCAAAATTTCTGTTCTTGACCTCACATAATCTTCCCAGGACCAAAATAACCACTGAGGCCTTTTTATTTACCTAATGCATTAATGCATAATGATTATTTCTGAAGTGCTGAAGCAGGTTTGCTTTTTTCTAGTTAACTATTCCTGTTGTGTTACCAAAGAAACATGAGGTTATACTTTTTTTGTACTTGCATGTACTATGTATGTACTTTTTTACAACTTTTATATAGTTTGTGTGAGCTATTTACCCTTTCGTACTTATCTTTATTTTCCTATAAATTAGATTTACACTCTTTACATTACAGTTACTTTCAGATGCTCCTATCAAGAGCAACTTACACAGCTTAAAATGTTTACATGTGATCAATTAATAGTTTTCTACAATCAGTTTATAGTTAGGGTTGCAAGTTGTAAGAATGAGCTTAAAGGATTCCAACACCTTTAAGCCAATGAGGAAAATGCTTCTACATTACTCTAAAGCAGGGGTTGCAGACACATCCATCTCAAGTGAATAGTAGTTTACTCTCAGGTAGATTACAGGATTCCAGCTTGTAATTATTTTTCCAATGTAATTAATTTGCCAGCTCTGACAACAAGGGTACTGTTGCCTTAACACTAAAAGGTTGCCTTGCTGATAACAGCAGAGCTCTACTAGATACAGGAGAATGTAATGAGGAAAAAAGGAGGTAAAATGAGACATAAGAAAAAGTAAAAAAAAAAAAAAATGACATACTATTTGCATCAACAGTAGGATAACATTTGTTTACAAGTATGAAAGAGAATTGTGTGTGTTAAATCAGAATTATCAGTGCGAGAGCTGGAGTGAAAGACCAGTATTGAGAGGCACCTAAAAACTGTAGACAAGCATTTAGAGAGGGATTTTTCTTCTGGATGCAGTCTGCATTGCAGAGGTCTTTTTTTTTAACCAAACGGACCAAAAAAACATAATGCAGCAACAGAGGCCTCTTTCAGTAGCTCATCAAAGTGTCTGCATTATCAGCCAACATGACCAAACACTTGTGGGAGATTTAAGAAGTGTTTTTTGTTTATTGTCATAAATCAGTTGACATGCGATACTGCACTGTTTGCTGTGTTTATCAAAATGGTGTTTGAAGAGTTCCCCTGAAACTCAATTTTTGACATTGTTGGCTGTGCAGTTGCCAACCAGGAGTTAATATCTACAAAAAGGATAAAAAAAGAATACTAGTCTGAAGCTAGTGGGAATAACCAATGCCATGCCAACATTTACTGGACATTATGCCGGTTTTATTGTACCTTATTATTTCATTGTGCCTTTTAACTTGTAAAACAGACCCAAATGTTTCTTTAATTAGCACGGCATCATCCATCAACAGGCTATTTCTGCTAAAGTGATGGGGTTTGGTCACAGCATGACTCCGGTGGTTGGAATTACAAATTTCATCCTTGCAGTTCCAAACAGTAATGAAGCTTCAGCTTGACAGGCTGTTATCAGAGGATAGCACTGAGTATGGCATACTGAAATGCATTGGAAGAGCAAAATTCTGTGTTGGTTTTTCCATGACCTTCGTCCAAAGTCAAACTGTTCATGGAGTTAAGAAACGAAGATACTGCCGTATTATTAAAGTTTCTGCTTGACTTGGCATTTCTAACAGGTGTGTCCACAAAGCTGAATAACCCAAACTTTGAATTGCAAGGGAAACTGAAAGCAACAGCCGATATGATAAGTACAGTAAAAGCTTTAAAACTGAAACTTAAAGTCTTGGCACAGTGAGCGCAGTGAAAAGTGAAAGGGAATTGTAAATTTTATTTTTTTTGTATACCAAATGCTAGCTGAAAATAAAGGCACTGCTGGGCTTCTGAACATTGGCAACTGCTATGAACACCTGATCAGGCTTTGCCAAGTGTTCAACAACCAATTTAATGACTTCAAGCAGCTGTAGCTCTGCATAATGTTTATTTCAACCCTCTTAATGGAAGTGGATGTCGGTGACATTTCTCAACAAATAAGCGTGCTTTTAAACCTTGATTGCATCACGTTTGGAAATAGAGAATGCCAATCTTAAAATGACATGCAGCTGAAATCAAGAAAGTCTGCTTTCAATTGCTGGAGGACACAGAGAAGCACTGAAACATCTGTACTTCAGCAGTGAAAGTAACTTCCCTGTTAATTTGATTAAATGTAGTTTTCTATTGGATTTGGTATGTTTACAGATACAATACTACCACAAGGTGGATACAATGCATATAAAAATAAATCAAGGACTTGTCATAAGGTTATTTCCATTGTGGTCCTAACACATGGCAGACCCTAGCGTAATGAGAGGGGAACAACCAATCACAATGCAGACAAGACAAAACACAGCGACACTTACCCACCATTACAATACAGTTCTTACACGATAATCATGCAATAAGTAAAACATTCATAAAAATATTAATGACATACAGCTGCTCTGCAATCATTTCTCCATTTTTATCCCACTTATATTGCTTATGTATAGGACCAGCCTTGTCCTTGGGTATTGGTTTGGTTCAACCTGTCTGTGCAAATCAGCTTTTTCTTTTTTGACATGAACTTGATACAATCCACATTTTGAACCTGTGTGACCAGCATGCATTCAAACACCACTTTTGAAGGTTTCCCTCTCAGGTACATACTAGATTGCACTGTGATGGTGAGGTGCACACAGTATCAGCTTTCTCACTGAAATAAGTGTAAAGATCAATTTTCTTTCATTTTAAATGCATTTTTGCCAATCATATCCAATACTTGAATGTGTACCATAATTAATTCATATATTGTCAAAATACATTGTAGTAGGGCGGGGTATTCTTCATGAATAGATCTCAGGAAAGGCTGATAGTCCCTGCTCTATGGTAATTGATCTTCACAGTTTATGAAAAGGAGGGGAGAGGGGAATTGAAAGCATTTGTGTGGGTTTGCATTATCAACTGATGGAGTCCTTGGTCTTTGCAATTTACAGTGAATGGCTTTTGACATTGAAACAGAAACAGTCACAGCAGCAGTTTTTGATTTAAATTATTTATTTTTTCTAACACCACTGTTGATGACGTTTCTGTTTTAATAAATATGGATATTTAAAAAAAAAAATGGTGCCACAATGCCAATTTATTTTCTGCACAAATGGACAGCTCAAATTATTTAAACATGGAAATGAAAATTCAACTTTAAATTCCACTTCAGCAGAGCTGCTTTCAACCCAATTTCATATGCAAATTGACAGTATTTATTTTTTGTTAAAGGGAATCCAGATGGGCCATTCAAAATTCTGTCAAGCAACACTTGGGAGACTACTGCTATTTACATCCAACTTAAGTTTTCAAAAAATCTGAGGGAAAGAGAAGAAAAAAATCTGACAAGCGCTAAGGAACAACATTCCAGTAAATGCAACACTAAGCTGGCTCACCAGGATTTTTAATCTCACTTGCGAAAGGTGTTTTCAAATTAACGCGCAATGACATTTAAGATGACAGGTGGAGTGGAAAACCATGACAAGCACATTTAGGTCACAAACATCATATTTGTCTCTACATGTCTCAGACCACAGAAATTTGCACAGCACATCTTAGGTACATGAAGCAAACATTACCACAGCAAACATTACCACAGAAAAAAATAAAATGCACCATAAGCATTAATTTTAACAACATTAAATGGAGCTACACTTAACTACAATGTGTCTTAATATCTGGAATATTTTTAGCAAATGCTGTGTTTATGTATTTATTTATCAGGTTTGATGTCACAGCATGGACACACAAAGAAGACTGAGCCCCATCAATCGAGAGTAGAGAAGATGTGAGTAAAGGGTGAGTAAATATATTTGGGAATAATGAGGCCTATTATAATAACGTTAATATCACACTTATATCGATCTGTATTATTAAATCACATGAAATTCAGCCATGCTCAGTGACAGATGTGACATTTCTTTAGCCACGAGCCTGAACCTGCAGTATGTCTTCAGTTACATGAGTAGGTGAAACGTGATCACTGCGGATAGCTGGGTAGACTGTATCAGACTGATTTCTCCAGGCTACTGTCTGTCAGAGTTCCTCACAGTGAATTTAGACCATCCTTACTGAAATGACAAGACACACTAGGACAGGGGCTAATAAAAGTGAGTGACAGTAAGGTATTTTTTTTCAGTGCCCATATGATTTAAACAGACAAAATAAAATAATTTTATCTAGTTTCCTAAACGACTAAGTGGAAATTTAAATCTAGGTAAAATAGCTTTAAAAACAATTGGAAAGCAAGCTGCTATAGGTCATGACTACCACTGTTTATGTGTCAGGCAATTCCCTTACCAAAAGGCCCTTTAATGCTCCCTATGACTACTGCACAGTCTAAGTAGCTAAACATCTTGATTAGCTAATGGTCCTTTGTGGGATAGAACAGAGAAAAGCCACTCTGAAGTCTCTGGGCACGACAGAAAGTGTCTGGTGATTGACCACATGTCAGCTGCCTTGACTACAAAACCAATCTGTCAATAACTTGACCCGAACATCATCTCACCCTGTCAGGCCCACTCCAGCGTCTGAAGGAAAGAGTAAGGCCAGCCTAAGCAGAAATAATCATGACCATACTGTAGTAATGTAGACATGATGTACATTGTTCAGAAAAAAGTTGCTTTCCCCTTAAAGCAACCGTAAAGCAATTCCACTTGAACCCATTCTCTCATTTGTGGACTGGCAATGTATCTCAGTTGACCAAAAACAAAAAGCACCTCATTCGCAATGTTTTTTTTTTTTTTTACCATATTGTTGTTACACGGTAACAAAATTTATTTTCAATATGCGATGTACAAATATTGACTTGAGTATTGACTCAAACACATTTTATGTCTCTGTGTTTACGGCTGGGATGCTCAGCCCTACCTTTTACAATGCAGAACATTACCTTTAGGAGTCTCCGGAGACCAGCACAGGAGGACAGGCCAGGTGAGGCTCTGACGCAGCTTTTCCTGATGCAAGGATATAAAGTTAAATCGCCTGGGTCTGGGAGACCACTTGCGTAATAAGTTCATAGCTCGGCTGAGGCTCACAGAGTCAGTTTCCTGGCTGCGGTCCAGCTTGTTTGGAATCTGTAGATACACTCGCATACATTATTCAGTTCACCTTTCAATAATTCATTGTGGACGGACAGTGTTTCGGCTGCTCACTGTGGCGGTTCAGTGCTGATGTTGGAAATCTTTCTCTAGCTGATAAGGTAAACCAACACAAAACAGTTCTGTAAAAAGCAACAATCTCCCCCATTAAACTTGTTTCTAAAATAAACATACATACTAATTACGAAATACTTCTCTATAAACAGAGTGTAACTATCTTCTGCCAGTCCACAGGGTTTTACGTTAAGATTAGAGCAAATTCTCTTTGGATTAAAAGTCAGGTCAACTCCTGCCAAGTTTCATGGTTCGCTGGTACATATTGAGGCATCCTTCTAGCATTACAATGACAGACAAACCTCAGAAACAAAATAAACAGGTAGACCGAATAATCTGATTTTGCTGAATTGGTAAGTATGCTTGGACTTTAAGGATCTAGTTGTTAATATTTCATGTCATTGAAATATTTTACATATACAGTATCTCACAAACCCCACAGTTGGAAATATTTAATTTATTAGAGAGCCTATGCTCTGCAATGAATGGGTCAATAACGGAAACTTTTCACATTTATTAACTGTGGTGGGATGTGGGCCACTGACAAGCCTGTCCATAGACCTACAGAAAGCACCTACACTCTAAAGGAAAGGTGTGGAAAAATACAGCATAAGATATCCTGCATGCATTTTCATTTTCAAGATATTTTAAAGTGTGTCAGACCTTGCATATTGTTGGCGAATATTATTGCCCAACACAAGGCGACAAGATACAGGGGCTGTCACCCCTTATCTTGTTGATAAGTTACAACTGTTCTGATCGCCCTGAACATCCCTACAAAAACCTCTGGTGAAGAACAAAACCAGCTGTAGATGGTATCCTTGGCAATCGGGCTATATGTTAGTCTGCCAAAGCAAATGTGACAGAATAAACTCGCTGATGTAATTTACTGATAGAAGGTGCAACTCACGGTACAACCCATTATCTCCTCCTACATAATCAGAGACCACGGCCTGGTGAGGCAGAGAGCCAGGATGCCTGTTCAGGTTTCCCTTTCCCAGATTTTACGCTCTACCATCCTCTTGAAGGTGTGGAGGGCAGCTTTTGAGTCCTCCGCCTGTGATATCTCAGCCACATTCAGAGCCCTTTGGAGAAGTCAGTGGGAGAGGCTCCTGAGATGTTCCCTTTGCCCTGAGTCTACAGGCAGTTAATGGTGCAGCCTCCACACTGTGGGGAGGTGTGTGACATCTCCTGCAGGAGCCTGTCCGTCCCCTGCATTACTGTATTTCTCCGCTGGTGTGACTGCCTGTTCGTGTGGAGGAGCTGCGTGATCAGGTTTTCAACTCCCTTGCTCCACGGTGCCATTGTCCCTCTGGGGGGGGGGTCAAAAAAGGAAGGGGTAGTCACTTCAGACCTTGGGAGTTGGGAGTTGATGCTTATCTGCCTGTGGATCACTACATACTTGCTTGCATTCTCCACTGCTTTTGTCACACTTTCTCAGGCCTGTGCAGCACAGGTAGTCGTGTGTGTGCGTGTGTGCGTGTGTGCGTGTGCAGAAAACCCAGCAGACAATAATAAAGGCCCAGACTGTGTTAAAGCCCAAACTGAATTACAGTATTATCAAATCATTCTCTGATTCTATTAAAATGTGAGCCGGCTGGAGAGCTGTAGGACCCGAGGAGTCGGTGTCTGCGCTGGCTGACAGAAAGCACATTGGAATTCACAGGAGGGCACACAGCACACAGTGGCTGTGTTATGTGGGCTGCTGACACCTCTCTCATTGGGCAGACCCATTGCTGGACGAGCTGCAGGTAGATAACCTGCAAATGTGTGGACTGTCCTTGATACTGGAGCCAGCTGTGTTTTTGAGGTCTGCATGTGACAGTCTGTGGACCTGATTTCTCAACCATCTGTTCTTCTCCATTCATCTCCAATGCCCCCCCCCCTCCTCCTCCTCAAAGGTGAGGTGGCCTCTCCTGGCATTACAGGCTTGTAGAAAGACAATTCTAATGTTTCAACATGCGTAAACAATATCCTAAAGTTCTTGTCAGTTCAAATTCTTGTTAAACATGGTTCACTAAGGTCTATTGTTTTCAGACTAATGACAAAGTCAATGGTAAAATAGTTCAAAACAACAGAAGATAATAATGTATGTGCATTGTATGACCAGCACATGTGTTTTGTGAAAAACAGTACAGTGTATTGGTAAGCAACATGGTTTGCAACCCACTTGCCAGTGTAATTCCTAGATGGGCCAAAGGTGAAGTATCCTTGGCCAAGGTACCTAATCCATCAAATATCCAAATGTAAAAATGGTTAACATGTAGAAAATGTAAGGTATGTGTGTTCCTCTGGATAAGTTTGCTAACAAAGGTACTGTAAAGGCATCTTACAGAAATATACATACTACTAAAAGAGTATTTCTAGCATTGATTACTGAACAGAACATCCTACATATCTACAAAGCTTATTTTCAGTTCAGTAAATGGCTCCTTAAAATATGAGCAGTATTTTTTATGCAGCACTTTTTTTTACATTTGGCTCATCTTACTGTGACACCCTTAGCGGTCATAAAGGAGCAATAAAGCGGAATTAAAGTAACCCTCAGACACACCTGCACAAAGCTAACAGCCATTTTTCACACTACAAGTCACACAGTACACCATAGTGAAGTGGGAGCTCATTGGAAGTTTAGCACAACTCCACTGATGTCATCTAAGCAACCTACAGGCTCCTGCCATGACACTTGGTACATGGGAGTGGTGAGACAAGCAAATAGCAGAATAAAGCCAATTTGTTCCACTGCTGTGGGCTTCCAGTCATTGTTGGCAGGTGGCACAGCCAGATTCAAACCCGGACAATAAGGCTCAGTCCCCACTCAAGACAAGTGCACTGCCAACTGAGCCACTCAGGACACTAGATAAACAGTATTCAAGAAAGTTTGGACAGGTGAGGGAGGGTATGTATTATTGTGGTCTGAGACTAGACAGTTCCTTACTATCAAAACATTAGAATTTCAGACATCAGAGGGGGCAATGGTCTACAGAGCAGGAAGCAATCTGTCAGCCAAGATCATGCAGCAGCAAAACAAGCTGAATAGATCACCTCTCACCTGTGGGGCTCAATGTCATTTAAGCTCCTGATAACAGAAAGTGAAAATCTCTGACATGAAAGTGAATCTTAACATTCCTTCCAAACGTGCTTAATTAATTTTGCTATTGTGTGCTCTACTGCTGAAAATATTGGGTGCAAACCAAAGAATAATGCAAATACATACAGTATATAAATAATCCAGGTATGACGTATTGATATTCACTTTCACGTAATAAATAAATGTAATTTGGTGAATCCACAGCGCCAACTTCAACAATACATGTGAGTGTAAAATTTATTCAGCCATTTATTCTGCCATTTATTAAAGGAATTTACAATGCCTGTGTCACAGTTTTTTTTACAGTACATTAAAAAAATTTGTCAAATTTTATTGAGCAGAAAAATACATTTTATGCAAGGTGTTGGTTAGCAATGGATTTGAAGGCGTATTGGTATTGGAAGATTGGTAGCTGCATGTCAGTGTATTCATGACTCACTTAGTTGTGCTCAATAGACCTGAATGTTTTTTTTTTCCCTTTTCTTTTCTCAGAAAATGTTTCATAAAATGTCCATTTATTTCCAGCGTTACCACCATTGCACTAAGGCATGCCAACATTTAAAAGGCAGAATGTGCCGTGCCGTTGATATATCGCACCTGTAAACGCATTTTCTTTGATGGCATTTTACACAACCATTTATTTGTTTTCCATGGAAATCAGAAAACAAGGTTATATTTGTATAATTTATGAGTATAGTCAGAATTTAATGGGTGATATCTAAAATGCTTCAGAAACTAGATTAGAGCATTAGGGCATGTGGCTGAATGAATGGTGTTCCTACAGCCTGGAAAATGCAGTTGAAAGCTGAAGATGATAACTATGAAAGCAGAATGCAATCAGGCATTTATTTGCCATATTAATAAAAGCCAGTTTAAGTCCAACCAGTTCAGTTCATCCATTTATTATAACG
Organism: Megalops atlanticus; assembly: GCA_019176425.1. Classification (NCBI taxonomy): domain Eukaryota; kingdom Metazoa; phylum Chordata; class Actinopteri; order Elopiformes; family Megalopidae; genus Megalops; species Megalops atlanticus. Next base: position 34,256,032 of record CM032879.1, on the reverse strand, counting down.
TAGCTCTTCTACTGGTGCACTGATATTCCCTTAGTTATATAGAGGCGTGATCGGTTAGCTTGAAACATTTTGTGTGTATAATCATGTGTGAGTAAATCTTTTGGTACTGTAGGGGTATACATTTCAGAGATGTCTTTTTGGAAGAAAACTGAATTTTGCATGACACAATAATGCTGTGTGGAAATCAGCAATGGCATGAGAGACATGCAGAAACAAAATGAAAAATCCAAAAGTGATAAATATGCATTTCTTGTTAAGGTGGTCTTCCAAATATACTACTCTATGCAAATACTCCCCCCACCCCCAACCCCTGGCCGTTGATACTGGCCTTTCCCTTCTCATCTGATCATGTTTACCCAAATGCTTGTCAGGCTCCAATTTCCTCCACCATTCCTCAGGCTGTAACCCCTGGTTACAATGGATGCAGAGGCTGAGGGCTTGGACTAAGCTGTCAGAAGTGAATATGCAGCACTATCTGAAATAACAGTACTCGAAACAGACTACTGAAAAAAGCAATCTTTAGGCATGGTTTGCTCTTACTTTGGCTATTCAACTTGCACGTAGTGTTTGTGTGATACTTTAGCAAAGGGTGAGAGCAGTCACCCCACCCGGCCTTGAACCTAGGTCTACAGGGTACCAAACATGCAACTTTGACCACGACGCCAAAGAGCCAGGCTCGTTGGTATGGCACTCAGAGCGCATACTCAACCGTTGTGACGGCACTCCGTCAGAGATACACATTCCACCCTAATGTGTCTGTGAGCCTGTTACAGGAAGCCTAAATTGGGCAGCTGTCCGTTGTTGGATGTGTGGTCAGTGGACACACCTCTTGCATGCAAAGGTAACAAAAAGCTCACTTTTTGGCAGCCATCCTCTCCTCTGTCAGCATCTTACATATAATAGATCTCTCTGTGACTCCCCAGCTCACCAGATCATGGCCAAAACAAAAAATCTTTTACCTTAGCTTGGAATTTGTTTAATTGAATGAAAAATGAAATATCTATATTTTAAATGGCACATTGTAGCTGAGGCTTGCAGGCACCCAATCAGACTTTATTGGTTTTTTTATTTAATCAATCACTTCGTCTCCTGTTTACAAGTGTGTTTGTTGCTGGTTTTGACTGCTGTCATGTCAGTGTAATAAAGTCTGGGCTCAAGCCCCTGACCTTTTGGTCCTAAAGTCAAAAGTGACCTTTCCTGCCAGAATGACCATTGCCAAACCATGCCCTTTTTCAAACTGGAGCTGCTGCCCTTCAGAATTTGTCATACACACGCATATGCCTTTACTCTGTACAAAATGACTTCGACATCAGTTACATCTAGAGACAAAACTTTGTCATAATGAAAGACCAGCGTGGTAATTATATTTGTTTTACATTTATTGATCATTTGAAACTGAGAAGGGCACACAGGAAATACCATGGAGGATGCAACTGCGGCTTTTAATAAAACTGGCGATATGAAAGTGTCAGCTGATGCAATTTGTGATCCTTCCCTCAAACTCTGCAGAGATGTGCCAGTCCTTCCAGCATTCATTGAGATATTTTTCACAGGACTGAAAATATTCCACAGCAGAGGTTATTGATTATTTTAAAATGTATTTAAATTCCATTGATTGATTCTCCACTAAAGGGCAAAAACACATCTTAGGAACTGGTTATCTTATTTATTTCTGTGGTTTGTGTTTAGTAAGCAAAAGTTAATTAAATACAGCCCTAAAGTGATAAATTTGAAGGCAATCCCAATACATAATAATGTTTTGTTAAGGAATTGATTTTATGCATTAAAGTACTCGCCCCTAAAACATACATTTTTAAAGGGCACCATAAGACATATTTATTATGTATCTGCAAAGTGTAAAGCCTGATACTGAAAGATAAAATTTCATCATCCAAAGCACCAGGCCTGGAGCTTTACTTTCATTTCTGGAGCTTATTATTTAACATTTTCACAGGTGTCTCCTATGTGTCAGTGCTTATGACCAAAGGAAAGTGTAAGATGTATAGTTGGCGCATTTCTTGCATGACCCTGAAAATACAAATACAATAAAGCCGTCAGTCAGAGTTCCTTTGATGGATGGGCTCTGCTTATCTGTTTGAATCCTGTGCATTTACAGTAGAATGTTAATTTACCAAATTAAAAGATACCAAACCCATCCTGCTGTGCAAAAGCGGCATATATGGTTTTGCTTAATTGCTCACATTGTAGTACTCAATATTCTAATTATAAGTTACATTATGGACAGCTTTTCCATGACTACTGTTATTCCCAGTGTGTGACTGTATATGAATGCATGTCTAATTTTTCTGTTTCTGTATGAAATAAATTGTGTAGCTCCATTCCAAATTGTGTAGCTCCATTCCAAACCTACAGTCCAACGATGTTCAATTAAGTTCCTATCTTAGAAAAACATGGCCCCATTATATTTGATTGCATGCACATGTGTGGTTTCATCTATAATGCTGATTACTGATGCATTCAGAAGAGCTAAAAATAAGTGAGCACCTTTAACGTTATCTCAGGTGCCAAACTGACGATTTCTTTTTACATTTGAACAACCTAAAATGTATATCCTTTAAGAGAGATGTTTATTTACTGAATAATGTCCTATACCCATAGACATCAAAACAATATGTCCTGGTTGTTTATGTTCCTTGGCTTTTCCTTATCGCTAACAATCCCTCCCTAATTCCCATGATGTTGACAAAACCAGCTCATCATTTTCAAGCCAAATCAGAGGCTGAGAGAGGGGAGAGGCTATACTTTTTATTATTTCCATATACAGATATTGATAATGTTCAAAGCATATAGGACTTGCATGTTTTTCCCCTAGCCATTGCCTAAATACTTCCATAGACTTACCTTTGCACTTGACACAATAAATGACAACTCTGTCACTCACTTACCAATATACAGATACAATAGAGACAATAGATATAGATACAATGTAATTCCATTAAAATGCAAGATAGAGACTTAGGCTTGGCTTCAGTGATGTAAAAGGTGAGACCCAGTGATTAAGGATGATGGTACCAGCAAGTCACTGAAACAGTCTCATTAAGATGACACTTTATGGGGGTGCCTGACATTTGCAAATGATAGTGCTAAACAGCTAAGACGGCGGATTTATAAAGAATAACCTGCAAAGACAAAATCAAGAAAAACCTACATCCACAGCAAATGTCAAGTAGAAAATATTCCCTTAAAATAGCATAAATCCAGGGACAAAATATGGAAAACTAAAAAAAAAACCTATGCCCCTAAGTTAGACTCCTTAGGTGGAAAAAACTGACTGCCTGAAACTACTGTAATTGGACTAAACCATTCCTTTAATAGGTTGGTACCACCACATTTATGCCTCTTTACATGATCACATTTAAAAAAGAACATTCCTGTCATTTAAAATTGCATGGTAATCATAGTAAGGAAACACACACACACAGACACCACATAATACTGCATGAAGTCCTTCATGCTATTTACATTCAAGACATAGGTGTCTATGCTCATTAGCAGCCTGTTTTCCCAGTGCACAGTCCAAGAGCTACAGCATGAATTCACAAAATCAACATAAACGCACAAAACTATATTCATATTCAGTTATTTTAAAAAAATCATGATGAGCATTGGGACAGCAGCATCAGGTATTTTTGTGTACAATTGTCAGAAAATAGCAGGTGTTAGGTCAGCCTAACTTCTTTAGCAAATCAGAGCCGAACTCTCCGATTTCATTAGCCGAGGCCTTTGACACGACTGTGGAGTATATCTGTGTTGTATGTGCATGGTAATTGATATGCCCGTTTTGAGATCTGACTTTGTATTGCTGACTGGTTCTGTGCCACAGGCTCCTCTGGGCAAAGGCGTATCAGCAGAAATGAAAAGGTCTGTTATGCAGCAAAGAGCGAGCAGGAAGGCTTGGGTGTTAGTCTAAATGAGCCGTGCGCAGCATATCAACCTCTTCAGCTGCTGTGTATAAACTGTCCTTAAATTATTGATTTTTTTTCTTAGCGATTTCTGTTGTGCCGATCAGAACACTGCACACGTAAAACGTGAGAGCCCAATTTATCGGTGATTCATTCCTGCTGATGCTTCCTCGGTCACGCCGTAGACTGATGGGGAGGGATGGTTGGGGGGGGTAGGGGGGCGTGATGACACACTCGACTTTGCTGACACTCTGACTGCAGGATGTGTAATTGTACTCACTTATGCCCGGAACTCAGGGTCAGATGTAAGTAAGGAGTTTGGCCTTTGGAGCACTGCACCTGCCTCAACAGCCAATCCCAGGGCAAGGGAGGTACAGTACAACTTTATACTGTAACAACAGTATAGCATTATGAATGGAAACAATATAAAGCGGGAGAACAGATTAGATTATTCCTAACTGGCATATTTTAGTAAGCAAAAGGCTGATTCTATTGTCATGCTACAGAAATCAGTGCAACACAGGCTGAAGAAGGTGAGACTAAGTGATTTCAGCTTCAGAGTAAAACGTCAAGGAAAACACAATTTAAGAGGAAGCCTGTAAAATGTGATAAAATAAACAGTTCCCTATCGCTTTTCAAAATAGTGTGGGTATGCTTATGCATAAATTGATTCAGAATCTACGGGTTTTCGCGTTCGACCGAGACATGCAGTTTCCTAATTAATCATTGTGAAGCCATAAAACATGACATTCAATTACAGTTATCAACAATGTGTTGTAATGTAATAATTCATTGTTTCCCCCAACTTGTGCATCAATGTTCCCATGGTTACATTCTGAACAATGCATACAGAAATCGGATCTATTACGAAGAGCGAATACTTAAACACAAGCACATCTGTCTGTGTGTCCAGGTATTTGGTTGTATATCCAGCAGTGTGCATGACACAGACCGGATATCTGTAAATGTGTAGCAAGCAGATGGATGGCTTCCCTGGTGCAGAAGCTTCAAGGGCTGATTTGGTGAAGTGTCAGGGTCAGTGTGTGTCAGTATTGCAAACTCATCATAGATAAGTATCACTAGGCTGCCCTTGTTAAAGTCACTTTATAAACAGAAGACAACAGGGGTCAGGCACCTGACATGAGTTTGTTTTCAGAGCCTTCTGGGATGACGTAGCATTCATTGTCTGGTAAAGAAAATGAACATCGACCAATATGTGCACCTAAATGCAATCAGGTAATTTTGAATGTTCCTAGATTTAGGCGTAAGAAAAAGATCATTAAATTGACAAGAATGTAATGTTTGCACTTAGGATTCACTAGTGATAATGTTCCGACAGTTATGGAAGAGGCTAACTGAAAAGACATCATAGAGCAAGTCTTTATATCTTGTACTGAAAATGCACTGCAGGAGCTTGCTACACTGCTGTGTCTTTGTTACTTGTAACGACTTTGTTGGAACAGAGGAGGGCTGAGTGAGTTGTCTGTATTTTCCGTACACTTTGTTTGGGGCTGTTTGCCATTAATCAGTTCAAATCCAGATTGCTGATCATTAAAAGATTATCCTACTCATCGGGGTACCTCCTCACAATTCTCAATACCGCAGGATATTCGTTCAGAGCTCCAGGCATTCAGAGCATCACTCAGAATATTTTATTTGGTCTGAAGACAGCAGTTTGCAAACAAAACCTCCTTTGAAAGATTTGCTCCATGGTAATGTGGGGGCTGCATGCAGACTACTGCAGCCTAAGATGTCATTTTCAGAGATCCGTGGGAAGCACTGTTTCTTGGAGCCCAGCCGGTCAGGCAACTGCCAGGATCCCCAGTTGGAGTGCTTTGTTCACAGTTGCTTATAGATCCTGGCTGCCAATAATGACTGCTTTCTTATTTGACAAGGCCAAAACAAGAGAGCACCTCCTTGCCTGGACTTCAGTCGATGGAGTGGGTTGGCGTGAGTCTGCATTAACTGGACAAGAGGAGAAACTGCTGACAGAGATGATCCAAGCAGGGAAACAAAGTGCTGGTCTACTACTTTGTATCCTTAAGAATTCATGCCATATTCTGAACAAGATGATCTGTATCTTTTTCGCCACTGAACTCTCATCGTTAAAGCAAAACAAACCAAAACAAAACAAAGACACAGCAGTGAATAAAGCGCCTCAGGTCATTTTCATGTAGAATGGTCATCCTATTATTCATCAAGGTAAATATTCAGTGAGCACATAGAGTGTGCATACATGAGTGCATACAAATATCTGAGGCCCTTACACTCAATGCGGAGATAAGATATATAACTTATAGGAAACCATCATTTCAAACATCACAGGAAATTAACAGGTAACGCATTGTGAAATAAATTGTTACCAATTTTCTCATTTAGACAGTAACCTGCATGAAAAAGATCGGTTGTCTCTCCTTTTCATTCTGCAAGAACAGGATGAAGCAGGAACTCTGAGAATTTTTTGAGATACATACAGTACGCTGGGTGTGGTCATAATATCCATAAAAATCTTGCAGCAACTTAATATTGAGAAATTCGTAGAGAAACATTTTACAGCATTGTTTCTAGATTATTCAAAGAACATTACATACTGAAAACAATGCATTGAAACCATTTCAGCAATTATGGCAAAGCAGTTAATAAAATTTTAACAACATATAGAGAACACCATTGCCTGCCAAGTGGGAACATTCAAAGAACATTCCCATTCCAGGTATTTAATATAATTTGGGTATAACTTCTTTTGTGCCCCTTTTTTCACCAAATTTGGAATCACTAATTGCACACTAAGCTTCTCTTTGCTCCCTCTGCTCTCACAGGAGTGCTGAAGTGAAATCTTCTGGTGTTATTCTCACTACAAGTCCCATACTGCACCACAGCAGGGCACCTTACATAAGTCATTGGGGTAAACACCTTGGAGAGTTGTGGGAATCTTACTGATTTATCCACTCTTACCCAAGGTGGAGCAAAGCCAATTTGTTTCACAGCTGTGGGCTCCCGATGGTTGTCGTGAATGACATGGCTGGGCCAGAACCAGGGCCGTAGAGCTCAGCTTCTATTCATGATGAGCGCTTAAACTCACTGAGCCACTTGAACGCCCCCTGGAGGTGACTTTTTCCAATGCTTTTTTCCCCCTTTATCCCACCCTTTTTGGAATCGGCAAGCACGCTTGTACAGGAGCGCTGAAGCCAAATGAATGCAATCTTCCAACAGACTCACAATGACAAAACAGCTAATCTAATACCTGACAAAATGCCTATTTTTCACACTTAAATTCCCACACTGCACAATAGTGAAGAAGCTGATAGGAGCATAGCCACAGCTACACTGATGTCATTGACAGGCTCCTAGGTGCCTGACAAGTTACAAGATGCCTAAGATGTTTGTTGGTAGGTGCCTGGAGTTTCTTGGTAGATCAAAATTCATTTTTAGAGTCATTCAATAGCTGTGGTAGTCACGATTTTCTCCAAAGAGATCACCTATGTTCTGCTTGCACTGAGACTTACAGCTCCTCTCTATGTATGCACCAACCAAGCTGACCTCTGACCCACCTATAATATATGTTCTGTCTACTCCACTGCTGCTGCACATAATGTAGTGCACACGCAAGTCATGCCTGTCTAACAGTATATTTTACATAAGCCCTTGTCCAGGATCTGTCCATTACTCATCTTGATTACTCCCTGAAGAGAACCTTAATAATCCTGATTATCTTCAATCTGTCAGCCTCTAATACACTCCTTCTCATCCCTTCAGATCACCATCTTCTGCCAGACTAACTTCCAACTCTTCATTCACCCATTTCAAAATCTCTGCTGGCTCCGTAACAGTGGAATGAGATCTCCGCTATCATAATAGGTTTTTATTACCTTGCATCATTTCCTATAGATGCAACTCGTAATATACGAATTGTCTCTTAAATATTACTTCTGCATTTCCGCTATTTTTCAGTTCCTTTTCTGATCATTTTTAATTTAATATCACAAAATCTGGTTTGAATGTATATATGTATGAATGCATATTTGGCATAGAAGATATTCACTGGCTCCAGATTTGTTTAATTTTGTCATTGCTGTTACATTTTAATTATCCTGTACATACTACATACATATCTGTAGATAAGGGTGTGTGCTCAGCAAAAAAGTACTACTAAATGAAAACATTTAATATGTTTAACGTTTAAACATCTATTTATAAAATGAATACAGCCACGATACGATGCCTCTTTAAACTGTGTATGCTACACTGAGTTTATATTACTCACAAATGAAAACAATTGCTCAACTGTAAACAATTTATATAACCATAGACCACATATTCCCAGGGTGATGGGTAAATACTATATTTGCAATGCTAAAACCTCAGCTACAAGCTAATAGGATACAGCTATTTCTGCATGTCTCTGCAGACTATATTTTGCAGAGGCGTGCTTGGCAAATGCATCGCAAAGTATTTTATCCACTCTATTAGTGTATCATATGTGTGTCATATTTAAAAAATCTCCTTCATTTTATAATCTGCATGCCAAAATTTACTCTTCAGCTGAAGTGATTCTTCAAATATGTCAGAAACTATGAGCATACATGTATTTTTTCTCTATAAATATAGAAGGTGGTTTTCCAAATGCAATGCACAGATGGATGTATCACCAGGTTATCCACACATCCATTCACACATAAACATGTGCCAAACACTGAGGAGAAAATACATTGCATAACCAATTTATATATGTAATTTCCAACATTGCAATTTATTCAGACTGCTAATAGTATGAGGAAAGACTTATAATCAGTGTAAGCAGGAAGCAGTGCAGCATAGTGGTAAGGAGCAGGGCTCATAACTGAAAGGCTGCTGGTTCGATTCCCTGCTGGGGCACTGCTGCTGTACCCTTGGGCAATGTACTTAACCCAGAGCTGCCTCAGTAAATATTCAACTGTATAAATGGATAACAAAAATAATAAAAATTGTGACTTGATTGTAAGTTGCTCTGGATAATGTAATAATCAATGCTGTGGGTTGAAATGAATGGACAATAAGCAGTGTCCATATGAGGGGTTGGGCATTGCAAATATGCATTATTAGTTTTGATAAAGGGAAAGTTAATGTACGTGGAGCAACTAAGCGGTGGTTGCGGTCTCAGCAGATTTATTCAACTCCTTAATAAAAAGGGATTACAGATACCAAAATAAATTACTAAAGGATGTTCATGTAGGACGCCAACTGAAAGACATTTGACTAAACAACAGAAATGTACAGTAATTACAGCTTTACTTTCAGCACTGTGCACTTAAAATTAGTTTTGTTATTAATCAACTCTCATGAAATGGCAATACATTTTCTGACTTGTTAATGCCATACGACAACACAATAAATACTTACAGGGGAGCTCGCAGCTGCAAAGTAATTCCTTTATAATGACTCAGCTATCATAAAATGCAGTTTGTGTGTGGAAAAAAATGGTTTGAGCAGGAGAGATGAAGTATGGAACTGTTTAGGGAAGAATTGATAAAGCTGTTTCATTGAGCCAATGATATGATTTTCCACCAACATTTTTACTTTGACCTTAAGACTGAAAATCTGTCTTCTTGTCATCAGTGAAAGGTTGTGCCCTTAATAACTCAGGCATTTCTCTCAGAAATATTTTAAGAGCCACCTTCCATGCCAGATTTTGTGCATGCAAGGATCTTATGAATCAGGAACTTATGACAGAAACCTACATTAAAACGGGATTTTCATTTGGACCATAATATTTCATTGAAAGGATGAATATATTCACTTTCTAATAACAAACAGCAAACAAACAGTACTGTCTTAACAGCATTAATATATATGTAATGTACGTCATTCTAATCATTGTTACCTATAATCAAGAAGATCTCCCTGTCTGCTCTGATGCCAATACACTATTTAGACTTACTGTACACTGCTTATCAGTGTGTATCTGGCAGTTCAGTGGCTAGTTCACTTTGTATTTTGAACAGTACATTTATTTTCATCATTTGTTTGTAATGAGGCACATATCTAACTTGCTAGCCAATACAGTAGTGTTACTTTGCTAGCTAACGTATTGAGTGACTTATGACAAGAAAGTCTATATACCTTGCTTATGTTCAGTCAGACAATTAGCTGGTATTATGTTAGTGTAGCTAAAACAAGTCTGGCTAACGTTAGCTAACTCGCCAAATTGTGAGATTCATTATGCTCTTTGCTTGAGGGCAGTATTATTTACTGCACAGGTTGAACATGGATCTTTGTGTATGTATGTATGTATGTATGTATGTATGTATGTATGTATGTATGTATGTATGTATGTAAGGTTAACAGAATTCTGACATTAGTGCTACACAGCCTGCCTCAATATAGTTGTATCATTCTAGTTGTCTAATTCATTTGTGTTTATGTATGAATATTCACATGCATGTGTGAATGTACATTTGGCAATTTACAGGAGACATTTTCACTGATAAATGCTGCAATCATTTTCAGTTTCAGTAATATTTTTAAAGACTGCTGGTTAAATTCTTAATGCTAAAAGTTACTGAATTTGTACTCACGTTCTGCTAAACACTTCCCAGCATGAATGTCTCTTCCCCTTATCCAACAGCTTTGTGTGTCTGCAGTTTCAGTGTTTTTGTTTTACTTCTAATAAATCATTCATGGGAAATCCACAGATGAAGCCAAATTGTCAAGCAAACAATTTTACATGAAGCAGAAGTATAAATCATTCATGACATTTCTGTTTTCAGTCAGCACTCCATGCTATGTCATATTTCTGAAGAGTGGAAGAAAAACACACTCCAGGTATCATTAGGTGTTCATTGTGATTAGCCGTGTTGATAATGCTACACAGTGGTTTTTATGCTTTTCAGCTACAGTGGCTGATGAAACCACCCGTAACACTCATTTCAAACAATTCTGTCTTTTCGAATTGAGTTTGAATTTTAAGTTGTTTTTTTCATGTTGAATCTGTCAAATCTAATCTGAATATAGAAAAAAAAATCAAGCACTCAAAGAAATGGAATGGCAGTACAGTGCCCCCTCTCCCTGAACATATTGATCCATTGTTAAATGTATCATGTCTGCTCATTAACATGGAGTTCTTATAGATCATGTGAAGCAATCAGATGCCTGATATCCTGTCAGGCTGTGGGTAAATTATTTGATGCCGACTTGATCCAAAAGGCAACTGAAGTGCTCAATACTTCATCAAGCAGTGATATTCAGTCATGATCAGCGTCAGAGTTCAGGATGTTGCCTATTATACCATTAATTTGTTGTCATTGCATTATTAATTTATTGTCATTTAGCAGACGCGCTTATCCAGAGCAACTTACATACAGTAGGTTACAATTTTATCCATTTACACAGCTTGATATTTACTGAGGTAAGTATGGGTTAAGTACTGTGCCCAAGGGTACAACGGAAGTACCCTAGTGGGGAATCGAACCAACAACCTTTTGGTTATGAGCCTTGCTCCGTACCACTACACCCCATTGCTGTCCCACATTGTCTCCCCTGTTCTTCGTTCATCTGCTTCTGCTTATGTTCCTGTAGAGATTTCCAATTGTGGCTAATCCTTTTCCTTCATTTTAAATAGAAGGAGAGAGTTGTCGTATTTCTTAGCCCCGTATTCTCTGCTGTGTGACAGGGATGCCTGCCACCCACCAGGGATTTTGACCTCATGAAAAATGGGGCAGAGAGCCACACTACAGGCTACAGGAGGAGGAGGGACCAAAAAAAAGCCCACAGATTTTTAAAAAAGGTGCTATGACACATAATTCAGATTCAGATTCATTCCCCAACATTTACTGGAAAAGTGTGAAATGTCAGACCTGACCCAGGGTATCTTTGTCGGTAAGTTTCCTTCTGCCTGTGCAGATTCTCGTAATTGATCTCCGCGGGAGGCAAGAGCACTGCCGTGAGGAAATAATGCGCTCTTTAGAGGTATGAGCTCCGCCAGAACCTATGCAGTGAAAAAATGACCAAAGTAAATTACTCTGGGCTCTTTAATTGAATACAGGTTTCTCAAGGCACAGTTAGTTACAAGCTGTGCCTGTCTGAACTGTCACTGCCACACGGCTTTCATGACTAATACAGTGCTCCTATGCCTCTGCTAAGAGAGTGCATTACAGCTTAAAAAGTAAATAAGGTATATAAAAATATATTTGATTGTCATATGGCTAAACCCTTTGTTTCCTCCTCCCTGCCAGACAATGTAATGCATTAATACAGGATTTATTTGTTTTTACCTTTTTTTTACTGCAAGACAGCACAGTTTCTTCATAGCTGATTTAAAGACAGCTGTGAATACACGTGGGTGTCAAAACGCGGTTACTTCATGACATTCCTGCGTCTCAACAGTGAACCCGCCTTTTGATGAATGAGCACACGCTCACCTTCCCGTTTTGACACCCACTGATTGCTTCCCATCTGGCGCCGCAGTGTCTTCGACACTCCCACAGTGATTTGGTCCAGCTTGCTTTATAGGTTCCTTGAAATTACCATCTGCTTAAGACTATAAAATGAGCTAAATTGGTTCAATTAGGGAAATTAGATTAATTTATTAATTTAGGGCATGGAATGAAACCGGGTTGCCCTCCATCCCCTGAGAGCTGGAGAGGAGCAGCTAAGTCATAAAAGTAAGATAAAACATTTTCCTGTTATATCAAAATGTTCGCTCTCGCAAGTCGCCCAGGCCCCCGTTTATTAATTCAAGAGCAAATTAAACGGATTATGAATGTGAAATAGGCATCATGCCACTTACTCTCTCTCTCTCTCTCTCTCTGCCCTTTTTTGTGACAAAGGCAACTAACAAAAAATAAAAGGTTTAATTGTGGCCTTCTGTCAGTGTGATGCAAATGCAAGCCGATCACTAAACCTTTCAAGATCTGCCTCGTGTCCTTGGAGCTTTGACATAGGAATCGGTGCCTTCCCTCTCAAAAACCCAGAGGGTGGGTGTTTATGCGCTTAAATCCCACCTGAAATCATTTCAATCCACAACTGCTGCTAGCAATAGAATATCCCACACAGAATTAATCCATAAAGTACACCCACCGCTGTTGTTATTAATTATTAAACAGCCGTGTCAAACCCGATACAGCAGTGTATCGTGATTCACTCTGCATTTAAGGATTATTTACATCCGCGCATACATGTCTGTTATCCCATATACATCGTTTTATTACAAGCCAGCTATTTATTTACGTTGTAGGGTGCTTAATTTCATTTAATTGACAACATGGCTACTTCTGCCAACAAGATATCAAGGATTCTCATTGAACACCTGGTAGAACACCTCACTTTTCACCTCACTTAAATTCTGAAAAGGGTGATTTTTAAGAGCCATGAAAAGCTTATTAATTTTCTTCACTGTGGCTTTTTAAAAAACTAAAGATACAAATTTAGCGGTGGAAACACATAAATTTTAAGCATATTGCTCCAATCTTGCTGTTTGTTAGAATATGAGATGTTAAGAATATGTGATTCATATATAGACAAGATGTCCTTAAATTACATTACGCTCATCACCCTTATCTTTATTCTGAATTGACAGAGGTGAGCAAGACAGAAAGGGTATGTGCTTTAGGAAACATGTTTGGCTTTAGTGAAGTGATTAATGAAAAATATGAGACCACATATAAGAGAGCACATTTATAATAAAAAAAATTGTCTGCACCCCTTCAGTGTTTTCCGTAAGATTGAAATTCAAAGGTATGTTCCATAGTTTAACATGTATGCAAATGCCTGAATGTAAATTTCTGCATAAGAATGCTGCTTCTCGCAATAATGTAATAATAGCTGGGAAAGTATGTTACTTGCTGACTTGTCTGCTAGGGAAATCAAAACAATGTACATATCCAGAGATAGAATCTGTAAATATTGTACTGTCCCTTGGATAGGCTTAAAACCATGAGGACATTCTTCAATTATGCCGTTTTCTTTCTTCTCTCAACAATGTGCACCAGTGTGTCATACGTACTTACAAACTTGCAAAAGTTATCCAGGAGATTCCTGGTTTTCTGCATGCAGGCAGATATTACTGGTCCCATTGGAACTGACAGTGTAGGGTCTGAATATGTGATTACCCAGTGCTCCTACAGGTTTGCTTTAACTATTATGCTCATGTACTTCAAGGCTGTACACAAGCCATCTCCCAAGAATTCAAGTGTAATCTGAATGCCAAACCATCCCTGGGGTAAAAAATGTGCTGGGGTCACAGTCACATTTGGCTATTGGATGCCTCCCCTTTCTGCAACTAGTTACTCATTTGTTGTATTGCATTGCTGCTTACCTTTCTCATCAATAAAACAGACTACTCTTTGCAACTGTGAATTCTATAAAATTGTCAAAATGCAGCAAATGTGTTTTAGTGTTAAGAATTTGTATTTCATATTTAAGAATCATATTTGAAGTATCACTCAGTGCAATCAATTTACAGGTCCAATATTCCAATCAATAAATATGTAATGACTAACATTTAGGAAAAGTATTACTTTGGCACTATCCCTTCATAAGATCTTACAGTCCATAATGCTTGGATGATCACAAGCTATTAATAACTGCTATGATGTATGTTTTAAGAGCGGACAATTTTTACTGAAAAACCATGTCTGAGAAATAATACATTTATAATATTTAGTGTGTTATCAATTGTGAATATATTACAGTTTTGGCTCACATTGTAGAATACATGCAACTACATGAAGCATACATAAAGCCTACATAAGCATGGAATAACAGCTGCATTAAGCATTCACAATACACTGTGCATCGCACTTAATGCACAATGTGACCCAGTTCTGTTGTTACTTGTTGCAGTATAGACTTGTTGCAGTATATATGGTCCTTTAGGAAATAAGGCTTAAAATCTCATCAATGCACCACCTTGTTTTCCCAAAGAATGCACACTGTATTGCAATTCTCTTTCTGCAGGCACTGTGTATCAGCACTCTGCTTCTCCAGGTTCAACTGACCATAAAAAAGAAGCATTTCCAACAGAAAACAATGCAGGTAGACTCCTGACTGGGCCAGTCCAGTGTAAACATTCATATTAACATCAACAAGCCAGCAGAGTGTCAAATTTTGTCAATAAATTTTACTCAACATGTCAGGGCAAATTATGCAGCATATTAACAGTAACAGTGTGATGGGTATAATTGTTTTCCCCATTCATAACCCATTCACAAACTTAGCACTGAAGGATACATAAATACAAGTATACAGAATGCCAAACCATTCTGACCATATATATCATATTATATGTGTGTATATATACATACATACATATATATATATATATATATAGAGAGAGAGAGAGAGAGAGACTTATGAGCTGTTATTTTTTAAAATTCTGATCACTCTGATCTCTGTCCTCTTATTTTGCACTTATTGTTCTGTTTGGGTATGATTCCACAGAAGCATCTTTTGCATGCACAAATCAGTTTATCTCCAGCGGTGCCTCCTTGCCCTGTTCTGCTCTGACCAGTTAAAGGCAGGTGTTGTGAATGACAACATGTCTCTTCCTGCCCCACGCACTGCTTTTCAGCCCTTTAGCCCTTAAAAGTGGTCTATATTTAAATGTCAGTTGGAATAAGAGCCCCACCTCCTCTGTGACTGACTCGCCGGGTGATTAATGCCTCCCTCAGAGGGTCGTGATAAGTGGTCCACGTTACACTATCTGCACAAGCCAGACCCTAAACAATCAGTCAGAGGGACGGAAAAAATAATGTATTTAATGCTTGGTGACTGATGTATAGAAATATTATCTGTTCCTGCTGCTAGCTGCAGATAGGGGCTGGCAGACAGCACTCCCGTGGAGATATTTGAAATATATCACCTGTGGTAAGGATAATCCTCCCTGGGATTAGATTTGATTATCCCTGTGTGTGGTGTAATGCCTGCCAGATATCCGTATTAACTAAAACGATGCAGGAGAAAAAACTTTATGGGTAGTTTTGGCACTGTGGATTTTATCTCAAAAATGGTGGAGACAGATTTTTTAAATTAAACACAATAGTAAATTTGCTAAGGTAGTTATAGAAGACCAAAAACTGTCAATGTGAAAGATATCAATAAAAAATTGTGCATAGCAACATATACTGATTTTATTAGATTGATTTTTATTCACAACATACAGTCATGACAAAAGACTGACTGGGCAATGAAAACTGAATCCCTATGGCCATTTTATCAAAATAATAGGCAGAATGAGCAACATTTTGATAAAATTTGCATAAAGTGACTATAATTTTTTCTCTAAAAGCAATACTCCCTACTCATTCTTATACAGTTTCATAAATAGTCTGTGAAACCAATTTAATACATAATTCCAAACAAAAGCATTTGGTAAACCTTTTTTACTAGACTTAATTTCACAACCTGTTCATTTCATTCAAAGTATCCCTTTTTTTTTTAAAAAAACCTATTAATTGTAATTGCACAATTTTTCATCATCATGCAATTCTGTGATATTAACTGCCGGTGTCAATAAAAGCCCTTTAATGAGTATAAACACAATATTCCCAGCCTGAGATACATTTTTCAATTTATTTTATTATATTCAGTGATTCAGTAATTGGGTCTGAAATCCATGTGGGAAGGACAAGCTACAGAACAACAAGTGTGCAACTAGCAGCAGAAAAAAGAATAAGTCTTATACTGAAGCTCAATATGTGCTTCAGTTCTCTTCTCCTGCCAGAGGTAATAACACAAATTAACTTCAGGCTGTAGTCCCCCTGTGTTTTTCATAACCCAAGCCTCTGACTCTCTAAAGACCTCTTCTAGACCACTAATATAACTTATGTCCAGTAATAGAAATGCACACTGAAAGAAAATGTGCCTTTATGTCTGGTTTTGTTCGCATGTCTGGATCATGGTGTTCTTATGATCAGGAACACACTCACTCTCTTGGCATCAGCAGGTTTGCCACAATCTCTTCTTTCAGCCATTTTAGCAGTTCTTGTGATTTGTATAATGGCACACAATTGCTTTCTTTTTAAGGGAAGAGGGAAAGAAGCAGGCTAACCAGACAAATAATGTCAGGATCCATAATTATTTTTCTGCACATAGTGTCCATAAAAAGTGCATGGAGGCTTGACACCAGCTGAAGAAAGTTTCACACAGGAGTACAGCATGCCATACATCTGTCACGGACATAGATGCTGTGAGTTATCTGTCTAGAGCAGGATCCATCACAGTCAGTGAATTAACCCAAATTGCTGTGACAGCAAGCTGAAAGTGTTTTTAATTGAACTAAATGAGAATGACACATCTGGGATCACAGTCAACTGGTAAGAAGAGCAGCTTAGCCGATCTCTACTGAGCTAACGGGTTGATTCACAGACAAAGGGACAGCAAGAAACTACAGAGTTGTTACTCCTTACAGTGTCTCTGTTCTGCGGAGTAATGTAATGAGGCCAGAGACTCAGTAAACGGATCATCAAGCACTCTGTACATTTCCCCTCTCACTTGATTGTTTTGCTAATGTCCCCCCACTTTGGCTCAGTTATAGGGTGTTCATCAGTACTTGCTGGCATCCTGCACTTAAATTTTAATATTAATATACAGTTTACAAATAATTCCCCAAATTTATTTTCTCCTCCAAAAGAGGTTTTTCAGCTGGTTGGACTGTCAACATGTGGCAGTGATTACCTTAAGATTTCTGCCTCTTACTCAATTCTAATGAGAAACCACTGATTTGAAAGTATTTTGGTTAATATGAATTTAATAAATTAGATTAAATCTAGCTGTTTTAAATGAAAAAAGGATTCAAAATAGCATTTCAATAGATTGTGTCCTTTTAGGTTTGTTCATATCTGCACCATACCTTGATCACCTGATTCTCTTACAATGTTTTAGTTTTGTGTGTCTGTAGATTTTCAATTACGAAACAAAACTTTGTTGTGAACTAATACCAAGTTAAGATGACTGTAATTTCTTCAGAATATGAAAAACCATCTGAGATATAAACTAGACAAACTAAGCTGGGGAAGTTGCAAGATCCAATGGGAAAAGTCAAACAGGGGATTGAAGCCTGGCTGGAAAAGGTTATTATTGACAGTAAAGCATAAATTCACTCTAACTGCTCATTAGGCAAGTGTATATAGACTACCATCAAAAGATATGAATCATTCCCACAGTTGATCTGCAACAGAGATAATCAGCAGATAGTGGGAGGCAACCCAGTGAGTTCAGCTGAATTAGCTGAATTATCCATTTTAGTATACTGGCATAATTAGCCATAAGTCTCCCCCAGTTTGTGTTATCCACTTTCATTTGACAAACGAAATGCACAGAAGATTCTGAAAAATGCAGCTCAGGCATTTTTGAAACCAAACATAATGCAATTTGTCCTTAATTTTGAGTATCACAATTGCATCTTCACACTTTTGATACTACAGCTTTCGCTGAAATCAATGAACAATTTTGTGAAGAGATTCAATAAAATGTGACGCTTTTCTAAACTAGCTCAAAGTTACAGACAAAGTCAGCCTGAGATTGAATAGAGACTTCATTGTCTCTATTCAATCTCAGTGTTTGAATGCTGTACGGCGTTGCTTGCCTAAAGTGCTGTGGGGAGGAAAAGTGCCACCTCTTCCCGCTTTGTTTTCTGGGATACAGCGGGGAACGTGTTGGCTGGAGGCGCATCAGGAAGCTTAGCTTTGTACAGGAAGATGGAGCCAAGTTCGTGTCCCTGTCAGGAGGCACTGCTGTCCAACAGAGGCAAGCCCCCAACACTGGCACCACACTTCTAAACCCATCTGCAGAGCAAGGTTATACAGCACCAAGAGGACAATACAGATGGAAATGTTGGCTTGCTTTGCTGACAAACGTAGAAAATAAAGCGTTAGAATCAACCCTGACAGAAAATGACTTGTGTTAGGGCTATTTTCTGGGTACCCTTTAGGCACAATATAGTTTCAAGGTCAGCAATCTGTGCTTTAAGACCTTTTTTTCTTTTTTTTGTAGATATTTGTTTATCAATAGTCGTATATTTACGAGTACATTTTTTTTTTCATTTTTTCCTGTATCTTATATGGTCCACCAAAATAAATAAATAAAATAATTATCCTAAATACAATGATTGACAGAGAAAATGAGAGAATATTTTAGGGATATTAACCATCCTTTGTTATATTTGTAAGAGTACAAATATTTCAACTGAAATGCATAAAGATCAGTGGCAAGGCAGAGCCCTCACATGTTGAAAAGAAGGGCAGTTCTGACAGAGAAGCTTGATTTAACCTGTACACTTCCTGCAAATACATTTGCACATGAAATAAAACTGTCTCCATCCATTCAATTGCTTGCCATGCAACATTCTGATTATTTAAAATATTTGTTCAAAATGTAAATTAGCGCCAATGTGAGCCACTCCTGTCCTTGTATTATGAGGAGAACGATGTTCAGTTTTGTCAATATAACAGTGCTGGAAACAGTTCAGTGGCATTTTCTGATGGCATTTAATTCAATTAGAGCAGTCAACATTAAATAAATAAATGTATAAATAGTAGGATTCACTGCAGGTCTGCTTTTAAATCGAATAGTTCTTCGTCATCCACCATTTAGAGGACAGCACTGTCATTAACAACCGTGCACATGGGGAATAAGCGCTGTCTGATTAATGGCTTCTCCTGGGGGAGACTCTGTCGTAACTACATATACCACGTCCATCACCCCCCCCTTGATAGGTTCATCAACCACACTCACCCTCTGTGACTCTTACTCTGAACTTGGCTTTCAACAGAAGCACTAAAAACCTTTTACATGCCGACTATTTGCGCATCACCCCTCATGGCTGCAGTTCAACCTGCAAGAGCTCTGTGTGAGTTTTAGGAGATCTTTTTATGTGGATTCCCATTACTGTAATGCACTGTAGAGAGATTTGATCTGTCCCTGAAGGTGTGGATGAAAGAGGACCATCAATTATAGGAGAGAATGTGAATCAGTATAATAGATTCATTGAAAGGACATGTCCGTGTGAAGCTCTGAAAATGAGTGTCGCGGTTTTCCAGCATCTGAAAATTCAATCGATCAAATTTTATTTGAAACAGAAGCCTTTGCAGTGAAATTCTCAAAAAACACTTTCATGCAGCACCTCATAGAACAATATTAGTAAAACAATGGTGAGGTTATATAACTCATGCACAAACTGCAAAAGAGTAAGAGTTGTGTGTTACTGCACAGGTCTCTGTTTAGAACCTCCTCTTGTCTGCATGGTTTTTCATGTTTGGGTTGAAAGCCAGAGGTCACTTATTTAAACTCTGTTAAAACATCCAATGGCTTATGTGAAGCCTTCTGGCATTATGTGTATATGCTAATGTGATTAAATATGTGTACATGATCTCATGATTCTTCCAATTTTGCAAATACCATTTTTAAAAAATCCAGCCAAATGCAGCAATGTACAAATGACAAGGGCCACAATTAATCAGCATATTAAATGTCGTCAGAGGTTAGTGCTTCATTAGGTATGTTTCATGATGTGGAAAGTGTGTTTTCATTCCTCATTGAGAGACATCTGTCGCTTGAACCTGTGAGTGACAGGGGTCCTGGTGCAGGGGAGTTTGGATCTTAGATTGAGTTCACGACCCAGTTCTCTTTGGGACGGCATGAGTCCTGAACAATAGAAATGACTCCATATCCAACATGGGCACAAGTCTGTTAGCCTGACAATAACAAGTTTAATTGAAAAATATATTACTACTGGGTGTATGTTCGTATATATTCATGAATTTTATCATTCAAGGTGAAAGTCACATTGAAAGTATGTATTCATGTCTCCTCAATCATTGGTTTATGAATATTAAATGATGGATTAAAATCAAATTTGTAGTGCCTTGCTAAAGAGTTTAATATTGGCATTAATAAAATACCATCTTGTTACTGTATTATCTATTACTTGACTGCATTGTACCAAATGTATTTTGCACAGATTGAAAAGCAATTGTCCCGAAGGGCTTAAGACAACTGTTCCTTCTGCTCGTCATTCAGTGACATCTGCCTGTTACATTAACTACACCATTGAGCTTGTATGTTAATCCTGGCAGCAATTATGCTCCTCCTTGCAGCAGTTTTGAGCAAGAAAAGCTAAGTGGAAGGGCATGTGTGGGTTTGAGAGAATACTGAAATTGCAAATAAGATTGTTTTATGGGTTGTAAGCACATTTTCCTTGCAGGAAGAAGACTAAAAAGCAAATAACCTTCCATTCTTACCTCTCACTTCAAGTTCATTTATGTGTTGCTATTAGGGTTGTCAAAATAACGCGTTAATTTCGATCAACTAATTATAGAAAAAATAACGCGTCAAAAAATGCATACCTTTGAATTTACTTTTACACAACATTATTTTCATTTATCAGCCGCTCTTAACCAGAGCAAGTTACAATTTTTACATGTTATCCAACATGTTATCCAGACAGCTGGATGTTTAGTGAGGCAATTGTGGGTTAAGTACCTTGCGCAAGGTCACAGCAGCAGTACCCCAGTGGGGAATCAAACCTGCAACCTTTTGGTTACACGCCCTGCTCCGTACCACTATGTTACACTGCCGCTTTTTTACAGTACTGTCAACACCACTTGTATGGAACAGCTCGGAAGTCTGGAAAACATCCTGTTAAAATATGGGGTTCCATTAAAACAAATTGTGCAGAACTTAAAATAATTATGCATACATTGTACATAGATAAATATGAATTCCCATAAGACTGGCTGAACAAAATGAACCTGATAAAAAAAGCAACACACTACCTTCCACATTTACACAGACCATCTTGTAATTTAGGCAAATCTAGAGGGAAAAAACTGAACCACACAAAATAAAACTTCATAGAACAACATGCCATTCATTTTATGAGAATCACCATTAATGTTGGCGATGTTGGCATGATTTGGTGTTCCTTTGATCATACTGTCATCACTGAATTTGCAAGAAATGTAACTCATGGCATATGATTATAGAAATGATTAAGGTGTTTTGTTCTCACAACCTCTCTCCCCCCACACACACTTGCAGCCTTTTGATGAAGCTGCACTTGCTGTGTGTATGAGAATAATGTGAAAGCTGTTTGATCCATGAGTTGAACTCAACAAGCAATTTGATAAATACCAATTTCAATACCATTCAAAATGAAAAAAAAATCAAATGGAGTTCTCAAAGCCTATAAAGTGACTTTATAATTATTAATTTTCATAAAATGTAAAATATTTGTTTAATGATGAACTTCAGAGCATCTTCAAAGATTCTACATTGAAACTTTCCCAGTACTGGCAAGTCTGAAATGAAGGCTTTTTTGAAGGGAAGTACAGGATATCCAAGTAAAAGAGTGTTATCAGTGCAATGCCTGAACACTAGACACTCAGTACTTTTCCCTCTAACAAGAATCAAATGCATACGTCAGAAAAATCCTTTGCTACTTGACTACCATACCATTAAGAAAGGGCAAGCAATTCATTCAAGCAAGAACAGTAAAAAACAACAAGCCAAAAAAAAACATTAAAATATACATTAACATTAAGTAATAAAGTCCTCCTGACACTTCCAATGTGCCAGGCTGGATCAAGAGGTTAGAGAACATGTGAGAAATGTGTATCCTTATAAGAACTGCAAAATGCCTGGGATAAACGTGTAAGTAAATGAATGCTTGAGTAAATAAATTACGGTGAGGAGACCTACAGAGTAATGGACGGCCTAAGACAAACCAATGCATTCTCCTCCATTATTAATGCTGAAAAAGGGGGCCTGTATTGTTTTTCACGTGGGGTCAATACTTCTCCAGTGACATACTATCATTTCAGCACAAATTACGCTTCTAATCCCCTTGGCGGCTACAGAACTGCTCGGAAAAAGTGAGGCTCCAGTTAATGAGGGTGGATTTTGGAGCAAGGCGACAGAGGCAGGAAGATAATGATCCATTAACATAATAAATAAGTGCCTCTGGAACTCCCTATATGGCTTTTCATAAATTATTTACATTTGATCTCCCTAATAAAAACATTATGGGCCATGTGACTGATGGTATTTTACTTTCCCATTCATTGTATTTATGGGGGAAAAACACTGGGTGTTATAATTAGTTTTAGGACACTGCTCAATGTTGATGGCAGCACCATGTATATGATTACCAATGTCAATTCATTAAAAACTTTTAATGAGTAATTAACCTTAAATTAGTAAAATGTCATGCTGGATAATTCTTTATTTTCATCTTCACCAGAATTTACAGTAACATTAGGATTATACACTGGCAGCTTTACTGACAATGATAGACATATACAAAACATATACAAAAAAAGAGACCTGAGGGCAATATTAGAACATGTAACCCAGAATTTGTAAGGTGCCTGAACAATGAAAATAGCAGTTTCAATTATTGTCCACACAAACCCCAAATGTAAGCCAAAGGACTAGAGCTTTATCTTGTCTGAGCAGTGACCAGAAAACTAACTGGACAAAATAACAATAAAAGATGAAACATGTGTTGCTTATCCACTACAATGCCTTTCTCGGCTGTCCCTGGTCTGGTTAATATTCCCAGTTTGACTCTGAACTAAATAATAAAGATCAGTTTAAGATTAAAATAATGTTACATGTAATTGTGTTATTCTAAAAGAGCAAATGTGATCATCTCTTCTAATCTGTTAGTCATTTTATCTCACAGAAACACAAGGTTAAAGAACTGTCACATTGCATTTGGCCATACAAATTGTGAATTTGGGGCTCATGTAAGTATAGTTTAAAAAAATAAAAATAAAAAAAATAAACAGTCAAAAAAAGTGTTTTCCAAAAATCCAATTTTCACTAATGGACTGTACATGCTGTTAAAATTGTGTGAGTTTTCCCTCAATTCAAGCTCTTATCCCACAATAGCTCACAAATCAATATCGAGAAATGCATTATCGCAAGATGCCAGTTTGCAATTATTTACTTTCCCCAGCTTCAGAACTTTCCTAGCCTCAGAACTGGCAAGGATATTGTTCTCACTGATAAGCCTGGGTTGTCTTTCACAAAGTGTCAATTCAAAGCAGGCACTACGCAGATCAGTTAATCTTTGTATCATTAGGAAGGGATGATAGTGGATGCAGATCATTAGATTAACACATCCATATAAGACATCCATATAACAAAGATTAGTAGATCCAAGCATCTGTTTTAGCATCTGTTTTAACATACATTTTACTGGATCTGCAAAGCACTTGCTATTAACTGATGTCTGTGTGAAACAGAGTGATTGTTGCTAGAGGAGTATATTTAAAGTGTGATTTACTGAAGGCTTGTGAGTATTTTAACATGGGCAAGTGTGTCACTACAAGAAATAAATCACCAGGGCATATCTACTAATCTGGTTCATTTAAATTTGCACAACTTAAATGTGGAAGATGCATGAACTGTAGATTTTTGCTGGTGCTTGTGAATGATTTTGCAACTGTAGCCATCCCTATGGGAAAGCACAAAATAGCGTGAGATGAAAATGCTAATAAATGATTGTACAATAAATAATACCATTCACTGAGGCTGAAAGCATTTGTGGGAAAGGTAATTGCACATACATATAAGTACATATGGGAGGCAAGTGTTAACCTTAGCACCAAAATAAAATGGTGTAATGACTGCTGTAATTGTAAAGAGAAAGAGACAAAGGTGTAATCAAAGAGCATGACTTCCAGTGGAAAGGGTACTTTCAACTCGTATTTGTCTGTTTCAGAGGTCCCAGGCAAAAAATAATAATGCAGACCCATTGTCTGTCTAGTCATGTAATCTTAAACCTGCAGGAGGAAATCAGAGATGACCTGGAGCCACTCACTCAAAGGCCATTCTATTTCTGCAATGCCAAAATTCCTTCTCACAATGCACTTTCTGGCCTCACGTTCATTTCAGTGTACTGGGCCATGTGCTGAGGGAATCTTCTTCAGATTTGTCCAGTATAGTATACCTAGTTCTGAATGCCATGTTAGAGATGATGGCCAGGTACATCAAATTTTCCAGCACTAAGAAAGCAATCCACAAGATCAAAGATGGATTTTTGATGCACCATGTCTGGCTTTCCAAACATTCTCAGAGCTATTGACTGTACCTACATTTCATTGATCCCCCCCATATGTACTGTGTATATAGGAACCACAAACATACACACTCATTTAGCAGGTTGTGTGTTCCAGATCCCTCTGTGGGCATTCCATAACCAATGTTGCAACAAAATATCCTAGGTCAGTGCATGAGTCATTCATCTTTAGGAACAGGGCCCCTTTTGTGAGAATGAGAGAAGCATCTACCATTGCTCTATTTGTACAGTGCATAACTTTTTTTAAACAAACACTTGTTCTGTAGCATTTACTGAGAGAAGGCTTAACCATTTGCATAAGCTTTTCTTTAAGGTGACAGTGTATACCTATGATATCCATGGCATTTACCTTATCACAGATACTTTCCCATATCACGTTTCTTCTTGCTATACTGGTACTTCAATCAACAGTTCAATTCTTGTTGATCAAATTAGAGTTTTCACCAAAGGAACTCTTTGATTGGGTGCCTGAGTGCACATCTGTTATTTACTTACATAAATATCAAGATACTCAGAGACACATTACAGATGATAGACAGTTTGATGATAGATCGCTAGACACATTTTTCACCCACTTTCAAAACACTCATTAGCTGACTAGTTAACTTTACAAATAATAACATTTCTTAGAATTATATGCTGCTTCATTCTTGTGACCAGACGCATAAATACTTGATAGATACAGAATTTGTCAAGTCTATCTCCATAATTGTTTATGGCTGGAGGGGCAATCAAAATGGTATGTCTGATGAGGCAAGTAATAGTGTCTCATGAGGTATTTACAAGCAACAGTCAAATTTTCATACTTGAAGCCAGCCTAAGATCAAGATCATAATTCCTTGCAACCCTGTTCTTCCCATTTTCACACTGGTTCCGCTGTCAGTTCCTATTTGCGTTATAGTATGTTCATACTACACATAGTTTACCAAGATTATGTCTTGATCTATAGCCATATCTACAGCAAATGGACTGAAACATTGGTTATGTTCGCTTGTACTATGATAAAATTCAGACACAAGAGTCTTCATTATTAAATATTGGTATAAATTCCAAGCTGAAGAAACTTAGTTTGAAACTTAGCTTATCTAATTTCCTTTTCACTTTACTTTGCATGTGAAGACCACATATCAATATTCCAGATGGAGTCTAGAAGCCAGTGACCTCTGCTCCTTGTTGGGCCCATGAGTTCCAGATCCCACTGTGGGCATTAAACTCAGACTGTAACCTTTAGCCTGAGAGCCCTCTGACTTGCGCTTCCCTGAATGGTTTTATTCATTAAACATGTTCTCAAGGCTGAGTCACCACACAATACTGTATTACAATGAGAGTAAATGATTTTGGTACTTTTTTCCCTTTTGCTTGGGGGAGCTAAAAGTGGTAGTGTTTGTTGCCTGTGTTCATTCTCAACTTATAACTTAAAATAAATGTACTATTTTAAAATAAAAGTATGACAGTTTACATCACTCTCCCATTTTGTAACACTAATCATATATATATCATCAATTGTAAAAAAGGCAAACAGATTCTTGTAGAAGGAGGAGCATTAATTCAAAAACAAATGGGAGACTTCAAGCAGATATGAAGCTCACTGTTGACCATTTCTCTTACCCAACACACTTTGTCCTCCCAAAAACACACCTGTCCCTCCCTCAATATTACCATGTTCCTTTTCAGTGGTGGCACTATAACCAAACCAGGGACACTTTGGTAACAATATCTGAGAATAGAGTGCTTTTGGGCACTTTCAACTATGGCAATGTGCAGGTGTTGTGGTGGAAATTCTGATAAACAATATGGAAATTAAGGATGTTTCAGGATTCAAGGCTGATTTGAATGGAGCTGAGGATGAATCACTAGGTAGTCACAAATAATCCCTATGTCTGAAAAACAGGAAAGATTTAACAAGGGTGGAATTATAGTACATCATTTAAAAACATAATTTACAGCATGGAATTAATTGAAAGCTGCTCAGTAACCATAACAACCATAGCCACAACTAGAAATGGACATGTACAAGTTCAGAAAATACAAGGGCACAAAAATGTAAAAACTATCCCTGGCAACTGCTCAGATCCTTTGCTAATTCTGCCTCACCAAGATACTGTACCTTTCATCAGTCTTGGATAAAATCCAGTCACTTCTGCATCTTTGTGTGTAGGCCTCCTGCTATTCTGTGACTCTGTACCTTTTAAAAGGACAGTCAACCGGTTCCAAACAAGCACCAGAACAAGTCAACCAGTTCTACAGCTGTAAGGGATTATGTCACTAAATCTGCAAATTCCACATCTCAGGCAATTACAACTGACTTTGAAACACCACAATGTTTGCCTATACCATTGTGTGAACATGCAAATTTGTGAACACTCATGCCCGCATGTGATCATGAAAACGTAGAACACTTGAATGTGCACCTGCAATTTGTGCTTACACTCTGTTGTCACATGTGAATGAAATGACAGTTAGCTGCTCCAGGGCAATTTTTTTAAGAGTCTCATCTCAATCAAAGCACACTTACTCTTAACCTTTAAATTGGTTTGTTTGGTGGTTTGTTTTACTACAAACATCTAAAATTATGTGACATTATGTAAGAATTTTCTTATCTCCACACATTTATCCATTTCCACACCTTTTTAAATTCCATGGTATCTGAAATATCCATCTATTATTCATTGTATTCATGTGATTATTTAGCAGACACTTCAACCCAGCATGACTTACAAGGCCATTGTAGCAATACACATTGAATGCATACAATGTGATTGAAAAACAATCATAACAGATACAGAGAAGCCAATAACAGTGTGGTTGAGCATCAAGTTGAAAAAGTGTCAACCTAATAAGCTTGCAACAGTGATTGCTTTAGTGTACATAGTTTCCAATATTTGCTCAAGGACAACATGCCGGTATCATATTAATTTGAACAAAGAGACTATGATCTATAAGAGTGACTGTGGAGAAGCTGGCTGATGCTTCCCACAAACACCAACAGAAGGAGCAAAGTTACAAAAATAGAGTTAAGTTTAAGTTTAAGTTTAAAAAACCAACAAACACAGTAACCAGTCTGAGCACAGAGCCTCCTTGCTCTCCATCCACACACCTGTTTTTAACGGGCCTTCAGTTGGGCAGACAGGTGTGGCTTGATAACCAATGGCTGGCCTGACACACAAACAGCAGCACAATTAACAATGAAACAATCAACCTGTTTAGATGTGATTGAATGAAATGAGCTCAAATATTGAAAGAGTAGCACCTGGAAAGGCAAGAATCTTTTTGCAAACACATTTAAACGATTAAACAAACAGTTTTGTGGGGGACAGGCAAAGGCTCCCCTTCTCAGTAACATTATTTCATTAAACATAATGCCAAATGATGATCCACTACTGCAAATTTGTCTAGCACCATCCTAACGTATTCATAGTGCATAACATGAGTTATTGTGTGTTACAGTAGATGAAAGATACATCCAGACTAGGGGCACCAAATAATCATACAGGGTATGAAGCAATTTATGATTATACTGCAGATCCACAGTAGTTGTTTGTAGATAAAAATACATTCTTGTATAACAACTGCATATTTACACAGATCTATTGCTCATTTAAACACGTGTACTGCATATTTATACAGATCTCTTAACACCATATTGCAGTATTTAACTGTTATCTGTTGGATTTGGACATCATAATATCACAGCTATATTTGTATGATGCAGTTTTTGTGTTTCGTTTGCCAGAGATTGTGAAGACAAACTTGTTTCAACTGTGCATTTGCATTCATTGGTATGTACATCAGGCCAACAGCTGTACATTTCCAACAAATTCTTATGTCAATGCAGCAGAACTGATCCTTGGAATAAGAGGTGGATTTTAGTTTGGTGCATAATGTCATTAACCTACATAGTGTACGTGGGATTACATAAAATAATGACAGCCATCCTCATATATCTCATCTAAAGTGTTTTCCATATTGTCAATGCTCGTTGAGTCATTTTAGATGCAGTAGCCAGCACATTATCATGGAAGAGTGGGCTGAATTGAGTATATTAGAATCAGGAACAGTTTCAATGGCAAAAATACTGAATTGTTTAGAGAAGCAGAATTATTCATACATGCAGTTGGTTATAAACTTTCCCCTGTCCTTGACTAAATACCTATTGACCTTCTAAAGTTACACGTTTTGAAAAGAAAAAAAAAGATAGCTCCTTGGCTTCCATTTTCCATTGCAATGTTGAATGTGGTGGATATGTCTCAATAATGTAACACACCAGTAAAGATACAGGAGCTTTGATTGGTGCACTCTGGAGGCTTGCTTCAAGTGAATGTTTAACTGCAATAAAATAAAGTCACTGTGTTCACTTGAGTGTAGAGGAGACATTTTGCATTTTGAAAGCCCTGATTAAAGTGAAGGAGATTAATGACTACTAACCCTGTACTCCCTGCTCTTAAAGTAATTACTGGGACAGTTCTGATTGAAAAACATTTAAGATCAAATATCATTTAGTTGTGGATCACTACAAAGCCATTTTCAATAGCTTCTGATTGCAGCAAGTTTAAGAATGATTCCCTGTCAATCTCAGGGCCATTTAATCAATTGATCAAAAAAAAACAAAATACCAAGTTACTCAAATGTGCTAAGAACTTACTTTCTGTAAGTCAGCAGAAACACTTGCAAAAGTAGGTCTGCCACTAAAAGACCTAGTGTTCCTAGAATTTCCAGGATTATTTAATGGCAGACCTATTTTTGCAAATGTTCTGCTCTCTGTAAGTCAGTAAGGGGCTTATTCAGATTTGAGATGTGCACAAGTATGCCCCGCTTAAGTGCTTCAGCAGAGAGGTGTGTGGTTTTCACATGTAGTGGCAGCTGCATGGGGTAGTGGAAAGGAGCAGAGCTCGTAACCGAAAGGTCACTGGTTCAATTCCCCGCTGGGGCAGTGCTGTTGTACCCTTGGGCAAGGTACCTAACCCAGTAAAAATAAGGTACTTTGTCTTAGTAAATATCAAGCTGTAAAATGGATAAAACTGTAAGCTATGTGATTCGTTCTGGATAAATCTGCTAGATGACAGTAATTTAATATAATGTATGGCCCGTGACAAACCTCTGTGCATTTGCACCAATCCCACTGATAATAGCAATCTCACGCCGTGTCCATCAGAGCAATTACAGGCTTCTCCTAGTAGCTCCAAACTGGCCGGGAAGGCCGAGGTTTCCATTTCTTCCCAGCTTTGCAAGGGGACAACTGGCAGCTTCTTCAGATACGCAATCTACTCTCCCAGGTGGAGACAACTGTGGCACCTGAGCCCAGGCTACTTCTAACTGTAAGCATGGCCTCTGAGGGGCCAGACCCCCAGCTGAACATAGGTCTGCTGGTCTGTTTTCCAGACAAATACTGAGCTCTAGGGCCCAATCATACAGGTCTTTGTATAAGGTTTGGTGGAAGCTGTTCTAACTGGTGTGGACAATTAAAATGTAGCCCCCATGCATTGTTCTGTCCCTACAAGCTCAGGGTAACAAAACTGATAACCAGGCTGTGGGAGCTCACTACCTGATCTGTCATTTTTTGAAGGGACACTGCAACTGCAACCACCATATGTAGTATGTTTGCATACATGGGATCTGCAGCTGCTCCTCAACACTCTGCCCACCTTCATTTGAACTCCCTTTTGGGGATAGATCAAGTGGTTGTCACTGACAACGGTCTTCCTTCATGCCATAACCTCTGCCAAATGTGTAAGTGAACACCACTCTCCATCTGTCTGAGATGAAACATGAATGACTGAGGAGTCACTCTGTGGTCTACCATAGCATCCCCCCCTAAGGTTTTATTGCCCCTTCATGTTAATCAGGCTATTGAGATAAAAACATACCATCTCCCGGAATGTGGAGGAGGAGAGGGCTAAGTTCTTGTGCCCAGACAGAGTACTTGGCAGCTGCATTGATGCTACATCTGATATATGCAAAACAGACCAGCTTTTCCTTTGCTGTGGTGGGCATAAGAAAGAATGTGCACTTTCCAAACATCATTGGATGGTGAAGGTGATCTCTCATGCCTATAAGAGAAAGAACTGCCCCTTACTGTTGGATGGGACATGTCATTCTACTTCTTGGGCCATCTTCAAAGGTGTTCCACTGGGTGACACGTGCTGTGGCTACCTGGTTATCGCCCTACACTTTCTCCAGATACTACAAAGTCAATGTGCCTGCCCCGTAGGCTGTAGATGCTGCAGTCTTACCAGTGTCATCATCTGAACTCAGAAGGTATATTCCATTCCTTATGAACTTGCTGGTATGAGTCATCAAGTTATTTCACTTTCTCTAGCGGTCTGTAAGAATGAAATAGAATGCAAGTTACACATGTAACTAGGGTTCTCTGGATTCTGGACGACTGCCAGAGTTCTCTGTCAGTCAGAATCTTGGAGGAGAAGGGTTCTATGAATTCTGGATGATCCCCAGAGTTCTCTGTTAATCAGAATATTTGGCAGAGTGAATAAAGGTCTTATAGGGGCATGTCACACAGCCCATACCACCTTATGTCATGGTATTATTGTTATTCCACTGCCTCTGGCAGAGATCCAGAATTCATAGAACCATAGGAACTTACGTTTTAAATCCATAAATTGTCCAACCCCACACCCCTAGACTTTGGCACAGCTTACAAGCAGTACAAACAAGTACCTGAATGCAGTTACCTGCAAGTCCACAAATCATCTTTTCCATGAACTGTAGCAGCAGTTTTCCATAAACTTCCTGGACCCCCGCCAATGCAATAATGGTTCCCCCTTGGTACCCCACATTACATTATGTAAGTTAGGACCACTTTGCAAGTTAGTTAGCTAGCGGCCTGAACCACAACCTGACCATGGAGATTCAATGTGCATCAACCTGTTCCTGTGTTGGATGCTACTCCACACAGATGCCTTCACAAAAATCCTCCACAGTTTTAAATCAACTGTTTTATATAAAGAAGTCAACAGTACATGTAATTTATATGGCCAGTATGTATAAAGAAACTTTTGCTCTTTTGCTGTGTTATTTATCTACTTGAATTATGTGAGGGAAAAAAAGAAAAACATTGAAGAGGCTATGTGGTGGTGTTTTTCCTTTTAAAAACATCTATTTGATGCTGATACTTTTAACTTGTACCATTTTATGCAAAAATAATGAAAAGGCTTATCTCGGTTCCAGAACTGCCTTAATTATGGAAGCTGAGCAAATACTTCTGAGAAAATATAGTTGCAAGTGTCTTGTGGCTGCATTCTATAATCAGGACTAATAACTCTGAGAAAATCTATCAAAGACCAGGCTCCGGGTAACGACATGGTTTTCCAGGGCAATTTATATTCACCATGCACAGATTTATACCAATCATTTTAATATATACACTGCTGCACAAGTCTGAATGGGAAAAACTGACAAATGTGTGAATGAGGGGTGTGCAAATGTGTAAATGTGTACACAGACTTATACATGAGGGTTGTGTTTTTTTTCCTTTTCTTTTATTTCTTTTTTTAGATACCTAAACATTTTCATAGATTTTACAACAATTATGTTTATGTAATTTGGAAGTCTTAAATGAGGAGTTTATTTACTACTTTATCATTGTTTTCAAACTACTTCAAAAATAAGCTATAATCAGTGTGCAGCAATGTATTTATTGTTTAATATAAACAGTTCTGTAAAATAAAATTTGAGCAACCTTACAATGGCCAAAAATTTGCCAGCCACCTTAAATAAGAGACACAGACACTGTCTTAATTTAACATATTTCATTAATCTATTTTTAAAGACCCCTTTTTCATGCCAATAGTGGTGTAATCATTCCATAGTTAATTCATACTTGGGCTTTGAAATTCTGTGGCAAAATGTCAGTAGGACCAAATGAGGTTTGGCCTCACACTTGACCAGTCTTTTTGATGGAAGTCATGGTTAATTCTTATGTAGCAAACTGAGAACTTTTCCTTTCTTCGTCACTGAGAGTTTGCCCTACTGATATTGGGTTCCTTGGCTGTGGTATCATGAATCTGACATGCTGTCAACCCTGATGGCCACTTCTTCAATGGATAGGTCAATACAATCAGAAAAGTTTTAGCATACACTTGAGCAACTTTTTTTTTTTTTTTTAATGGTGTCATCCTCACAAAAATGCACTTCATTTAAATTGTCCGTGTGACTTTGCTAAAGGACTTTAAGTATTTATACTTGCGTTACTAGTTACTCATGTAGGCTATAATTCTAAATTTATTGTAATGTTAGAAAATCATGAGATCTGTCTTCACTGTAATTATAATTAGTGTCCTTGAGAACAGACAGTATAAATTGGTTCACTGTTACACACCTGATGCAAATAGGTAATCCACAAAAGCAGTCAAGGCAATGAAACATTTGTTACAAGACACTTTACAAAATTTACTTTTTTTACAAGAAAAAATGTCAAACTGCTCAACATAGAGCATAGCACATATCCCAGAAGGAATCGAAAAACGAGAAAGCCCAACCAAGATTATGAGATCTTGCAGAAGTGGGCACAAGTTCATTTAAAGTCTTAAAGTAAGAGCAGTGATCTGAAATCTCATATTTTACTGGTAACCTATGAAGCAATGCTAGAAATGAAGTAATGCAGTCTTTTTTGTTGTTGTCAGGGTAAAAGTGAATGTTTTTTTTTCTATTTTTATTGATTGATGTGTTTAATCAGTAACAAGTACAGTGAAAAGAGCAATGGCCCAAGGACTGAACCGTAGGGTATACTGTATTTAATGAAGAGACACTTTATATATGTCAAGTTAAGTTGTATAAACTGAAGAGGAAACTGTAGAAACTGCCAGACAGATACGACCTGAACCAAGACAACACACTTTCCCTTACACTGATAGTGCATTCAGGTCTATTTAAAATGATCTGGTGATCCATTGTTGAAGGCAGCAGTCAGGTCAAGAAGCACAAGCATAAAAAGATAGTTACAGAAGGCCAGAAGGCAGGTGTATGCTCAATTCTCTGACAAGGTCTAACACCTGACCAAAAGGTCTCCAAGATATTAGATTAAAGATTTAGAGAGTTTATAAAGGCTTTGAGTTCTTCAGCTATAACTTTCTCCATGATGTCTAAGAGGGGGATTTGATATAGGCCTGTGTTTAAGATTCTTTGGTTCTAGATTTTTCTTCTTTTCAAAAGGGACTTGACTACAGCTGGTTTCAGGGACTTATGTATATATGTAGCCTGAAGACAAAGACATTAACAATACTTAATGTGGGCTGACAAAGCACAGGGAAGAGATCATTCATAAGTTTAATCGAGTGAACAGATTTATGACTTACATGACATGAATGGTCTCTCTAGTTCAATTTGCTCAAAGGGGGGAAAAAGACATGGGATATCGAATAGCTGTAGACAATATGTCAGGCCCTTGTGGAGGTAAAGAGGTAGGAGGTGAGGGAGGGGGTGAATATATCACCTCTTAGTTGTTCCTTTTTTCAGCAAAAAAAGTTATTGAAATCATCTCTACTAAAATCTGTCGGACAAGGCAGCCACTGGGAATTGGTTAATTTAGCACTGGTAAAAAAAAATAATGTTGGGTTGTTTTATTTATTTATAAAGTGCTCATTTATACTGTAAAAATAAATCCTTTCTTCCAACCCAGAAATATTTATTGAGCTCCTATTTTGCCGTGATAGACTAAGGGTGTGCATGTGGTCTGTATAACAGCAGCCCCAGCTACTGGCTTTTTCCCTCCCAAGAAAAGTGACAGAGTCAAGGGTTCAATTTTGAGTATTGCTGAAAACTCCTAAAAAGTCATCTGATGAGGTTAGATTACTGAGGTCCTCTTCCTTTGGAAAGAAATTCAGGAGCTATATGAGAAGTGAGATGTGAGAAGGTGAAGAGGTTCAATTTGGAAGAAGCTGAAGTGCAGGGCTAAACTCTTTTGGTGTGTGTAAAATTACTTCTGTTTTTGATCCTATACTTACAACACCTAAATAAACAGGTAAGGAGAACAGTCACTTTCAGGTCCTCCTCTCCATGGTTACTTTAATTGTGCCACTGTATCTGGTCAACTCAATTCCACTCTTTCATTAACTTGCCAATACCAAAAAATAATGGTGGGTCACACTGAAGTTGCAGAGAGTATGAATCCCACACTTACACCAAATGTTACAGAGCTGCCCATTGCACCACACACAAATACAGCAGGAGACACCGTTTCGAATAAACACCATATGGCCCAGTCTGTCAGAGCCACAAAACCGTTTCTTCTACATAACACCCTAACCACATACCTTTAATTCCTGATAATTGGACAGGTGAGGCTTGTCATGCAATCGTTAGTCTTTCACTCACACTCACAAGTCTGCTATTGATAATATGGTAAACAAATACAGAAGATATTCCTTGAGACATTGGAATGATTATTTAAACACTCAACATACAAAGTGTTGCTTATCAAACATATAAAGCTATTAATATCAGGGACACACATTGTTTTTGTACAGGTGAAGGCTGCCCGTTCTCAGTGTTGCAATGAGTCATGAGAAAGTGGAAAGCACTCCAACACTCCAGAAGAATACACTCCAGCTCTTGGGCAAATTTCTGGCTTCAGATGCCACTGTGGATTGTGACAAAGCACTCTGTTCTTTCATTATGGTGATGACATGTTTGAGAGGTTTTACTTCAATTGTCTCTTTTAAAAGTGCTTTCTTTTTTGTTTCTGATGTTGTTTTTGTTTCCTACACAATATCAGCCTTGATTGATAAATTAGTTGATGGACTAGAATAGAAAGTGGCACTTTTCCCCCTCTCATTTTTGATTTGCCAACCAGATAATTATCCACTCTGGGCTGGCACTGCCTTGTTTAAGAGACTCCAGTTTGCTTTTACACAAACAGAAGAATGGTCTGCTTGGTAGACTATGACCCCTGGCAATGCTTCAGGTTTTGTGTTTTGGGCTCATAACAAAATATTAGAATGGTGATTGCACAGCATATCATGAGGGACAGCTATCCTCTTTTTGCTGGAAAATGTCTTCTGTTCGCTGTATACTGTCAAAAAGGCACTTAAAAGCAAGCCAATCTCAGACACCGTACAGTTCAATCACAGCAGAATGGGGCTAATGGCAGCAAGGTTATTTTTCTGAGGATTGCAATCTACTCTGGGAATTGACGTGATACACAGTCACTCTATCAAGATCATCATTAAAGCTCTTTGCATTGATCATATTATCTTTCCTGTCCTTATAGGGCAAGCATAATAACATAATATTGCAAAACTCTTCTTGTCATGTTTTTTTTTCTTCACCATTCACTACTGGTTTCAACCAGTGACATGATTTTGATATGACAGGAAAACATGCTCATTATTACCAGAGTAGCCGATCATGGCTTTTATTCCCTTAAGCTGGAAAACAATGCAATGCAGTTCACCTTTTATTCAGAGGGATTCAACTTTCTAAACTGAACCTTTGAGAAGTGGGGGCTATTTAATGTGTATTTGCCCATGTAGCCATTTGTTTCAGTTGTTTTTTAAATAAATATTTCAACAAGTTACAATGATGACTAAATTCTTCACTACCTACTTCTCGGCTTTGTTCTTTGTATCATCTGTCCATTTTTTTAAACTACAAAGAAAATAGCAGAGTAAAGTCTTTGAATTATACAAATATAGTACACTATACAGTACAGAAACGTTAATCTGCCTTTGAGCAATACTGTAGAACTGTGCTGTACATGCTGTTAATGAATACTTCTGTGTTGTATGTTAATATAAGTGGTGAAGCACACTATGGAAACGTCGGATTTTATCAATGCTGCAATAGCGGTTGTGGCGATGCAGCTTTGCGTTGACATAGCAGTTTAGCTCCACATTTTATGTTAATATCTCATGTAGACCGAAATGTTCACTTTGAAAAAGTGTAGGAGAAAGAACTTATATTGCCCTAAGGATTTCTGTTGTGTTCCATTAACACCACAACTCTACATTCTACGTGACGGTTGCAGAATCAATAGGGACATTTCCTATATACCGTGAAATGCCGGCTTTCCCTCACGTAAAAGGTAAAGTGCACGTTACTCTGCATCGCGTCGGGTCGTGTAATCCATCATGTGAATCTGGATTTTGTAAATGGCTTTTACTCTGCGCATGTTGTGCAGCTGGATTAGGTAAAATGCATTTAGACATTAACAATGGAAGCAGGTATCTTACCTCACAGTGTACACAGTGTAAGGAGCCGTTACAGGGAAAAGGCACACACCTGCGCGCATACCCCTTTTACAAACATTCGTTGAGACAAACAATGCTCCTTACGGGGAGCGCTTAACACACTGATGATTAGATCTCAGTCCATGCATCTTCTGTGTAGATTTAAATGAGACTGTCTGGTTTTTTATGTGTTCTCTAAGGTATTGCTGTGATGTGGCCAATTGCATTTTAAATGTGATGTCCAGACAGCAATTTACCTACCTGCAAGTTGGTATGGTCCAGTCAGGGGTAACCTGTGAGGCAAGGGGTATGTAAGCCATTCCCTTTGCAAGGCCTGAGAAAAAGAGTTGGAGCCTGAGATTGCAATATGTCTTCTTTTTAAGTATGCTCAGTAGTATGACTCCCCTTTCCCCCTGACCAGTGTTAGTGTGGTTTTACACTGTGTATCAGTTTGCATATACTTCTCTTTCTGGATGTTTTTCTTCTCATTTGTTACATTACATCACATTATTGGCATTTAGGAGATGCTCTTATCCAGAGCAACTTAAATGGGTTACAGCTTTTTTTTTTTTTTTTTACAATGGTATCCATTTATACAGCTGGATATTCACTGAGGCAATTGTGGGTTAAGTACATTGTCCAAGGGTACAACAGCAGTGCCTCAGCAGGGAATCAAACCATCAACCTTTTGGTTACAAGTCCTGCTCCTTATCCATTATGCTACACTGCCACCCAATTTGTATACGTTTCACTTCTGCACCTGCAGCTTTCTGTAAGAAACCCCTGCTTTGCACTGTGTTTTGGGCTCCTGTGTTTCCCTGCCACTTCCCTTAGCTGTGTGTCCCACTACCTTGAGACAGCAGAGCAGAATTGAAAATTATGTGCACAATACTTTTCTTCTTTCATTAACAGTAAAATGCATGAATAAGCATGCTTAATATAATCTGTTCTCCCACATGGCTGCACCACTGAAAGCACATGAAAATCTCACCTTACTTGTGTATTATTCTTGCACATTTGTTTGAGGATATTAAGTGGGTTACTCATTGTACAGTGTAACTCATTTTGTATAAAATGAGTTGTCTTTAGTGCACAGACCTTAATGGAATAACCCTCTGAATATGATATACATAGACATTGATCTATCTGGAAGCATTTGGGGAGCTTTTGAACTCTCCATTATGATATGCTTAACAGGGACATTTGCATTGTGTCAAAAGCTTGCAAATTAGCCACACAACCCCTTATTATTGTGAAAGGCATGACTCTTATTCATTATGTACATGTCTGTATTTGTGTAAATAAGTAGAGAAGAAGTACTCCCTAGGCTACTGCTTCAGAATATTAAATTTGAATAAAATGAGCTAAATGAACACTGTAATTGTTCCTTTTGTATTCACCCTAGAAATGTAAACAATTGTTGGGGGCACCATAAGATTGTGATTTATTACATGGACACATGCATATTAAACTGAATATTTCTGTATTACATTTGAAAAGCAAAATCTTACATTATGAATAACTGTGTGTGTGTGTGTGTGTGTGTGTGTGTGTGTGTGTGTGTGTGAGAGAGAGAGAGAGAGAGATGGTATTATTAAATTATCTTCATATGTGCACATGTGAAAAACTACAATGCTGTGATTCACTCAAACCACGATAATCTCTCATTAACACAAGCCAATACAGAAAATTGATTCAAACCACTGATTCAAAGTGGAAGTGTCAGAAAGATTTCTCAGTGAATCACAAAGAGATGTCATAAGGTGACCAGCACTTAGATTGGGACCTTTCTTCCTTGAATGGAAAGGTCAGTGAAGAGATAGCAATTAGTATCAGAGTGCATCCAGTGGCATTTTTTTGGTATGATTATATCATTTCATCAATTGTGTCGGATTATCCTTTCAACAATCTGCTACAATGCAGTTAAGCAAAAGAATACATTGCTTGAATTATCCCTGATTGTTTGTCATAATAATAGATGTCTCTGTCTGATCATGATCTATGTTGCATTAAACATCACAGTAATCATTGAACAAGCATAAGCTGGCCCAGAGGTCCTCTAAAATTTCAGGTATCCTTAAATAATATATCACTCTTGATCCCACTGCCATTGCCTTGACTTTCAACAGAGAGACAAAAATAAATAAATAAATAAAAACCATGGTGTCTTTTTTGCATTGCATTTGGCTTTGGTTTAAATTCTTATATCCTGCGAACGCCTGCAATGATGCTCAGCAGAAGGTCGCACGAGCAGTGAAAATAAAGCAGGAATGTAATTATGGAGAGATGCACAATACATGGCGCGGTGACAGGAGCCGTGTTGTAGCCGCTCTCACATGAGGCTGACCTTTGCACTGCAGATGATGGCAGCTCAGCAGGCCGGCTTCTGCAGTAATTACTCATTTTCTGCGTTGCTTGTTTGTGGGCACTTTGAGAAATGGAATTTTCATGCAGGGCGCGGTGCGGCATCCAGTCGCCGGGCGAGACTGCCGCCGCAATTTCAACCCCTCGCGATTCCCCCCCTGCACTTCGGAGCAACCTCCACAGGAGCCCCGACACATCGGGGATGATCACAGACCCCGACGCTCGCACGCATGGGTGCCACGCCCCTCACCGCGTGATCGCCTGTCTCCTGTCAAATCAACCTGTGAGAAGAGTCAGAGAGGTTTTCGGCATCCCCTTTGACTAATCATACCTGTCTTTATCATATCTGGGCAGCGTGGTGGCGCAGTGGTAAGGAGCAGGGCTCGTAATGGAAAGGTTGCTGGTTTGATTCCCCACTGGGGCACTGCTGCTGTACCCTTGGGCAAGGTACTTATCCCAGAATTGCCTCAGTAAATGTCCAGCTGTACAAATGGATGACATCGTAAGTCCCTCTGGATAAGAGTGTCTGCTAAATAACAATAATGTAATGTCTTTAAAGGTCTTAAATACAGTGGAATCAATTGTATTAAATATGGTGGAAGTTACTGTTCAAGGAGGGATTCTGCATTTGAATGCTTGCAATGATTCATGAGCAGAAAGTACATGGGTTGCAACCTGGTATGCACCCACCAAAAAGTGAGTAATAGTAATATATAGCTAGTTTAATTAGCCATATATACAGTCGTAGTTTAGCCACGTAACACTGTGTCATCTAAGAGCTCTTTGATCCCTTGTATTTTGGCTTCCATTGTTTCATATTGCTGTGGTGCTGCTATTGTTGAATGTGATGTTGTTCGGGGTTTGACTCCGCTCTAACTGTTGATGTGCTCACAGGACTGTGATTAATTGTTTATTTGGAAGTATTACTCTGGCCCCTGGTGACAGCACAATAAATTGGGATTTTGTTTTGAAATGTTGTCAGAGAGCTCAGTCTTCCATTTGGTTTTTTTGAATGACATCAATGCTTACTGGTTTACACTGTGTTAATAACACTGTTGTTAACCACTTTAGCGCTGTGCTATGCAAAGGTAAAGGATATTTCAAACTCTGGAGATGACTGAATTTTTCCCCTTTCCGAGTCAATAAAAAAGTAGCATGCCCGATGAACTCTCATCATACAGTCTGAGGCAGCTGACATGACAGCACAAAATCTGGGCCAGAATTGGGTGTAGTCATGCAAGAAGCACTTCAGAGTAACCCCACATTGTCGGTAAACTCCTATTTAATTCAAAGCCATGATGAAAATGATTTGTGAACTGGTGAAACTCCCCCTTTAATAATGAATTACAGTATCTGCACGAGTTATGCAGAGCTGGAGTGCAGATAATCAGAGGATACCCTAGGATTTTGGAGGCTGTGGAACTCTAATTAGAACATTTAAACATTGTCAGAGTAAGGCATACAGCAAGAATTGTAACACAAAAATACTGACCTATTCACATTTGTACTGTTTTTTTCTCTGCAAAACCAAGTCCCAAAATATCAAAAAGATATTACCAAAAGTTTAATGTGTAGGAACGGATAATAATGAATGGCTAATTTCAGATTCTGCTGCTTTGAGTTTTAATTTTTCTTTGCACCACCTATGCATATGCAGTAAACAGTAACACTGATATACTGAACAATTGATCTGTTGATATAGTTGCTGCATAGGAAATTGGATAATGATGATGATGATGATGCCGATGGTGATGCATATTGATTTGTTGCAGATTAAGGGAAAATGAAGGATGCTGAAGATAAAAAATCTTAAAAAAAAGACTAAGACAGAATTGAAGACTATATGGTATTTTTTTATGATCAGAAACAATCTATTGCCTTGTTGTGTAAAACTGAAAATATAAAACAACATGTAAAAGTTTTCCATGAAGCCATCATCAGTGCACAGAACTCCATGTAGACCCTGCTTGTTTACCCTGTGGTGAGAAAAGTGTTCTGCTTGCCCCACTTACCCGATTTAAAAACTTTGGAAACATCATCTGTTATCTCGGTGCCTTCCATTGTAAGCCGTCTGCCAAATGAGCAAATGCAAATCAGACACCACAGTTTATTGTTGCACAGTTGCTCATTGTGGTATATCTGGCTTTCCTTGTCGAGTCAGGCTGCACAAGTTAACTTCTGGTAGGGCTTGAATAGTGTTATGCTCACACTTACTGGTCTGGGAGTGTTGTTAGCTTGGTCTGACATTGTTTCTCATTCAACTTGAATGGATACACTTCTGTTATTTTGTGCTGGAAGTCACTCTGGATAAGAGCATCTGCTAAATGCATGTAATGTAATGTAATGTTACAGCAATATGTACAGCATATGACACCTTCAACAGGGTAACGGATTGAATATTTATCTGCTCAGGTATGGAGGAGAAGTGGGTCTGGTTATGTGAGCTGTGGAAATGGTTGCTGAATTACCTTGTAGCTGGCACAGGGCCACTGTTCTGCTTATTTGCTTCTTGTTATTTCTCGATCAGTCTCTCCCACTGAACATTTGCCCATACCCTGCCTATCCTGCACCTCTGTCCCTCTCTCTGTTAGAGTGGGCTCTCCTTGTTAGCAGGCAATGTTGCTCTGTACCTGACACTATCCGTCTTCTTCAGATGTGACTGAAATCTCTATGAAAATACAAACTTAGAGTATGATGTTAAACTCATTTTTATATTTTACATTCCATTTTTATCATTTAGCAGACGCTCCTATCCACAGCGACTTACACAAGTTACAGTTTTTACATGCCATCCCTTTATATAGCTGGATATTTACTGAGGAAAGTGTGAGTTAAGTACCTTGCCCAAGGGTACAGCTGCAGTGCCCCAGTAGGGTATTGAACCAGCAACCTTTCAGTTACGAGCCCCACTGCATACCACTATGCCACACTGCTGCCATTAAGCATTATATCCATTAAGTACAACACAAAAGCGACAACAGACTTGAATGAAGCCATGCGTTTTGAGCAGAGTGATATCTTTGTTTACATATTTACATGTCCAAAATGCAAAGTCATACCTGTTAATTTACTCAACAGGGGCCAGGTTTTGCTATCCACTGGGTTCTGAGTGACACCCCAGGTAGCCATAATCTGCAGATTTCCATACCTCACCTTGACAGGTAGAGAACACCTTATGGGACGGAGCACGAGGCCCTTCTAGTCCTTCAGCCAAGAGTAGCGAGGAGAATAAAGCGTTAGAAACTTCTCTGTTCGATTTCAACTCTCCAAGGCCCGCATGCATCCAGCAGGCGGTGGTTGTGAGAGATCACGTTCTCTGAAGCGAGACATTAAGGACAGGCTCTCCCTAGTCACATTCTCTTTTTGTGTACGATTCCTTTGCTGTTCTCTTTAGCTTACCCGCAGTTCAGATAGATGATGCTTCTTGCACATAAACATCTGCCATTTCTGGCATCTCTAAATTACATCATACAAGGCACCCTCTGTTTTAATTCATAACCGTGGTTAAATTGGAACAAAAAACATGATGTAACAGAAAAAAATGGTATGCATATGTTTTTCTGCTTAAAACATATTCTTCTGCTATTAACAATGAATTACTTTTATTACAGAAAACATGAGGATCACATTTATTCACATCCCTGTAGTAAGTATTCTTTAAATCCTACTCAAGCATACATTACCAATGTCATTACACAATGCTTCTTGTAGCATTTAATGAAATTCTGGCTCTGCTGAGGGGGATTTTTGACCATTCCTCCAGGATCCTTCAGATCTTATGGTGTTAGTTTGAGAACTGCTGTTTTTCAGTTGAGACCACAAATACTCTTTTTTTTCTTTTTTAGTGTAGGGCAACCACATACTTTCATTAATGGCCTAGTTAGAGTTGTTGGGGACAACTTAAAAGGCGATCATTTTCCTTCTGAGTATCAAAAGTCAGTGTGATCTCCATGCTTGTTGTTCCTGTTTCTGTCCCGTACAGATGACAAATGTACATATGATTGATCTGTCACTGAGAGCCCGTAGGGAGTTCTTCTGTTTGCCAGGAGAGTGAGAACCTCAGCGGGGAGTCGAGTCCATGGCAATCACTCAGAGTCTGCAGATTCACCAGAACACCACTCACACCTTAAACACTTAAACTCTGGTACAGCAAATAGACAGAATTATTCTCATTCCCTCCCTTTTGTTCCTAAATTTATTGATTAATCTGGTCACCGCTACAGTAGCATAGCCAGAAGCATGGAGGTATGGATGGAGCCTTTCCCCAGAGATTTAGGAAATAAGTCCATTTGTATGAGTGGCCATTTTCCCTTCATGAACTAATACATCATACCCTGAGGTCACTTCATAGCACTCAACAGTATAACTACTATAATTTTGACATACTGAGAAAAATGTTTTGTGACTGCACTAATGCATGGTATAAAAATCCATAACTGACTAAATGTACCAGGTACAAGCCTCAAAACTACCAGGGTCTAGTAGACTGTGTCCTCAGAGCACAAAAGTAACATACTGATTTAGCTTTGTGTAGTAAAAAAAAAAAAGTCTGCCATGTTTTGAATTGACACTGAATGTGTAACATTCCTAATTTATTTTAACGATGGTGTGTTTGAGCACAGGTCTGAATGACTTATGGCAGCATGACACTGTGCTCTGGTCTGTACAAATCACCAACGAGGCAATGTGAATAAAGGAGCGAATGAGTGACAGGAGACGATTGGCAGCGCCAGGCCTGAGTGCTGCTGAAACAGTGCCAGTGGGCTCCCTGGCACCACCTCCTCCCAGAGGCAGAGCACAGAGGCTGCCAACTCCAACATGGACAAGAGGGACACAGG
This sequence comes from Megalops atlanticus, assembly GCA_019176425.1. Taxonomy (NCBI): domain Eukaryota; kingdom Metazoa; phylum Chordata; class Actinopteri; order Elopiformes; family Megalopidae; genus Megalops; species Megalops atlanticus. The sequence goes on along the minus strand of CM032879.1, from coordinate 34,211,670 downwards.
TGACATCACAGGGCGTGGGAAAATACCACCACATTCTGAGGCTAAGCTGTGAAGCAGAACATGGAAGCATCTGTGCAACTCTGGCTGACTGATGGTAATGCGTGTATTGTAAATTTAATATCCACAAACATGCTTGCAACATGCACATGTGCAAAGGTACTCAGTAATGCATACTCTGAGGCTGCTAACTTCATTACTCATTCATGGTCTGTAAATGGGTAAGCTTAGAGTTTTAGGACAGGAATGCCATGCATGTTACTCTGCATGTAGCTAGCTGGCTGAAAATTGAATAAACTAGCTAGCAAGCGAGACTAAACAATATTCAACTTCTATGTTAGCTTGGTAGCTAGTGTGATATTATACAAGCCAGCTGAATCTGTTTTCAGCCTTACTAGGTTGCTAGTTGTCAACAAAACCTCAATGGATTTTAAATGATATTAGCCACCCAAAAACATTATCAGATAGTTAGCAAGCTTCATCAAAGTGAAACCTCACATATTAGCTAGAAGAAACTGTTGGTCTGAACATAAAACTTGCTACCTAGTTACTAATCTGACTAGTGAGTTGACTAGCCTGCTTGTAATCTAGCATTTTGGTTGAAAATAAAAATTAGCTGGCAAGATAGCAATCTGGGTTGATTTTAGTCCTTAGCTAGTAAGATAAGTATGCAACATTTTGTAACACAGAAAGGGTGGACTACTTGCAGCTGGCTATACACCCTATATTTTAACCTTACAGTCATCAGTTAACATAAAACAACGCTTGTTGTTAAATAGAAAGGGTTCAAAAAATTTCAGACTTTTGTTTTTTATTGAAATTAAATTGCTATATTTAGTCATCTGGTTAGTTGTTTAGTTATCTGGATTAAATAAAAATACACAAAATACACAAAACTGTTTATTTTTTGACATGCCTTGTTGGCTGTTCATACTTAGTGGCTGTTAGATTTGGAAAGATTTGGAAGTAGAGTATCAGTTATGTCTATTTGACTTACAGTTGGCTGCAGTGAACAAATGTTGATGGTGTGAATGCAAAGACTAATTATGTATTATTATGGCTTTTTCCATTTATTATGTGGCTGTCTGAAACTGTGAGGAAATCGTATGTGTTAAAAGGAGACGTTATACAGAAGTAAAGGCTTAGAAGGACTAATGTCTATGTGGTTGTGTAAATCACCCTCAAAGGTACTGGGGGCTGTTTTCTTGGTATCATGCACCATCTCTGGAAATGGGATCATTATCTCTGTGAGGCATAAAGAATCTGTAGTGCATTCTGTGACTGAAGTTTTCCATATCATTGTCTTACCCTATTAAAACAGTTTCAATCAGGGGAGAGCTTAAGTGCATTGGATGTGCAATATGTTGTTTCATCCTTAGGTTTTATAAGTTTTATTATGTACAGTTGCATTCTGTCTGTAGCAGAGGTCGAGGTATGGAGAGATATGGAGGTTCAAATTTATTGCAGACATTCTTCTGGTGGGAAAAAACTCCTAACCAAACCACTACTGTAAATAAATAAATAAATAAACAAATACAAGTTTTATTATGTGCATCACAGTCTAGCAGCAGTTGAAATCACTCGGTATTATCTCTTATTACAATTACACATTATGCACGCTCCTGCCATAACTTTTCTTCTTCAACACATACTTCAGATTAATGCTTTGTAAAGTGTTGGCAGAGATGCATTCTCTTACGTTAATGCAAATACACATTTTAAACGTTCTCTTTTTACTTGAAGGGAGAAGATGGTTACAACACAGCGGCGGAATTAATTTCTACGTGTTGGTGCCTCTTTGGAATGGGAAGGGCGCATATGCCTTTTGAAAACAGCTTTGTGAGATTATCGCCAGCCTGAGCTGAAAGTAGAGCTGAACAAAAGAGGGAAGACGGTGATTTCAAAGCTGTGGCGACAGAGCCTGCCTGCGGATCTCTCTCCGCTCGCGTTGTTTGTTCTCCGGATCCCGTCTGTGCTCTCACTCGCACTGTCTCTGTTCTCCCTGTAACAGCAGCGCATGGCGTTTTGCGATACGCTTATGCCACTGAGTGTTGAAAAGATTAGACAAAAAAAATCCTGCCGAGATTTTTTTTTCTCTTTTTCCCCGTGCAGTTCGCAAACGACAGCGTCCCTGAAAAGAGTTAAAACACCTTTCCGCGCACACGCTGCGCCACGCGGTTAACACGCGCCGAAATCAGATACATGGTGCTACAGTAACCGTGGTGTTTTTTCCCCAAAAACAGAGATCCCCCTCCGTACTGTTTAAAGCTATATGTGTTTTTTATACTGGTATTTCATATTTAATGACATTTACCACTCCCAGTTTGTATTTCGAGGAGTACATTGCAGTTCTGACTTGCAGTGCGTGTTTCTGATGTCTTGTGGTGTTAGTCTCTTCAAGTGTATAAATGAGTTAAACCTGTGTTCTGATTGTTTCAGACCAATTCAGCAAATCCATCTTAGAAATTTGGTGTTCATGCAGTTTGAAACCCTGAAAGATGTGTTTGAATATGATGAGACCAAATTACGATTATGAAACATTTGTACATCAGGGACGTGCTTATATTTGGCCCTCTTAATCTTCATTAAAGACAGGCTAACTGTCCTTACTATTTTCTGTTAACATTTTAAACCAATGAAATTCTACTAGACTGTGTGTCAGTTTGTGCTGTGCGGGTCTATCATCTTCAAATTCGATGAGCAAGGCGTTATTGTGACGCTTTATAACGTTTATTTAAATTCGTATAATAAAAGAAAAAAGTATATCCTTACCTACAAGTTACATACCAATTTAGCATTGCTGAGTTTCAGTTCATAATGTGGGTACCTCCGATTCTTACATGGCTCAGACCGCTTCCCCTGATTTAACTGAAGAGATTTCATGCTCTAAGTGGACAATCTAGACTTTTGTCACAAATAGCACCAGCTGTTTTTTATGCACCTTGTGTCGGATCACATTAGAGATAATTCATTCTGACGGTTGTGGCGTGCCTGTCACGGTCTTCAATTTTTATCCAGCACCAACAGGGGGAGACAATGTGTCATTGAATGAAACTTTTTTCCCGGTTTCTCGATGCGGTAGTTCTTTATCTGCAGGGGAAAACAATGCTTGACGTAATTATGTAAGATGATACACTTTATGAAAAAAGTATTAAATAAAGTGAAAAATACATGAAATGAAAACAATTGCCTGGTGTCTTTGGAACGGTTTGTTGTTTTTTCAGTAATTTGCAATGTAATTTCATAGTTCCCCTATTGAAAATAACATCTTAATAAACAGAAAATCACGAGTGAGGAATGGTCAGATGAAAATAGGCGGTTACATATTGTCGTTAACATCTCTTAACCGCTACTGTGCAGACAGACTGAGCCGCTAAAGTGACAGAGTAGTATTAGCTGGAACAATCTGACAAATCCTAATTAAAGTCCCTTAAATCGCACATCCAAACCCAACTGTGCAGTTTCTCTTCATCTTGAGATGGATTCAGTACAAACCTGATCCTGGAAACCTCTGTCAACCCTCTTATGGGCTTAGAGTAATCATTTCAAGTAAAAATAAATAAATAAATAAATAAATAAATAAAAAGTAAATAAAAATCCAGCCAGCACTTGGCAGTTTGTCATTCCAATGCAACCCCCTTCAGAGACAGGCCTCTTTTTCACCTCACCTCGAGTGGGAGAAACATGCTGGAGAGGAGGAGTACTTAATGTCTCAATGCAGCTCTTCAAAAACAGAAGGGGGATTACAGAATCGTTAATGTTCTTTACAGATTACTGCCCATTATTTGTAGAAACACCAAATAAGCACCCTAAAACGACATTAACCCTGTGTGCTCTACTGGGCTGGGCTTTAGCCTTAAGATAACAAGGCTTAGTCAAAGCTTGCCTCCCTGTGTGCCAGCACTTATATTGTGAGTGACCCAAGCAAATCAAGGCTTCAAAATGCATTTTTCAAGGTCACTCTTGGTTTGATTCCTATTTTGGTTATAATAATAGTCTGACTGGAGAAAACTGTATGCCTATAAATAACACCTGCAGATGCAATCAGTGGAGAGACCATGAAGTAACCGTGTGTGTTGGGAGTGAGAATGGTGTTTACAGTATGTTCAGTATTTAAATTTTAAAGTATTTGATGCAAGTTTGTTTTGTTAATAAGTAAGCCCTCAGTAACCTATTCTGTGCATAGTACTTTTCAAAGGGTAAATGCAAATGAGATAGTCCCTTTAGAAAGTTACTAGTGTATGAATCCACACATTGGACCCTCACCTTATAACAATCATTTTTGCAGACCCAAAGCCCTGCAACATTAGACTTGGCACTTTTTAGTGTTTTCTTTTCCAATAAACTCACCTAAGCAATGTTATATTGTTAACCCTTCATCCTCTCAATGATAAAGGCTGTGTAGATTGCGAGTACTCCCACGTTTTACTTGAGCAAATTAATAAGCGTATGAATTTTCCTTGCCTGCACAGTGGGTTATGCTATCTGTGTCACAGGGTATTTCAGCTAACACAAAACATCCTACACATCTTATTTCAGTTTACACAAACTTTGAATAGCGCTCCTTTTAATCCCACCACAATGCTTTCACACGCACACCATACCACATCCTTTCACGCTCTTGGGTCAGAGAGAGTTGTATATATACTGAGATGCATGTGGAATGTAAAGCTTTGTTTGTGCTTCAAGCGTTTTGGCTGTGCTTCCCTTTCTTGACAGATGTGTTCTTACTGCAACATATCCTTGAAGTCCTTATATCGAGACAGACCTTCGTACAGTTGCTGGATATACAATGACACCTTAACCCACCTGCCATTTCTGTTGTCAGTTCCATGGTCATCTTCTTTACATCTCTCAGGAATATTAACTTTAAGTATCGCTCAAACGTCTTTTACCCTTTGCTTCCTCTGATCCTGGGTTTGCCCATTACAAATGGTGTTTTTTGTGTAGAAAGCATGACTATAAATGACAGATTTTTGATAAAGGTTTAATTTGGAATCTATTGTGTCTGTACTACAGTACAGCATTTAGGTAGTTAATAAGTTAATTACAAAGCTACAAACATCATTCATTTCATATAGTTGATTAATTAGAATTTCAAATTATCTTTGTGTATTGGATTTGATAAGTTACATTGCAAAGCAAAACATTGTTTTCACAGATAACAGAGCAGCATTTTTAGCACAGTGAGCAAGGTAGGTTGAATGCACTCAATATGGTTGTTGCATTTAAAGTAAAATTACTATGATCATATGGTCTTGAGCATACATTTGCATGAGTTGTCAACAATTTGAGACAATTTTAGAGATTCCTGGTGAAATTACTATGATCATGTTCTTGGGAGTGTATTCGCATGAGTTGTCAACAATTTAAGATTATTTTAGTGATTTCACTGACATCTTGAAAAAGTACACCTGATTGTGAAAGTAATACAGCAAATGGCTAAATCTGAGCATTTAACAGATATATCACTGTTCATTGAACCGCACTGTCAGGTATTCAGTGAAAAAATGAAAGATATTAAAGACAGACAATGTTATGAAGGTGAACTATGGAAATGGCAAATGTACATCTCCAAGGCAACAACGTGGTGTCTATTAAGGTTGGAGGGTACTCCTTAAGACACAGTGTAGATTTCAGCTGGAAATATGTCATGCATATCAATGGCCTGAATGATTATAATGAAGGCTGGCCAGTAAAAAACAGAGCGTATATTCTGTAAGCAGGAGTGCTGGCTCGCTGACAGTGAGTGACCCTGCCGGGTTCATGTCTGTCCATCTGCGCTGTTGGAATCCTGAAATGCTAGGGAGGCCAGTGGGAGTCTTGAGTCAGCAGCTTATCAGAGAAACTTTTGATGGACAGAGTGGACTATCAGGGCTCTCATTAAGTGCCTGAGCAGGACTCTGTTTCTCCTCTTGGTTTATGACAGGGAGTTTGCATTCTCGGACAGAAATTAGACGGGAAACTGCTGCAGTTTTGGGAGCAGCTGTGTGTGAACTGAGAAGGAGCCTGTAGCTCCCTGCTGGCAAATGGGCAATTGATGGCTCTGCTGAACTCAATAACTCCAGTGTATGCTGGAGTGCAAATGCAAGCAATGAGTAAATAAAGAGAAGACTTAGGATTTTTACCAACGGGTGTGAAAAAGCTCAAGGCTAAACTAGTAGACATAAATTGCTTGAACATGGCCGCTGAAAACTGTTATTTACAACTTACTTTCAGCACAACTGCAACATTTACGCAACGAACTGACACTTCAGCATGTATTACACAATGAAGTTAAACATTTTTCCCCCCTTGTTTTTGTCTTTTTTTTTTTGCACTGTGGCGAGTTCTGGTCCTGGAGTTGCTTTTTTGGATGCTTTTCCCTCCCTCATTTTGCAACCGCAACCCTACTTTAGTAATTGCCAACTGGATACTGTCATCTTCTCACCATGACAACCACGGCACTCGTGCAGGAGCACTGGGGTGTAGCAAGTGCAATCGTCCGATGCACCCGCATGCCAAGCACCAACCGCGACTGTTCCTCACACTGCAAGTCCCCGCTGCACCCCAAGCGAGCCACGCATCTACTGGAGGATGGGCGCGGCTTCACTTAAATAATCTGAGAACACCTCTTGAGACACAGCATGCCTTATCGCAGCGAGGCGGGTAACCCCGTTGACATACCCACCCTATCCCCGGCAGAATGAAGCCAGCTCGTTCCGCTGCTCGTGGCTTCCCAGTCATCACCGGCTGATGGTAGGGCTGGGATTGAATCTGGGTTGTAGGGCCACAGCCTGCACTCAAAGCAAATACCTCAACCACTGAGATAATAAGTAACTGCAAGGGCTCCTGAGTAACAGTTATCATAAATATTAAATGCCTCTGCAAATGCATAAGAAGGACAAAGGACCAAACTAGGTTGATCACAAAGTATGACATTGCACTCATTTGTTGTGTTGCCCCTTTTCATTGGTGGTATTCATTGGTGGAGGGCAGGCACCAGGACTTTTAATCTCTTTGCGTATTTCATAACCAGACAGTACACAGTCACACTTGACACAGTAAGGTAACTTTTATATTTGAACAATAATCATAAGCTCAGGATCATACACGTGTTAACTGAGGCCACGCATATTAAAGTGGTCATTACTGATAGGTTGACTCGCCAAAATCCTGACTGAAGGGGAATCGCATTTGTATAACTGTCTAGTGCTCTGATCACTATTCCAACAAATCAGTGATAATTTATCATTTTTAGAAATGCAAGCTGTGCCACCCTGCACTTAAGTTGTCCGGCCAAAAACTGTATCAGCCAAAATGCATCAGAAATAAATACATGAAAAGACATTACTTTATGCAAGAACATATGTACAAATATTAAGCAACTAGTACATAAAATTGCTTATTTAGTTATAAAATCCTGGAGGAAATTGTAATTTATGTAGTATTTTTTTCATGGCATCTCAAATCATTCAGTGCCCTCACTAGGCCCAAGTCTGTTTACTTTCTGACAGCAGCGCTGAAATCCAGAACAACTCTCAGCCTTGCATCCTGCCAATTTGTCATAGACTTCACATAGCATTCTCCCCATTTTGCACAAAAAACACTAATGTTGCCCTTTATTTTGATCTAGGAATGTTCTCTTATGCAGCTATTCTTTTAACAAGAAAATGCTCATTGACAGCAAAATTTAACATCATCATTTCACATCTTACATGCACCGACTTCTCACATTTTCCTTTTTTTCTAACAGAATACACCATCATGTCTGGCTTATAATGCAATTATAATTGAGCGGCATTAATTTTTCAACATTCAGAGGCTTTTTTTTCTTTCAGAGTCAGAAACAGCCAGACTGTAATAAACTTTGATCACATTTTTGGCGGGGTAGTGCTCTGCTCAAAATCAAATCCAATAAGGCATTCTGTTTTGCTGCACCCAGTACAGCCGCTTCCTGCATTGCAGGAGTCGGATGTGTAATGTTCAGATCTATAATGTTCAAGTCTTTTTAATTTAATACTTTCAAAAATGGAAAGCATCATAAAACCAGCAACAATAAAAGGAAATGATGAAGAATGGCTATTTAATTATAAGTAGAGACTAACAACATTTTTATGTGCACGGTATGACACTTCACAAAGGTTTGCAGCAACTGATAACTGGGTCAAAGGGCATTTATTGTGAGGAACTTGAATAATACAAAGTAAGTAGACACCAATGTAAAAATCACTAAGCAGTATCCATAAAGTGCAAGAAAATAAATCTATTCAATATGGTCACAGTAACAATCTCATTTCTAGCCATGACATGAGTATTAACTGGAAATATTGGATGCATTAAAGTATCTGATGCAAAAAAAATGGATTTTATCATTATACGATAAAATTGGGGGTACGTACTGGCGAAGCACATGTACTGTACGTACAGATTAATTCCAAAATAGCAGGGCACTGGCAGTACCATCAGTGATGGAAAAGAAGCTTGGGTTGAGTGTCTGTGTATAATCCTATATTACCATATTACAACAATGACACGCTTCAGTCAAAAATGGAACACTTAAGGGTATTGCAGTAAGCACCTGGGCTCCCCTGCCGTGAGTCAACGGCACACAGCAGGAAGAAGATCTACCGTGCCCTGCTCTGTCCTCGGGGCATCTACACTCTAATGGCTTGAAGTGAAATGTTGAGTGTCTGCTCGGGCAATCAGCAGACATTTTGAGGCAGGGCTTTAGGCTGGTAGAGAGTATGATAAAAAATATTATATGTTCAAAGCAGATTGTAAGGGCAACATTCCCAAGGGGCATAGAAATGGTCATTGTGATGTACTCCGAACAACCAAAGAAACAAGAAAAAGGAAAAAAAAAGACCAATGTTAATTCATATGATGGGTTGTTGAGGCCATTAGAATATCTTTTTGGGGTTCATTATCTCAAGATATCAAGATAATTGTCTCCGCATTTGGACATTACCATAGTGGCTATTGAGATGCTTCACTTCAAATTATAATGATACCCGACTGGAGGCTTGTTATCAGCAATTGTGCAAATGGCAAGCTATATTTCTGAAGACTGAAAGAGATCAATGTATACTGCTGTATACATATTCTTATGTAAATTCATTTCAGCGGTACATAATATTAAAATAACAAATAAATGTTTTTAATTTTGTATAATCTAAAGAATTGTGTGAAAGCCACATGGATGACAGCTGTCAAATGAGAATATGTAATTTGGTTAGCTGGCTGGTCTATCAGCGCCATATTAATGAGTGGCTCCTTGTGTTTAGTTTCAGTTCTGTTTTGTTAAAGTCTTTGGCTGCTCGGCTCCAGGTGGTTAACTAGCAGTTAGCACCATGCCATGAAAGTAATAAAAATGAGGTAATGATCAGAGCGGTCGAAAGTCTTCAACTCAGAGTGACAGATGATGTTAATCTCTACGGCTGATTGGTCTGTCCCCTTAGTGCCCTTAGGGGCTATGTAGCTCCTTTCAAAGAGGACGGTCAAAGGTCCTTCCCTGCTAACTGCATTAGTGCAGATCTCCCACTCCCACTCTCCAGTTAGTAAATCAGTCATACTGTACATCCAGCAATTTTTCAGCCATCAGACTAAAAGTCAAGTCCTTGGAGGGTTGGAGTTTATGATCCCACTAAAAGAAACCATTGCACTCACGCATGATTGAGAATAGTCATCCAAGTGGCCATTATAGTATTGATCATGAAAATTCAGAATCAATTATTACTCACATCAGTTATTGCTCTCTGCTTATAAAAATTGAGTCAAGTGGCAATTTTGACAGGGCACAGTAGCACCCTGTTACAGTTCAAGGTGGATGTTTCATTCATATTTCATTGATTTGTGAAAAAGCAAATGAGAGCTGGCATGTGATCTTGCAACTTATATGTACCCTATAAACGTCTGCAAAATATTGTGCTGATGCAAGATGAAGTGACAATTCAGTCAAAAAAGTGAAAATTCATTTGTTTTTTAATTGACTTCATATTTGGAGTCAGACATTGGACATTGGAAGCCCTCATTATATAGCTGTACTGAATTAGCTGTATCTCTCAAGACATAATCAAAATAACACTGTATGAGAATAACCATCAGAACCTTACACTGTCAGGTTTTAATGTTTGGAAGACTAGTATTTAGAGCACTGGATTTAATTTGTGTGACACACGGGCTGAACAACCTTGACAGCTAACTTTACTTCATTAAGGTCAGGCCTGATAGCTGACACTGAAGCCTAAGCTGAAACTCTCTCGATTTCTCTCTCTCTCATGTGTTTTATCCCTTTCTTTCTCATTCTGTTAAGATTGTGGTTTGAGGCTTTGGGTGAGGTCTTCACATCTAAATGATTTATCTTAGGACCTGTCTACAGTTATTGAAAGGCAAGGCAAGAAAGGTTGCCTTGCTGAACTACTTGTCAAGTGTGGCAAAACCTGCCCTCTGGAAAACCCGGAAAAGTTGTATCCTTAGCCAGGGCTCAATGTACACTAGCAGCATGATGGTGGGGTTGCTTACCACCCAGCTGACAACTTAGCATTCATACTACAAATTTGTGGACAATTTGACTCATTTCATGAGTATTTGGGGTGTGGGGAACGTTTTATGTACAGTGGATGTTCTTGACAGCTCCATGTGTCTTTTTGATTTTGCTTATCTGAAGGTTTTGTTATTATGTTTCTGTTTCGTATTTCTTGATAAGGATGGGGTTTCTGGCCTGATGGGGCTGGACGTAAAGATATTGTTTTTCAGAGTGAATTATGTTTCATCTGCTTGTAAATGCTATACTATGTGAATGCTATGCCATACAATGTAATGCCCCTGTAAAGAGGGGTTCAAACTAAAAACTCAGTTTGTTTCTCTTTCTGAATCATTTTTGTCTAGTTTTCTCTCTCTCTCTCACACACTCTCTCCCCCTCCCATCCTGCAGTAATGAATCAGCTGTGTATTATTTTAATTTTGATTGAAGCAGGGGAGGCTTTGTCCCGAATGAGAAATGCTTGGCTCTAGCGTGTGTAGCAGATGGATGCTATTCACCCAGACCTGTGATGGAATAATTTGTCAGCTCAAGGTTGAGCCACAAAGTGCAAATGGACTCACTGGATAATTGCACATACTTGATCTTCTTTTCTCAGGCTGACCGGCAGCGAGTGCTTTCAAAGTGTTGGTGCCCCAACAGGGTCTTTTAATGTCCCCACTGACTAATAAAAGATGTACCTTGTGGAAAATGATAGCTTTGATGCAGGCAGACCATGCAGGCTGCAAAGTATGATGGTCAAATTCCATCACTCCTGATGAAAAGGCTCATTAACCTTCATATTAACAGTTGATGGGCTGGAGATGCTGGTGTCACAACTTTCAGGTAGCCTATAACATACGCAATGACTGTATGGCCCTGTCACCAAAGAGTTTAATGAGCATCACTAAAGTGATTCCAGTGTTGAACTCAAAGTTCACCTGAGACATCACACATGTTTTTGAAAGGTGACATTTCCTATCCTCAGTACCAACAGTGGCATCTGTAATCACCTGCTGAAGATGCAAATGTCCTCTACCTGCATTTATTTCAAAGATATTAGGACATACCTGGTGGCAGTTACCCAATTCACAAGCTATATTTCAATTATTGATTTTAAACCCTTCCACCTTATCATGTCAGGTTATACAGTCATATATACAGTATTACATAAAATGTACAGTTCTGCATATTGTGCTTTTTTATTAAGATATATTTTGTACTGCTCAATCAATCTATAACCCTGCTGTGCCCAGAATATCTATCTTTATTTATGGGAACATTTGGCATTCCTTAGTCCGTTTGTGGATCTGTTCTTGCAGATACAGTACCTTTCTCACGGCTGTCTTTTATACAGCTCTTGCCAAAGAGATATGAACTTAAGAGATGCAATTAATTGATTTATTTAAAATTTTCAAGTTAGAATGAATGTTAGTGGGTGGTTATATTATCCCAGAGATCCTCCCAAAAGAATTTCTGATATTTAATGTAATCTTTATTAAGCTTTATCACTAATGTAAGCTTCTTAAACTATGTTTACCATGTTAAAAAATGGCTGTGAAATATACAGCCCATGGCACTCATTTGTAAATGTATTACACCTAAGGAGACATAGATGCCTGAAACCACTGTGGTTTTGGCCAAATTCCAGGCAAATGAGTATCTGTTTAAAACCATATGGTAAATTCTACACACTGGAAACAATAACAGCTGTTCACGTTTCGTTTCCACTCCAACTGCAGGTCACTTATTCATATGTTCATGAGATGCTTCATTAACTCGGGCTGTGTGGAGACTGTGCTCCCTCAGGGGGCCATGCAGTACTCAGAGTTATGGAAAACGTTAACTTTTGCTTAAATCACGTGTCAGCAGTGCTACTTTCACCGGGCTGTGGACAAATTTTTGTTTTCAAAATACACTGAAATGCATTGAATTGCTTGTTCTCATCATTATTCTTTCTCACACTGTCATGCTGTGTGTCGAACAATTGCATAAAGAGCATGTGTTATAATTATAGCACAATGTGTTGACTTTTTTAACAGAAAAAATATTTCCCATCACGCATATTGACTGTCTGGTAGCACTTAGTGTCCTAAACACTTACTAATAATTGAAGGCAATGTCAGAAGGTGGGGGGGGGTGCCCCACCCCAGATCCAACCTCTGCTTGCCCTTTCAGGATACCTATCACTAGCTCCATCAAGCAGGTAGCAGACTACTGCTCAGTTATAACCATCTTTATTTTTGAGCAAGGGACAATGCTCTGTGATGTTTCCTTTTCCTCCTCCCACTACCTGTTTACACTCCGCACCTGCCCGGACCTTACCGCATAAACAATTGCTCCCCTAAGGTATTCTACACCATACGCATGTACTTATACAATAGCTTTGTGCAACCTGGTTAGAAAGCCAGTTGAGACGGATTGGTGATGCAGTGGATAACACAGATTTTGGAAATTCAAGGTCAACCACTTCAAATCCCCCAGAGGTGCATGTTGAATTCCAAATGTTCTCAAGTGTGGCATGAAACCAAAAAACTTTGCATACAGCTAGACTATTATATATGTTTCTGTGGACATGCTTTCTGCTTATTGGGTCCTTTTGATTGGACTTGCCCCCCCTCCCGGTTTTTGCTTCCAGCTGTATTTGTTGTTCTGGTTTCTGTTGTAATATATGTATTTAACATATTTAACAGCCATGTGAGTCATCTGGGATAAGACTACCTTCCAAATACATTAAATAGAAATTCCCTAGCCTGAGAGACTTTGGTGTCTAACCTGACAGCTGTGTGTACAGTAAAGGCTACTTATGTGGGTCGTGTAGGTAATTAGGTCCCAATGGAGTGGTCCAGTCTGTGCTCATGTAACAAAAGGAAGCAAAGGATTGGTATTACTGCACATCCATGGTATATGTTTTAAGATGGTCTGTATTCAAATACTTACCTTGTTATGAATATCATTATTATTGTCTGAGTGAATGATGTGTGCAAATCTCTGATGAATCTGTGTGTGCACTTTCTCTGTGGATGTCCACCCATCTTTACATGAATATAGACTCTTTATACCTCAAGGAACTGCAATCTCAAAAAAACATGTCTGATTCACTGAATCAGGCCCCCCAAAAAAAGGAACCGTGTAAAGACTGCCACAGCTCTGCTGGAGTTCTGAGCGTTTATTGCCTCTCCTCAGAGCCGTCTGTGGTGGTGAGGCGGGCTGTAAGCTCAGCGGTTATCCCCTGGCTGTTTTTACTATTTCCGTCTGATTTCTCTGCCTGCAGGACCCACATGCGACAGAAACGTGTAATCACCTCAGTCGTTTATCTCACCGAGTCGGCCCGGCATTAAAGTTTCATGGTCCGAATGCAAAGCTGGGTGGAAAACAAATAAGTGACTCCCTCTCCTCCTCTCATGTACCTGTAAATCTGTCCATTCCACACACATGGATATGTTCTGGGGTTCATGGATTCTGTGGTGGAGGTGGACAAACAGGAATGCCGAAGCCATTACCAGTGTAATTAAAGTGAGCGTTTCTGAGCGCATGTGTTCATTCACTCATTTTTCCCCTCTTTTCCTCCATAACAAGGCCGGCGTGTGACAGGTTATTTTGATTGTGAGCTCAAGGCTCAATACATCATCCGGAGGTAAGGAGAAAACACTAATTTGTATGTGAAGCGTTTCATCAGATAAGCCCCGTCACATTAATAATATATGCTCTCACCATCTCGGTTTTATGCTTTATTGAACGTCGCTTCCACACTGACCAGTTTCATTTCATGCCTCCGGTAATTCATGAATATTTAATTATTTAATATATTTCACCACCCCCTCCCAAAAACAGTTCAAAATTGCTTTACCTAAACAACCCCCTCTGTACACACCGAGATGCAGGTACAGTAACAGTTGGCTGAAATTGCTACTCTTTGATTTAGAAAGGTTTCTCCAGTTCCAAGTCATATAAGCATAAGATATGCCGTTTCATTTTTTCTCCCCACAATATCTAGAAAACAATAAGGTGTGAGAAGAAAAAAGGAAAAAGACATCTGCGCTTCATGGGAAAAGCAATTTTCTTGTGAAACACAGATTAAGCAATAATTTTCCATACAGCTGTTTGTGAGGGAATATTTGGGTTTACCCTCTGGGTCTGCGTGAAATTACAGTGGATGTGTAGCTTTTTCAGGAGACCAGAACGGCACTCAACAAGTTATTTTCTGATGATCAGTATCAGTCATCAATGTTTAATCATGGCTCACTCAGCCATGTCTTTTTCTTGATTTTTTGATCAATTTTGTTTTCTTTTTTGATTAGGACAAGCCATAGAAATAGTCTTTTAATGAAACAGAAACATTAAACAGCCATTATGCACACAGACACTATGGATGCACTAAAGAGCCATGCTTTAATGGATCCTCATTACAAAAAAGATTTAAACATTTTTACCCAATTTTAAACATATAATCATATTAGCAAGTGCATATCACATGCAAATGAATACCCTTAAAAGACTTATTATTCTTTATTTTCTGTCTGTTTAATTAGGGGGATTTCACTCTGAAAAGCAGTAAGGCGTAGTTTGTGGAGACTGTGCTGTGGAAGTGTTATGTGGGTGTATGTGCGCTCGTGTTACTGATCTCAGCACCCTGCTGCCGTCTACACATTCTGTGCCCTCCCAGTCCATGAAAAACTAGAACTGAACCTGAGGAGATGAGGGCAGTGAGACAATAAAGACGTGTCCTAATGTCTTCTTTTGATGTTTCCTTTCATTTT
The DNA here is from genome assembly GCA_019176425.1 of Megalops atlanticus. Taxonomy (NCBI): domain Eukaryota; kingdom Metazoa; phylum Chordata; class Actinopteri; order Elopiformes; family Megalopidae; genus Megalops; species Megalops atlanticus. The sequence goes on along the minus strand of CM032879.1, from coordinate 34,196,412 downwards.
ATAATAACTCCAAGTATTCACTGCATGAAGGGATGTGATGGAAAAGAAAGAGGCCATTTTCAGATATTGCGGGAATGATGGAGGTGTGACTGATGGCTCCATGGTGAGCACACCTGCATCCATTGTTACTCTCTTTTCATTGTAACACACAGCTTATCACAGTTGATCTTCATTCTCTGCCCTCCCAGGGTGCCTTTCTGTTAAGGTACAGCATCTCTTAAATGACTTTACATTGCCAACGCCCTGGTGGAGTCATTTACACAAATTGAAATTGGAAATCTTGAATGAGAGGAAATGCCCTTTGCTTTTTTTTTTAATGCTTTTCCCTGTTTATGCAGCCTTGATTCGGAATCAGCAATTATACACCAGGGTTGTCTTGCTGCAACAGCCTCTGCACTTGCTCAGGAACGCTGAAGAGAAATCCAGTCCTGTAGTTCAGCTTGCGCCTTATGTTGTCTTTGTCTTTCACCGTCTAAATGTAACACCATGGGTCCCAGGGAAATGTTATTTCAACCCTGCTGTATACTTGTGTATGGAAGGGCTGAGAGTAAAGCTCTCTTGACTCTTGACTTGGCTTGGCTTGACTTGACTGTAATACACTGGCACGCAGCAAACCGCTGGATTCTGTTCTGGAGTCTCATAATGTGTGAAAGAGGCTCAGCGGGAGCTCATTTGAGGTGTCAGGACTGTGGTATCTTAGCCGGTTGCTTTGTTTTCCCTGTCCATGTGCTTTTGTTTTTCCCTGTGTTTCAGCCCTGCCCTGCTATCTGCCCTGTCGCCGCCCACCTGATTACCTGACTGTCTGCACCTGCCTGCGCACCTGCATCCCATCTCCTCATCAGCCTTGCCCTATTTAAGTCCTGCTCGTGTCTTGTCTCGTTGCCAGTTCGTCCCAGTTCGCTGTGTCGCTACTCGCCGTTGTTTCTTCGCGTCTGCCTGCCGGTTCTGTTTCCTTGCCTGTTTTTTCCGACTTCGTTCCTCGTTCCTGCCCTGTGGTTTTAGTCGCCGTATCTGCTCTGGTTTTTTGACTCTGCCTGCCTTGGCTACGTTTTTGGATTGCCCTTTGGATTCAATAAACCCGTGTTCATCAGTCTTTCTGTCTGCGCTTGAGTTTCTGCCTGAGTTCTGACATGAGTATAGGTGCTACTCCATTCATGTAATCTGTGTAACTTGCATGCACCTGATGATTCTCTGGGTGTCAGAGTAGTGCGATGAGGAAACACTGGCCAACCTATTCCTGGCGGAAGGAGGCTGTTCTCTTCCACCTTGGTCATTGTCTCGGTCACTGTCTGTAAATGACGTGGCTGGATTCAAACGTAGGCCGTAGACCTTTAGCCTGTATTCAAGGTGAATGCTTTGCCAATGCAACCACTGCTAACCTCTTTTTTTCACCATCACAGTTTGTTTCTGTTTAGAGATCTACTCTGAAATATTAAAGAAAGACTGGGGTATTTCAGGTTTATAATGTTAATAAGATCCAGTGCACTTTAATGTGTTGAAGTTGTCTTTTCAGATTTCATTGAATCAGTCTGAGATCAGTCTTTATCAAGGTAGAGGGGTAGTGAGGTAGGTGCCCCACTCGGACACCCTGTGTTGTATTGAGCTCTTTAGTGAAGTGGATAGATTGTACTGTTAATTGTGACTGTGAAGATGACATTCACACAGGAAGAGCAAAAACAAGACAGACATGTCTCATTGACCAGTACAGATCAGTGATATCTGTACTTTATACTTTCTCATAAATTATGTATCACTGAAATGTCACACATGGAGTAAACTGTGCTTTTGTATGCCTTTATTTAATAAAATTACTTGTTTATTTGGTATATATTCTTATCCAGAGTGACTTACAAGGAAGTCACAGGAAGCTACATAGAGTGCATATTGAAAGAAATGCAAGGAAAAGGCATAAATGCAGAATACTAAATAACAAATCAATACTAAACCATCAGCCTGAAAAAATGCTGCCAAGATAGGCTTACAAAAAAGAAAAAACCTGAAACAACCATATACCTAGTGCATAAAATGCTCAGGAAAAAAAACCTTTCCTGAATCTAAGAGCATATAGACTGCCTAACAAAGAACTGCCAGAGCTACATAACCTGACACACTTAGTATGCAAGACTGATCTATCAATCTCCATCAGACTTCACTCCGAGTAAGGGGTTTTGAGGTGTCAAGAGGTAGGCATAGCATAAGCACTGGCTCCAGGAACCACGATGCAGTCTAAACAAGCAGGGTTTGAGTCACTGGAGAAAGACCGTAAGGGATCTTGCAGATCTAGCTTCAGCTACACCCTAATATGTGTGTGGCTTTGACATGAGCTGCCGACTCCAGCTTGGCCCAGACAGGGAGTGACCTCTGTGGCTTTCCCTACGCGGCCCTCACTAACCACAAGCACAGCTCCATTCAGACTGAGATGATTAAAGAAGCCATTCTATGGTTTTCATATACAGAGTTTCAGTCTGTATTTTCACATGGTAGGGGAGCAGTCATTTATTAAAGTATTGCTGTAGTTAACAAAATCCCTTGATCTCCTCAATCAAGCACATAGAGACCCACTGCAAAAAAATTACATTATTAAGATTTAAGAAGTATCGTTCAAAAATAATGTGACACTGCTGTCAGCATAGTTAACTAGAATTAACTCCAGAGAATGCAAGCAGTTCTTATAAATGCAAAAGTACAGTACTAAGATAATCATTTTGTATCCTCCAATTTCCATGTTTCAGGTGAGCTGTCATGTAGACAACTGACTGAAATGCAAGCTGAAAAATTGAAATTTACAAGCACATCTCTGCCATGCTGTCATCCACTGTTCTTTCTCTTTCTCCATTTTTGTGTCTTTCTTCTAAGGCATAATTGAGGCTACTGTTTAATGTTTGTCTTAAAATGTATAAATGCTGTTTCTTAGGCCCAGCTAATACATTTTTACAGTATATAGACTTTGTGAATAAAAAATGTATGCTTATGTTTATAACATGATTTCTCTGATGAAGAGATGGCTTCTATTCCAGCAAGGACTTTTCTGCTTTCTTTTTGAAAATGGTGGCAATGATTTTCTGTTATAACTGTCTGTTAGAATTAGGTGAATCTATTCCTGTCTGTTAATTTCATTTTGCTCATGTGTACATTTTCAGTTTCGGTGTCTGAGAGGGTAATCCTGAAAACATTCCTCTGGGGTTCTGTGCTCTTCCCTCCCAAGAATCACCAATGAGTTTGTGGTTCAGAATGAGGAGCTGGACAGCTAAAGTATCACTTATTTATTTTAGGAGTGCCAGCCTTATGCTAAACCTCTTTTTACTCTCACTTAGACCTGAAACAGGTGGGTCAGGGGGAGAGGGGGAAGTTGACATGGTGACAGCTTTATTTTCACTGTCAGCATGTGCACACACTTCACCCGGATGGGTCTGTGGCTTGGTGGGCATGTGTGCTTCAATCGATACAGTCATTACCTACGAAACCTGAATGCTTGATCACCTCACGTGCTCATCACTGCTACGCAGTCTGAACATTAATCTTACTCAATGCCTTCAGATAATCAGAAACATATACGTTCACATTCGGACAAATTACTCAGGAAACAAGAAGTGCCGCTACACCCATCTTCTGCTTTGTTGTCTTCTAAAAATCAGTTGAAGCTCAATTTCCCTACAGAAAAGGTACTGCTTTTCATTTAATCTTGCATATGCCTCATGGCTGTACTTTAAAAGGTTCCCTGCAATAGATAATTTTACCTCAAAACTAGCCACACTGCTCTTAAATTGCAAATTATTCTGAATAAATAAGCAAAGCCATTTAGTTTTGTATGCGAATATGGGGTGATATTGCAAAGCTCTTTTAATTAAATCTGAAAATGTAATGTATGTACTGCTAAGGTCAAACATGCATTTTAATGTTGTTTTGTAGCTATGAAAGTGTAACACAGAAAATGAACACAGCTGTTATTAAATACAGACATTATTAAATTTGAGTCCCCTGGAGATGCATTGTACCACTTACGGTACTCACAATAATTTTCACAATGATGTACTTTAGAAAATGTAGTAATCCATAAACATGTCGGGTGGAAGGGGGATAAAAATGCTTGCGAGAGTGAAGAAATAATGTTTCAACCGTCCTTTTTTGTTATGAAAACAGTGGTTGTCACATGTCACATGGAAGTTTCATCATTGGTCAAATTAAATTTGATCTTTGATCTATGCAATGGCATTCAACAAAATTCTGCCATCAGTGACATGCAACAACATATGTTAATAAAATGTTTATTGTTCAATGCATTATATTATATTACATTACTTGCATTTATCAGATGATATTGTCCAGAGTGACTTACAGCACAAGAGAACAGAAGTGTATCCATCCAAGTTGTATGAGCTACAGTGCCAGAACTGGTTAACACACCCACACCAGCAAGTGCATTCACAACACCATTCAAGCATCAAGACAAATTAACATCTGCTAACTAAGACAGCATAGAAACTATAGGAAGTCATTAAGCATGTACACTACCATAAATCATCTATAATGCCACTAAATCACAAAATATCCTTAGCTCATGGATCATTTCTATAAAACATCCATAACTCACGAGAGCAAAGCAAAACTCAACACAATTTCAAAAGGCTTGAAGAAATTATGATAAATAGAAACAGAAATTTTGAGGAAGCATTGACTTCAAATGTGACTCATCATGATTTAATGGAAATTTCAGTTGATCAGCTGTCTTCCTGCAATTGAAAAGGGGAGCGCAGCAGGAGATACATCTTACAATGATACATGCATGTAAAATGCTCTCATGTCTTTGCCATGAAGGCAGTCACATACCTCTGGAAATCTGAAGCTGGGCCACATGATATTTGCAAAGGCAATTTTGACATTAGAATGAAATTAGAAACTGGTGTCAAAAATGTTTCATGTCAAAAAATTATACCAACCAAAACCCAACAGCATTATGGTGGGATTACTGTCAAATTTATCTGATTAAAAACTTCCCTACTGGGGAAAAAGACAGCTGTGCGCATAGATTTGATGGAGGCAAGAAAGATACATGGATGGAGAGAAGTTTATGTATATTCTGTTACCACTTGAAAGTTAAAAGCAAACTTGCTGGCGCTTCTAAGTAGCACTTAGCGAGGATGCTAAAGTGCATCTGAATACATGGTAATTAGAAACTGAAAGCCTGTATTGGCTCTGGTGACAGACGCATTCAGACTGCAGATAATGTGTATACAGACAGGCTCTACTCTATTACTAGTCTGGATCCATTTTATACAGGAGAGCTTGATTTTTTTTTCAGCAAACTAAAAGATAAAGACAGTTTTCCCTTTCTTAAGCTTCAGGAATACTATTAACCTTTTGGATGCTTTGTACTTTACCCTGATGAAAAGATATTGGACTTCAATCAATCCTATGAGCTTTCATACAAATATTTATGCCAGCTAGAAATTTTTACATTTTATAGGTCAAATAAATAAATAAAGTCATACAAAACTTAGCCTGATACACGCTATCATCATTTTATTGCCACTCAAGCTACATCACTGGATCAAAAAACAGCGCAACTTCAGAAAAAGACATTTTTTTACATTTAAAAAAAATACGATGGGGACCAGGGCTAATAGAGAAAATAAGATTACAGAGCCAGACAGTACAGAGATGTCATGTCCTCTATGAGGGAAAAAAGTTTCTTATGAGATGCTCACTAAGATATGAAGCTGGAGTCGATTCTTTTGCATATCCTGAGACACTCAATTCCTCAGCCAGTCAGTGTTACAAGCTTGCTATGCACCCCGCTTTGTGGAACAGTATGTACCACTTCTGGAAAATCTGGCACTGATACGAAAGTCTGGGGACTCTCCAGTCTTAGAATACAAGCCTGTATGCGCCACTCAGCCAAGGTCTTAACGTTACCTTACACTTAATAATTCAGTGGTGTTTCCTTTGTGAAATGGATGCAGAAAGGTGAGACAAGACTTACAGTAAGCTTGGCTGAGCAATTTGTCATGCCAGCTGTTACCTGCAGAGGGAGAAGTGAGTCTTTTTGTGCATGAGGTAATAAACCAAGCACCTATGAGTCAGCTTGGTATATATTGTATTTTTTTGATATGTGCAGAAGAGGCAGAGTGTTGTCAATTACAAAAATGTGATTTCTTTAAATTGAATTTCATTTTGGAGCCTCAAGGAGGCAATCTAAGTTGTTATAAGCATGCTATTACCCTCAAAAATCCATTAGAACTACTACAGCTACAAAGCCCCATAAAATTACATGTGTGGTATTGATTCATGTATTGTTATTCTCTTGTTATTGAGATTTTGTAACTGAGATTTGATGAAACACTTTTGTTGTTTGTTTTTGTAACTTTTTCTAACACAGTTACTGCATGAGAAACTTTGTTGGAAGTTGAGGTTGTCACTAAAATTTTAAGATCAGGATTCTTACAGTTCATAAATCACTAGGATTAAGTATCATTTAATATCACTATAGTTCCAAAGAAAAGTTTCCCCACCCTATCGAACTGCGTCACGTTCCCTTTTAGGGAAGGGATAAGAATTCTCATGACAGATGGGGTGGAGTGATAGCTGTCATACCTCTATTAATCACTGGCAGTATCACAGGTGAAAGTACTTGATATGCATTTCTCCAAGATTAGGCCATTTGTCATGTTTTAAAGCAGTTGTTTATGAGTTTGGCATATTCAGAGAAACAGTGCCTGTCTTAGAGGCTTTATAATTTCCTTATCTTGCTTTTCTCTCTCAGCAGTGTCTGTTCACTTCAACACTGAGTACTTCAAAACATCACATCACTAAATATTTCTCATTATTGTACATCTTTGTATGCATGCAGTTGTCTTTTCATGTTTCATGTGTCAAGTAATGATCATTTTATTATGCCACACAAGACAGAGGAATTAATTCTGCTCTTGCCCAATTGAAGAGATGTCCCAAAACCTTACTGTACCAAAAGAAATGTAATGGTTTCACCATTTCACAATGTCTCCTCCTTAAAGAAATGATAGTTGCCACATTGGGCCAACTATAACTTGCGCATAACATGCGTTTATGTTATGCCGTATGGTGGGACGACAGTGTAGCACAAAGATAGGAGCAGGACTCATAACCGAAAGGTTGCTGGTTCATTTCCCCACTGGGGCACTGCTGCTGTACCCTTGGGCAAAACACTTAACCCAGAAATGCCTCATTAAATATCCAACTGTATAAAGGGATATCATAAAAATTGTAAGTCAATCTGGATAAGAGTGTCTGCTAAATGACAATAATATAATGTTAATTGTCAAGATGGTGTTTGCTGAAAAAGCAAGGCTTGTTCTCTGAAAAAATCAGACTATTGAAAAGTTGATTGTTGGTACATTATTCATTTGCTTAATCTATCATGTATCCAAGGCAAGTACATAAGTTACACAGTATGCTTTATCTGTTGATGCGATGTAGCTGTTGATACTTAAATCAAGCAATACAGAATAGATGCCTATTGAATGAATGAATTTGTCATCATGCTGCCATATTTTATGCTTCATGCCCATCAAATCAAATTATCAGCAAGACATAGATATGCTAATTATGTGAATGCTCAGCCCCACTGATCTTTTTCTCATAAATCATAAACAACTTGCAAATTTTTCTGTTAATTCAACTGTCTTTAATGTCTCATCAAAAAACACTGATGATTGACAGTTCTGAAGGGTGTCCTGGGAGCCAGAGTCAGCGTAGTCCACACTGCACCTCCCAGTGTGATTCTTATTAGGGAATTGCTCCATTCTTGGAAGCAAAGTTTTAAACAATGCTAGTATAGGAATGATACTGTGTCTAGGTTTTTGATCACCATAAAAGGTTATTTTTTATATCAGTATATCCTTTAAGTCGAGTATACTGCATTGCCAATTAAGAGCTTCTAAGAACACAAATTTTCATATTAATAAGCCTATTCTTATGTCACATACTGAGGAAAAAAGCTTCAAGGCAACATTAGAAACTCAGAACATAAGAACTCAGAATCAATCTGACATGTAATATGAAGTAATTTAGATTAAAAGTCACTCAGAAAACAAATTGCTTCTGGTATGACATTCAAAACATGAAATATGCCATGGCTGAATGTTTGACAACATAGTCATGCAGAGCTATAGTTCATCTTTTAAGGAATATTTCAGAATGTAAACTTCAAAGTACATAGTGGAGAACATTAACATGACTATAGCTTGACATTGAGAATCAAAAGAATTCAGAACATGGGTTTTTTATTAATATGTTACTAAAAGTGGAACTAAGAGGTGAAAGGGGAAACGTTCTTATTAGCTAGGTAGCTAGAAAGGTTAGAATTTTCATTCATTTTAGGTTGCTAGCTAGTAGGCTAGATAAGGAGTTAGTTACTTCATTTCAGCAAGTTGGCTCTCTCGCTGTCTTCTAAAAGACAATACCATAAAACGACTTTCTCCCCTGTTTTTCATCTAAATCACTATATCGAGATTAGAATTTCCCTGAATGAAGGGACTATTATCTGATCCATATGAACCGTGAAAACTTTGCTTCTCCCATTTTAAACTGTAAATGGAATGGAAACTACAACTGCCAACTGGGAATGAGGCTTCAAGGGTTAAACTGTTGGTACTCACTCTCTAGATATATTCAAATCCCCGTTTCCTCCCAGCTGCATGCATGGCTGAGCAATGCAACCTGCCTGGCTGTCAGGTGTTGTCATGTTCAACTTCTACGCATAAACCCATTCTGATAGAACTGAAAAAAAAAAGAGTTCTGTTCATCTCCGCTATACAGCTGCAGCTATTCACATCTTTGAAAGTTAAGAGGATGTTTAGAAATTCTGTGGAACTCAGAAGAAGCTTTTAATGGAAATTGGTTGGAGTTGTAAATAAAGTTAAGACACAGGCTTGATGGAGCTCTTCTTTAATGAAACCGGATCTCTAAGTTTTATCTTCACCCTATTCAATTTGGATTTGGTAGAGCAGAGATGACGGTCACGGTGCACCGTGATAAAATAACACATCCATAATTGTTACAAAACTCCTCCATCACAGCGCAGGAGTCAGAGAGTTATGCTGGGGAGGCACTGTCCCAGTGTCCGCTGTGGCATTATAAATGTCAATCTTCTGATAAGCAAAATTATATTTGTGGGAAAGGAAATCCTAGTGAAAAAATGAAAAGCACGCCGGGCCCCATTAATCATCAAAATTGAATAACTTGCATCTCTGGAGAATGGCCCATTATTATCAAAGAATTGTAATCAGTTTGAGGGCGGAAAATGAAGTCCTCTCTGATAGACAACTAATTCTGAACTTTACCCTCTTACTTTTTTTGAAGTAGGATCTCTCAGGTCACACTGCGCTCAAGTCATGAGCGTAAAAAAGTGTTACTTTTAAAGCATTGGCTTTTAAGTCAACACAAAGAAACAGTGAAGGAGGAGAATTTATGTGTAAGCATATAATTGTCCTGGATCTGTTTTTAATTGTTATACATGATTATCAGATTGTGGTTGAGTAAAAAAAAAAAAAAGAAAGAAGATAAAGAAAACAGAAAAGATAAATGGAAATTAGTGTTCACCTTGTGTGATTAAGTAATTCGGGTAACTATAGCCCATTCTCTTTTTCTCATTCATTTGCATTGTTCAAAACTGCCTCAATGAGTATGATAGGAAAAAAGCTGTTATTGTTTATTATGCTACTCTCTGAGGAGAACCTACACAGACTCACTGAACACAACAAATTGCCAAATATGTTCATAATGATCTAAAGGAACTAAAGACAAGATAAGATAACAAAAAGTAATTATACAATAATATAAATCAAAAGATTTTAATGTTTTGAAAAGACATTTTTCACATTGCATTTGAGAGGAACAATGCACTTCACTTTAGAAAAACAAATAGTTCAGTTAAAACCAGGATCTGATCTATGTTATAACCAAAATTATTTCAGGTGACATAATGTAGACTTTAAGTCATTTACTGCAATGTGAAGAACACAAAATGTCACGCCATCACATCAAAAAATTTAGCAAAAAGGAGTTAGGATTTTTTTTATTTTATTAAATCTTTCCTAAATTCTTAGCAACTGTAGAGGATTATGTGTTGTGGCAAGTAGCAAAGAGCATGACTTTGAGAAGTGGAAATGACTAGGGAGAAAATAGAAACAGTGATGAATACTGCAAATAATGTATTTACATATTAGAACTTTGGTGCGCAAATGCATCCCTGATGGACACAGAAATAACCATCAATCTTACTGATGAGCTGCATTTCTCTCATTTCTTCCCAGGAGCCTTCCTCTGTGTGATAATGCATGTGGAACCTCCTTAGCCTCTGCTATGGTGGGATTAATTGTTTTCATTTACCATAATTTACACCCAACACCTGTGAACAATGAGAACAGAAGTAGCTTTAATTACAGCAATAGATCAAATTAAATAGGATCAACCTCCTGGATAATCTCTGTCAACGCAGCTACCATATACAGACAGCAGACAGTTGTGCCATGGATACTGGTGGCATGTATACACACATTAACAGGACTTGTGTTATCGGCAAACACATTGCCATAGGGACAGGGGTAGCAGTCCCAAAGTACTGTCTACAGGTTTTCTAATTTCATAACAGTTGCTCAAAATGACTAGAGCAGTCATTTAAATGAGCAAATGTAATACAATGGCAGAAGTAGAGTTCTCCTCTCTGAGTTTCAAACTCAGCTTTTTGTGGCCCATATATACCCAGGGTGAACTGTTGTGGAGTGAGTTTGGCAAGTCTTATGTGCTTGTTGAGGGAATGACTCCGTGCTCTGGTGATACCTGGAAAGCTTTTCCTGCCTTCTGTCTATGCTGTATGGATAGAATATACTAGTTTGTGGAGATGCATCTGACTCACTTGGCATTCACTACCTCACACCAGTCTCAGTGGAATTTGTGCAAGCGGTCATTTAAAAGAAAACAAATGCATCCCTGATGCTCACATAAACATTTCAGATGAAGTAAGGATGGAGTGCATTAAGGTTATAAGCCTTAATTGAGCATAATGCAAGAGAAAAAAAAAAAAAAAAACTTTCTACCAATGTGATGTCCTATTAATACTTTATCTTCAGGTTAGAATCTAATTTGTTACTTGTCATTTAAAACATAAGTGTCTGATTAACTGTGGGAATTAGTATTTTTAATTAAGATGAGTTTATTTAAAAGCACTGCTGATTAATTCAAATGCTTTTATCTGTAAAATGTTTTGGACATCCATGCCACTGTGCCAAAAAAAAACTTTAACAGTAGAGCAGAAGGCTGCTTGTTTTGCATATACACAAAAGATCACTGATAGCTAATGGTATGTGTGTTTCACAGTTTTTTATATTGTATATCAGAGTCCCACTCACATGGCAAGGATGGCTGAAAACATATTGAAAAGAAAAGATATTATGTCTCTGGATTATTAAGTTTCGAACACTTGGTGAATTGTCAGAACAATGTATTACAAATGAGATTTTCTGTGATGTACAATGCCAATGCAATAGATAGTAGGCAAGGTTTTTGCAGAATAATCACTGCTGGCCTAAGGTGATGTTTATATTTGTTTTGCTTTTTTTGTGAAGCAGGAAGACCCAGTACCATAGTGTCCAAAAAGATTGGTAAAAGCTATATGGTGGTGGTGTGGCATAGTGGTAAGGAACAGGGCTTGTAACCAAAAGGTTGCAGGTTCAGTTCCCCCTGGGGCACGGCTACTGTATCCTACCTTGACGAAGAATTTCCTCTGTAAACATCTGCCTTTATAAGTGGGTAACATGAACAATTGTAACTGATGTAAGTCACTTTGGACAAGAGTGTCTCTTAAATGACAATAATGTAGTGTAATATAATATAAACCCATAAATATTTAGCCCTCACCGTGAAGTGAAACAATTACAAACAGTAATGTGGTTTTAAATAGTTCATGCTACTTCAGCTCTCATCTGTTTCAGGACTAAGGAAGCCTGCCTGGTCATTCATCAGTTATGATTTGTGTTGGATGTATGGCATTGACTAGCAGTCGATGTACTGCATTCAAATGACCCTACACTATATCTTGCACACCTAAGCCCGCCTCAGGCTAATGGCTTTTTAATCAGGAAGGAAACGGGATTGAGTTTGTGGGCGAGTTGCCATGGCGCTGTTCAGAGGACTTAATGCAATGAATTTTGACAATGATGACAGCTTTTCGACTTTTTATCCCCATCAAGTAATGAAAAAGTAGTAGAACAATGTTGAAGGATGCAGCTTCACATGGTGGAGCTAGCTCTGAAGAGCTCCAATGGACCCCAACCTACACAATATCACTCCTACACCTCGGACCGGTGTTTGACTAGGTTTCTCAAAATTTCTCCTGCAAACTGTGATGTTACCACATATACATTTATCATTTGGATTTTAAATCTTTCTTAATACTATTGAGATTGGATTGTCAAAGCAACACCTACTGCCTACTGTATTATGACATGAAATTATGTAATTACCATGATCATTTTGTCAAGCTGAAGTCTGCAATTTTTATTTAGCGGTGTGTGTGGGTGTGGGTGTAGAGGGGTTTGTGTGTGGGGGGGGGGGGTCTGAGAAATGAGACAATTAAGTGTGAAGATCACAATCTTGTTACAGGGACACACTATCCTATGTATTTTACTACAAATGCTACTGTCATACCATTGCTGGCTAGCCGTTGTCCTGTAGATGTTTGGAAGAAGAAATCTCTCCGGTCTCATTTTTTCGATGAAAGAACATTGAATCTTTGCAGCATAGATAGGAAAGCACTATAGCCAACTATTCTTCTCTTCCCCTATGGCAGGAATAACACACACCTATTTACGACAATACATTCCAAATATCCAAAAATACACGTGTTTATGTTGAAATCAATTTCAACTGATTTTATTAGGTGGGTACTAGTGACTAATCAAAATACTACCCACCAAATAATGCCCACCAGCTCACCCAAATTTATTTGTATTAATTTCAAAATGAACCCACCCGGCTAACTCAAGGCAAATTTTAGCCCACAGACTCTGCTGAAGATTGAGCAGTCACAATGGTTTGCTGACCTGCATTATTATGAGCCACAATTTTGACATGGCTATAATGATTAGTCTGATACTCGACTAAGGCTTCATCATTTATCCAAAATCTAAACATTAATTACAATTGTTGGCTTTCTAGTTCTCAACACCATAGCTGTTGGTCATTCCTAATGTAAATTCCATCTGTTTGTCATATTTTGTGTTGTATGATGCTCATGGCATTCCATAACTCACAAAAATACTTTGAAAAATAAGCAATGTATGTACAGCGGGAAGGGTTAACCTTGCCATGTTTGTCTCTAGAAAAGAACAGCTTTGCCTGTACTCTCAGCTTCAAACATTATCACAGTGTCTGTCGGCATGCAAGTAAAATATTCCTGACATTTGACACGCAACTTCTGTCAGAATTTTTGCTAATATATTGTGATGTGTTTACAACATTCAACAATTAATAGAAAAGGCACAAGGACAAATTTGCAAATTTGTAAAGTTGGAGGAACAACAGAGCATATGGATTTGGTCAAGAAAGTTCCATAATTTGGGGAAAAAAGAATCCTGGAATTCTTTTTTCATACATCTTTGGGCCTTTCCATTCATGTGATTGAGAACAGAAAACTCAAGGGATAAAGACAAACTAAAACTTCCTCTAAAAATACACTGGTATGCTGGCTTTTAAGACAAGCAGCCAGCACTTCATCTGTTGAACTAATGAATCATGGAGTGCATTTTTTATTCAGCTGGTACCTGCAGCTCAGTGGCTGCCTCTCTCTTAGTCAGTGGTATAAAATTAGATCACTCTGGAGCTTTTTTGTCTCAAGCTGTGATTCATTAGCAGGCATGATTGGGATGATCAAGTTATCACAGTGTTCTAATGGGGAAAATGTGAGATGTGAGAGGACAAGTATGTAAATTGGATCCAATCTTGCACAACTCTCTGTCTCCCATTATTTCTCTGCAGACACACATGGCTCCTGTTTAATGCAGATGTCCTTCTGGCTCCAAACCATTGATTATAAAGGAGATGTGTGTAATATATAATGGTTTTTTTCTCATAAAGTTTGCCATATTTAGCTTTTTTTTGGGGGGTGTTCATTTAACATTTTCAGAAACAAGGTATTGGCTTATGTGTTGCAAACAGGGAATATATTACATTCATAGTGTAGCCAGAGTCTGAGATATTGTGGGTAGATCTGTAGTTAATAGCTCATGATCAGTTAATTCACACAGTGCTCTGTTGATTGACAGGCAGTATTATTCATAGTAATTTACATCTGTCTCAGCTGTTTGTTTTTATTATTATGGTTGACCTCCCTTTTATGCAGTGGAAATTTTGATTTGTACAAAAGAGACAAAGCACTGTGGACAAATTAGCACTTACTGATCCCCAGATTTTATTTTTATATCTCCCAAACCAGTCACCCCAAAAACTACAACCCACACACACACACACACACACACACACACACACACACACACACACACACACACACACACACGGACGCAATGAACTTCAGTAACACAGCTGTGAAAACCTACACTTTTCCCCTTCTCCAATTGAGTTAAATTTCCTGATGAAACGAAAGGAAAACATCTGAAGATAATTACCTCGATATTAGTCATTTCTGTTAGCTACATGTTCAGTTATTTGCCATGAGTGAAATACAGTAAATGGATAATTGATTTGCTTGTGGGTGCAAATTATAACCAATGTGTGACCATACATTTTTATTACAGTTTGATTTTCAAGATCCTGTTTCTGTTTGCATTTGACAACTGCATCAGCTACAACACCACAAACAGCAGAAATGGGAATATTGTTCACATTTCTGACAGCATTACAAATGAAACTATGGAGTGTTTAATTTAATTTTGAATCATTTTGAAGAAATGCACACACACACACACACACACACACACACACACACACACACACACACTAACCTAAATCTTTGATATGCATGGAAACATTCACTTCTGATTAATCTGACAGATTTAGTGCTCTGAACAACTAATTAAGCTGGCTGCGTGCCCCCAAGTAGCTTTGCAAATCAATTAAGGCAAAATTAACAATTTACCCCAGTAATTATCTTGTGCATTAAAAGGTATTCTTGGGACATGCATTAAATATCAATTTCCCTTCTGTATTTTCTCAATCTGGATGTATCAAATAAAGTAGATTAAATATAATTGATAAAATAATTAGCCATCGTTTAATGAGTCAATTATTAAAATGAAAAGTCCCGTGAGTTTAAACCTTATTAATTTAATGTTGGAAATTTCAAGTCCTGGCACACAACCAGCTGAAGTCCCCATCAATCATCTCTGTTGAGCCATTCCCTACTTATTGTTTCAGGAGCGTTTTATTATCTCTCATTTTGTCAAATTCATTCATAAAGTAATTTCTTAAAAACTTTTCAAACACATTCCTTAAAAATCAATTTAAAGTTTAAGGCCTGGATTCAAACATTTGTCCTTAACTTTGACTGATGGATAATGGCAAGTTTTTACTTTTTATTTTTCACAAGCATGCCACGTTCAGCAATTCACAGCAAGTTCATTCAAGTTCAGCAACTGGCTAAATGAAGGGAAAGAATTGTGTGTGCATTGAAAAAAGTAAGTCTTTTGTTAGTCTGATTCAAGGACAGATGTTGACAGAATCCAGCCCTTACAAGTTTGCAAAAAATAAAGTAATGAATAAATGGTTCTGTTTCAAAGAAAAACTTTAGCATTTCAACTGCATTTAAAAAAGGTTTTTTTCAGATAAATCCAGTAACACCTTTTGAGTTTGTCTTAATACTGCAATAATGGAACAGATCTGACTTGCATGTCACTATTGTCTTTCTCAAAATAATGCTGTTTTGTCACATTACAGTATACTGCAGAAACCAAGTGCATAAAAAACAAAGTATTTTCATGCTTTATGGCCAGTGATTGGGTTGAAATAAGTGTCTAGTTAAATATTCTGTCTACAAGCTGCTCTTGTGTGTGTAATAATATAGAAACTCAAGTAGAACTATAGTCAAGGCAGATTTCTCAGAATCTGGGGTATCCCACATTTCCCTGAAAGACCTAGCTTATGAGACTGTCAGCTTGGCCCAGAAATAAAGCGATAGCTAAAATAATGTCACTTGGGGCAATGGCAGAAAAACGCATATTCAATGTGGAAGCTATTGTGAGAGGGAATCTTCCACTAGACATTATAGTTACTTAGTAGAGGGTCATATCGGTGTGTGTGTGCAACAGTTCCTTATAAACGCACACTAATAACCATGAATGTGCCTAGGCAAGCTCAAATTATTCATGTCAATGCAACTAGTCTACAGTATATACCAACTCCGCACAGTATATACTGTAATACTGTAACACCTTCGGCGCATACAGTGAAACTGAATAATGTTCCAGTTTCCTACTCTCTCATATATATATATATATATATATATATATATAGTGTGTGTGTGTGTGTGTGTGTGTGTGTGTGTGTGTGTGTGTGTGTGTGTGTGTGAGAGAGAGAGAGAGAGAGAGAGAATCTATTGCCCATCTGTGGAATCTCATCCAAAATGCATTAAATGTTATTTGACAAGTGAAAGGGCACTGAGTGTTCTTAGTCCTTATGCATTAATACCAATGGGCACAACAATAAAGCTGATGATGGTGGCTTGTTCAGTTTTGTGTTTTATAAAAAAAGCTCTTTGACCTCTCGTTCTTCAAAAGGCTTTACTGTAAAAATGTAGATGAGCGGACATCATAAATTAAGCCGAAACCTCACAATTACAGCTTTGTTTTTGTTCCCTGAGGCAAACCAATAAATCCTCTGTCTCTCCACTGTACTACTCTGTTGAGAAGCCATGAATCTTATTTTGTCTTGTTCCAATATTTGGACTCTGGCAGAGACTAAACACATAAAGATGGAATCTCACTTTGTGTTCATTTCCATTTCACAGATCAGCTTTATTTCTGATGTGCTTAACTTTCCAGCAATGTCAAACAGTAATTTAACTGTTTATTAACTGAACTGTGTACTTATGTTTACACTAGCACAGACTCAACTACATTTCAACATGGTCAGTGTTTACACAAACCCCAAACGCACCAAGAACAGGCTGACCAGAACTAGCCATACTCATAGCAATGCTATGGAAAAAAGAATCAATGTTTTGTCTTGTAATTTTATAATTTACTGCATTTTACACACGCACACACACACACACACACACACACACACACACACACACACACACACACACACAATAATGACAAATATTATATAGACATGTTTCACATAGTATACATACTTATATAGACATATTTTTATGTATGTTTCTGTGGGTGTGCTTCTCCTTGTCTGCTTGAGCTCCAAATCCGAATGCATAATACATTTTACCAGCATGACGATCCATAACCGCACTTGTCTGTGAAGAATTATTGTCTTAACTGATGGCTACTTCAGCGCAGCCTCTTTTTAGAAGGCACAGAAGTTGGTTTAATGAGAAAATAAAACATAGCAAAATGTTTGTTTGGATATAGTGATCCGACAATTTTTCAAAAAGGCAGAAACATTACATTTTTCTTCCCATTAATCTCCATTTTGAATTTTATACACACACTTAATGATACTTGATCTACTGATCATTTCCAGAGACTTTAAGTAAACACAAACTTGCTTGAGTAGCTGTAACATAAACATTATACCCATTGCAATCCATATCCAGCAGATTTGTTTACTGTTTGCCATGCCTGTTTTTTACTGGGTGACTGTTTATTGAGTCTTTGAATAAGTTACTGCATGGCTGCATTTTTAGCATGCTGTCATGACCCTATAAATTATCTATAAAGCCTCACGACACGGTCTGTTCAATGGCTACTGAATTTCAGATGTCAACATTATCTCCAAGGCCACAGTTGACACATGCCAATGCTACATTTGATGCGGATTCTTGCTGAGGTATTTCAGAGAATACTTTGGTCTCCTGACATTCCTGTGGAGTTTTAGGGAATGTGAAATGCAAAATATAAATTAACAAGATGCTCCAGTTTTAATTATTCCAGAATTTTCCACTGTTAAGCACCACATGCTGTGAACAAAGTTTTTTTAACCCAGTATTTTTTAATCTCTAAATGCTAAGATTCTCAAGTAAAAGCAATGTTGTTTGCTGATTCTTGTGCATATTCATCAAGTATGCAGAATGTAGATCATTAGTTGCTATTTACAGGAATTGTGTACACACAGACTGAAAAGGTCGTTTAGCCATAGGCACTCACTAGGAAGGGGAACGATTCCAGAAAAATAAATATTGTTAACAAAACTATGAAGGCAAATAGTTTTTTTTGCAAAGGAGACAGAATGCTGGAGATGTATTTGTAATCATTTTCTCTGTTGAAGCATTCTTTCTGTTGAATTATTTTCTGGCATTTCCTCTTGCAAATTCATTGTTTGAATCTCTCATTGTGTGAATATCATTTGCATGTCTTTGTCAATATTGTCTTGTATTTCTGTCACATCTGCACTTTAAAAGAAATCATTGAACATTTTGGTGCAGTGGACACGCCTATCCTTGCATGACTTTGGCCTGTTAAGCGGACCATGGGAGGAAGTCAGGGAAACCCTGTACTGTTTGAGAACATGATCCAAAAGCCAATTATTTGTAGTAGCAAAAAATGATGCTTAATCCTTTGCATTGCAGTGCTGATAACCATATTTTATAGTATCATGAATTTTGAATTTTCTTGATTTGTATTGCATCCATAACAAAAACTGATTTTTTTTTCAAATGCTATTTTCCACTGTGTCACAACAGGAAGCCATGGCAGGACAATCTTGCAAAAGTGCAAACAGGGGACAACGCAGTGTTGCTGGTTTGGTTTATGTGTGAATCCCTGGGAGTGAAGGTGATTTTTACATGATTTATCGTTCAAAAAATTCTCTTAGCAGATGCCCTTATCCGGGGCTACTCGCAGAGCTTACATGTGACGTATTATCGACTTTACTGAAGCAATTCAGGAGAAGCACCTGATGGTGATCTATCATACGCCACTGGTGCTGGGGTTTTAGGGAGCATGTAGCATGCCTGTTCAAAAAACCTCCTCTCCGGTGTGCTAATGATTGATTGATTACTTGTCAACTTCTGGTTGAAAATGACAAAGAAATATCTGTTGTGGAATAGGGATGTTCGGCTGAACTGTGAATTTAGAACCGGGAACACGGAGGCCATATCAAAGTTCGAAATTTAAGTGAAATGAGGAAATGGAATATCGAGAAAAAATGGGAAGATGATGATTAATCTAATGAATCCACTAAAACCTCCCTATATTGTTTTGTCTGCAAAAGGATGGCTTTCTGGTAGTCCCAAAGAGAAAATAAATCCGGTGGTAGATCTTTAACTCAAAGCCTCCTCTATTATGAAATAACTTTTTTTGTCTGGGAATCAGACACAATATTAATGTGTAAGTTCAGTTTAAAAACCTATTTAGAGTAGATTATAGAGTTATAATTATAAAGTATGTCCTATCGTCAAAGTGGGACCTGAGGTGGACAGTGGCTCTGGGGAAACCGAAAATAAAAAAAAGAACTGTCCTTGTTGTTGCCTTATTTCTGGTGGGTCTAACCTATGATTTTATCAGGTTCCTGCTCTGAATGGGATAGGACAGTGGATTGGATTGCCTCTGTGGCCATGGGCCCTAACCTTACTGCCAACCTCCTTTTGCATGCTTCAAGGTATTTCCAAAATGTCCAACTGCTCCGTGACACATTGAAATAAAATTGCCTGGCAGGGGCGTCTCTACATTAGGGGCCAATGAGGCCTGGCCCCACCAGATGTCACGTGGAGCAGTGCACGACATGATCAATAATTCAGTGTAACAAGTAATATATATATTATTTCTTCGTTTTCTTCATTGTTGCACATTTATTGCATATGAAAACGGTAGTGCTGTCCGATACATTCCAAATATCTTCTTGTACCTTTAGCATAAAGGTCAGTGCTTCTCCTAGCAGTCTTCGTTTGGTGAGCATGGGGCCGGCCCGTCAGCGTTCGTTTAACCAAGTGAGCAGTTGAAAACACTGTGCGCATGTAAAATGCACTTTCAATAATGAGCTGTGGGGCACGATCATGTTGGCCCCATGCTGAGAGCAGCCAATAAAAAATAATAACATGACATACGTCAAGCCGTTTAGTAAACGTTGTTTACAGTATTGGCGTTGCTACGCAGCTAGCCATTGTTAGTCATCACAGTTATGTTAGCCACTACTAATAGCAAGGCAATATATTAATGAATAAAGTCAACAATTTAATAAAAGTTAAATTAAGTACCTTGCCATTAGAGCAAAAATTAGAGATTAAACTTTTGGGACCACACCAGCCAGAGGATTTCAACATCATTCAGTCTGGAAAGGACAAAAACTGCTCCCTCAATCCAGAGTGGTTCAAGAGAAAAACATGGCTAACTGCGAGTGTGGATTCATTAAGCAAGTAGGTTTGTGTGTAGTTTCATTGACGAGTACAGAGTTTATTGTGCCCCACCAGGCTTTCCGTGCCAGAGACGCCACTGTTGCCTGGTTATCCTATTTTGACCATTACTTGTTCTCCCTCTCTCTCTGCCTTGCCTAATGTCATCTGAGCAACTGCTGGTATCATCCTGCCCACATCTGACTTACATCTACCTTTCCACGCTATACAATATGCCTGGCTTATCTCTGCACTGTAAATCTCATGACATCCTTGTCCTGGCACCACTGCCAGACAGAGGGTCCCACTCAAAACCCACCTAAGACCAGCATGCCATCTCTCAACTACTGAACTGCATCCAGACCCAAACTGATGGAATATTTTACTATTCCAGGACTCATGCAAATGCTGTTCATAGAGTCATGTTTTTTCCCCAGGTGGCTCTGGGCTGTAGGTTATTTCTTCTTTCAGCTTTTCTGATTCCCTCTGGAAAATGTCACAAAGGGCTGAACGTCTTGCAACAATACCAATGTATTTGTAAAAAATTCACTATTACAAGTAAAAATGATTATTTTAATCTATAAAACGAATAACTGTGAAGTATCATGAGAATCAGAAAATTGCCTAGATTTAGAATCAGTAAAATTTAAAATGGAGTGGGAGTTTGGAATTTGAGTTTATAAGTATTTGAAAATTTGGAAAAAAATCCTTGTGTGTCATACAATGTGTCACGTTTACAGGTTATTATACAGTTTGTGGGAACGAATAATAATAAAGAATATAGCTGCAGTGGCAATAGTAGTGGAAATGTTATTTAATTAATGCTGTAATTACTTGAATAATCACAGACATATTTATTCAGCTATTGCAGCCCTAAGTCATTTATATTCACTCGTCACAAAACAACCAGCCACAGCTTATACAGGTTCCAAACCAGAGAACAGTGCTTAAATGAGGATACGCATGGTGAGGTTTTTTTTTGAGGGAAAAGGGGTTCTGCAACTGAAACGGAACATTTGGTTACTGGTAATATCCCTCCTCGGCATCGTGCGTCAGACCCTTCGAGCATGGCCGAGGGAAAGTGCACCCCTGTTTGCGGCTCTGTAAAGGCAAACAATGAAAATGTCAACAAAGGTAATTGAAAAAGCCAACAAAGCAGCTGAGATAAGCATGGCCGCCCATGGTCCATTCCTGCGTCACTTATCTTCCCGCTTTAAATGTCAAATATATTTAGGCAGGAATGCTGTCCCATGCACAATGAGAGCTTAATGCTTACAGCGATAGCATCTTGTAGAGTCAAAAGTCAGGTTAAAGTATATTAAAGTCAAGTAATCAAGAGAGCAAATTTAAATTTACGACTTAAAAAGTTCTGTTCCGGAATCAGTTAAAGAAAATCTGCTGTTCATTTCCTTCCATGGTTGTCAGCTGGTGTACAATCCAAGTGATAGCCATGGCAATATAATTTAGCAATGTGAGAAAGGTGTGTGGACTGCAGGGCATGTTATAAAACTGGAAAAGTCTAGATGTTAGCAATGCAGCCCACCTTAATCATGTTCTAGTTCACTGTGAGTTAAGGTTTAATTCAAGTCAGCTGAAATGAAAAATATCAGAGCCAAAAGCTACCCTAAAACACATTGTTCATTGAAAATATATTACTATTCCCTTTTGTCCCATTATAATGCACATTAGCACCCATCTACACAAAAAATAGTTCTTGAATCAACCTTTTTTCCCAAATTGATAGCATCATCAGTTGAATCAAATCCAACCAAAGACAATGGGCTTCATGTCTTGCCGCAGTCAGCAATCTTCAGTACTGATCACACCATCTATAATTGGATTTGTCACCTCTCCTGTTGGACATAGATCACCTGCAGGATCAGCAACATAACCCCAAAGATGGTGTTCAGCACTATAAATGTGTTTAACAATATTGTGAGGAAAGGAGAATTGGATGGTTCTCTCCTGCCGAAACCTTTTTCTGTCACTCCACAGTTCTCATCTCTATGTAATAAAATTGCAGCTGTCTTTGAGCACCAGACATAAAAGCAGTTTTTCTTTCACGCTCAGAAAGTTTCTCGTCACCCCTGCAATCACTTGGCCTACCTTGCAATGTTTCCTTATGGGAGCACTGCAGACCTGACAATTGACATTGATGTCAGCCAATACATGGTGAGAGAATTTTATATTACACATATAGAAAGCTGTACATCCAAAATGGTTTCTAGTCATTGTGCAATGGTGCAAGGTACATTTTACAAACTCATGTTAAAATCACAATTGTTGAACTCAACATTGTTTATTGGAAAACTGTTAAAGATATGATGGCAACTTCATACTTTAACTTTTACAGGAAGGATTCTGGCCGTAGATCACAGGGCTTTGAAATTACAGCTATTTTACAGTGTCATTACCAAGTGCTGTTTGCAGCTAGCAGTACATTAATTGTATCTTCAGATCAAAGGGGTGTTAGCATTTTCCACCCATTTCATCCATAAATAAACAGATGCAGCATTAAATATAGTTGTTTTACTGCTGTGAAAATTTTCTGTCACATCATTCCAATGATTGTATATGCTCTACCACTGCATACTGCTTTCTGCTGTATCATTTAAGAAAAATGAATAGGTGACTGAACTGTGACTGCTTTGTTCAAGTAGATCCGTTGTATTGTCCATACAGCCTGTGACTTGACTGGTATTAATATTTGGCTGTAATTAGCTTCACTGTTTAGATGCTAAGCAGATATAAATACCTGCCACAATGGCTCTGTGATCATAGCTCAGCATGTCTCTGACTGCACTTCCATAGGTGACCTTCTGTTTCCTCATCTCCTTTGTAAAGAACGAAAATGCAAAGCTCTGAAGATGAGGTTGTTATAGGTTCTTTCGTTAAAGATTTAAACACATGGATCCTAATTATTTCATTTGCTCTATACATCCATTCACAATCTAATAGTAGGAAAACCTGTTTTGTACATTTGTACAGTTACATTTGCCAACTATTATTCTCCCTTGCTTTGGCCATGGCCTCTGTACCTTTCAAGCATTACTGTCAAAATGGAAGAAACCAAAATTTGGTTAATTGTTTTATAAAATGGCATAATGTTATTGTCTACAACATCCCCAGAGTATCATAATGCAGAAAAGTTCTCTGCTAAGCCTCTTTGTGGGTAGACTGAATCATTTTCACAGTCTTTCGTTACTTCCGGTCCTTTCTTTATTTACACTGAAAATACAATGGAAGCATTTTGTAAGTTATGTAAAAGTTACACATATCTTGGCCTTTCCATGTCTATGTACATATTCTAGCTACTGCAAATAATAAGAATCTCCAGAGTGACCTCTGGGACTGGGAGATTCATCTGTTACACATTCCTTCACCCCATCTGGTACTCTGTGCATAGAGTAAGTTTAAAACTTGATGGCATATTTACAGCTTTAATTGTACTGATGACAAATTCAGATCAAATACATGCACATGGTCCTTAGAAATAAAATATTCATAGAAGCTGCCATGCCAGTATTTACTGTTACTCAACCAGATCACTGGCTGTATCCTTCTCTGCAACAACTCCCCAAAAGGTAAAATGAGCAACATAGAACATTTGTGATCAGAAAAAATATAAGCCAATATGGTTGCACTGGAAGTAAGGAAAAAATTAAGTAAGGGGGATTTCAAAGAAAACCCTTGACTTATGTTCTGGCAACTTTATCCTGGAAAAGTGGCTTTGCTAATTGGTAAGGTTTGCACATAGCTTCACTTCAGACATGTATTCACCACTGGACAAAGTCATTGGGCTAACTGAGGATTCAGCTGGTTTCTGAAGATGTTTTTGGGGAGATTCTGAGCGGCTGGCCTGGCTCTCATGTTGAATGCAGGCTCAGCCCTATAGCCCAGGTTTGACAATGGTCATGTCATTTGCCGACAATGACCAGGAGCCTACATCCATGCAATGAATTGGCTTAGTCAAGAACAGGGCTGGGTATGTCAGCTGGGGTCTCATCATCTCTCCACTCTCAGGAATCCTCAGAGGTACCAGGCGCCTTGTAAGTTGCTTGGATGATGGTGGAATAATGCTTATATCGCTACTCAGGCTCGCTTCACTGTAGTGCACCTTGGGACTTCCTAGTGCGCCAGTGTATCAAAAGAATGTATTAGTCATGTTGTGCTCCTACATGACTGCAGAGGTGGGCTTGTGGTTAAACAACATTTGCATTATTGATGTCGGACTATGAACTACGGCATTCTGTCATCAAATGTAAATTACTGTAAGCTTCCCTACAAAAGGAAACAATCTTGCTCTCACTAAACCTTTTCAAAGATGAAGCGAAAGGTGCTTCTACTCTGGTCCAACTCCTTCTACGCTCTATGCGTGGCCAAGAATACAAACTAAAAAACAAATATTTTAAAAAGACAGAGTTGTTTTTCCTGCTCTGACTTTTTAAAATTTAAAGCTGTAGTTACTTCAAATTCAATAATTTAGCTGTTGTCAACTGACCCAACACAGACAGAGATTACATTTTGTGGCAGAAGGGCATCCATCACATGGAGGCCCCCTTAACTGGTAGACAGAATACACCACCTAATCTCCTAATTAACCTTTTGCTCCCCCCAGTGTCCCCACCCCAGCAACAGACTGAGATGGTCCCTCTTCTCTTATCTTACCTGGAGCAACACAAGGCAAGAGCATGCCTCTTTATACCAACACACACACACACAACATAGTGACACACACTCACGGGCCTGTGACACACCGCTGAGTTGGGCACTGCATCAAAAACACACACAAGTCCACAATCTGCTGGGTGATCCTTCTCATCACTCAGGGGAGCCACCACCTGCATCATTGGATCCCAACTTTCTTGTCACTGGTCCCCTATCAACAGAAGAGTTCCTTGTTTCCACAGAAACTATTTTAGACAGACACACACACACACACACACACACACACACACACACACACACACACACACACACACGCTGCTAGCAAACAATAGTTGTGGAAAGTTTTGAAAGCAGAAGGTGCGACATGAACACTGAAGACCAAATTGGCAAAAAAAAAAAAAAGAATTCTGCCTGGAAAACAACTCCTTTCTAAGTATGCAATGAAAAGGAGGATGTGTGGGTGGTAACAGGAAATTGCCAGATAATGAGAGGTGGTTAGCTATATGGTTAGCTAGCCGGCAAGCCATAGTTACATGGTAACAAGAAGCATTCCACTCACTTCCTCTCATTTTAGTGTACTGTAAGGGAGCTGGCAGGTATGTTTCATCTTCTTTTGGTGTGACCATAATGAAGCAAATTATAGTTGCCATTATTTATCATTACTGTTTACAAGTGTAACTGGGGCTTTAGGCTGTTTGGAAGACTCTTTTCTATTCTCAAGAGAAATGATTATTTCGACCTAACATGTTCAGATTCATTTTCTAATTGTAGAAAAATAAATTTTCCACCATTCATTAAAGATTAAATTACACTGCTATTCCATAAAAGAAAAAGGATGCATCACACATTTGTATATTCAGACTCAATGTTAAATGTCCATGGGCTATAGTGTAATACATATTTACAAATGTAGTTATATTTACGGCATGATCAAATTTAAAAGCGTATGGACACATGTAAAGCACACCAAATTGAGTTTTTGACATATCCTTATTTGTCTCTCACTTTCAGATCTAAATCATACTCAAGTAGGCTCTGAAGTCATGCATTTACAGTAGCTAAGTATAGATACCTGTGTGTTTTCTATAAACAACCTCATTTGAAAATACTTCCAACTGTAGAAACAGCCACAGACTAGTTGGAAGAGCTGTATTTCTACTTACATTATAGTAGTTGGTCATACAGCACTAGGTGCACACCCATTTAATTCCTCAGATCTTTATCTCAACCCTGTGGATATTTTTGTAAATTAAATATTGGACAGTTAAAGGCAGTCTCTCATCTCCTCGATACACATCAGAGAGGTATCATGGAGGAGACATGAAGACTCTAAAGTAATGAAATGCACCCAGTGAGGGCTGCTTCAGAGTCTAGGACACACACCAGCTGCTGACCGTTCAGTACAGCAGACCCTTAGTAGAGCAGGAGCGGTGCAGGACACAGGCAGGTCAGCATCTGCAGCTCATTACTGATCGGTGCAGCTGCTACTTATTACATCATCAGTGAACTGTACAAAAAGCAACACCCCTGTGCCTTTTTTTGGGAGACTCCCTGGTGTGTCTTGCCCTCCACTGCACCAAATACTCTGTGTTCAGCCTTTGCTTTCAAACTACTGAGTAGCAGAAAAGTTTCTATTTTAGTTCAAGTCCCCCTCCACCCCCATTTTACATGATCACAGAGGGGAGAAACAAATGGATACATTTATTATTGGATACTTAGGTCCTCATCCAATCACCAGCTGGCATGAGGTCCACCCCACCATATAAAAGGACAGTGGGGTTTGCAATGATATAGGCTAATGCCCATTACAACGCCGGGGAATAAGATGGAGAAAAAAAGTAATGAAAGAGTGAAGGTTTTGGCTTTTTATTACACTGATACATAAAATTGTATTGGAATTCTTTATATTTGGTTTGTCCTGACTCGTACCTCTGGGTTCTATCTGTAGAAGACCCCCCAAAAAGGCTTAACTCTCAGTACTGTATGCAGTAGGTACAGCATTTTGCCACTTGTAAACTCATAACTTGGCTTGGTGGCATGCCAGCTATCACAATGGTGGAAAAAAAACAGCTAAATTGTTGACTGACACCTTAATAAGGCAGTCCCGGAAAACAGTGGAAAGAAAATATTGTAAATAAGTCTGCAAATTTATATCCTTCAACTGATGTTTCCACTGAAGAAATCAGGGACTGTAGAGGGATAATAATGAAGTGATGGAAAGAGCATGAATTTTCTATTGCAGCTCCTGCCCTCAAACCATGTTGACTACACAGTCCCACACACTAAACTGATGC
Source organism: Megalops atlanticus (assembly GCA_019176425.1). NCBI lineage: Eukaryota > Metazoa > Chordata > Actinopteri > Elopiformes > Megalopidae > Megalops > Megalops atlanticus. The sequence goes on along the minus strand of CM032879.1, from coordinate 34,168,956 downwards.
TATCAATCTAGATTCAAAGACTGATGTGGTTTTTAAAAATGTTGTGGTTATTCCATAAGTCTGCAAGAAGAAAGATTTACCAACAGATTTAGTTTTTGCCATTCTTGAAACAAAGTTGTACAAATTGATGTATAAAATTAGTTTGTTATGCATTAAAATGGTTTTCCTTGTCAACACAAGGGGATGATGGAGGAGGAGTGGGGTAACATCTATGTCATGATCAGATCAGGGTCTGTTGCAGTAAATGATGAACATAAAGACAACATAATCACATTTCATTTTTGAATTTAGAGTGCTGATGAAACCACTTCAAATCAAGGTGTAATTATAGATTGTAACCCCCAAATCACTGTTTTACAAATTTTCTGTATCTTGCCTCTTCCTCTGATTCTGAGATGCCCTCTAAATGCGAGAACAAACTTGCATTTAGTAGAAGAGATACATCTGAGGAACAAACAGTCTATTGATTGACCAATATTGTTTCTTATTCCAAAATTGTGACTAGAAAGTCCCTGTTAACTTTGCCCCCTGCCTCCCCTCCTTTCTGTTCTTCCTTGCCCTCAAAATAAGAAAAATCCTGCTCCCCTACATGGTCAGCATTTTTCAATGTGAATGTCATCACAGTGGACCACCAGATCCTCTTTGAGTAGGAGATCTAGGACTGCTGGTTTACATTATCCATCATGTGTGCCTCAGTGTTTGTGGAGCTCATATGTATAATTGTGTATTTTCCTGCTTCTGCTTAAAAATGGGTCTTAATTCTGGGTATTACAACCCACTCCGGCACTACCACGTGCAAAGCAAGCTGGGAGTGGTTTCATGTTATGGAATCTTTGGTTTCATCCTTTACGTTCTGATGACACTAAAGAAAGAATATTTGCTATTTACAATGCAGTTTGAAAGTGCAGTGATCATTGAAACAGACAGGGTACTGCACTCTCTGTTGGAGGACAAAGGTTATGTCTGTGTTCCGGCAGTAGCGTTCCTCAGTGTTAGTAGGTCTTGCGAACATAAAAGAAGTTACATTGTCCCCTACAAAGTTTAGTGCATTGTGAAATTGAATTATTTCTTTACAGTGAAGTTCTGCTTACACTGTGGTTGTACATATGACTGAAGAAAAGGATTGCATCGCTTGCAGGAATTGCATCTTGATTGGGCTCTTGTCTATATAACAGACTGTGTATCTTCACGTAATGCAATGTACGACCAACTACAGAAAATTATTATATAGGCCTCTACATAGGTTTCACTGAAAGATGAATGATGGGGCAGAATGAGACATAAGATGGCATATTCTTGACTACAATATTTAGTGATGAAAATGTGTAAATGGTGCTGTAATGATGGATCATATCAATATAATATCAATTACAGTGTTACAAATCTGGTCTGCTTATGCATATTTTGGAAAACAATGACACTTCTAGGGATTATTACTCATTTTACACTCTAATTTAGTTCTAATATATTTTTATCCAGACCATTCAGCACTGTAGGTGTACATTGTAAATCAATGAATGGTTCATTAATGCTGTACCATTCCATACGGAAAGGAAATATTGTAATATATTGAGAAGTATGTTATTCAGCCCACAAATACATTGATTTACATTAATATGGCAATCACATTTGCAAATACATTGTAGTATACCAAAACAATAATTCACACTTTTTAAATATGTGGATTAAACTAAATATTCTGTAAAATATATTCCCAATATATAATTTTTTTCTATAGTTATGTGGCAGTCCCCCCCCCCATTTGTTTGCACCTACAATCCAAGAATTTTATTTTTACAACTAAACATGAACATGATGCTGTTATGAGTTGCCAGATCCATTAAATTGTGCTTTTACTTTTCAGTGCAATGTTAAGTGTATGAAGGTCGATTTATTATACATTTCAGTGTATAATTCCTGAACTTAATGCTAATATCTTAAGCCACTTAATTTGTGCTGTTCTTCACTTTAGTGTTTTATACAGGGACATACTTGCTTATATTGCAGGTTAACACATTTCAGTTTGAATAAATTACATTGCTCCTGCTGCATTATAAATTGCACTCATATGAAAGGGTCTTCCTCACCCATTTCCTAGATTCTACATTTGAGTAAAGTACAGTGTTTTATGGTTAAATTAACATAATCATGGTTGATCAAATCAAATAGCACATCTGCAGTCTCCATCATGACTTGGAGATGAGTCCCACATATCCTGTCATCTGTGCAGTGAAAGCTTGTTTCAGGTAGAAAGAAGTCATAATCCTCCCTGGATCAGGTTAGATTGGAACACTAATGTCAGGAATTCATTATATATTTTAAACGCTTTGCCACTTTAACTGGCTATCATATGAGCAATGGCATGGCGTGAGTATCGCTTTTAGTTATTTTGATGCTATAGTAATACTGATGCTCCAAGTGATGGAGAGACAAGGTCCTGTCAATACAACAGAAACGGAAAGTTCATTACCCCCATATTTTTGGAAGAAGTCTGTTGAGAGCATGACTCTGGGGTCCAAAGATCTACAGTCCTTAAGAGGGCAGTCCTTTGAAAAGGGAGAGCTGCAGCCCAGTCTTTGGATGGGTATGGAGATTTTGCACATAAACTGATGCCAGTTGCTGGGGTGTCATTGGGGTGTCCTTTTATTGTGGTATGCCTTTAATGTTGTCAACTTTTACTAGCTTTTTTTCCTGGTGATCAACCCCCACCACTTTGCCAAACAGACTGCATCACAGCTCTAGTTATGCCTTTCAGCAAAATCTCATCTTTCTTTCCTCTTGGCAGGAAAATCACCATTAGTAATGTAGCACCAGAAGGCATGCAACAGGAATCTGGCTCCTGCGTTCAGAAAACTGGACAGAGTGGCTGTTTAGAGATAGCAAAGATTGCAGTGGTAGCCCATTAAACCTAGCAGGTCATGGGAAGATGGGTTATTTCCATTGTCATTTGGAAGATGTTAAAACACATACTTATCCTTCGCTGACTGCTGATCATTTGAAACTTTTGTTGACAGTGGACACCCTCAGACCACCTCAATCATGAATGATGGATCAAACATGAATGTGTAAGATGCTAAACCTCATATAAAGAAAATACAAAGCAAGGGGGGCTTGCTAGTAGCCCAAAGCATGTCATCAGCCTTCAAAGACACAGTGATACAATAGGTTTCTTGGTATAAAGAAATTCAGGGTGATTTTTCTAAAAAAAAAAAAAAAAAAATGCACCTACATTTGCATTCACTTGATAATATTGCTTTACCTCTAAATGGATTAGTCCAAAGGTTACGTGCATCTACACAACAGTACATAACCTATACCAGTTTATAAGCCACCAAAAACGTAACTGAAGAGAATGTGACCTTCCAAAGTATTTTATGTGACTGGAAGGCTCATTTCATGCTGCTAAATACAGATCCATGAATCACATGTCTGGACGTTAAAACAGTAACGAAACTGCTGGCGTCTTACTTCTCAGTTTATATTGACATGGTTACTATCGCAAACTGGGCTTCCCCACAGTCACCTCTCCATCTTGCATGCTGCTCTGCTCAACCCTCCACAAAGACCAGGACCAAATAAGTAGAATGGGGAAGAACTGGGAACTGGGAAGTAATGGAATAATGGGAAGGCTGTACAACTGGATCTCCCCTGATCTGCAATATCCCACTACAGGGAAGCATCATCAAGTAGTACCTAGCGTGTACACACAGACACACCATACTGAGTGTTCCCTCGCCTACAGGCTAAGAACATACACACAGCTTAGCTGGCCCACACTGCCCAGCACTAAACCTCTCTCTTTTTGCTCACTATCCTGACACTGACATTAGATGATTGTCATTTAGCAGTTGCTTTCATTCACAGCAACGTACACAGGTCACAATCTTACCAATGTAAACAGCTGGATATTTACTGAGGTAATTGTTAGCAAAGTACCTTGCCTGAGGATACAACAGCAGTGCCCCAACAGGGAATCAAACCAGCAACCTTTTGGTTACAGGCTCTGCTCCTTACCACTACACCACACTGCTCTCCCAGCTAACAGATATACTATCCTACATAAATGTGGTGTAATGGCCCGCGCCTGATAAGTAGTCCGCTGCCTCCCCCACTGCCCTCTGTTTAGCTCTCACCTTGCTGCTTTTGTATTCTCCCTTCCTCTCCCTGCCCTAAGTAGAAAAGTAGCCTCAGGTGTGCCTTGTACATGTGCTCTTCCTGGCTCTTCAGTGGAACACACCCACTTCCCCACTCCCAGCTGCTGACATTACTTCAGCATTTCCCCTTGTTTAGGACATCTCAAAAAATAACTATATTGAACAAGGCCAGACAATTTTTACCATTACCTTTTACCACTGGACATGATGATAAATTATATATTACATATGATTATATAGAATAGTACATCACATTTTCAGGTTGTATACTGAGATTGCTTGCCCCTCTATGGTTACGGCTGTTTTTCATTTCAGGGCATGTGTATATCATTCGGTCTATTATTGATATGGATGTCTGTGTGCACACATTAACTGGCTATGCAATGGCTTCCATATTTTATGTAGTATACAGTTGCCTCTCACAGCTTTTAAGCTGTGCCATTATCATACTTGTTTTCTCATTCTTCTATACTATCACAGGACAAATGTAATGTAATACAGATTTGTTGAAAAGCTAAAAACATAGCTGATGTTGGGTTGGCATTTAAACATTGCAGGAGAGTGAGTTATTAAATTACTCAGTGTGAGACGTGTCCAATGTTATTTTATCACAAGGGCAAGGCCCAGACCCCCGGACAGAATTGTTCTGAGTTCTCAGTGCTTCAACACTGAATTTAATTTTTGGGGGAAGATCACGTTTCCCTCTCTCTGCAGATTTTCTGAGAAAGTCAAAAGAACAGAGAGCTCTGTCAGGAACAAGGGATGCAGAGTTACCATGAAAGGTGAAGCATGAGTTTCATCAGTAGATGAAAATGCATCTTTGCTCCTAAAGTGCCAGTTGTATATGTGCCGAATAATATATCATAAACAGAATAATCAATTATGATTTTAAGGATTATTCATAGAAACCCCTCAATAAATGGTGAGTTGGGATCCTTGCATCTTTACCCCACAGAGGCCAAAGAACCTTAAATCAATAGCTAGTGTAACTCATTGCTTCATTTTAATTCTTTTTTTAACCTCATTTGAAGAGTTTTGTGCTTTTTTCTAATTCATAAGATATTCAGTAATATCAGGAATTTGTAAGATCAATATTTCTTTAGCATACAGAATGAAGTATTTTTCCTTGTCATATTTTTCAGACAATGTTACTGTTTCTAGTCATAAGCAAAAGGGTTTTTAGTACTTCATTATGATTTTTATTTTACTTTAGGCCTATGTATATGCGTGAATCACATGCTACATGCAGCTAGAACAGCAAGGTCAGAACCTGTCATTAATATGAAGATAATTGTTTCTTGTAGCCAACAGTGGAATATAATGACTCTTAGTGCGTCTGACTGAAAGCGCATGCTAATTATTTTGTGGTAGAAATTAGAATGAGCTGTGCACAGGGGAATGAGCTCCTTAGCTGGACCAGGAGAGAGTAATTAAAGTTTTATTTCTGGCAGGCGGATGGCAGTCCACAGAAATGAAAAGGTAGAGAAAAAAACAGTGAAATCAAAGTATTTTTTTAACTCTTTCTTATTTGAAGGTGAATTTTCCTTTCTCCATTAATCCACCTCCAAAATTCCATCATTAAAGCTTCTGATTTTGATCAACATTTTTCTGTTGAAAAAATCAGCTGAACAGAGAATGATGGAGAATACATTAAGAAGTTTGAGACGAATGGAATTCCTTACTGCTGTTCTAGCACTGCTTTGACTTTGAGCACCAAATATCTGCTTTGTTAGAAATGTTTCAAAAACTGATGATAATTGAGTTATTGCTACCATAATGTACATTTAAGGTAGGAAAAACATTTCCGTACTTGACTGCCACTATCTGTCAGGGCATGATTAGAAGGACAACCTATTACATGCTGTTTTCATTAATTCCTCTGCTGTACAAAGGACTCGTGAATGTGAGTGATGATGCGGTGCCAGTCATTATTAATGATGGGGGTTAACCTGCTGCTATTACTCAGCCCTGCAGGTGATTGTAAGGGACTATTAATTAACATACTGAGTCTTTTATTACTTTTTTGCTGGAGTGACTATCCATCTCTTTGATTGCTATCGGGGCAAATGAACTATTTAAAATTCAAATAGACAAAATGGTCATTGTCATTCTGAATCCCACCAACAGTACCACAACACACTAACACACGCTAACACACACACACACACACACACACACACAACACACATGCCCATAAACGACCTTAATGAATTACAGACCAACCAGATGCACAGTGATACAGTGATGTTAGTTTCATCCATTCATTCATAAAACCAAGGTTTATGCATGGGGTATCAGACTGTGGAGTGACAGATGGTTTATGTAGCTAATTCAGATGCTTCTCATGCATGTGAAGGATCCATGGGGTGAAGATGATGATCTCCATGGGGCGTGGATGGGACTGAACCTCACGGTGCTGTGGTCATTGGACCACTGTGACATCCTCAGTCTACAGTGTCAGTTTCCATTGATGATTTTTTTCACTCAGCCGGTAAGCCTTGTTTTTTTTATGCTTTTATGTAAAACTGTTACAGTGGCCATCAGTCATACCAGCAATACTTAACGTCATAAGCAAGAATGCAGTGTGTAAACAACAGTGCCCCCAGTGCAGTGCAAACAAGTTCCCACATGCAGCCATCATTGGAGACACTTCCCTAATTCGCAAAAATGCCTCGACGTTTCTGCTGTGCGCAGCACTGAGGTACTCTCGAGTTATTAATTTGGAAGAAATGAACCCTGTACATTCATTCTGGTTTGTTTGAGGGAACTCAGGCCCTGTTTAATTTGTGTGGGAGAACAATGTCCTGGGGATATGTTTTTGTTTTTCCATTATGCCTCGCTTCATAATACTTTCTTTTTCTGTTGAAAATTTGATCTGTGACAATGAGCGATTTTTTTTTATTTCCATCATCAGGGAGTCATTTTATCCTTGAACTGGTGGATTAATTGAGGCAGAGTTGCCTTCTCCTTATTCAGAGGAAGTCACCCATGGCATAAGGGTCTTATTGTATTAAAGTGGGTGAAAGGGAGCACAAAGGTGTCGGTGCGGTGGTGTGTGAGAGGGGGATAGGCTGGGTAATTAAATAAGTTTGATAAAGTAAGAGGCATCTTTCTCCTACCGAGGGTACTAATGAGCAGGGGCCTTTGCCAGCACAGTCTGTCACCAGGAAGACAATGTGCTGCTGGAAATTAAAAGACAAATGAAGGTGATGGAGATATGAACTGTTAATTCAAAATCCACGCAGCTTCCACAAGCAATGAAACCAATGTTTTGAAAAAAAATGGTGATACTGTACTTCAAGGGATGCATGGATTAAAGACAAAATAGTCAGCCTATGACATCAGACTATGAAAGGGTGGCATACTGTTTTGAATTGTTCTTTAAAAATAGCACTTTCTAGGATGTAGCTGTGTCCATGAATAATTGTCAGTAATAAAAACAAAAGAATTCAAATACATGATAAAGGATCATTTGTCAGGGCACTTAGAATTATCATTTGGTAAACATGTCAAAGAAATATTAAATATGCTTTCTTTCTGATGGGAATATATGTCATTTTGACACATATCTTGTGGAAGGAATTTACCACATGGGTAGCAATGGGTATTTGAGCTTTTTGTTGTTTTTCACGATTAAAAATACATTCACAATGACACATTAATTTCTGTAAATATTGTAAGCACCTGTCACATACAGTATGTATTTCAAACCCTCCTCTGTAAGACATTCACAGATTTTTTTCCCTCTGCCTTGAATAAAATGGCCACCATAATTTCATAAACGTACAGCATCTATACATAATATGCAGATGAGGCCTAAATATGATAATCACTGTGTCTGTTGACAATAAAACTGATACATACGCTGAATTTAACCCAAAGGCCTGGACATCAGCTCTGCAACCCTCTTTACATTTGGATGTAGCACTTTCTATTCGCATCTGCCATGTGCAATTTTTTATGGAACACATCTCACCTGGGGACATGTGTTCCATTAAAAATGACACAAAGCAGGTTTGAATTATTAAATATTGTAAAGTAAGTGTTTGCTATATTGTATTTACTGCAATAAATAACTTGCAATTGCAAAAGATTACATATTATTATATCAGTGTTTCATCTGTCTAATAAATCTGGCACACAGTCCTCTGTGTGAAAACTGTGTATCTACACAAACCCCAGAGAGTATTTTTACTTTTTTTCAAAAACTAAAAAGTAAAAGCAACAGAAAAAGTTAATCCATCTTATGAAAATGGTTTCCTATTCATAGACCATCAGAAATGATGAGCTACAGTTTCAATATATAAAGAATTTTTGTGCAAAGGCTCTGCCATATACTGGGAAATTAAAAATGAAACCCAGTCTGGCAGACGCTACAGCTGCATTTATCCATAATTACCTCTGGTCAAGTTTTGGAGGAGCTTGCAATTACATTCATACATATTCAGTGTTAAATTTACCTACAGTCCTGGCACAATGCTTTTTTTCTCAACTGCATATGTTCTAATTTTTTTTTGCCTCATACAACCACAGCAAATGATAAAAGTTAGAATGACCACAACTGGCTGAATGATGACAAATAGTACATGAAAAATTTTTGTATGAGCCTGCTGCTCCAAGTCAAGGGTGAGGCCAAGCACATCAGCTCTCGTTGTCCATGACCAGTTATTATATACAGGCAAAGTATGCAATTTTCGTCCATTACTCACTGTAAGGAAACCATGCAATAATTATCTTTTTAAATACTACATATGAACAATTTGTAAAATCTTTTCACATCTGTCATAAAATTAGATGACTCATTTAACACGGTGCACGCAGTTTATTACAGTGCCAGTTCATCTCCGGTTCAGCCTAATGCTTTCTCTATGGAAGACTTTCTCTCATGCTGCTTAAATGCAGGTGACACCATAATGAACTCATGATCCAGTGAGTGAAAAAAATTGACTGTTTCCCACAATGCCTTTCAGTCGGCAGTATTAATAAATGCTGGCTGCTTATACTTGCCTCCTCCCCTCACTCCACCAGACTGAGGGCCCCCATTGAGGATGTGGCCCAAGCCACTTCCTGCTCTTTGCAATGACTGTGCCGCAACAGTGCAGTTTTGTCTTCAGTTGGGTAGCACATTACTGGCAGGCTGTACAGACTACCCTGTATAGACAAGTGGTCTGAGCATAATAAAAGCTATTATTAGAAACCTTTTTCTGATTGAAGCCATAGCTTGTATAGGGTATGTCACATGGAACTCTGTAGTTGGAACACAGTGAACCTACTGTATGAGTCCCACAGACAACCTACATAAGGGATATGTTCTTCGGGTAAACAGGAAGCTTTCACTGTATAGAGCTCAAAGAACATACAATTTGTTGTGTGCTGTTTTCTAGATAGGCACATAATATAGGGTTTCTTACTTATGTTACTATGCTGCAAGGCAACTACTAACTGTATTATATGTCTGTGCTTTTTCATCATCTGATACAGAAATTGCTTGTGTTTAAAATGGGATCATTGCCTCCATCTAATATAGAGTTTCTATATTTTAAATCTTCCGTGTAAAGCTTTCTGATAGCACGAGTGCTGAGGCACAATATGGCCACAGTGAGGTAATTTGGCTGTTCCATGGTGTGTGCTTTTTGGTATGATTCACTGTTCACTTCTGCAACAGCTTTGATGTCTCCTTGTTGTGTATGATAGCTATGGCCTAGCTGTCTTTCTTTTCTGTGCCATTATTCTGTGCTGCCATGGATCCTCCTCTGTTTTCTCCCACTTTGGGCCTTCTGCAAACTGCAAGTTGTTGTTTGCTGTTTTTTATTTTCAAGAATAATTATAATGTTTGAATGGAACTGCTCAGTAAAAGAAGTCGATCTGAATCACCATTGATCTGAAAGTGCTTTCAAAGGGTTTAAGTGAAATGTGCATGTCAGAATCAGCCCCAGAATTTATTGTAGTATTAAAGCTGATGGAAGTACAGATACAATTATTTTGTGATGCATGAAAATTGTTTGTAGGTACTAGGTGTATTTTTGGAACTTGGCATTAAAGACTAACACAAAAAAGGATCCTTTTCTTAATTTGCACGTTATTATTTGCATAAAATGACATTGTTATGGTATTACCATTCAGATCATAAAGTGCAATCCATGGCTGGGATTAGGCAGGTAGAATAAAGCAATTTAACAGTTGATAATTTGTTAAATATAACTCATGTTACAGATTGCAGATTTTCAAACTGATTGGTTGCTTAAAGTGAAATTAGATAAAACAATTGCAGACAGTGGTTGTATTGCTGTGAATTCTGAATACAATATTTTGCGTTTATACACCAAAGTGGACTTTTCCTTTTGAAGAATAAAATATGCAGCATGTATACCTGAGGGCAGATGTGAGCACTTTGTCCCACACAAATTATTTTGCAGTTTGAATATCACAGCTCGATCTTCTTGTCCCACCCAGCATCTTTTTCATGATTCACATGGTGACACTGGCCTCTAGTTCTTCACAGAACACCTGTTGGTTTCCCTACAGTCCCCTTGACTCATGCATTGTTCTGCCATTGCTGTAGTATTCTAGGTGTTATGTGATGGAAAATAACTATTGAGATGACTAGACTACTGAGCAGTGGTATGCATTCAGCTGTATAAGCTGAATACTAATGACATTTAAACAAATAATCAACACTGTAGAGATTATTCAAAAGGACAGGAGATGAACACATTTGACGAAAGCAACAAGGCATAAGTGACAGAAAGTCAAAGAGCGATGTGATAGGTTAGAATCGCATGCCAAAATGGAAGAGGGACATGCTTACACCACACAGTCTCATTATCATGATTGACTGATTGACTGCATCCATGACAGGGTGTGCTGAGGTAATAAAGTCAGAGTCAGAAACCTTCCATTGTGTTTTCCTATTGATGCCCGCTGCACTGCTGGATGAATCAGAACTCTGCTCATATTAATTTGCATATTGCATTATCAGATCTCTTTGTTTGCCCGGAGGATCCTTTCCTGTGTACAAAATCGGCAACAAAGGCAAAGAAAGGTTAAGTAGTCAACCAATGCTTTGTCTTTATTCCTGAGGTAATCCTGGAGAGAAACAGGCAAACACTTCGGATTTGCATATAAATTGTGTTAGTGTAAAATTGCTTTAATTACATTTTATTCAGCTTTTGTGAGATCTTTTTTTATAAAATGTTGAGGGTTCTTTATTACCTTATTTCCCACACTTTTGAAAGTGAGACTTTTCTTTTAAGAGCAAATGAAGGTGGAAAGGAAGAAAGTGGGTTATTGTTTAGTCACCATATTTATGCTTAGTGCTTTGTTCTTGACGTTGTCTTTTCTTAGTTCATTACACATCCAAAATTGGAACCTGAATGATCGGCTAGAGATAATACTATGGAAGAAAAAACGAAATCAAGGCAGACAACTAATGCAGGATTTCTGTATTGTCATCTCACATACCTTGTCATTTAAAGGGCCTACATCATTTATAAAAATCTACAAAAATGCCCTGCAAAAGGTCACAAAGTGTCTATCCATCACTTTTTCAGCTCTTCAAAACGTACAAGTTTTCATGTCCCTAGTTTGGATTTTGGACATTGTATTTCATTTGATTATATATAATAAATATTTTCAATATGTAAATTATTTCCCTTTTGAAACATTGTAATATATTTCTGATTTATATTAATATATTTTCAATATATTTGCAATGTAATCTTGGGCTGAACAATATATTTCTCATCATATTACAATATATTTCATTTCCATACTGGTTTATCACTGGCAAACACTGCCAAAAGCTTGTTGTCATAAGCTTGCTATGCCGCATGCTATGTGTTCAGACAGGTGAGCTATTCTGCTTCAGAGCAGGCACTGTGCAAGTCCACTAATCTTTATATTTCACCGAGACAAATGCATTCCACAGTGACTGTAATAAGTTTCAGAATATTTATTAGAATATGTGAGAGGCAACTGCGTTTCCAGTCTGTCAGGGATTCCGCAGATCAGTACAGCCGTAGGCCCGTGCCACGGTGCTGTCCTCCTGAACTTCAGTTATCCAGCTTTCATTACATGCATGCATTAATGTAATCATCTGTGTCAACTGTTAGTCTCTGCATGTGATATGAAGATCAATGGGTCTGCACAGTGCCTGCTCTGAACTTATGCTCACGAACGAGCAGGCTGTTACATTTTGCATTCATCTCTTGTTATAAATGTTAAGGCCTGGGCTTGCATTCCATTACTGTCATGCGGTTCTGTTATTTAAAGTGGCATTCGGTGAACAAAATAACAGTATGCCTAAATAGAAGTCACAGCACTATTCATCATTATTTCTCTTTCTCAGCCATGTAGATGGCATGGCAGCCATGTGACATGGGCCTTTCATTTTAGCATCAGGTTGCCATGGATTTAATTTAGTCAAAAAGAAGATTCTGTTTTGAGAGACGTCAGCACACACACATATACACACACACACACACACTCACACACATCAAACTGCTGATTATGCAGTGGACCATATACATATGCATACTTTTCTCTCATAACTCTTACCTGTTACCCGATAAAGCTGATGCATTCATAACATGAGGTCTGTGATGCCAGCATTCAATTACTCCCTCACATTTATTTACTTCCAATGACAGCATCATTGTGTTCCATGCTGAACAGCTCGCGATGCTGAAATTAAAATTAAACCCATTGAATCATTTTCCTGTTTTAATAGGACACCACCTAATCTTACTTCAAACAGCCCACAATGGTCATACTCCAGATTTAATGAAAGCAAGTGGTTTGTTTACCCAGCATCTTGTGACATTGATCTTGGATGATTGAATTCCCATTCCTCTCAGAGAATGGCTCCTTATTTGGCACAAGGAGCCATCCCTCAGTTTTTTTTTTTTTTTTTTTTTAATGAAATTTGAAGCCCGAACTTATAATCTTCACTGGCTCACTGTGCATACAATTAAGTGGACTGTGAATTGTACCATTATCACAATTTTATCGTTATCCCTGTCACTAATCCTCAAAGCCATTAGTGCTCTATTTGCACTTCAAATAAAGGGATTTCCGTTCCCACCCACCACACACCAGGGATTTGATTATTCTAATTGTTTTTTTGTCACACAGGGAATGGGAAGCAAGGCAGTTTTAGAGAAATCAGGGATATATCCACATAAAGCAGGACAAAACCGCATTGTTGTTTCTCTCTCAAACATAAGCCTTAACATATTATTTCTTTGTAACACTATTATTCTTTTTACCCAAAAACGGTCTTGATTAGGAGTTAAGATTTTTTCAAAGTGACCTTAATAGTTGCTGGGGAGCTATGTTTACAGCTTGGCCTGAAACACAGTGGAAAATAGGAGGATCCTGTTTCTACAGAACCACAACAGAGATGGAGTGCTCTGCAGTAGCTTGCTCCACTCTCTAACCCACCCCAGAATGAAATGGAAAGGAATCAATGTACTGCCAAATACTGAATGCCTGTTGAATACAATATGTCTTTCTGTCACTCCTTTCCTATTCTTACAATGCAACCAGGATTCCCCCCCCCCCTCATGAAACTGACCTGCAGCCCAGAGACAGCTGTGTGCTGGAACACAGAGAAGAGCCACAGACCATTGCCAAGGTTAATAATTTTGTTTTGCTTTGTTTTGTTTTATAAAAATGTAGCCTGTACATCATGTCCTCCTGAGAAATTGGGCTCCGGTTTAAATACGGGCAATGGTTGTACAAAGTTACATTTTACTCCGCTTGACTTTATTTTTATCTCCCCAACTAGAGACTATATTAATTTTCCGTTACTCAGAGCCATAAAAATCCAATTATTAGAAAACCATTATCTGGCTCTGATAATGCTCCTCTAATGACTGGATTTTTGTAAGAGCTTTATCTGCACTGTTTCAAGTGACATCAAGCTTGCCCTATGGTATTAATCCCCCCTCCTTGGAATCTCTAATGTAATGTTAAACACAGAAGATAAATTATAAATAAAACAAATAAAATATAAAGGGACAATATGCACAGACGTTATCTGCTGCAGTGGATCTCAATGCAACTTATTTTTAGGCAGATCAACTGGATATTTATGAGTTTTTCATTGCAAAAGGCATCAAGGTGCATATCATGTGTGACTTTGCTTACTCTAATGCCACATTTTATTCAGCCCTGTCATTCAAAATGAAACTTAACCAATATCCAGATGGTGCTTCAACTTGTTTATACCATGGCACTATTGTATACTTCATATAGTAGGAAAGTCAGAGTAGGGAACAATGAATTTCATATTAATAGAAATTCATACTGCACATAGCAGTATTACTACTGTCAAGTCATTATGCTGACTTTCTTAGCCTGGACTTCAGCTCCATCATCAGTTCTTATGTCAAATTGATAAATATCTGAAACCAGTGCATTAAACAATGTTTTTTTCCAATGTAGAGTTATAACTGATATAATTGATACAATTATGCTTGTATTGCAACACAGCAAATTCACCTTGTAAGCTGCAGCTGACTTAACTCATGCTCATAAGACACAGCAATGCACTGTGTTTAAAGACCAAAGTAAGCCTTGCTAGATATGTTTCAGTCTTTCTTAGTCCAGCAAACCACAGATTTGAACCAGCCAATTTTTTTAGAACAGCTGAATGTCTCACCGAACACCAGTTTACTACAGAACAGCGGTTATGAAACATTGGTCTAATTATTGTATTGATGGTCCCCCTTCCACCTTGCTCAGGAACATGACTTCCATTTTTTCCCCAACAAGTGTCTAGGTGAGTATCGGCATCTGCGAAAGCCACCTGGGCTCCAAGGCCAATGGCTTCAATAACCAGAAAGATTCCTTTTCATGCTGCACAGAGGTACTCCGGCATCCTCCCCAGTGCTACCAACCTTGGATTCTCTTCATAATGTATAAAACCTTTTCCACTTATAAGTGGGCAGAATAAAGTCAAGATACACTTAAGTCATTCCCCTTTACAAGGCATCCTTCAAACAGTCCTTTCATCAGTATGCATTGGTTGCATTTTTTTTGCAGATAAAGATGAACACCATCCCAAGACAGAGAACTGAACTATTTATTCAGTAAAGAAGTCTCCTTCTTTACTGAATAAATAGTGAGGATGACAGAGGTCCACGTACAAACATGACGTCCCTATGTACAGCTTCCTCAGTGTTTAAGAGGTACCCAATATAAATCTGTTCCCTCAACCAGCAAAGAGCATTAGGATCACTGAATAAATTGGGTAACAATTTTGAAGCTTGAAGCAGCTTGTGTGAGCTTTATCGGTCCCAGAGATGCCTGGTGCTTCATTCTAGCAGATACTCTCATTAAATGTTGTTCTCTTCGCAAAATCAGCACCCCCAGCTCATTGTTCAACATTAACAATTTAAATTGTTTTAGCTTTTCATCTTGCCAATTGCAATTTCACTCTCTGAGAAGCAGTAGTTAATGAGTTTCCACTTGCAGCTCCCAAGACTTTGTGGTGTGGGAATAGATGATTCCGTCTGTGTGTGTGTGTGTGTGTGTGTGTGTGTGCGTGCACACGTGCATTTGTGAGAAACACAGTGGCTTGTGTCCCACCAGTCTAGAGATAGCTGTTGGAGGAAATTATTTTAATGAGAATCCAGTGATGTAGAAAACTACACTGAGGTTCTGTCTTGTTTTTTTTTCCGTTCAACAAAGTCAGTGCTGTTGGCCGTGCTGGAGCAAATGCTGTTGTTGCAAATTAGTGACTTCAAATCAATTTTTGGTTTAACATGTGAACAGAGAATTCTGTGGGAATTGCCCAAAACAACAAAGATAAAACATGGTCACCATATCAGAGGACCCCTAGTCTAATTCTCTTAAACAGAATTACATTTGATACAACCCTATATAATTCTACTAGGTTTGGTGGGCTTTTTTCAAGATGCTTTGTTTTTAGAAAATCAAAAGTACTTTTACGTACTTAACTACTATTGTGTTCATTAGTGTATGGCAGTAATGCATTTGTATGAAGGAATATTCAAACTCTGACAGAGGACTGTGCTAAATTCATGCATATCAAATTTCATGTCAGCCAAGGAACCCATTAATGACTTGAAAGCTTCAAAGCATTTAACATATAATCCAAGAGGGCCACCACATTAATTGACTAATTAATTTATTTGACAAATTGGTAACATATCATTATACTTTCTGGATATAAGTGCTTAATAAAGCATTAATAACATGATTATGAATGTTCAAACAATACCTGATTGATGTCTCTCCATTGTAATGCACTTACAGCCTGTAAGTTTGCAGAAAAGACTCCACTGTGAATAAAGTGTAAATGGTAGTCATTGTGAAGCGATGAAGGTCAGTACGGGCCAAAGAGAGCTGCTCTGGTATCTAGGACACCACCAGCCACTGTGCCTTCTGCACCTATGATGCTTCATTATAACAGGAGTGCTGCAGGACCATGGACAGCAGCAGCCTGAGTAACAGGCAAGGCAGAGGCTGCTGCTTATGGCTTCATCAATGGGCAGGTGCAGTATGAAGGCAATCTTCTAGTGTCTTTACATTTACATTATTGTCTTTTAGCAGACACTCTTATCCAGAGTGGCTTACAGTTTTATCCACTTATACAGCTGGACATTTACTGGGGTAAGCGTGAGTTAAGTACCCTGCCCTAGCCCAAGCCCTTGAATGGCATTCAATACTGTATGCCTTATATGCCTTAAGTTCAGCCTTATGGTTTTCACTATGATTATTTTAATTTCTGCTTTTTGTTTTCATACATTTCTTTGTAACTTCTTGGGTGGGGACTCTCATGAGATATGAGAGCTATCAATACCCATACCCTGTGTATGGCATACAAATTCTATCCCTAGTTTCTCTCTGCTGATTATAAAGGGTTTACCCCACAAGATTTCTGGCAGTGCTGGCTAAGATGTTAATGAATATTATCAATATATTTTTTCATACAGGTGTAAAATAATATGGGCTTTAGAAGGGGGTTTATGATCTTTTCCTTTTGCATTAAGTGCCTTTAAATTAAATTTACCTTTCTTCAGTCATTACAAATTAAAAATCTAAGTCTTCTGCTTTCATATCTTGATATATATATATTTCCCTTTTCAAGCAGAGAATGCTGCTGATTGTAGCCTAAGCTGAGGACATTTCTGTTAGTCCAGGAGATATGAAGTTAAACTAATTATATTCCTTTTCTGGACTGCATACCTGACATATGCAGCAAGGCTTGTTCTTGAAATCACAAACTGAGTGCCAACCAAGTCAATCTTGGTGGAGCACTCAAATCTGCTATAATCTGGCATGTGGGAGAAAGCATTTGGTTTTTCTTTATGAAAGTAATCTTTTTGTGAAAATGTTGTAATTTTATGCAATCAATGTATTTTCACACACTTACATTTACCAACAATATCTCGGAAAACTTACATAAAGATTTCCAGTCACCTCAACCATTATTTGATTATACATCTCCATGGAGAAGTTGGCTTTGACACAAAGATGCATTTGAATACAATGACTTGGACGGCTCTACATGGGTTAGGAATTTGAAGGCAATGTTTGAAGTATTGCATTTCAAAATCATATAAACTGCACAATCATTGTCAGTGTAGATGTAATGCACATCAATGGCATGGTTTTAAGGGCAAATTCAATTACTAGCAAAACAAGAAGAGTGTTGAGATAGTATAGTTCTACATATGACCATAACTCTGGTGAAGAGATAATAAATAATCTTACTAGAGTAAATTAGAAGTATCATAGAATGCATTTAATGACAAATATTTCAATATTTTACAGAAGGGCACATACAATGACACATATAATGCCATCTTGTGTCACTCATGCATGACAATCTCTTTATGAAGAACCAAGATTTCCTCTGTGTGTTAGCAATCCGTGCAGAGACAGCTGTAAAGGAAATTAAAGAAGTGGGAACACGGCTTATGTCAGATGAGGTGGGGGTTGCTGTTTCTATCCTGGAAAGTCAGAAATGACAGTGCCATTTGGTGTGCTCACTTCAAAAGTCCAAATGTAACAGGACATTTACATGCTATGACTGTCAGTGGGGTCAATATAAAACTGCTGAAAAGCTCTGCAATGAGTAAGGTCACCTTTGTCCATGCAGAGGAAATAGATGTTTTTTTGTACCTTCATAATGTGCATTCAAATAAAGGCAAATTTTGTGCATTTGGTTTAATTTAGCAGCGGACGTCAGTCGTCTCTGTCCAGCTGGTTTCTTAAATCTCTCAATCAGGAGCTGGTTAGCACAAATAGCTGGAGGCGTTTTCACTTCAGATGAAAGACATTACCTCATAAACAGTGATATGATATCATATAGGGCCTGGTCACGCGCCCAATATAAAGCGAATTTGTCGATGCGTGGTGGTGGACAGACTCTAAAAGAGTCATTCTGGGTTTTTGAATGTTAAAAATGAATTCAGTATCTGAGGGTCCATGGCAAGAAGTGCTTTAAAAATCTTATCATGGCAAAAGGATCAAACATTTTGACTTGCTGGAAGGCATCTTTGTTCAGATTTTCTGTCTTGTGTAAAATTTGGCTAAAATACCTTGCTGCTGAGGAGAATGTATCCATTGCAAATCTTGTACCTCTTTATTAAATCATGTATTTTCATTACTTTTTTAATAAAACAATTTTGCAGTCTTTCTACTAGATATTCACAGTAAATCTTGAGACTTCTCAAGTCGGTTTAATTATTATTATTGCTATTATTATTTGTATTGCTACCATAGGTCTATATCACTGTCATGGTCTCAGTTTTAAATTGAACAGCTTAGAACATTTCTGCTGCACAAATTACTGTCATTATTGTGCTACAAAAGAGTACCAGAATTGGCATAATTATTGAGTGAGGATATCATCCTTCATACCATCATGTTATTTTATCCTACCCCTGTATTCATGGGTAGACATAACCAGGCCCCAAAGGCATGCATTTGTGCCAGCTCTCTTGCAACACAGTTTCATGACAGCTTTAACTTTAAACAAACGTCAACATCGTGTTAATTGAAAATTTTCAGCTAATTATGTTGTTTTCACTGTAAGTCGCCTGACTGAGCCTGTGTGTAGACATGATGTCGTGTGGCAAAAAAAATATGGTTTCCTGCATTGTGTAGCATGGCGGTGCCCTGGGCACGGCGGCACATTATTCAGAGTATCTGTGAAAGAGCTGCATCTTACTGCATGATGCGAGGCTGTGGACGATGCTCGCAGAGGCGCCAAGATTAATAAAGTGTTAATTGTAAAAGGCCCATTTATCTGTAAATCAATTAGCACGCCTTTCAGCAGTCTGGCGGTGTTTTCATGCTTTACACAGGATGGCAGGATTTAGCACTGCTGATCAATTGCACCCCTGACAGCTGCTTTTTGTCCTCCCCGAGCTTCAGAAAATCCATTCACTCATTCCAGAGGCTTCTGACGGACCAATAGCCTCTTTTTCTTTCAGAGTGCTCAGTCTCCATCTGCAGAATTCTCCCCTTCTCTGCTCTGAAGTGCACCTCTCTGATTATGATGCAGATAATTATCAACAATACAACTACTACAATATTGCACTTTTATGGACATTTTAAGCAGCTTACCTAGCTTACATTATACAGAATCGCCATTGATATTTTTTGCTGCCCACTAAAACCATTTAAGTACATTGCTTGAGAATAAAGCATCTCTAAGTATCCAGACCTACAGTCTGCTCTAAAGCAAGCAAAAATACAATAAAATTCACTCCAGTCATTTTAAAAATTAGTCAAAAATCCAAACAATACATCTTTATCATAATATCCTGACAAAATGTAATTTGTTGTGCTTAGACAACTTTAGATTGCATTCTGTCTGTCTGCCTAGTGTTTAATGTTGTTCGTCGTTTTCATCCACCCACCTCTAAAATGCTTTATCTTGCTCAGATGCAGTACCAATAATAGACTCCCAGGGGACCCCATAGGATGAGACTGCACTGCGCTCTGACTTACAAAATATGGACAATCAGCATATTTTGACAAAGCCACTACTCATTAAACTCTCTACCCGCTGATATAAAAATCTGCAGGTTGTTTTGGTACTTTTGTGTGCGAGCCCACATCACTGCTAAAGGTAGACCTAATTTGCAAACGTTAATCTCTGAGGTGCCTCGTGTACGTGCGCTCTTGGAACCTTCCAGATGTGCGTTCAATTCTCTGAGGTATGGCACTGAAATGAACTGAAATTACAGTGAAATCAGGTTGAAAAATTTAATACTCCATAAATTTCATGGGGACAAGACGCAAAATAAAGGTGCAGGAGAGCTGAGCATTTTCCATTTCATATTTATAATACAATGTATGAATAAATGATGTATATAACAACACAGACACTTTCTTAAAACATGCCTAGCAAGCATTTATCAAATTCATAATTAAACATTATGTAACGGCCTCGCCTCCTCCTACTCCGGCTTCAACCATTCAGCATCGTCGATCTACTAATCATCAGTCTGATCAACAATCATCAACAATCATCTCCCCCACCTGTCTCCACCATGTTAAGCATAGATTTGTTCCCCTATTTCTACCCCTGTGTTTAGTTCTCCCTCGCAAAGTCTACTCCTGCGAATGTGTATGCTGAGCCTGTTTCGTCAGATTCCTGTTACGAATCCAACCTGTTCTTAAATTCAGCCTGTTCTTCAATTTCCGTTCTGTATCCTGTTTGATTCCTGCCTGTCTCCCATCTGATCATCAGTTCGTGCCCTGTTTGTGTCCTGCCCCGTTCCTGAATAAAGTCCTGTGTTTCAGCACTTGCATCCAGCTCTCGTTGCAGTGTGTGACACATTATGAGTACTTTGTATTAGTTTTGTACATGTGTAGTCATTTTAAAACAGGAAAGTGCATATTAAACAAATAAAGCACTACTGAAAACTACTTGTAAACTTGGCCATTACACCACATGGAACAATTTCTCATTTGTGGAACCAATGTCCTTTGTTACACACTGCATGAAACACTGCCAGTTTTAGAGCTATTTATGACATTGGCTCTCCAAAAAAGATGTGCTCTGTCCATTACTTTGTGCAGTAAGGTGCTATGACATTCCAATTTAAAAAGTTCTTGGATGGCTAAAAGCAAGAGAATCAAACTTCTGCAACTGTCTTAGGGGCTAACATTCTCTTGAGGACACAATTGATAAGAGAGATTCCTCTTTTATGATCCCTATACTGTTCATCAGTAATCCTGGAGAGCTGGTAAGTCTAGTGTCCCTTCTGTACGCAATGAAGACACCAATAGTGTACACAATGTGGCGTAAACTATATTTGAGTTAAATTCAATAGCACTAAAGCTATTTAGTGAGGGCCATTAAAAAATATTCACTTATCACAACGAAGGGAGTTATTGGAGCAAGGGGACTCATTTATATGATCGGTGTTCCCCTAAGTCCTTCTCAGACATTAAGAACAGCCTTATTTGTCTCACCCAAGGCCCTGTTTCCTACAGGCTCACGCCACAGTCTGCCCTCCCAGTTTGGTGGCGCGGCAAGAGGAAATGGATTCAAAGAGGTCTCCGTCTCCGGGCGGCAAGTCCGTGGACGGAACGGTGTGCAGGAGTCGGCGTGTCAGGACCGAGGCATGCAGCACACCTGAGAAGGGGGTTGTTGTTGCGGTTGTGTAAATAAACGCCGCTATGAGGATGAGCGGCTCGGCCGCAGCTTGCAGAGCCGGCTGCCCCGCCGTGCCCTGTGTGTGGGCAGCTGTCTGTCAGCCCGCAGTCTTCCCCTGCACCCCTGCCCCGACTCAACGCCGACCATAAGCGCCGCTCGCTTATTAATCCCACAGCTTCCGCGTGCTTTCTCCAGCTCTCGGTAGACCGGTGGAGAAAATGTCAAGCCATGTGAAAGCCCTGTTATAAAATACATTTCCAAAGTGCTTTGAGTTGTTGAATTTTTTTATTATTGCATTATTTAAAACAACAGAATCTAACTGTAGACAAAAGTTCATTCGGGCAAATCAATATGCATATTATTAAATTTCAAATGAAATTAATTTCTTCTCAAAAGCATGATAGCCTGAAGAATCTGCTGGGTACAGCAACTTATAACGCCTACTCATTTCATTATTTTTTGAACATCATCACTCCCAGTTATTACTTAAGTGCATGAAGCTGTTTGTTCTCAGAACATATATTCTCGTGGTAATAGAAAATTTCACCCTACTGTCTAATTGATTGTTGTGTTCATATAAAAAATTAGTGATTATTTCTCTGCCCATGTGATGGGCCTAGATTTCAGGGTGAGCCATTAGTGTACAAAAAGAGAGAACATACTGTATGGTAAAAGATATATCAAAGGGCAGTGCAGTGCAAGCAATCTGAAACTGAAACTGAAACTTGGGCTCTTTACAAAATATACAGACAAACAGCTTGGAAAAACATAATCAACATAAATGGTCCATACTGTGACAGATTTCACCCGTTTTTTTAATAAAGGCTGTGTTTTTTCTCTTGTACCTGTACATTTGCTCAGTGCCATATTGTGTATTAAAATAATCCCCTTCACAGGTCACCAGGTGCAGCATGGCTCTGTTCAGACATGGTTTGCCTCAAATTCAAATGTTTTACTTCTTAACAGTCACAGCATTGAGGTTTATCAGTAGAAAGATACTTGTGGATTCAGCGCAGGGAAATATTACGTTACAGTGCATTTCAAAAGCAACAACAACCCCAACTGTTTGATTGAGCTCATCAGAAAAGGTTAGGAAAGTGCTTACAAACACTCAGTGTCCTTTGGTGCATACTGTTCTAGTGGGAGCAGCAATACACAGTATCCCACATATCATTGTAAAGAAAAAGCATATGGTTATTTCACTTATAACAAACACTGGGTGGTCTTAAAAGATACAAAACAAATGCACATTCTTTTACATCACATATTGCTAGATTCCCGTTTTTGCCTTATACAAAAATATCTTTTAGCTATGAGGCCTGTTTAGAAGTTAGTTTGCAAGTTTTGTAGAATTCAGTAAAGAACGAACACTGGAGGATACCTCAGACCCTTATGTCATGTTACCATTAATACTCTCAGGTTAATACAGTGTGGGAAAAGCAGGGCATGCACTGTGTGGGCAGAGTAGACATGCACAGTCCAGTTATGCACCAACCCCAGGATAAAAGAGCTAGACAGCCCACACCGCCAGCGATTCCAATTAAGTGGAGCAAAAAGAATGACTGGTCCTCACTTTATCTCTTCAGCCCCATTTCTTGAGCGTATTCAGTGGACAGGAGGACTGCCGAAGCACTCCTATTCTCAGCGCAATTGACCATGAAGTTGTTCATAAAAACGAACAGGCTGGAATTCCAGGAGAATGGGTAAAATCAGAGAAGCATTGAGAATGGGGGCCTGTGGAGAAATGAACTCCAGCAGAGTGTTGATTGAACTGTTACATTAGCGGAAGGGGTGACAGAGGACAGGTTCTGACCGCGAACATATGAGCTGTGACCCGCCATTCAGCCACTGGCCAACAATGACTTTGTGTTAATGCGAGCTTTGTTACCACGGTTTCCATTTCCCACATTTTGTTTACATTTCAAGCTTAATTCAGACACCCTCGTTCCCCAGTTATCAGCTACATGGTGCATGATATGTCTCGATTTGGAAAGTAGCAGTTTGATGGCATCATTGCCTTATGGTGATGGAAATACATTGAGTATTTTCCACCGGAGAAAACTCTTTTTTTCCTCTCATGGTATGATTATCTGACCTATGAGAAGTGCCACAATACTGGGGGTGGATGAGCTCCCTGTCGGCTGAATACACAGTTCAAATGTTGTGCTAGTTCTGTTCTTCCTTTTAACTTTTTTCTCCTTCTTTTTTCACACACAAATACACATACGTATGTGTATACATATATATGTAGCTGTGTATTCAGTATAACAAAGGTTTATAAGAGTCAACACACTTTGTACGTGTAAATCACATTTCACATCACCTGAAAGTTCTTTAAAATAATAGTCTCAGTATTAATATTTGAACAAAGGCCATTAAAAACAGGCAGTCTACCCTTTGATAAAATGAGTGCATTTTCCAGAGGAGGGTCTCTACTCGGATGACCTTTAACAAGCAGGCTGGCAGATACAGTAGCAGCAGACCTCTGTCTGTCAAATATCGTTAATCATTTATGAGGCAGAAAAAAGGAATAAATGATTAGACAGCCTGACATGAGAGGGTCTTTTTTTTCCCCCCACCGCTAGAGTGATTATTCTTGATTTCAAAATCTATCCGTGTAAACCCACCATTCTCATTAATTGAGACATTGATTCTTCAAGGCTGCACATTTTACAAATCAGACAGTTTTTTTTTTTTTTCTTTTCTGGGCCCTGCGTTATCACTCAAATAAAGTGGCAGCTTTTTCATATGGAAATCCTTAGCCCAGCCGGGGTGCTGGAAGACGAGTACCCTGTGAGTCAGCAGCATTTCATTCGTCGCGCTCACGCCTGAGGGGCACATTCTGATTCGTCTTGCTGATTGTTCACATCTGTCTCGCTAATGCGTGAAACTTCCATTTTACTCAGGGAAAGGCCTCTCTTTTTAAACCGCGCTAACAGGGGCTCAATGTAAACATGCATCTCTGTCGTCACTGAGTGTATGCTGCACACAGTACTCACCTCACTAAAAAAATGACCTTTCAGCACACAGAAACAGTTACTCGTACATGCTAAGTACAAATCATCTACAGGTCAGTAGAATCAGGTCAGTAGAGGCCATTAAAATGATTGATATCAGAATGAAACCAAGTTATACTAAATAATTTAGGTGACTCTACTTGAAACAAACTGGAATTTTTTTTTACCATTTTCCTTTGTTTTTATATTACCATCTGAAGGGAATGATAATCAAGCTTGGAGTGTAGAAAAGTTGTGTAGAGGTATTGCTACAAAGTAAGTCCAGGTCAGAAATGTAGGTTACATTAAATTGGGATTTTAAAAGGTGGTAATACCACCTTGTTTGAGAAATTTCCAAACCTACTCAATCCACACAAATTTGTACATGACAAAATGCAATGGCAGTGAAAGTATTAAGAGGCACTTTTCACTACAACTTACTGTAAGCATTTAATTTGGGAAAAATTTTGGAAAAAATAAAGTGGCTATTTACATAACCACATATTCCATTGAAATGAGTTTGGATGTGATTCTACATCTCATTTTCATCAAATGCTTGATTTTCCCAGCTGGTCTACTTTACTGACATGTAATAAAAATCTGTGCAGGATTTTCTCTTGCACTCCAGCACAATATTGCATGTTGTTCAGCAGCAGGATTGGAATATTGCACCACACAGTCTTTCAGTGCAATTTCTGTCATCAGATGAGGTGCATTCATGGTCAGATTGTCACCAGCAGCATGTCAAGGACCATGTAGGGAAGGGCATTTGCTAGCTAGCTAGCCTGGTCAGCCAGGCCACAGATTGTTTTTGTGTTTAGACATCACTTTAGGTTCTTACAGATAGGGCTGTTGGATTGGAACTTTTTCTGTGATTATTTTGGGGTGATTGATCAGATTTGCTCTCTTTGGATAGTCTGAAACTGGAACATTAAGCTGAACTCTGCAACTGCAGAATTCACAAACCCTTTGTAAATGTTCTAATGGATTAGCTTTCTATTTTTAATTAAAATAACCACAGCAAATTCATAATTTAAGTGAATGAAGGGACTGGTATCTGATTCACAGGGTCATAATGCGATGCAATAGCTACTGAGAGGGCCTACTTTTTCACCTTGATACCTGTGAGGTTGTGGTGAGTTTACATTCAGTATTTAATTAAAGGTGATTTTGTTAAATCAGAAATGATAGGGAATTGAGTTTAGAACTAGTTTTGTGGCCTTTAGAAGTTTTATTGGTATATGACCTATTTTATTAATCTTTAGTTTGGAGCTTATTTAGCTTTCATGCAAAGCCAACTTGTCATCTATTTCCTGCCAAGGCCAGACAGTGTCTTGCAGTTATCTGCAATGAATAGATGTGACCATTGACTGAATGTGAGGAGAGGCCATTGGTGAGATCTGTAAATTGGGGGAAATTGGCAAGGAAATTAAGATGGATAAAAAGAAAAAAAAGTGAAAAAAGCCAAGTTTTGGATATCATTGTTTGGTCATATGAGACTTTATCCAAATTCTAAATGTTTAAATGAGATTAGAATGAGGCACAGATGTTTATGTTTGTAATGAATGAGACCTCAGGGTCATTGTTTTTTCCGTTGAATGTTACCAAAACCACTTTGCAAGAGAATATTTCTTAATAGTTATTTCTCAACTTTGATTGATCTGAGATGCTATGGAAGATTTTGTGTTAAATCTAGTATATACTTTTTCTGCATAATCAGTTTTATGGGAACCATTTTGACATTAATTCAAGAAGCACTTAACTTAAAAATGTATTACAAGGAAGATATTTTCTGTTTTTCTTCAGTACCTCAACAAAGATAGATAGTAATCTAAGGTTCTGTCTGAGGTTTTTTCTTCAGCAATTCTCTTAAATGCTTAAGCAAATATATCATAAAACAAAGTCTTATTCCTGTGTCCAATGGTAATATTTACAACTTTGAGTTAAGCAAGTGTTAATAATACAATGCAATTGATAAAATATATGATAAAATAATCCTGTAGATGAATGGCAATCTTTATATTAATCTTTGAAGTCAGACAATGCTTGTACCCTCCTAGTCTGGCAGGGAAAGTGTGTCGACCAGCATAAACATCAAGCCCATTTCACCTAGTAGCAAAGCCACCTCAGTAAAATTGTCCAGGGTCAGAGTATGGGTTATGTCTGTTTGTGGGGTTGTTAGTGGGCAATTTATTTTCAATATACAGGGTCCCCAGCTGGGGTTCCTTATGCGTAGTAATGACTGTGTGCTTTGATCACAGAGAACAGAAATCAAGCATTGCAAAAAAGATCTCATTAGCTATTCTGCATAAACACATTATCACTAATGAACTAGCTATTCCAATGTAAAACACCTATGATGTGACTAATTAACTTACCTTTTTACATTGTGTAATGTAAAATGGTGAAAATGGAGCTAAACTGAAAAACTAAAAAAGAAGCCTGATGCAATATTCTTTGCCTCATCAGTAATAAACTTGATAGACACGATTTTTTTTGTACAAACAGCAGATAAGATACCGAAGACAAGAGAACAATAAAAAGAGAAAACCTCAACAAAAGTGGAATCAATTTCATTACATGATCTGGACTGTTTCAATGCCTTCAGTTTCTAATTCAACAAATTAATTGGAACTGGCTAAAAAATCCATTTCCATTTGAAAAATGACCAAAATTAAACCACTAGATGACAAGGCTCCTCCCTACCAATGAAGGGAGTTTGCCTTTGAAGCAGCTAGGCCTGCAGATCCACTGTTTATCCCACAGACATGCTGTGCATGAAGACAATAGGCATGAACATTTCACCATTGTATTCTGATTTATATTCTTTTCTTGGGCTTTGCTGTAATTGGACATAAAACAAGCACAGTGGATTGTGCGTTTCCCCGCTTGCAGCTGAGCCAGCCAAGACTCAGGTTCAAGTACCGCCATTGTGAAAGGTCCCCAGGATCCAACAAATATTCATCTCCTGGCACAACTTCAGAATTCTCCTCCAGCGCTGCACCCTTCAAAACGAGTGACAATCTGACACCAGAGAGAGACAAAGTAGCTTTCTGTGAGACATGCAATCACTTTTACTCAATGCAGGAGACATCATTCACTAATGAGCCCGGTCCCTCAACTTCCAGCAGCATCACCTTAACATGGCTTTGTAAATGCCTGATTAGACACCTGGGAGCTGTTGTCAATGGTGCTATGCGCTGCAGTTTCCCTCTTTAGGTCTCGTTTGACACTATCGAGAAATCAGCTAATTACTCAACGGTTAAGTCACAGATCTGCTGGTGTGCAATGTGAAACAAGATGAAACACTATATTTACTGATGATTCTGAGTGGAAATACTATACACGACACCTCCAGATTGATGGGAAGTTAGGACTGGCACATCAGTCACTATTAACAACAGCCATTCACGCTAGTTCCTTCCTCATTAAATATACCAAGAATCAAAACATACATCAAACATGGATTTATCCATAGTCTGGCTTTGCCAGTTAAGGCATTTATGTTGTCACAAATCGATTGCATGTAGTGCATATGTAGGGGAAGGTAAATGAATAGATTAGTGTTTCTCAATGTTGGCTCCTCCCTGTGTGTGTTAATTTATGAAATCACCTACTCAAGATAAGGGGCTGTGTATTTTAAGTATGTTGTTTTTGTTGGGTTGTTTGTTTGCTTTTTACCTAACAAAATGAAAGTCCTTAAATAGATTGAACTGAAGAGATATTCATTTCAATTAGTGTCTAAAGAAAAACAAATCCTATAAGTTAAATTATCAGGTGGGAGAAATGTGTTTTCAGAAATTCCATTGCATATTTCCACTGTGTTGTTGTAAAATCTATTGTGGAAGTGGCATTACAAAGATTTGCTGGTGTGATAATTAAAAGCTGACAAGTGTATAAATCATCAGGTGATGTTGTGGTTTATAATGCCGAGTCCGTCTCAGGACAGGAGTGACGAAGTGTTGGGGGAAAAATAATGAACTCAATGAGCTCATATTTCACCTGCTTGTGGTTTTCCATCCTTGGAATTGTTTGTTGTTGGCAAGACTGCTGTGGAGGCATGAGGCACTCGAGCCTCACAGAGAGGCAAACTCTTTATACAGGATGAAGAGGAGAAAACCGAGAAAGGTGAGGGAACGGGTGCATCTGTGGTTGAGATTGCTGTAAGTGAATCCAAAAATGATTCGATGCTGAAGTCCATCTTCAGGATACTTAATAAGGTCTATACTTTTAATCATAATCAATTTATGTTCAGACCATGTTCTAACCATGACAAACTATTTATAGTAACGTACACACCTGTACTAACCACACAAATTCAGTGCCCCGATGGGGATTTATTTGAACAAGCGTGTGTGTCTGCAGAAGGACAAAACTGTTGTGTACAAGTAATATGATTAATATTTTCTGCTATCGTCAATGAATTTTAGCATGACCATTTTCTGCTTTATATTTCACAGCCCTGCCTCTGTTTTGAAGGATTTGTGCAAAAGCATTGTGACAGGCATGTGGAGGTTGGCTAGTAGAAGGGAGAGTGAGGAGGCCTAATTAGTACTCTGGGGCATGGGGGACGTGCTCCCTTGGAACTCTGGGAGATACCGCTCACGGTCAAGGGAAACTAATGTCAATATACTGAATAATGAAGCAAAACTCTGCTATCGCTTTAATTAGATAAATCATGAGATTCTCTGATCTTGCGTATGTGTGAGACTTCAAAGAGATGTGGTCCTGAAGCTGAAGATGGGTGCAGTAATACTTACCTATAAAACCTTAGAGAGTTCAAATTTTTGGCATCAATATTATGTGTCTGTGCAGGGAAAAAAATAATAAATGACAATAATTAGCAAATACATCCGTACAGTTCATATTGCACAGTTTATATTGGATTCTGGACAGTCTAGTCAGCCGTCTACAGCAAATGGGATGGTGAGTATGTCAACCACCAAATTGCAGGCTGGCAGGGTATAGCGCATATCTATACAGCACAGAGATTTAGACATTTTGCAGGCTTTCCTGCAGCAAAATCCACAATGACCCTGAGGTCTGAATCCTTACAAGAATGTATTTCTGTACTGCCAAGCCTCTTCTGAATACATATGTCATATGGCCATACAATGAAATAGCAAAATGTCAACCATTTAGCTCTTATCTTTTTTCTTCTGTTTCCTCTACATTATTCACACATTGTTTTTTATGTAAAAATGGTTATGGTAACTGAATCATGAAGGCCTCAAAAGAGAAAGATTACTACCTTTGTAATGCATAAAACCCACCTAGATGTATTTATAATAACCAAAACACACACAGAAAAATATTGCTGATGCTTTCGAGCTAATACACGTTCTGCTGTCAAAGTAAGACCTCTGTTCTCTGATATGTTCCATAATGGTATAGACAGGTTTTGTAATGCAGCTTGCTAGCTACATAGTCAGCTAGCATGCTTCTTGTATTCATAAGCACCTGTATATTAGTAGTCCTCTGGCAACGCTAAATAACATGCTAGCTCACAGTCAGAAACACAACAGCAAACCTATGTAATTCCAAATCACATTGCACTTACTGAAGTCATTACATTACATAAACATAAAGCTAGGTGCTAAATCTACCTAAAACACACACACACACACACACACACACACACACACGCACACACAGTGTGATTTATTTACAGTTTAACCTGTCAGGGACTGCTGTAAATTTCATGATTGCTAAATCAAATAATGAAGAATCAAACTGACAGGTAGGCTACTGTAGTTGTTTAGTTATATGTCTATTCGCATTTCCCTTGAGTGCTGAAATGTAATGCCTTCAGCAAAAACACAGGTTCTGATGCCTAGAACATTCATTTCCTTAGAGTTCTGTGCAATTACATATTTCATTTGGTGCATTCAGCTTTCACGCAGGACGTAGGTCCAGTGTAACTACCTGTATTCCTATCAATTTCACAAAGTTAATTGAAATGGGGACTGAAAAGAAAACATACTACATGAAAATACGAACCTATTCTGTATATTTGACAGTATGCTTATTAACTACTGCTCTCATTGACAAACAATGCTGCCATCCTCCCCCTCTGTCATACCACATGACTTCATATGCATAGCAATATTCTAAGCCTATGGCATACATCATAACCTGCCTAGTACAAAAAATAAATAAGTAAAAATTAGTCTGACTGGACTGACAATGATGATCAACACAGCATTTTGGCTCCAATGTATAGTTTCATGCAAAGTTAACCTTTTTTTTTTTTTTTTTTTTTAACTTTTCTTTGCCATCTCTAGATTTTAGCTTCTCCATGAACAATACATGCCCTCAGACTGTTTTTGGTTTGTTTTGTTTTTTCACCCTGCCAAACTTTATATCACCACTGAAGTTAACAGACTACAGTTCTTAAAGCACTTCAGACACACAGCGGAATAATAAATGGGATTAGTATAGAAGTTTCTGGCAAAGCTTATTTTTCACGGGTACCGTTTGCTATCACTTTATTGTACGGGCTTCATTGTACAAGAGGCTCTGGAGCGCTTCCTGAAACTACCGCTCTACAGCAGGCTGATGACATATAATCCCTTCAGGCACACAGCAACAAGACCTAAACCAATTCCCACCAACATTCTGGTGAGTGTCAGAAATGTGATCAGCATTAATGGCACTGATGAATCACAATGGGCTTGGATTACATTCACAGGATATCAATCTTGTTAAGCCATGCAGTGCGGGAATGGATTCATACCTTTATTCCAATTTCATACCTTAAAATAGGAAATCTTTTTTTTCCGAGAGGAGGCATTTGGATTATATGCGTGGAGCTTCTCGACTAAACTTTTCTTTGATCGCATTTAACACCCAAACACCTTATGGCAACTTTTCTCAACTCTTCCCACAGTTTTTTTTTTTTTTTGTTCCTTAGATGTTCTGAAATTCTATTCAGTTCAATCTCGCCACATTCTGCAGCTCAGGTGTCAATAGTGTAGATGGCTGCTTTTATTGCTATTTGTGCTTTGACTGGAAGCAACTTTACCATGTGGCTTGGCAGTGTGCGACAGAGGTGATAGCATTATGTGTCTCACTATTCCATCAGTCCACCCAGGGCATATTAAGGGTCAGCATGGGTGCTGAGTGGATGTATTGATCCTAACACTTGGGCAATGCACAAAGCAGACAATGATTGACAAAAGGAATGTTGGGCAATATTAGAGTCTGAAGGTACAAAAAAAAAAAAAAAAAAAAAACAGGCAATACACTTATGACATTTTCTAGAATTTTCACCAGCTTGCTATACTGTCTGGAGAGCAGCATCTCGCAGTTATAACCACAGTGAGAGAATTGTGTAACCATATGCTATTGTTCATCTTTGAAAAGAAATGGATAGTATAGGCAACTATACACTTAAGACTGGAGCTTATAACTTGATGAAATAGACTTCTCCCCTGATAATATACTGCAGTGAAACAGATAACCTGAAGTCCAACATCCAGATAAAATCTTTAAATAGGATATAACATAATCTAGACTGTTGCACATAGCTATACATTTCCTCTGCATGTACAATGTGATGATGCCTTCAGCTGCATGGCTGTATTAACCTGTCAGTTTGCCTTTAACTGATCTGCTTAAAATGAAATCACTGATTGAGTTAGTGGCTGTTCCATTTTTGACCTTGGATGCTAGCATATGAAGACACAAATACATGTTGAGGCTGAGATATGACAGCTTGAAAGCCATGCTGGATAGCATCTTAATCGAGCAAATAGAGATTCTTCATTTGACTTATATAGTTTGATGTCTCAGAGGCTTTGTTACTGATAGGTGCACGTTACCGCAGAAGGCCCAGTACGAGAACCTGAGACTTAGGGCTTAGCTGATAAGGTCATCTACTGCAGGCCTACATCTACAAGGAAGGGCACATTGTCATGTAATGTGTGGAGTCTCTGGTAACATCACCCTGATCCCTTGATGAGGTAATGTGTCACCTGAACCTTCATATGACTGTGTGCCTCCAGTCTTCTTCTGCAGCAGCTATATCTCATTTTCTGGATCAAACTCATCTCACGCAAAACATTATAATGATTTTCTAGCTGCATTTGCACATTTTTACAATATTAATTTTCCATAAACTTTCCACGATGATCCCTACAACATAGCAAACCAAGAAAGCATGTTCAGCGTGTTCATGTTTATTTTGTTCTGTATGCATCTGAATTTGAAAAAAAAAAAAAAATCCAGAGTGCAGTGTTTAAACCAGAAGCTCAAGGCCCAAGGTTACACCCTCGCCAATCATGGATTTGTAATTTCAAGGTTTTGAATATTCAGAAAAGGCAGTACTGCCGTTCCTGGCTTCACACTCTGTTCTTTGGTCACAGCGCACCATGACAACCTACTCTTTCTTACATTTATTTGGCATAAAACACGTCTTATGTAAATGTATTAATAACTTATTTGTTGCATTATTGCCTTTTTATATACTACACATGTGGTTACTTTGTGCTGGGAACAAACTGGAAATTTCTGCATAAATCTATATTATTCATGTAGTCCAGTATTCACAGCTTTCCCCAGTTACTGGGATTGCTAGAATGTATCCCCCACAATGGCAAGAATGTCTAACAGAGACACTAACAGCATAAAGCAGCATCTGCAAAAATACCTCTGAATATCTCTGGGATTCATATTTAATTTTTACACTATAATCCAAATTATACAGCTCTGTCTCCCTTAGCTTGGGTGGTCTGTTCAGCCCTGAAGAAATTGCGGTCCTGCGGATTTCAGAAATGCCTTGCAATCAGCAGTTCATTAGCAATTGGAATAGCAAGTGGTGATTCAAGCGCCCATCCAATCAATGACTTCAATTAAGTTATTGAGACCTGGAGATGGGAGGAAATCCAAAGTCCCCTGTGGCACTCCATAGCTGAGCACGACCTCACCTGGCCCCCCTCTGTCTGGCATTTACTGGATGTCACCAGCTTCATCATTCAGAGAAAGAAGACCAGATATTTACTTTCCCCCCTGCTAAGTGACAGTTCAATACAACCATTATTTCCAATGTCTGAAAACAATTCACTGCCAGTATCATATGCAGCAGAATTCAAGAGGCAGTGTGGGGAGAGGATTGCAAGCTTATGACTGTATAATTTTTGCCTGACTCCGGATTATCTGTGAATAAATTAATCTTTTTTTTTTTTTTCAAGAAAGGTTATTTTTTTCTTCCCTGCAGCTAAAAAGACATAACCATACGACAGGTGAACAGTAGCGGAACGCCTCTGAAGAATTCTGTCAGACAACGAGCACACCTCCCCCAGAATTCCCCGCGTAATTAGAGACACATTATTAAAACGAGATGAGTTAACGATCAACCATCAGCATCACTTGCGATGGCACGTTATTGTGCCGATAGAAATGAACCTTTTGTCCTGGAAAGCCATTAATATCATTGACTTTCTCCCTGACAACTTCTTTGATGAAAAGGCTTCTGAGAGGAGTGTTCATTAATGAGCAGTGAGTAATTACCAGCCAGACCTGCAGGGTGGGGACAGGCGCTTTCTGCTAACCCTTCCTAACTGACAACAGAGAGAACACAGATAGAGCAAGTCATGTTGCCTATTGTGTGATGGGTTTGTATGTTTCCCAAGCAAAGGTCTGCATTGCACACATAATAGGAATGCAATGGCTGTGTTGTAATTTATTATGCAGGATTCAATTTTTTTTATATAGAGGGATCATTGATCGGCACTGTGGGTGTGATTTGCCTCTAATCTTCTCAGTCTTCTCCCTTCAGCTCAGACATGAGGCATGAATATGAGGTGTGAATTTCTACCAAATGTAAGATTTGGAAGAAAAGCAAGGCATAGTTTTTTTCTACAAATTTCCATACCCCAATAGTATTGAATGTATTATTATTATAAGGGTTTCAAGAAAATTATGGCAATGAAATGGTTTTCGTGATTCATGATTTACATGAACCAACACCAAATAAAAAAATTGAACTCATATTTCCTTAAATATAGTGCATGCCACTTGTTACTTGTCACTTGTCACTTGTCTATTTTCATAATAAACTCTCATTTATATCACAGAAACCATGACACTATGTTTAGAAATAGTAATGATGATCACTTATACAATAGTACTGACAAAGTGCATTTCATACACACTTAGAAGATATTGTAGAAGCAAGAATGTATGTAGATTTTACAACATAATACTACAGACAATTATATGGCAGCTGTTTTTGTCTTTGCAAGCATCAGGGGATTGCAAAGAAATGTTTGGGCAGAGGAAGTTTGGCAGTCACAGTCATCTGAATGGATTTGGATTTACACATCAAGCATGTAGATCCTTTTTCATTGCCAAGTACCTAGTACAGTGTATTTTTTCTGAATTTTGGCAGCACTAGAGGAGGAATTTTAGGCATACAGTTTTGTCATCCCTTTACAAAATAAACACAGAACATCAACCTGAAACTTTTACAAACTAAGACATGCTGTACAAAATGGGTTGTGAGGGGAATTCCATCCCTTAGTTCTAAAATGAGAATTTTGATGCTAATTGAAGTTATTGGTATACATTGATGACTTTGCACCTTGGTATCATGAATAGTACATACTGATTTTCCAATGTTGTCCACATTTTCAATATTGATCTTTCCTTCTCCATGTCATGTTTGGGGTTAGATGGCACTGACCCTGCTAAATTGGATGTGAAATGGTTTTCAATTTCCACCTGTGAACCTTTTTTCCATTCCCCCCTTCAGTGCTCCTTTCAATGCTCAAATGAGGGGGCTGTTTTCCAGGAGTATGTCAGTTTTCCTGTGGTAGAACTTAGCCCACGTCCTAGCTCACAAATGGAGTGTCAACAGAAAAAGAATTCACATTTTCTGATGAATCCAGCCAAGAGGACCATTTGCTGTCAAAAATAACATTTGGGGACCCCTTTCATGCATGAACAAGCTCATGAACCTCACTGTCCATATTGACTATGGTTTACTGGAGACATATTTTATGAAACCCAAACTCAAATGGACAAGGTAGCCTAATCCAGTGTGGCCAGAAGGACAGATGACAACCAGCTACTTACACAAAAAAGTACCATGTTATTAAATCTGTGTGAAATATTGGATTGTCTTATAGCGCCACTTCATAAATTCAGTTGGAGCTATGTTGACGTCAGTTGTCAATTGGCATCCTCATTCTTAAAATAGGTCCTTATAATCTGATCAATTGTAAGCACAGAGGCATGGATACCC
Organism: Megalops atlanticus; assembly: GCA_019176425.1. Taxonomy (NCBI): domain Eukaryota; kingdom Metazoa; phylum Chordata; class Actinopteri; order Elopiformes; family Megalopidae; genus Megalops; species Megalops atlanticus. The sequence continues at coordinate 34,132,914 of CM032879.1, read as the reverse complement.
TGTATTTAAACCCTGCAATGATTCTATGGATAACAGATTTTCTAGCTACAGGGGAGATGTCTTTTCACCCCTTGAACAATGAAGTTTAAACTGGGCTTAAAGCTTTGTGAGAAAGGCTTTACAACCAAACCCCATAGGTTGTCTGAGGTGATGCTTCAATTCAGAGAGAAAGGCAAAGATGGCAAAATTCCATCTGTGGTTTGTGTGAGACTTCCATTTTTGGAAGTGAAATTGGTTATGGAACCATCAAACCACTAAAAATGACTTTTTTTGCTGAATAAAAAGAAAATAAGGGCTGTTTGGGATGGATTCCTTCTATGGTAAATGTGAGGACCATCACATTTTATAAAATTGAAGTTTAATTACACAGGTGAGGGCAAGTAATGGTTTGGATAACCATTACTTGATAACAAGCACTTTTATTGGTATACTTCATGGCTATATTGACACCTATGGCTGTGTGTCACTCTCAAAGTCCAAGTCCAAGACATTATATATGCTTCCTGAATATATTTAACTCTCACTTCTTAGCTTACTAACTATTGTCTGAGATAAGTTTCTGCTAAATCAAATGAAATCTGTAATTTCCCTGGATTTGTGTGTATATGAATGATGATGATGACATACCATAGAAGTCTGTAACAGTAGTACAGTGCATTTCAACCAAACCAGTGGGTTTGTTTTTGCAGATTTTCTACAATATTTGTCCACTCTTTCACCATTATGAAAACTTGCTGGCATGGGTTTATAAGGTTTGAGTGCTATTGTTTTAGAGACAATGAAATTTTCTACGGCATGTATCTGCAGTAAATGTCAAATTTAATAGCATGCTCTTGGGTAGCTTTGACATTCTTTGTATAATATACTTTAACAGGCGCTTTTTGTTGCATATTTGTCTCTGGAAAAGAAGATCATCGTAAAAAATGATTCAGTAAGAAGGACTATGTGTTCACAAAGTGGATTGTTCTGACGAGCGCAAGCCTTTTTGTTATTTACAGTTGTAGGGCATTATGGAGTCTAATCTACTTTCACTAAGCAGCAGTTTATTGTCATATGATAGTCTAAAAAGGCTTTTTAGTTTCCTTTTCAGGGCCACAAAGTGATTATTTTAAGCAGTTAAAACAGGCATATAATCCTTTAAGTGTTCCCCGATTCCATTGGTGTCCCCTCGGTCTTAGTGTCGTTTTACTCACAGATGAGAGTAAGCCTGCGGCCAATTGCCAACAGGACCAACTGACCCAGATGCAGTGTTTTTTTTTTTTTTCGTGCTAAGCCATCGTTAACCCACTCTACCCGGGGAATGGCCGGAAGACAGACCCCTGAGTGCCCAGTCTGTCCCAACCGCACCGGGCTTACATCACACAATGGATGGGTCTTTGACAATGCATCCAGGCCAAAGTGCCTGAACAGTCAGATTATAAGAGTTAAGATAATGGGGACAGAAAGTGGTGCCTTTTTAGAAATGGCATCTTTTATAATGATTAAAAGTAAATAGGTTGACATATCGTGAACTCAAAGCATTAAGAGCAAATCTTGTTCACTCTGAGGCCACAACTGGCACCCACAGCAGATTTAAAAAATATATTATTATTATTAGGATACACTGTTGTACTGTATTATGACCATGGGCATAAAATCAGATAGGTGGCACTGTTAAAGTTAGATATGACATTTTGGCAGTGGAAAAGATAACCATATTGCCATTTTCAAAGTTGAGGCTGAAAATGAACTACTTCAAAGATAAACACATATGAAGGTGCATTTGATTAGAAAAATATATTTAAGTTTGAGACGTTTTTATTACTGTACTTCCTGAGTTCATTGCTACTAAATTGCAACTCTGTCTTGCTTTTCAGCGCTCTCTCTCTCTCTCTCTCTCTCTCTCTCTCTCTCTCTCTCTCTGTGTGTGTGTGTGTGTGTGTGTGTGTGTGTGTGTGTGTGTGTGTGTGTGTGTGTGTGTATTATACCAAGAAAACTATGATTAAGTGTAAGTTTGAAGTACAGTGGACCAATAACATGGTTCCATAGCAGGAATGAAAGGACTGTGTAGTCTACAGGAAGGAAGTGTCATTGCACATACATATGTTAAGGGTTATGCCACTTATCTGAATTGTCTGTCTTTTACAGCTTTTGCCTGCCTCGTATACACAAACATAGTTGTTTGGTATGAATTTCTTGTACATTTTCACAAGAAAGTTTTTCTGTGTGGAAATAAAAAATATTCATTTCATTTTTGTTTTGAAAAATGCACTATTGTACAAAACCATACTTTTATGGTCTGAACCATATGCATGTATAAATACACACCTTATGTATGCAAATGATGTCATCAGATATTGTGCAATGTTTCCCTGAATAATAATAAAAGGAGGACAGAGACTTATGAACTTATGATGAGCAGAAATTATCAGCTAGCTGTTATTGTTGCCTAACAATAATAATCAAAAACAACTTGATTAAATTTATTCGTTAATACATCTATGTAGCTTTATTTAAATTAAATGTCCAATCTGAAAATATGTTCCTATTTTTAATACAATAAAGAGGATCTTAGTGGGATTTGGGCGATGACACTGTAAGCAAAGCAACATTACACTTGACTTATTAAGTCACCTTTCAGTTTGACTTAATGGTGGGATAGGCACCATTTATCAGGGTGTGGCTTGAATTCTGAGAACAATGTCCATTTGTGGATTCATTTCATGTTTGACTGCTTGGACAGTGTTGCCATTCTTCATGGTTTTCACAGGTTATTGTTTTGTGGCCCAGGGCTGGGTGGGAGAACTGTTGTAGCTAACTACACTCCATATTGTATCCCTGCCCAGTATAACTCACTTTCATGAGTCTGTGTTTCCTAAAAACTTTCATTTTACAGTATCTACTCAGTTTACAGACCGTTGCTCTGCTGCGTTTTTGACTACTTATAGTGTTATGATCCTGATTTCACTGGCTGATGTCTCAGATCAGAGCTGCTCTAAAAGATGAGAGGCAAATTGAAGAAAATTATGCAGCTGTTCCCTGACACAAAGGTCAAGTTATCCAGCATGCTGAAATGTGTCGGTAAGATTTATTTCAATGGATTTTGTTGTAAAGATTAATTAAAGGTGTGTAGAAAAAAATACCCAATACACAATTTAATTTCTTTTATAGCATGTTCCCATTTAGTCAGGGATATGAATAAATACTATATGGAGGACACTGTGGTGTATATTCTCTCATCATGTCACCCTCTCTGATTTCTCCAGATGGTTTCCATATTAGTTAGTGGTATTGTGGCTGTCCTGGGAGGGTTCACAACTTCAGTCTGCTGCTTTTGTCTCTCACGACTGTTCTCACTACTATTGTGTAGTTCAGATGGGGAAAGATATGGCGCAATTAACTGTTGCAATAAAGACATTTATAGCTGTGAATCAAACGGAACCGACACATCTGTCTTTTCCTTCTGTTCGTCTTTTGCCAATTCCTTCTGTTAATCTGCATGTGCTTCCCTTTCTCACTGTCTGTCTGTCTCTCACTTACATACATAAGCCCTAAAGCTGCGGTACTAATTTCAACAATGCTATTCATGTATTGTAATTGCATTTGAATAAAAAAAAAAAAAAACATGCAGTAGAAACAAGTTTGCACAAGTGCATTTGCAAGCCCCTTGGTGAAACTGGGTACGACAACACCACAGGGACAAACTCAACTTGACAGGAACCAGCAGCAGAGTGGACATTAAATGAAAGATTTCACTTGCTCCAGTGGCATTCCTTTTAATAGATTTAATTACTTATGTATCTGTGCCCCTCCTCACTCCACCTTTATTCCCCCGGCTCACGGTTATCTGTGCTTCCTCGTCCTCTCAACACATCACAGAGCACCTGCTCCCGTACACAGAGCTGGGATTTCTCTCAGATATCCTCCTGATAAAATTCAAAATTGGTAGGTGTGAGGCAGAAGGCCAAGCAGAGAAACTGTGGGATGACTGAAGCTTACTCTCTGCCATCAATTCCCCGGCAGCAGCTGTTCACAGAACTCCGGTTTCTGAGCTCCCTCTGGGCCTGGCACCCCCCATTATGTTATTTGGTACTTATATCTAATGTGGAAAATGGAACCTTTGAAGAGTAGCACCTGTATTTATGTTCTTAATGATGCCATGTTCTTATCTGTCTAATGGGACAAATTGCTCAAAATCAGAGAAAAAAGGGGGAGATCTCATATGTTTTTTTTTTTTTTTGAGGTTCTAAGTAGATGACATTTTTGTTAGCGATGTGTTAGGCTCTGTTAATGAGGAGCCGTGCCCCAGTTACAAGGTACGCCTCTTCTCTTCTCCAAGGCTGTAGTGTTCATTCAAGCAGGATAGTGGCCCCTGGACAAAGCCAGCAGGCAAATTTTATGGAAAAAAACAAGGAAACATGAATGAATGGATAAGCAGGGTATACCCGGGAGTAATCAAATTTGTCTAGAATTATTTCTATGTGACTTTGAGCCAAGATGGAACAGTCTTGTTAATTACCCTGCCTCTAGTCAGATCTTTTGTGAGTGCACTGACTGTCCAAAACAGTGCACAAAAAATTGCATGTTTTCAGAGTGTTCAAGGTAAGCCCTGAAGACTCATGGCTATTTATAGTTTAACAGTTCATATGATTCCATCAGTTTAGTTAGACAATGTGGCAAAGCTAATAAACGTTGAGTCAAGCTTTTGTGGTGCACATGGGGAAAAGGGTTCTGATTAGCTTTTTAAAACTCATCCGGGCTCGAGTTCCATAACACAAATGTTTCAGGTAATCATCGATCACCTTTATGAAATGACACTGTCTTGTGTCTAGAAGTGGATTATGGCTGCTACCTCAGACCACAAAGGTTACTCTCCCTGAGATTAATGCCAGATCCAGTATGGTAATGTATTGCCACTAGAAGATTTTAAACTGACCACCTAAAAGGAAAAAAAAAATATTTTAGAATTTAGATTGAATAGCCTTCTGCAAAAAAATATAATTTTTCAAGTATTGACAAATAGCATGGATGTGCAAATGTGTTTGTGTAGTTTCTCCTCATGACTTATTGCATATCACATGTAAATTTGAAGACTTTAAACCACCCTCAAACCACTTATTATCATAATTTAATGATTATTTTCTCAGTTTATAAACTAGAAAAGATTATGGATCTGACAACTCAAAATATGTAGATGAGCAGACGAAATTTTATTTCCTTGCGCGCCAGATGTACTGGTAAGTTAAGCCAGTTGGCAGAATTTTCCCCAAACATTATGCATTCTCATTTTAGTACCAGTGGACAATAAATCAAAAACAATAATATCATCCTAAATGTAGAGCATTTTAGATTACTTAACCATGAGACATAAGTGTCTGGACAGAATATGGCATGAACCAATAATAAAAATTGTAACTGTGACACTCTTATACAAGGTGAGTGAAAAGCGCAGACCCTGCAACCCTACAACTCGAGTTTTGTAAGCCACCATGGCGCACTATTAGCCACATTTGCTCTCTCCAGAATATTGCTTCTACATTGGCGTTGGTTACAGAGAAACAGGTAGCCAATTACATGAGGTATGGCTTGTTTTCTTACAGCAGTGGACTACTGTGTCTGTGATGGGAAAACCACAGGTTATATGATTGATTTACTGCATTCTGAGTCCTCATTTCATTTTACCACCCCTAAAAAAGAACAATCACACAAAAAAAGTCTCATCCCCCACGTCTCACACTCCCACTAGGATCATTATTACAAGGTATAGTCAATTGTTATCAAGGCCATGCTCATGAATTTCATCTTGTCACAGGAAAAAGAAGAGATGCAAAATAAAGGATTTATAGTGTAAAGAATGACAAGATGAAGATCATCGCGTACACTCCTAAAGTCTGATATGAGAGCGATGCAGTCAAACAGCAGTCAAGCTGTCACTGCTCCCCTCCGTTTGTCCTTGTCTGCCTCATTTAAACACACCGTCTGTCACCCTCTGAGCTTTGCCCGGAATCAGAGCCTCAGAGCTCCTGCAATAACGGGGCTTCACTCCTGTGCTCTGGTAAAAATCCAAGGAACCGCTCTAGAAAGGTCACGTAGGTTGATTTCCAGAAAGCAAGGCACAGAAGAGGCAGGCAGTACAGGCAGAAGAATAAATATTTTGAGGAACAGTCAGGTTTGGCGTTCATGTAAACCTCTCTAACCTAAAATTAAAACATGGCATTAAAGCTAACATATTTTCAGCTGCTTCACTTGACCTCCTATACTCCACAGAAAGTAGCTTGCTAAATGGCTAACCAGCTGGCATATATACAAGCTAAATTTGAGCTTGATTTAGATTTTATTGAAAAATTAATATTGCTAGAGGGTCACAGTCACAGCTGTGAAATTAACCAGCCGATGACCATTCACTGACGCAGTCTTTCGAATATAAATTGGAAGACGCTGATTTTTTCCCCCTCACATTCATTCTTTCAAAATAGCATCAGAATATTCCTATGAGATGTGTCTAAGCCAATCATAGGACACAAAAACAAATCTACAAAGGCTGTAATGAAAAAAAAAAAAAAAAAAAAAAGAATGATCACCAGTTAAAGCTTTAGATTATTAATCAGTCCAGCACATCATGGCCAAATTTGAGTGCTCAAACAAATTAAAATAGTAAACAAATAAATAATACCAATTGCATTCCTTAATATCATAGCTTTTCAAACATTCCTGCTCACTTTGTTTCAGGCTTCAGTTTATTATTATTGAGAATTAGCTCTTAAAAGGTCTGACAGTAAGTAATGGAAAATAACTGCATGGCTAATAAAATCGGAGAAGCTGATTTACGCCACAATATGTGTTTGAGTGTCTACACCACTGCACTCTAATGCAGGGCCTTAATTCATGCTGTCTGCAATGGGGCTGCCAAGAGAAGGTATCTAAATGTTGCACTGACAGAAAATGGCACAGGTTTAAATCTCCATTTTTATATTCTCTCCAACCAATTTGTGCATATTTTCCCCACTGAACAAACTCAATAACTCTTATTCATTTGTCATTTCTATTACTGTCTCCGTTGGCGCAAGCAATGTTCTTTTTTTTTCCAGTTTGAAATACGGAGCCATTTAAGAGACATTGAGCAACAGTGCAGGTAACTGTGTCAGCGTAATGTGTTAGTGATCTTAAGGATTAAATCAACTCAACGGCTACTGGTTTTAAAGCGGTGTTGTCTCAAAGACAATAAAAGGAAACAAATGAAAATCAAAACAATATGTATTAGAGTAATATTTATATGTTTGTAAATGGGGCCTCAGGTGTAATTTTTATCAGTGGTAATGAAACTGCCGTGGAATAGAATAAAAGGCTCACAGGTAAGCATCACCTCAAAAAAAAAAAATCCTATGTGCTTCATCACTTAAATGACAAATGCAACCTTCAAAGCAGTGGACAGACACAGATATTGCCTAGTTAAAATTCACCTAAATAAGCTCTGTACATTTCAAAAGCACTACAATAAACTATTTGGACATCTGGCCAGCTCACTGGCTACCCATGCGTTTGGTATCCTCTAGCATTTGAGGCTAGTTACGGTGAATATTTGAATGTATTAATTCAGAGGGGCCCTTCAAAAGGTAGAATAAATATGGCAGTGCTTGATTTGTAAGATATCTATACAAGTTCTGCTTCAGGAATATATGTAGGATAGGTATGAATTATGTAGGAGGTCAAATTGCTCCACAAAGGAACTATTGATTATTCCACTTTGATGGCCAACTGTTTGTTGTTTCCTCCAGAGTTTGGATGGGGCCTACAATTGAAGGCCAACCCAAACCAAGCCCAACAATCTCATGTATAAACCCAACCTGAGAACAAAAGGCAAGAGGATTCGTAAAATGTAGGTCCAACCTAGGTGGACTCAGATCATTTTGATATCCATAAATGTGTACTGTGTTTCAAGGTATAACAGTAACAATAGAATGACATATACTACTGAGTTACATTTCATTATTTGATTCTTGGTGATGCAAAAAAAAAAAAAAAAAAAAACCATCCGAGAATAAATGAGATATGACTCATTTATAAATCTGCATGGGCATGTTTAGTTACTGGCTACTACTAAACTACCATTTTACCATTGAATTATTTTCCAATGTAGTGAATCTTCCTGATGAAAGTTATTTTAATTTCTTAACCTTTCATTTAGTCAGAAAGTAACCAACAAACTCCTGTGTTCATTTAGCATGACATCATCCAGGAACAACAGAAACGCAGCCAGGGGGCTTCTGGTGAATTATCGAAAGTCTAATTCTCACACCGCTCTTCCACTCAAGGCATTGTTGCTTGTGTTCAGGTAAAGTGCCTCTCTTTTACACAGCAGCAGGTCAAATGGTAGGTCAAAAACATAACAACAACAACAAAAATGTTCTCAGCCCATTCTGTAATTCTACAGCAGAAGTAACTTTAATGCATTAAAAAATTCCAAAGCGCTAGTTTAATTGTCAAGTGCCGTCAATTGACATTTTGAAGGCGTAAATGATAAATTTGTGCTTGCAAGCGGTCCACCCATGGCAGGCTCGGTCATGATTAAACGTGGAGTTGAGTGATTGTCAGTCTGTCACTCTCCACGGACATTATCTCATCTCTCGTTTCTGGCAGATTAGAGACCCTCTCGTGTTTGTACACAAAGCATTTATCCCCGGGGTCAATAAAGAACGTTTTGGATGAGACAGGTATAGATTTAATCTGTACAGATAATTAGTTTTAGCTGACTAATTGGTAGCTTTCAATATCAATTATCTCTTTACCATGGCTTCAACCACAGTAAAGACATAATTTATAATATATGGAAGATATAACAGAGAATACTATCCTCTTGTATACAGCTTTGAGACTGTATACAATCCAAGAAGACACGAAAAGCACATTAATGTTTTAGAAAATGTCAATAGCATTTTTATCCCGCATGTTTTGCAATGCTCAGCATAATTTTGTATCCTGCTCACCCACACCTTCCTGCTCGGAATCTATCTGCGATTTCTCAGATTCCTTTTAGTAGAGGAGTAGGATAAGAGCAGAAAGAGTAGCTCTACCACCTGTCAGAAAATCTAAAGACAAAGCAGGACTGACTGTGAGTTTGACAATTCAAAGGTCAGTTGGGGGATTGTTTGCCGGGGAATTAATTGCACTGGACCAGACCAGAGAAAAGCAAGTCAACCAGAAGTGTTCATTCTAAGCCAATATGTCTCCACTCTTCCTTCTTTTGTGTTTTTCTTTAGTTTTGAAAATGAAATTGTGGAAGTGTTTCACTGAACCACAGAGCTCATTTTCTGCAAGAGGGTCATTCACACTAATCTTCAGAATACTCCTGAACACAGTATTGTTGGTTTATTCAGTTTCTTTATTAAATATTATGGCTAACAAACGAATCCACTCAAAACTATCTGGAACTGGTTTGACACTTCTCAATTAAAAGTGACCATCCTGAGTACTGATTTCTTTAGTCCCATTTTGTGTGTATTGTTCAGTGCATAGTCAATTAACCAGCTGTGCATTCTTTAACTAGGTAAACAGTAATTTGATATACATTCAGGGACACACCATCTGCGCCATCAAGATTAACCATTATTCATAAAATGTGTGCATGGGTTAAATGGTGCCAATCGGTATCTTACCCAAACCCAATATTGTGTCCTCATAATGTTAAATGACATGTAACATCCTGGTCGCATCCATGGGCGTTGTAGCAATTAAGACCAATTAACTAGAAAAAAGTGAGTGAATCTCAAAAATAAGCCAAAAAAGATATTTTCTAATGCACTTATACATTTGTGTTAACTGCTAGCAAGGCAATATACATTTTCAATAAAAACCAGTCGAAACTAGCCCCTCTAGAATATTCACTAACAAGAGTAATGTAGATAGACCCTGACGGAAAATTACTGCCAAGAAAAGGTGATCTGAGGACTGAAAGAATGCACAAATTGTATTCAGGTAGCAAGCATTTAATTGATTTTTTTCACCAATTTGCATACCTTTCAGCATGAATATGCAAGAAGGCAACGCCGGTCTAAGTGTGCTGCATAAACCCTGCTTAAACATATGTGCTTCTCCTGAGATTTCACCTGTCCCTGTCTCACAGGAATTGGCAGGCAGGAGTGATAAGACTGGAAGGGTGATACAAGACTCTGATGGCACCGCGGCATTGCAAACACGACGCCGCCGCTATCTGTCTGCAGCCTGCCAAACGGGCAGGATTCTGTGCCAGACATTACTCTTGCTGGCACATGACCTTGAGCAGCACCTGTGCAGTGATTGCTCTGTGTGCCAAGCTGTCCCACTCTTGTCAGAGGGGTGCTATCTTAGAGAGTGCTGATTGTATCTGAGGAACCTAAAGTGAAGAGTGAGGAAGTCCATCAACACAAGCATACAAGCGCACAGTACAAATCTAACATCAGTGTTTATTAATGCTTTATTTTAAGGGCCTGGTTATACTGGTAGAATAAACAGAAGATTTTTAGCTTATAATTATGACTTAAGTAGATTGTAAACAGCAAGCTGGTTGGACAGGCAATGAGAAGAAATATATGCTGTTAAAAAAGTGAATGCAATGTATGTCTTTAACATAAAATGTGGATGAATTGTCAAATAAAAAGTTAAATTCATCCAAAGTTTATATTTGTATGCTGACTGTTTCTGTACCACATTTTGATAAGAGAGCATAGTCATTAGGAGTAACACGATTCAGTGCCAACTCACTCATTCACCTGCAATTGACTTGGGGTACAAAGGGATCACGAGTGTGTATATTCTGAACTAATTAACACCACAACCTTCACACAAGGATCCTGGCTCGTTTTATCATTAAATATTAATCACATTTGAGTACATACAGGAGATGTCCGTTTCTCTGCTCAATTCGTCCAGTGAATCCCTGGCGCAGCCCTGTTGACTGCCTGTGTCCTTGGTTCCGTCCAGTGTGTGTGTTTTCAGGGGCTCTGCAGCACAGGGGAATGGATCTCCCGATCCTCTAGTTTCCGGCACATTCCGCAGGCTGCCTCATGCTGCCATCTTTCAGGCCCACGTCACATCACTCAGCCTTGAGCGGACGGGGGCTCTGGGTCTAGCTGATGGATGCGCACCCAGAGCAGAGTTGGAGGTGTTGATTAATACAGAGCAGCTCAGGTATTAGTAAACCCTAATAAAATACTTTAAAAGAGCGAGACGATATTCCGAAAGAGGCAGACTCGTGACCGTCATTACAATTCACAAGCATCTGTCAGAATTAAGATCAGTCCCGCCGCGTTCATCAGGCAGGTGATCTGAGTCGAGGGTTATCGGGGGGGGGTGTTTGATGGTTTCCATGGCACCCAGGTTGTTATTTACAAGCCTCCAAACGGCCTCGGTACACCTCTGATGGAGGGTTGTTGTTGTATTTCACTGCCTCCACATCCCACATTGAATCAATCTCGCACAAGATTATTTCAGTTGAATTTCGACCCATAAAAAAAGGTGCTTTAGTGCGGAGTGACAGTGAGAATACCCTTGGGGTATCTTTTTCATGCTTTATTTAACAATGAATGCATTTCGCCTTAATGAGGAAAATGCATCAGACATACATCACACATGCTACAACATAGGTGTGAAATATTAAATTGTTGCTGTGATACTCAGTGCTTATATGAGATTTTGAAGAATCTTTTGACTGGTACTCTATATCGAACAACATCAGCCATTTGTGTGTAGTCAATTTAGCATTGCTTATCTGTCAGTTACTGATTTTAGCACTAAAAAAAACTGTATAATCAAGTTGTTAATGGAAGTTAATGCTGTTCTGCAATTGGGAAATGGAGAGTAACATGTGCAGTACCAGTCAAAAGTTTGGACACGCCTTTGTTTCTTTATGTTTATTATCTTCCACATTTTAAAATAATAGTAAAGACATCAAAACTGAAATAATACAAATGGAATTATGTCGTGACCAAAATGTATGAAACAAATGAAAAATATCATAAGATTCTTCAAAATATCCAATATAAATTACAATATTTTTTGAAAAGAAATTCATACACAGGCATCATTTCCATGATTTATATTTGTCAAAGCAACATATTTCAAGCATTTAAGCATAAGTCTTTAGATTAAAATGTCTTTGAACACGTTTCCTATTACCTTCATATCAACTGTTCAGAGAAATATGGATGTTAATGTGTCTGTAATGTGGAGGGTTGGAGTATAAAAAGGTTGTTCTGCCAATTTTGGCCCAGCCATAAAAGTGCTCCATTGCTGTAAACCTCATAAGTACAAACCAATTACCAAATATGTCAGTGGCAAAGTTCAGAACACTATTATGCCCAGAACTGAAGCAAATCTGAGAAAGTTATGACCTCTCAGTAAACTCCTGAAGGTGTCTTCGCTCCACTGGCGCCTGGCGCCGATGGTGAGTTTCCTTGTAAACTTGCCTCCTTCATTTACGCCAAATCAGAACTGACACAGGAGCGAACCGGTGGGCATGTTACACTCTGCATACAGTCAGAATCAGGAAGTGGTCAAAAACTCATTTGATACACTGGAGATTGCGATGGTGGTGTTTGTTTGAAGTTCCTGTGTGGAGAGGGGGAAGCGGGCTGGCTGGGCCTGAGGTTTGAAGCTCCTATCTCATTTTTGCAGCTGTGAGACAGGTCGTCAGGACTGGGATCAGGCTATAAATACAGTGAGTGACGCATGTGTGCACACTCCACTCTACTGAAGCAGATTAAATGGGAAATAAATCATCTTCCTAAAGCTGGAAAAAAAAACAGGTGCATCCACGTCTTAGTTGTAGTCCTTAGTGTGCAATCATACTTCCAGCTGTGTTTTAAATGTAATTTTATTAGTTTTATTTGATAGTCTAGGTTCTGAGACCAGTGACTATACTGTGTCATCTGTTGCCACTGACTGAACCTATAAAAATTTTTCATAAGAGCCATGCCAATTAAATGCATTAGATATAATAGAAATCCTAAGCTTTGATGCATTCTCTGCAGCTGCTGCTCATTGATAAAGGTGTTTGAACACCTGAAGTGGCACACTAACAGAGAGGTAGTGAGCTTTATCCTGTTATTAAAGGCAATACAAGATGGCTTACCGCCAGACACCTTGGGGTCAGTAATATGGAAGCACTGACTCAGTGACAAGAACTGAACTTCAACCTTAGAGTCAATATTTACGTCATGCTTTTCATTAAAACCATCATGTCCAGTTACTAACCCACAAGTTCTCTGGACTGTGCCATCCTTTCGAAGTATAAAATGAGTAGGGAATGAGACAAATCCAGGGCTGTCAAAAATTAATTGCGATTAGTTGTGCAATGTGTGTTTCAATTGTTAATAGTGATTAATTGCATATTTAATTGCATGTTAGAATTACAGGTCGACCGATTTATCTGCATTGATTGGCAAGAGGCTGATAAAATTTCCCTCTCTACTCATGATGCTTGCTCACGGTGGCCTCAATTCACCACAAGCTAGTGCAACCACTTAGATGAAGTGCCAAGCCAGCAAGTGTTGAGTAAACCTAGCATTTTAAAAAGGGGTATTGGAGCTAAAAACCCATACCTGTTGACCTCTGTTCAAAAAGACATTATTTGTTTAATTTATTTGGTTTTTTAGTAAAAGTTAATCTAAATCTAACAGTTGTAGCAAATGCTTTAATCAGAAGTATGCACTGTGAAGGCACATCAAAGTCTGAAAATGAACTAGAATTACCAAGTGGTCACCTTTTTTCTTGTCGCCTTTTCTTTTCACTGAGCCAGTTGCAAAAACAAACCAGCCTAAGAAGATCCCTCACTATGTTAAGTGTACTGCAGTCAGTTGTGACCTACTTGACAATGGTTGTAGACAAGTTAGTTGTAGTCTGATTCTAAGACATCTGGTAATTTCCACATTCTAAGATTGAAAGAACATGACAAAACTCTTTGTGTCTGTCACCAGCATGTTGACCTTTAACATTAGAATGTTATGTACTTCTGTAATACTGAAATTCGATTTGATAGAAACTACAAATTACTTTGCTTTTATCTGCAGAGCCATTCACAAGCCTTTTATAAAGGAAAGAGAAAAAAATCCAGTTTCTTTTTTTCTCTCCATCATGACCACCTGGGTAGCAAGCACTACAGCCAGGAGCCTTTGACCTCTGTTCAAAAAGACATTATTTACTTGCCTTTGGCAATTCACATTATATTATATATATATATATATATATATATATATATATATATATATAATGTGTTAACATTGACAGCCCGAGACAAAACATGATAAAACAGGGATAACCAGTTCCAGTTTGGTTCTAATCATGATCTCCACATTGCAAGTGGAGCGAAGAGTAGCACTATCAATATTACAAAGTCACCAACAGCTTTTCCAGCTTAAAAAAAAATGACTGGCTATGTCTGTTCTGTCTGTCACTTTGTCTAGGAGGTTGAAACGATAGACCTGAGAAATCACTTAATGTTATGAAAACTTCTACAAATATCTACACTTGTCAGTCTTAGGGAAGCATGGAATAGCCCCTGATGGTTGATATATTCACTGACTTATATACTCACAGACTTTATGATGCAGGGTTTCTCTTTGTTTGGAAACTGAAAGTCAAGCATGTGAAAGTGGTGCAGACCCACATGCCTGCTCAGCTGGGAAGTGAATGTATTGAGAGTTTGCACTTTTTGTAATATTGTACTCAATAAATGAATCCACTCGCTACTAAAAGTGTGTTTTAAAGTTGTTTGCTGTGAACTGTCATGCAGCACTGAGATAAGCAATGTGGGGTTGAATATTAAACACCTACTGAAGATGTAATTGCCATTTTTCCCCTCTTAAAAAGAGATCCTTTGAATTAGCTTTGTCATGCTCATTGTTTTAAGCCTGTTTCCCATAGAAAAAAAATTACTCAAGAATGTTTAGAAAAATATTTTGAAAAAGGCTAAACACTTAAATTGTACCCACAAAAAAAATAGTATGCTGGAAAAAGTTGCCAGAATATCAGTAAGGTTAATGCAAAAGAGCCTGTTAGAATGCAGATAAAGCATCACATTCATGCTAATCAACTGGCATGTGACTGGGTCTAAATTGAACACATTATTTCCAGTTTGCACAGTAATTCACTATGGTTATTATGATTCACTCCAACACAGCTTCTGTATCCTCACAAACTTATTTTTTAACTGCTCATATAATTTTATCAAATAAGAAGTGCTATTCTTTTCTGCCTCAAAAATTGTCTTAAATCAATTGTGAGTCTCTGGGTTTCTTATTGTGTTGCTTGTTTGTTTTTCTTTATAAACAGAAATTATTCAGTTGCACTGTCTCACTTCTTGAGGATATTATATTGATGTCCTCAAGGTCCTCAATCTGACCTAGCCAAGATTCTGGCTTTGTAAAGAAATGTCAATATTTTTGTCTGGATGTCTATCACTTACATTCTTCCCTAATCTCAGACTGAGTAATAGAATGTTTTACCTTATTAAATAGTATTCTTCAGCAAAATCCTTCCTAAATAGCCTCTCCAATGCACAGTATATATTCTTTCAGTACTCTGTTTAGCTTTCCAAAGGTCATCTAAGGTCCAGTTGATTTGATTGGATGTCTTGGGTTGTTGATTTTAGAAGGTTTGTGAGGTTCATAAAATGGCCCACGTGAATGCACATGTTGCAGGTGTGTCAGCTACAAAAAGAATCACTATAAAAAAGATGTCACTGCTTGCACTCAATTACAAAATGAACTAGTCAAAATGGGGTCAACCAACCAATTCACCCTTTTATTCATATATAAAATTGGCAGCAAAGAAATGAACCTCAGCCACTATTGGAATTCCATTTAGTTGGAACCAGTAACAATATCACAGGTGGCCGATCTGGAATTTCTCGGTTACTACTTTGTACCCTGATTGACCTTAACGTGGGTATAAGATATAAGGGAAGAGCCCCTGCTTTCCTATGGTAAGTGCCAAGTAGGAAGAGTAGATGCAAAATGAATGAAAAGATTTGATTTCTTAATCCTAAATTCAGACCAATAATTAAGCTCAAAAAAAAAAAAAGTCTGCTCAAATCCTATGTTTAAAAAAACCGGAACAAGGTGTTATAAATTGATGTTGACAGTTAGGTGCAGTATGACACGCTGCTATCTCCGGGAGGCCTGGAAGAACGCCAGACCCCCTCCCTCGCTCCCGCGTCACCCTTCCCGCTCTGCGTGTTTACTGCCTCGTGGAGCAGGAGCACTGGGAGCCCTTAAAATCCCCTCTTGAAACAAAGTCCCACCGTTTGAACCTCGGTGGGTGTGGGGAGTCACAGAGCATTGGCTGCTCAATAACTAGAGCCAGGAGGAGGCCATTTCTGCAGGAAGATTTAATTGCTTTGTTTTATTTGCAGGTTTAATTGCTTCTCTAGGGGTGCTGATGCAACCCTGTAAAAGTATAAGGAGGTTCTGCATGGTTACTTTGTTATGAAAAGAAATGGACTTTCTTCCATCTAAATATTTTTTCTGCATTCCTTCATGTCCCAAGTTAACCTGTTTATTGGAGAAATGGCCTGTAAATGAAAGGATATTCAAGAGAGCTCCATCTCTGGTTCAGTTATATTAACATGAGACAAGAATGCTCCAGAACTTAAACATTCTGATGAGGCCATTATTCAGTGATATAAAATCCCACCATGTATTAATTGCTCTTGGCAGTATATTTAGGATTGTAAGTATTCTGCCTCCCCTTAGGTGAAACAAATCCCCTGCAGATAAATACAGTGCTTCTCATTTTCCCCCTTCATTTATTTTACCTACACTTCCAACATTATTTTGTTAATGACCTGTACTGCATTTTTTTTACCTCTTATTAAAAAATCCCCCAACAAAATTTGTCCTACAGTGTGAAGAAGCTGGGTGATACTTCTCCCAATAAAAATATTTTTCATTAAAAAAAAAATTTAAAAAAATGAACAGTACAGGTTAAAACTCACAAAACAAACAAAAAAGGGTAGAATGGTTAAATCAAGGACTATAACATATAAAACCCCAACATGCAAAACAACCCCTTCCCCAGTTTTGCTTCTCTTCTGTTCTTTTCACAGCCCACCTTGCTTTTAATGCCTGTTGGGTGTGGCCTCACAATTAAGCAATTTACCAATTAGCCTATGGTCTACCAGTAGCACCTAGACATTCTCATGCCTTTACCTTTTAGGAGGTGAACTTGATGACACAACATTTACCAATTGATGACAAAAAGCATCTCATTTGTAAATGCAGACAAACGCACACAAGCCCCTAACACAAACACTGTCATACTAATGTACACATTCAGCAAAAACAGGAAAGAAAAAAATGTCCATTTTAGGGATGGCATCTTCACACACAGCATATTTAAAAAAGAAAAAGAACTGACATTTTTCTGCTTTGTTGCAATTGATTGCTCTTCATTTTTGATTCAACATATCCTCTTCATTTTACTTACCGTTATAAACAATACACACATTTGCAGTAATGAAAAACACTTAACAACAAGAATGGCCATAGTGCCATGCTTATCCACAGACAAGGACTCCTTTCCTTTTTCATTGGCTTAATCAGAAGACAGAATATAGTATTTGGTAATAAAGTGTTTTTATGTATTTATTTAGCCTTTATTTTACCAGGTTAGTCTCACTTTTTTTTTGAAAAAACCTTTTTTCAAGAGAGACCTGGCCAAAATAGCAGCACTTAAAGTTTCAGACAAAGATACATTTACCACAAAAAAACAAGGCATTATGGTTGCTATGTCTTATGACATTTGAATTCATAACACACTCATTGTACAATCATTGTACATTGTGTTAAGTTACATTCATAATATGTAAATGCATCCTAAAACATTCTCATAATGCATTGCATGGAAATGCTTCATAGAAAGTGTTACTTTATATACAGTCTGGAAAAGCATTATTGCAATCCACACCATCATGGCCCACGGTGTCCACTAACACGGGAAATGAATGGTTGTAAATTTCTGTGCTCATCCAAATAATTTTGAAACAGTCCATCCCAAACCCCCCCCCCCCAGCCCCCAATCCCCCCACCCCCAATTTACATTTACATTTATTCATTTAGCAGATGCTTTTATCCAAAGCGACGTACAAAAGTGCATACAGTGGGCAAACAGGCACAAGAGCAAGATGTGTACAGGTCATACAATGCAGATAGTGCTGAGGCTGAGCGCAAGGTCGGTGACGCGAGCCAACTGATCTGATCTAGGATTACATATATCGAATACAATCACAGGGACAATAATGTACCACTATACTACCTAGGCAAAAATGTGCACAATACAAGGTAAGAGAGCTACAAGTACAAGCCAGGAGTCTAACATTTACAAGGTCAAATTTACAAGGTCAAAATGGCAAAGGTATCAGTCCAGAGAGAGTCTGTAGTCTGACGGGGTGTGTCTTCAGCCCACATCTGAAGGGTTGGAGTGAAATTTGAGCTACTGCTTGAGCTAAAACCCCTCGGTAACAAACTGGGGCATATGGTATTCTGGCTCTGGTATATCCTCATCCTCAATGCACATGAAAAAAAAAACACATTTAATTGCACTCTAATAGACGCCTTGGTTTTTCACATTGATATCCTCTGACGGCGGTTGTGTGGGCCTAACAACCCCAACATTCTGTTCGGCAGTCTGTGCACTCATCTGCACACATACACTCTCTTTTCAACAGCGATTCCATCAGCCGGCACTGAAAGTAAACAGACAGAAAAGATAAAAGTGAAAACTAAACAGGCACTGTTCCGAGGCCTCCGCTTAGCTGGCCTTTTTGCCCTCTTGTGATGCAACATTATCACTGCTATTACATTGGTGGAAAGACGCTACAAGAGTCAGTGCACAAGCAAGTAAGCTATACACATATAAATCACATAATCTGCATGAATAGGACACTGTCTGTATTTGGAAAGCACTTTTCATTTCTCATTTTTCTTCTCATTGGTTGTGTGCATGTGTAATAAAAAAAAAATCATATTTGGAAGCACAAAACAGAGGTGTTGCATAAATGTTTACTGATCACATGTGTGTTAACCAGCAAAGATGTGGCCTGCTCTTTATTGTTAAAAAAAGGGGTGTAGAGGTGAGACAAATGCAATCCTCAGGTACACTCACATGCAGCCAATAGCTATTTTTCACACTTCAAGTCACATAAATGCACTGCAGTAAAGTGGACACTCACTGGACGAAAGGCATTTTTCTGATGATGTCATACCCAACCCCACCCCCACGCCATTCTTCCCATCATCGTGAGCACCCGGTCATCATCAGCCGATGACACAGCTGGGATCAATCCTGGGCCGTGGAGCACAGCTTTCCCTCAAGGCAAGAGCCTTACTGAGCCACCGAGGGAGGATGCTTGAAATGGGTAAAGGTTTTTACAAAGGCCAGAGGAACATTTTAATATAGTCCATACTAAAGAACTTCCCATTTATTGTACATGCTTTACAATTGCATTAATCCTTAAACACTCATCCTCGCCCTCTGTGATAAACCCACAGTGTCTTTCAGACATTTACCCACAACTGTTCAGATAAGATCAGACAGAATGAATCTAGCGCCTGTGTCTAGTTACTCTGTGTCAGTGCACTTCAGTTCTACCAACTTAAAGTAAGAATAAAACAAAGTTCTTAGGTTCCCAGCAGCAGCTGGGAACACAAGCTTTATTTTTAGATGCCTTTAAAAGAACTAATCTGTAACTCAAGGGTAATCATTTTATGTTTCTTCTGTTCCCCAATTACTCAGCAGTCAGTGCAAATTAGTGCATAGCCTGGGATATTATTTTCTCTGACCCCTCCCTTGTGGTTTATTTTTATTCATACCAAGTACGTATTGTCACCCATTCCTGCTCTCAGCAGAAAGGAAAACATTTGGAGGGGAATTGAATGAGTGGCAGGCAATTCATTTTTGTCTTTGATAAATGAGTTAAGGAACCCTCTGAAATTAAGTTCAGTCATATCATGGCTTTATTGCATGGACTTACAGAGAACTCCTAATTTTGTAATTGAGTTCTTTTAATTCTTATTAAAGAACCGACAGCTGACAGAAAGACTTTGGAGACTTAAAATCCTCTTCAAAGCAATGGTTTCCATAAAAAAAAGCTATCCAGTCCCATTTTATGTGAGTATGACAAATAAAATTTGTAAATATTATTCCACCTTCAGCAGTGAGCAGTGTGCAGAATATGAAGCATTCAACTAAAAAAATAGCAGTACTTTTTTATCCACCTTTGAGTTGAATAATGTTGAACAGCTGTGTCTTTAGTTCTTTCAAAGGTAAGGATTACAAAACTGAGGATTTGGTAAAAGGATCATTTGGTTACAAGGAACTTGATGACCTGTACCTGACATTGGCGGGGACTCACAGAAAGGGCATCTCTCACTGTGGGAGCCCTCAGGTAGGCGAATACCACAATCTGTGGGTCAAAGGAGCAGTGTATGGATGTGAAGAAGCCAGCATGAAAAAGAAATGAGTTCTGGGGATATAGCCTGAATTGCGCAGGACTACTGGAACATTTTGATTTTGTAGGAGATGAGCAGAAAGAACCACAGGACTAAACACAGAGTGGTTCCAGGAAGAGATTCCTACCAGTCTGATAACTCATCGAATGCTGTCAGGAGTGCGCTGGAGATGCACCGAAGATCCATAACTGCCTGCATTGTGGGCTTTTCCAACTGGTGCAGGGCCTAGGATGAGATGCATCACCCAGCCAGAACAGCTCATATGCTGAAAAGGAGCAAAGGTGTGCTCTGCCTACCTGGGGTCAGAAGCGATAACCAGCCCAAGAGGATGGATAGCATCAAGATGATTAAGTGGCAGTGAACCTACACTCTATTAAACCTATAGCGGTATGGAAATCCTGACCTATAAAAAGATAGCAAAAGCAATCCTTTTTTCCCCATTTAAATTAGAAACTAAGAAATCTTCAAACCTGAAAAACTGAAACCATGCAGTTCTTCTCGAAAGTATAAGCGCTTAATGATGATTCTGTTCCAATGAGATGAACCTACACATTCATGAAAAATGACTCTGGCAGGGAAAAAAACATCTTAGTAAAATGTGTTTAATGCGCTGAATCAATGCAAGCGAGAGTGAATGGAAAAGAGATGAAGTGTAAATAATGCCAGAAACCGACTTTAGTGTAACATCTACTTTTACCCATTTACATCAATGCAGATTTTAATCCTTCTTTTATTCTAAGAGTGTTTTTTTTTTGTTCTCTGAGCTGTACCTTCGGGGCAGTTTTGCTGAAGGAGAGGAATTGCTAAATTGCCAGTTTTCAAGACATACGGTTGGAGGTGCCAGACAATGCTGTATGAATGGATGGCCTGCTCTGGCTGCTGTCTGTAGAGAGATATTAGAGAAAGGTGCACAGACAATGACAGGGATTTCATATCCCATAATGCCTTTGTGTTGCAAAGGGGATTTATACAAAAATACATGCGCTATTACGAGGCACGGAACAATATTCGTAACACCCAGTCCAAAAACCAAATGTGATCTCCCCTCTGCAGATGCAGGTTGTGTACAAACAATAATTAGGAGGATATGTTCAGGGAAGTTTTCAGTTCTATTTGAAGAGCTTTTCAGGTTTTTTGAAGTTGCAACTGTTTTTTGCACTGATACTGCATACCTTTTGAAACAAAATCCTAGATGAACATAACATACTTGGATATCTGCCTTTTTTCTCAAAATTTCTTTAAAGTTTTAGGATTCTGTCTGAATGTTTATTCATTGGTCAAATTCGATGTATGAATATTGGGTAATGTAAATCTATAATCTTCTGTAATGCATATACCTGTGAGAGGAATACAACATAGCAGTTTGAGACGCAAAAAGGAGGTGGATAAGTGAAAAATGTAACTGCCCTGCAGTATGAGTTTGCTCCTGAGAATAGTTCAATAGAGCCCCAAAAAGTCAAACACTTGTTGTTTCTGCCCAACATTAAGAAACATCAGGGCTGAGAAAAAAGGAGAAATAACAAGCTCACTCGAGTGACTCTGATCTGCAAGGCACGAGATCAAAGGCAGAAACCATGCCTCCAAAGCATAATGCTCAAGGCAGAAACCAAGGCAAGCTGATGTTGTCTCTATAGTACATAAAGCTCCTCCAAACAGCAAAGGCTGAGGGCGAGAGGGGACCCCAAACTGCATGTTTGGACAGAAGGGGACAGAATGGCCCAACAGAATTACCCAAGCCACCAGTCCCTTGAGAATCAGGTGACAGAAGCACAAAAGACCTGAAACAGACCAGAGACAGGGAGGGCCTACAGCCGGCATATTCGGCCTGTCTGAAGGACTGCTAGCCCGGAAACTGACCAAAAAGCAAAATGTGGCCAGACGCTCTTGTCCAGAGTGACTTCCAGCACAATCGAATATAAGTGTATCTATTCACATTGAATAAGCAACAGCGCCAGACCAGGCTAACAACACTCCCAGACCAGAGCCTGTTGAGAAGGTACACTGTTTCACTCTCTGCATTCTGCCCAAGACCAGGCATCAGTATGCGCTCCTTGGTTGCAGAGAGGGTACGCAGGTCTGTAGTTGAGGACCAATAACCTGCTATTGGTTCAGTACCTGAATGAAGCTCAGTCAGAGACATGCACATTGAGGGGTGGGCCCCACTTTTACTGGCACAACAGATTCCATACCTATAAATCCAGGCGTCTACCCTCACTTCAAACTGGATAATCAGAGGAGTGAAAAGGGCGCCACATCAGTCCGTAGTCCAGTGTGAGCAGGACACCCTGGCCTGGACAACAGAGCAAGTGACTCTCATTCATGGAGTGAATGACAAGAGGATGAAGTCCCAAACACAGCCATGGAAGGAATCTATGTGTGTGGAAGCTAGAAAGAAGCTGATCTCTGGGTTAGCTAGGTAAGAAGGTACTAAGCCAATATATAAACAAAAATGTACTTTTGACTGTAAAGCAAGTGGACCTCCATAACTTCAGGCCAGCAGAACAAGAAGACAATTATGAATGGGTATAACAATTTGGGGTTGACAAATATGCAAATTTTAAAATGACCAGCATCATGTGTTTGATTATTTGATGTATGTATGATTCAAAACATCTACCAGAAGTGCAAAAATGAGCATTTTCCATAGTACGTGGTCATGTTATTGAAGTATATTTTTTGACTATGTTAAACATTTACAGTGTATTTTAAAGAATGCATATGTTTACTGACTAAAGCAAATCATTGTAGAGTTGAATTTGAATTTCATTTGATGCTGCACTAATGTGAATAAAGCATGGTTCGTGCATCCATCAGAACATATCAGGCAGAAAATTAAGCATCTGGATTTGGTTGCCATGGGATTTGCCATTTTTAGATTATCCTTTCCTTGTGGTGTTACCTGACTTCAAGTATTTTACGGGCACATGCAAATCGTGATACACAAATGTAATAAATGGTATAAATGCCTTTAACAAATTGAAAGAAGCAGACAAAATCTTGTCTGTACTCTATACTGAAGCTGTTTTTGTGTTGTAGTGGAAAACGGTTTTCATGTTTGATTTAATTTCTTGGACAATTATTTGCATTGCTTTATTATTGATATCCACTGACTGTGTGAACTACTCTGCAATGTCCTATCAGAGCATTCTTATTATTTGTGATTTTTAAAATTATTTTTAGTTTTACTACTTTTTTGCAAAATTACAATGTGTCTTGTTGAGTTTCTAACTTGCATATTAATCTCTTTTTACCAGCTCAGATATTAATTAGTGCAGGTGGCTTTGCAAACCTGCTGTTTTCCAAACAATAGCTCAGCTTTATCTGGATGTAATCTGGGTGTAAATGTAGGAGCTCTCTATCTTAAAAGAATCTTCCACTGTTTATAAAACTGTTGAGTTCTTGATACTGTACTATGCTATGGTACTCCTGCATGGCCAGAGGTATAAAAATTATCTTGCAGATGCCAAAGTCAGCACATACTCTGAAAAAATGTGTGATACCAAAGGGACTGATTTTTGTTATGGAATTTGTTTGTCTGGGAGTTAACTTTTTAAAAGGTTAATGGCCTTTTCACTCTCTCAACACACATTTGTAGACTTGGGGTTTAGGAAACTGAGGTAAGGGTGCAACAATAATGACAACACAAAGTTGAAAACCAAGGCTGCGCTTGAAAAGAATAAATTTAGGTAAATAAAATTATTTTATTTATTTGGCAGGTACCAAGGTACAAATTAAAGGTACAAAGGTACTGAACAAGATATGTTATGCATAAATCTGAAAAAATGGCTATAAAATATATACATACAACAGCAATTGTTTTAGTGTACACATCATGAATGTCAAATATCCTTAAGATGCAGAAACCTAAATATGAATGTGCAAACTCTGACAAAGGTACATGAGAGATAATGTGTCATAGTGTCCACATGGTGCCAAATAATTAGCTGTGAAAGCAACAGCATCTTGTATTACAGTAGCGTACTCAGGAAGTGACTAATGAGAACACAAATGACTGCATATTGTGCCTGTGTTTGTAGGTGCTAATAATTTCATTTTTGTAGGATATTTACTAAGAGTGATCAAGTAAATGAAACTAGGTGCAAATAACACCCCTCACCGCACTTTAATTACACACCTCCCACGATAAATTGCAGTCTGCATCTTTGAGCTGACAGAAAATAGGGCTAGCAAAAAAGGAAACACATGGCAAAGGAAGGCTATCATCCAAACCACAGAGAAGGAAATATTAACAGAGGAAGCAAAGTATCCAAGACAGCATGTGACCATCCTGCAAATATAGCTGTAACTGAAAACAAAATACAAAAATAGAGATGAGGTTTTTGAAATATTTTGAACTGTTACATTGTCTGTGCATGTCTGCCCTACTGAAACCTGTCATCCCCTCTGCCATTAAATGAAACTGCCATTTTATTTTACAGAGCTTACTTGGCATATATAAAAAAACAAGGTAACTGTACGCTGTAATCAAAGGCTCAAGAAAACCAGGATTCATGCACAAAGACATACACAGGACATAGCAGCTCAAGACTGAGTGATGGACCAGTGAACAAACAGGCATTATATAGCACACAAAACACATGACCAAGCTAATTGAACACAGGTGAAACAGATTAACTAAATTAGACAATGCACAAACAGGAAGACAGGACATCTGGTGGAAGTCCAGGGAAGCAGCAGCCAGAAAGCCCAGACAGGCTGTTATGAGGACGCCTGTTGGTCGTTGGGGGAAGCAACTACTGAAACCCTGACATTTATTGGACACAATTTTCAATGTGTGTGTGTGTGTGTGTGTGTGTGTGCGTGTGTGGTTTATTTAGGCAGGTTTAATCCTCTAAACAGTAAACCATTTTTGTGTAAGAATGGTATTTGCTAAGCAATACTCCACCAATTTCTGACCAGTCATAGTTTTTCCCCCAGAAATGTTTTTGAACCTGGGATATTTCTCCAGTTTATACCCGGATTTGAAAAGCTCAAAAATGTGGGAGGGGTCAGGGGGGTTGAGAAGGGATAAGAACATTTATAACCATTTTCAGTGGTTAGCTGCTGTTTTCTGCTGTTTTCCCTGAAAGATGGATGGATGGTGCAGCAGAGGTGATGGGGGACAAGACACTGATCGAAGGTTGGCTCAGCGGTGTTCCTGGGTTTACTCAACCTCCTCTCTGCGGATTTTAGTTTGACTCTCTCAGCATGCAACACGGAGTCGCACCATGTGCTGGAGGAGGTTGTTCATGCTGACATTGATGAGAGAGGGGAGAGAGTATCATGCGCAGATGCTAGTGCCACCACGCTAGCCAGCACAGGGGAAGAGAGTGAGCAGATAAGAGTACAACAAGGGGTGCCACTGTTGTCTGGGGTGATGTATGCTTCACTGAGAATGAGGGAGAAGACGCGGGCAGAGATGAAGTTGGCCTTCTCGGGGGCAGAGAGACAGGCCGTTTGAGAGACTGCTGAGTAGAGTGAGGCTGTCAGAGGCAGGAAAATGGTGGATGGATCTGGTTGCAGGGAAATTGACAGTGACAGCGGTGAGTGTTTCTCACAGCAGTTAGATGTGTAAAATGGCATTGAAAAGTACAGAAATTGGGGTGCAGAGAGAAGGGAATTGCAGTACAATGCATACAAAATGCATCCTGGATGGGAGGAGACCAATATGCCCCATTGACTATACTCTTAGGTCTTCCTCAACAGACTGAAACAGATAGACTCCTGAGTCTTTTTACAACAAGATCAGGACAGAAAATACATTACAATATATACTACAATACTTCTAACTACTGTTCCACCTAATTGTTCTGCACAGATCTGTGATATGACTACCTCAGTTAGACAATAACAAGAAATCATATATTGTAAACAACACACTTGGAAAATATGCAGACAAATTAGTACCTGAACTATTAGATACTTGTCAATGTGGATCAAATACACAATGATAATTAACAAAAAGGCTTCACTGAACCATTTTGAAGAGAAATCTAAGTACTCCTTTTTCCCCTGCTCATGTGGGCATAATGATTACTAATTACTGTCTCAACCTGTATGAGGTATATGGAGTAAACACAGAGAAATGACTACACTCCTGCTTTATTTATGTTTATTTAAGTTTGATGACTGAGAACATGACAGATGCATCAGCGAAATTAAGTTTCTTTCAGCTCAGAGCTGAACTATCCTATTCCAAACCCTAGAATTGAGCAGGCAGTAGATGAGGAGCACGTTGATCCCAGAGGCCAGGAGGGGCTGGGCTCGGTTAGCGCAAACCCGCACCTGTCAGTGTGTTGTGCTGTCAACAATCCTCGTCAATTTTTAAAGAGGCCCCACTGACGCGTGTCGTGTCTGATCTCGCCGTCCGAGAATGCATTCGGCGGCAGGCCCTCAGAGTGAAGCAGGGAGGACCTGACTTGTTTGATCTTGTATGTCAATGTCAGCGCAGTGTGAGAGCGATGCAGGGCTCCTGTCCAAAGCACCAGGGGAGGTTAGCTCCCGGAGTCCGGGAGAGTGAGTCAGTTATGTCTGTGAAGTCCTTCCTCACCTTCCGTTCAGAAATCATCCTGCACTTTTTTTCTACATGTTTCTTCTTTTTCACTTGGAATCTTTTATTGATTTAATGATCTTTTTGCAACAACTTCATACAGTAAGCGATGCTAGGGGTGTAGGCTTTAGTTAATAACACTATTCCCTCCTGTTAATAACACATTTTCTACATTAATGTTGAACTATAGACTTACTGCATACAATGGGCTACTGATACTAATGACTGTGAGAACAATGGCAGCTGGATTCTGTGGTGACAATTTATAGAAATGACTGATTAGCCAGTACTGTAAGGTGCCATCTTAAAGGTGAAATTTACAATAGAAATTACATTTATCCTATTAGAAACATCAAGGTGACATGCCACATTTCATTGTCGCCATGGAGATATATAATATTCCAACAACTCCACCAGAATGTATATTGCAATTGTACACATTTGTCAGTTTTTCTTTTTATTGTTATTATTTGTTTATTTTTTTAATGTAATAACACTTTGTGATTGTGCTTTAACTCCATGACTATATGTTTTCATATTGTCTGCTGAAGTTATACAAGATCACGCGTTATCATAAAGTAAATATTCCAGTCATTTCATTAGTATGACTACAATACGCAGTGCAACACAAAATAAATTCTTCCTACTTTCCCGATATTGTATTTACTGAGAAAACCCTGCACAAACCCCCTCAAGCTTCACTTGCCAGAACCAGACATTGATGGGTGAACATAATGGATTCCTGAGTTACTTCTCACCCTGACATTAGCATTAAGTGCAATGTGCTGTGTTAAAAATCTAATGCATAAAAGTTTTAAAGGTCATCCAAGTTCAGAACTGAATTCTGAATTGTAGTGGTATTGAATATATCGTACCTATTGTATCAGTTAAATTTTGTCAATATCCTTTGAAGATTGTGTTGTCTATTAGGTTAGGAAATACAGAGATGGTGTGCTTAAGTGCCTTTGACATCTTTGTGAGTCATGTGTTCGTGTTACAATGGATAAATAAAAAGCTGCTGGTTGCTGTGTTTCCAATTTATTGTATTTTCCATCAAAATGCATTAAATGGCCCCGTCACTTTGAACTGAATTTTCTCATTTCTCTCGCACTGTGTAATCTTGTGAATTGCTCAACAGAAAAATGCTGTGTGTCTGACAAATGCTTTCTTCCCTCAGATCCGTGTAATCAGAAGTCACTGGGCACAGCCCTGGTTGAATACAAATTAATGAAAAATGCATCTTGTTATCATATAAATAAGAAACCTGGAGCTTGGAGCATGCAGAGACTGACATTTGCTTTACATTTTTGTATCATGACCATCTGATCTTTTGTTCTATGCACTAAAACCTGCAAAGGCAACCCTTAGATTATCTCTCTGGTTACAGTACTCTGTGCTAAATGACAAAATCATTAGGTGTGACATATTTTACCAGCTCATTTTAAGTAGTTACACATCACAATGAGCTCCCCAACCAACTTATCCACAGCTGAAATAAATGAGAGGGAGAAAAATGGTTCTGGGCAACATTTTCCAAACCTGGAAAGGGAGCAATAAATTTGAATTTGAAAATCTGAATTAACATCAAAGCCTGGAATAATGGAATATTTCTTTAGAAAAATACATGAGGCCTCCTGATCAACCATTACAAAAATGGCCTACATTTTTTTTCTTTTTTTACATACTACATTAAACTGGCCCAATGCTACAGAAATCTGAACCAGTTGTAGAGGTAACCGGACTATTTTGGGATGGGAAAGCTTTCCATTCCCATGTTATCACTATGACACATACAGTGCTCGTAACAGGACAAAATATATCCCTAACCTTCCACAAACTCACCTGCTCAACAACCACATCACATCCCAGACACATGAACCTGCACTGCAGTAAAGATTTTTTTTTTTTTTTGCTCATCTGTTTGCTGACTTTTTGTTTGAAGGACTTTCCCTCTCCCCGCTTCACTTTCAAAACCCGCTGTTGTTGCCTCTGTAGTATTGCAGTCACCTCCATATTTATAACCTCGCCATACTCGCTCAAAAACCCAATAACGGATGCTGTGGGGAGAGCTGTTGATTCCATTCTCTTTATTATTTTCCCATTACCCAGATCGCTGGGGAGCCGCGGTGCAGAGAGGAATCACTCTCTCCGACTGACCTGGTTTGATGGCGCCATGCCGGAGAACAGGTCAGTATGGGGCTGCCCACCCAACGGCTGCTCAATGAAACCCAACCTGGAGACGGTCGCAGCATTTTAATGACATCTGTGCAAAGACATCCAGCCCAGCGAGGGGGTGCAGAGAATATACAGACCCCCCTGTTCATATTTCAAGGGTACGGACACATGATGGAGAGCAACTGGTTGACAAATTACCGCGCTAAAAATACACCGTTCCATTATCCCGCACTTTGAATTGCATTGCCTCCTCAGGAATTCTCTCCGGGGATACTCTGATTCAGGTTTCGCTTTGCATGTGTCCTCGTGTTTTGCGCATGTATACCATCACATACCTTTTTACCTGCATAATCTACTCCTGTCTGTTACCTGCATTCCAGTATAAGCATGTGAAAGGAACATTTGTGGTGCATCCATGCAGCACAACCCTATGAGCGTGTTGTCCTGTGGGGAACAGTGAAACGGTATCAGATATTGCACTGATTGTGTTCTGATGACATCATATGCTAATAAAGTATTTTGTTTTGGGTTAAGTCAGCTGCACAGAGCAGACGAATTATATTTTACACTGAATCAATAAAGAGGGGGTTCATTTCAGTGCCTCTGGTTATGAGGAGTAATCTGACATGTTGGCTCAAAGGGCAATAATTTCTTTCCACATGCTCTTACGGGTTCATTTCATCCTTTTGTGTCTCCAGGAAACTGGAAGAAAATTCCTCCTTAATTTTCACCCAAAGACGTGTCTTATGGCCTTAGTATTCACAGCATGTCAGCATTATACTTGTAGAGGACTGTCCTAATATACAGCTGAGAAACCATTATGACTTCATCAGGATGACGCTTCCACACAATAAAAGGTTGCAGGTATCTGAGGTATAAATTAAAACAGGGATCATGATAAATTTTCACAAATACTGCCTGACATGTGTAAGATGTCAAATAAATCTCTAATGACCTTCAGGAGGTGTTTGGGTTTGAGTCTTTCATGCGTTTCTTTTTAATTATCTGTATTACTATCGCGCGATTTTGTAAAGGTGGTTCTGTTGGAAAAGTTTGAACAAAGTCATTAGGGGAAGACGTGATCAATGGTGCTTGACATTGGAAGGCTTCCAGAGCTTTGCATACTGTTGGATACAGAGTAGCGTTAATTAATGATTTTCATTCTAAAAGAATCTGTAGATGATATGTAGATGATATGCGGAAAAGGAACCTGCTTATTCTTATCTGTGATTGATATGGATTGGTGTTGACATGCTGCATTTGTAACGTATAAAGAAAAAAAAACCCAGCTTTTACTCTGAAATACCAATAATTCTAAATGTACCAGGCACTGAGGCAGTAGTGCATAATAGGCAATTCTCTGGTATGGTTTTGTACATCTGATTAACTGTGGGTCATAAATGCAACCATGTGATGCCATTGAGGTCCCTCAAAATGGGGATCAGAGAGCCCCCAGCAGATCATCTTGACATCAGGAAGGTCACAGCAAACAGCCATGTTGCAAATCACGGCACTGGTTTTGGGCCAATGACAATGCTTCCGATGTCATTTTGATCCATGATTACAGTCATTGGAGGAACGGCGATGGCAAAAGACCATTTTCCCCTCGCCGGTGATAATGACAGCAATGTTCTGTGAAATGATGTTATTAGATTACAACTGGGGCGTGTCATTCCCGACCACTGCCTTGAGCACACAGAATGTCTCCTTCAATCCCGGTGAATTGTCATACTTATCTCAGATTACGTGGCTGGGTGTCCAAATCAACACGCCTTTTTCCCCAAAGCATCATTTTCCTCCTTGCTGCTCAGGGTCATCGTTTTGGGGCTGCGATCTGAAGCTTAGGTGGACGCCCGTCGTGAGGCCAGCGTGTGTAAATGAGCAATCTACTGGCCATCGCCTGGGTGTGCACAACAGTACCGCCCATCCTCCTCACTCTTCAAGCTGTCACGTGTAAAAAAAAAAAAAAAAAAAAAAAAGGAGCCAACAGGTCCCTGTCCACGGTAAAGCTAAACTCTGTCGCCAGATCATGAGCAATGTTTCTTGGATCGCTAATGACTCCTATCACCTCCCCGTGACATCTCACCAGAGCTGTTTTTAAATCTTTTGGCTGACCTCCATGTGTATCAATCTCCACCGCCATCTGTGTGGCCTGAAGCTCCCACACTCCCCCCCCACCTCTCCCCAGACAGTTGCCTCTTTCCCTCTTTTTGAGCATCCCTGGCGTCAGGCCAGATGGCAGTGCCAATCCTTGAGCTCAACATCAGGGCACTTACATCCTGACTGACGCCACATCCAAGGTCAGGAAGTCTCAGAGATGAAATCTGTTGTTCATTTGTAATTTGTTGCAGGGAGTCAGAGTGTTAAAAATCGAACCGTGATATTTAATTTCACCGTGGCTTTAAATGTTTACAAAACAGTAAACACATAAAGTGGATGACCAGTTTCTTGCAAAAAGTAGGTCCTGAAGCTCATTATAAGTGTTCAAGGTAAAGGAGCTGCTCCCCAAAAGAAAGCATCCCAGTTGTTGTAATTTTTGTTGAAATTTATAACTAACTATGGACATTGTGCCTTAGTTTAAGAATATTATGGCTGTGGCCCCAATATATTTAAACTAAGTAAACACTTTTTTTTATGAAATTTGTTTAATCTTCTTGCTTCAACATTCTAAAAATTAATGATGGGGCTTAATGTTCTATTCTGCAGTTGAACAAGCATCTCATTTATATCTATTTTATTCTCAAAAAATGCAAGCTCAAGTATGAGCTCAAGCCGAGCTCTATGGCCTGTGTTCCATCCCAGCTGTGTCATCAGTCTAAAATGACCATGACAGGGGTGGATATGTATAACGAGAAGGTTTGCAGTTTCACCACTCTCAAACCCCTGTGTGTTGCTCGGATGATGTCAGTGGAGGAGTGTCAATCCTCCAATCGGTGCCCACTTCACTGTGGTGCATTGTGTGACTTGAGTGAAAAAAATAGCAGCTGACTGTGTGTGAGTGCATCAGGATTGCATTCTTCTCCATTCAGCGTTCCTGTGTTAGCACAGAGGCCAGGATGAGACAAGTCCAATGCACAGTTTGTGTTTCCGAAAAGGATTGCAAAGAAGGAGGGAAGAATAAAAAAACCTTTGTTTTGAAGCACAAATGAATGATCTATGGTTTGGTATTTGTGCCATTTATGGAGGTGCAGATGTATGTGTGCTTCAGCTCTGATATGAGAAATGTAATATATCACCTATAGTAGTAAACTAAGCAATATAAGAATGCAATACACAAAACTGATGGTGCTTGGAATAAATTCCAAAAACCATCAGTTTTGTGTATTGAAATTAAACATGTACTCCATTGAAATGTAAACAGTGCTGCCTTCAATGCAAACAGAAATTTGAGAGTGCTTACTCTCTAGTGCTTAGTGCATGATTTACCAAGAAAAAGCAGTTCCCTAGATACATGATTTCCATATAGTTAAAACTTCTGCAAGTTATCCATTTATAAAACTAAATGTTTATTGAGACAATTCTGGGTTAGGTACCTTGCCCAAGGGTACAGCAGCAGTCCCCAGGAAGGACTCAAACCAGCAACCTTTCAGTTGGTAAGGAGCCCTACTCCTTACCATTATGCTACACTACTACCCCTGTGAGTAGAAATAAGGGCAAAATCCCTGGTAACCTAAGTGTCAGCCCTTATTGTGCAAAAATTGATAGTCACTGCTATGAAGCACTCTCATGGTGTTCCTTGTAGCACACAACATGGTGAGAAAACTGTGCAATACACGGTCATGCAAGTGTGCCAAGAAATACATTAAACGAGTCAGAAAAAACATTGCCAGTCAGAATTCTGAGGACAGCCAGTTTAAAAGTCAAAGCACCTGTGGATAAAATGAAATGTCACTGCTTATGAATAGAAGTTTAATATTCTAATGTAGAGTGCAATTTATTGGGCTCTAACTTAGCGATCTGCTACAGTCAGAGCAGTATAACTGCTGTGAATTCACTACCTGAGTAGTAAAACCAGTAAAATCAGTTTAGTATCTGTAATATACCAATGCTGGCTGCAAGGCAGATGTTCTTTTTCATTTCTGTGTTGTGTTGATCTGTATTGTTTAATACAAAACCACTTCAAAATCTTATTTGCTGCATATAATAACATAAAGATTACATGTATCAGTATATTTCCCTCCTTATTAATATCCAACATAAGTATATCTCCAAAACTACCCATTAGTATAACTAGTAGTGTTACATTCAACAAATATTGTCATGCATGCAAATTTCAACAGAAAAGTTGAATTGAACTAAATTCAATAATGTAACACAAGCAAAAAAATAGTATTTCTTACAGTATCTACAATTTTAACCAGAACTGGGTGTTCATTGTCAGTGGAATAACAGAGATAACAGAGATTTGACAATATTTTCACCAAGATTATTAAAGCTTTATGATTCATTGATTATTTCCCATTTTTTCCACTCCAATGAGATTTCTTTTTCTGCACAAGTATCAGCAGCACAAAATTACCCATAACATGCAGAGATGGAATGAATCAGAGTGGAATCAGAATGGCCATCATATCTTGGTAATCATCATATTGATGCACCTTTCACCTCAAAATTTATATTCTATCAATCCACAATCTACAGTTCACTCTTGACATGCTAATTAACCCCCAGGAAAGCTGTCAACAGAGCAGTGCATCTTGTTTATGCTCTGACGTAAGCCAGAAAATTATATGAATTTATATAAATAAATATAAATATAATTTATAAAAGTGCATCGGTTTGGTCTTCTCATAGTGAGGGTATTTTACAAAAAGCCATTATGATACTTTAGACTCCGTCACGCCCGTGTAAATGAATGTTTGGCCCTTTAACCAGTGTTAAAATGCAGACTTAGATGCAATGCATATTTCATGAGTTCACTGCGTGTCCAGATGTGTTAATGTTCAAACTAATTAACGGATCACCCTATTCCCAACAGTTTTACCCTTCAGATATAATACACTGTTATTATACTGTACTTGAGATACTCTATGTGGCACATTGGACAGCACAAAATATTGCGTTAGCTAAGAGAACACAGAGTTACAACAGTGAGACAATGAAGGTGGACTGCAG
This sequence comes from Megalops atlanticus, assembly GCA_019176425.1. Lineage (NCBI taxonomy): Eukaryota > Metazoa > Chordata > Actinopteri > Elopiformes > Megalopidae > Megalops > Megalops atlanticus. Next base: position 34,098,615 of record CM032879.1, on the reverse strand, counting down.
TGTTCTGTTTAGTTTTTTGCACATGTGTCATGCACAAAATAACTACAAGCCAGGAACTGTGAGGGAGTACAGTCATTTTATTTGATATGAATCTCTAACTACATCAAGTCGTCAAGTTACCATGACAGATTAATTAAATTTAGATAATGTACATAAAAGTATGTTTAGATAAAATAAACCACAGGTAGCCTACTGCAGATACAAAGGAAAAGAAAATTCAAATTACCAGCCAGCAACTACTGTATACATTGAGTCATCTATCTCAACCTCAATATTTGTGAATGTAATCATTACCAATCTATGTAGCATAATCTGCAGATTTGAGTCTACATTTTTGGAAGGCTGTGCTGTTTCTTTCTCAGTGAAAATACAAAGATGAAATGGCATTTTTGACACTGTCATTTCAGTACATTGTAATATAATACTGACAAAAACAGTTCATTTGTAATTGTAGATACTGATGCCAACACCAGAAATTCTGGCATATCAAAGTAGTCTGTGAAAATGTCATCATAAAAGGCTAGTGTGTACAGTATCTGTTCAGTTCACCTGTTGTATGGTGCAGACATTTTCAATTTTTTTTTTCCGTTCCAAACATAACCTTCCTCCAACTCTGGATGTGTTTCACAATACGTAATTGCAGATTGATTCCTCTCTCCGGTTCACTGGATCTGTCTGTACGTGCACTCTCATTCTCTCACTCTCTCCGCATTGATAACGGGCTCCAGACCAAATGAAACACTGCAGCACCAAAGGGGCCTTTCAGTGATCTGAACTGCAGATCAAATCACACTAACTCAATCAGTTAAAGATCAGCTATTCCCACCGCACGGGAAACAGACCCTCATTAAAACTGGAGCTCTAATTTCCATAAGCCTTTTTTTTTTTAACTAAAGCCCCGAGCCAGCTTCCTTTCCTCAAGTGCTCTGCCACTCTTGCCCAAATGTCACTGACCTTCATTACTTAATTCAAGTCCCCCTCCACTTTCTCCACCCCCCACCTCCCCTGAACTTCACTGAAGATCACGCTGTAAGAACTGAATGCAAGACAAAGAAATGACGAGAATGAAAGCCCTAATTCTTTATATTCAGGGGAGCATTGACGTAGCAGGTCAACAGGATGTGATGTCATTGGTCATTCATTCTTCAGCAGAGTCATTGTTACCCATTTTGAAACTTCAGTCCTTCCTTCAGTCTACTAGTGCCTTCCTGAAAGATGATAATATGAGTTCAGGGTTGGCTGGCCTCCCACAGTGCAAACTTGGGTCTTCCTTCTACCACCAGGTGATGATGTTCGATGGGCTCAGTAACACATCATAGATGCTGTGGATGAGTGACCTCATCCTGTTGGCTTCCGTCAGACAGATGTCAGCCTATGTGATCTTCCTATCTTCGGTTCTTTCCCACCATGTCCATCTCCCTTGCTGTCTCATTCCGACCATTTATACAAACCTACCATCTCCCACCATTTGCTGGATTTCTGATTGCACTGCCTCCCTCCTCTCCCTTGGTTTTGCTTTTTCCCAGCTCACCTGTCAAATGCAACCGATGCCCAGTCAACCTGTGGTTACAGTATCCACGATGCCTTTGTGGTGTAGATTGGACTCTTTCATTGCTGTTGAGGCAGAACCCTTCCTGCCTGTGTGAACTTTGATCCCATCTGTTCCCGCTTTCTCATCCCTGCAGTCACTCAGAATAAGAGTCCTCCTTCCTCGGTAAGGCCCCTGAAGGGCAGCTGTAGGTTGTAGCCTGTGGTTTAAAAGTTCCCACTGCTGAAACCCTTTGGCACGCCAAGCCATCTTCTCAGGTAACTCCTGATGTTTCTCTTGATTATGTCAACTGTTTTAATGGGGGAATTTGTAAACCAGATGGGGCCAGAAGAGTCTTAGCTGGACGCCATGTTGGAAACACTTGGATCGGCACTTCCTGCATTGACTGCTTTTATCCACCCTCTTTTATCCACTCTGTACTGGCTTTTCTGATGTTTTGATATTGACTCTCATCCAACTCCACCGAAGGTCATCCTAATCCACCTGATGAGTTGTTCCAGGTGTTCCAGCATCCGTTTCCTCTCAACCACTAACCGTTTTTCAATTGTTATGTTGTCCGTGAATGTGCGTGGTGCTTGTCGTACTTTAGAGTTCAGTGTTTCTTGGCTCGGTTTCTTCTGAGGTTTTCTCAGGCAGGTGGATTGCTGCAGCAAGTAGATGACCAAGATTGTTTGTCCACTTACAATCCTTACCTCTAACCTTTACCAATTCATTGTGTTAATTATTATGAACACTGCATTTTGCATTTTATGAATTTCATTTATATATTTCACTTTATGAATTATATATTACATTTTACAAATTACAAATGTTTTATGATGCATTATGCAAGTAGAGAAAAGAAGGAAATTTTGCCCAAGCTACAGATTCAAATGTTACAAATGATGTAATCACATTTGGACAGTAAAATGAGGAGGAATTAGTGGCAATGGCCCAACTGTCCACCATGGAGTGTAGGTGTTTAATAGCTATTCAATGATGGCCACCAAATTATGAAACATACACTATTTATCATTAGTTTGTTTTCATCATGCTAGAATATTGGAACAAAAGCATGTTGACAAATGTCATGTTGATAAATTCCAATCTGGCAGCCAAAATGTGACAGATTTTCAAGATTTTTTTCCCATGGTCCTCTAGAGGATTGTAGAGACTTGTGTTGTTTCGATAAACCTGGGCAGAAATGGTGTCTGTTAAAAAGTCCAAATTTTGCCAGACTTTCGGGGGCAGAAAAAAGTCTCTGAAGCATTTTGCTCTACATTTGCTGCAATCTGTGCTTTCAATCATCTGCAGAATTAAAAAAAGATTATTATATATGGTCAAAAATTAAGGATATGGTGGTTGTTGGAGGACTGGTGTACAGTAGGGACTGAAGTTGGAAACCATATTAAGTTTTACTTTAGCTGTTTGATTTTTGAAATAGAATACTGTTCAGCAACACCTTTTCTGTGCAGAAACCAGAAACCAACCACGGTTTTATTTATTTATTATTTATTTGTTTTGACATGGAATAAAAAATCAGTCTTGTCTGAGGACTCCCACCCACTCCACACTGAGGTCCTTAGTAAGAGTAAAGGTGCTCATCTTTTACAGATATTAGGTTGTAGAACAAGTTTCTTTGAAGATAAACTGACTGTTATCTTTCATTTGTTAAATTTTGTTGAAATTGCCTTTAAAATTATTATATTCTGAGCCTGTGATGATGTTAATGTATGTTGTACAAATATGCATTGTTCTTATTGTCATATTTGTTCATTTACTTTAGTAGTAAATGAACAAATATGACAATACTTAGTTAACTAACTAAGTACTTTAGTTAACTAAACAATTCAGCATCATATCAATCCTGATCCTAAATAAATCCTGGTCGTACTTTCCTTTGTCACATCTTCATAAAAAGGTGATTAAACAAGAACTCTACAGCATAAGAAAACCCCACCCTCAAACCCTGCCATCGGAAAAAAAGGAAAGAACACTTGCTTGTGCTTGTGGCAGTGGCCACATTCTCAACTCAGCAGAGGAGATAATAGCTTTTTCAGTGAATTGCTGCTGTGTGCTCTTCCCTCTGCAAAGCAATAAGGGCTACTCGCTGCCACCATTGTCACCGGGACAACACATAGCTGTGAGGAGCTGTCAAAAATATGAGTCAAAATAATCTTAGAACTGTTATAGACCATGTGAGGTAAAAAATATCCCACTAAAGAACAAGTTATTGGTCTTTTGTAATTTTAATGTTAGAAAACATTAATTTTTTGCAGTTCTTTTTGGTCTGACTGTCATGTTCCACTTATGATAAGTTAGTATTGCATCATTTTGTTTTTCATTTCAAAGAAAAACATCAACCTGAGGGCAAATTTAAGGATCACAGATGCACATCTTATAACACTGACAGTATTTACCATGCTTTTCCACACAAAGCATCATTATATCTGGCTTTTGATACAAGGATACTTTCACACTTCAAAATTAGATGCACTTACCAGGAAAATGAATACTTGAAATGGAAAAATAACAACCTGCAACCAGATGTATCCCCCAAATAGCGGTGGATTTTATTTTACAGAACAGCAATGGTAACACCACATTCAAAATCCTCCCAGACAGGTGCTAGACAGAGTCATAAACAATGCAAATAGTAGAATGATGCCCACACACCGTTATGCTTCCAGTGTAGTTGACTTATTAGCACCAGACGCACACAAACTGGCATTTCAAACTATACACTCCTACACTCAAGCAGACCATAGTGTTCTTCATCAGGTTATTTGCCTTCCAATTTGTTTGCCATTCTTATGATTCTTATCAAAGAGTTGTTTATCTCTGTGTCCACTGGTTTCCAGAGGTTCAGTTTGAATTATCTGAGAGTGAAACTGCGTTACATATAGGTATCCATATATTGAATATAAACCTGACAACATTGTTCGCTTCTGAATAAATATTTCATAACCCTTGACCTGAGCTTGGTGGCCCTGCCAACAGTGTCGGGAGAAAAGGATACCTCTGGAATTGTGCTGTCAATCACGCGTTTGTCACAAGCACAGACCTATAGGTTGGTTACAGTGACTGGCAGCTGCTGTCAGGTACAGATTGTTGCAGCGAGGACCTCAGATGGCCCCCAGCCACCTAAGCAGGATACAGCTGAGAGCTCCAGCTGAGGCCGAGGCTGGCGGTTGCTAGCAGGAAGACACATGTTTAATTCAATAATAAGGAAAAAGACCTTGGGAAAGCTGGTTTGATCTTTGCGGACCTTGATGCTGTCAGTTAGCCAGCCTGGACAATGAAGGATAATAATAATGTATCCTTCTAATAGGCTGGGTCAGGTGGGCTTTTTTTTTTTTCTTCTAAGTAGGTAATGACTGGAGATCATACATAGCATGACCTGCATATACGAGGATTGTGAGTGTCTTTATTTGAAGTTCAGTGCTGCTGTTCAAAAAAGTACAGAAAAATATAAAGTATATAAACTGAATGAAAAATACTGTATCTATGAATGTGTGATCTCATACAGTTCTAATAAGAATTTTTTACGGAATAATCAAGTAAGAGGGTGCAGCAGAAAAAAGACTATGTGAAGCATCATTACGCATATAACTAGCACAGTATAACATATCATAACACAACTAGTAATGTTAGGTACATTAACAGGTTAATATAGAGCATCTAATGGTAACAAGTTAACTAGCTGAATGGCTACATGATACGTATTTCTTGTAAGCGCTGAAGGAAGTTAGGTATGTCAGACTATTTTATGTAGTAACTATCATATTTCATATTCGTGGAAATAACGTCTTCAACTAGGTAAGTACATAAACCAGCACTAAATTAGCATTAACACTAAACCAATTGCAACAGAAGTTAGTGAAGCATTTTGTGAACATTTGTTATTAAACAGGTCTTTTCTATATATTGCTAACAACCTAATTATTATCGCTGCTTTCTTCTATTACTGTAGATTTTAGAACACAGCCAGCCATCAACATATTGAATTGGAAACAGCCCACTATGATGTTCATAGTTCTACATATCTCAGAAATCATAATATTTAGAAACTTGCACGGCTTTCATAACATATTGAAAATCCAGCATAGACAGTAAAAACATACCATCAGTGTGATACCATGAGTGATACCATCAGTAAATATCCCAAATTTCCCCGCCTGGGGATCAATAAAGTGCTATCTTCTCTTATCTTAAATATTAACACGATTTCTTGTAATTTTCCTGTGGCTGGATGGTCACTGAAGGTTAGCTGATTTCTTTAGCTGGCATGCATATTATGTCCTCTAATGCTAAGTTGTATTTCAACAATTTAAACATGACTTTAAAAAATAAAAATGAGTTCACATGTGTTTAGCTGCCTCAATGAACAAAAGCCATCTGCAACACATACCATTGGTTGTAATCAAGATGTTCTGAAAACACAGCATTTTAGCTGGGAATGCACCATACATCTTTAACTAACTTTGCTAAATTAGTTTCCATATGCTTCCTAAACTCAACAGACATTTCTGGACATTGGGAAAGTATAGACCTTCAGTAAATGTGGTCACATTTCCAGATACATGCATAGTTAATTTAGTACAGACTGTCCTCATAGTCCTGAATAGTTGGTATGTTGTTCAGCATATTCAATATCCAAAAACATTTGATTGAATTGGAATGTGATGGCAGTGGCCAATGCACTGCACATTAAAACTGAAGGAGAAAATAAAATATATTTCTGTTTTAAAACCAGCACAAAAGGAATGAGTCCAGAGCCACTACAAACCACTGACATCAAAATCCTGACTACCCCTGCATGCCACAAACCTGTTCTTAAAGTAGCTGATTAAGGCAGATGTAGCTCATTAACCAATCACTGCCCTCACCCACACTCAATTTACACAGACAATGACAATTAAGCAGACTAAACCTGAAGCTGATGGAATGAGCTTGGTCACTGAGAAAGTAGCAAAGAAAAGACAATCCTTAACACAAAACAAAAGTTTACCACAGCTTAAAATGCAATCATTACTGTCGCTTCCACGTCAACAGTTTTTGAGGACAGGTGAAGTCTCTTCTTCACATGGAAGAAGAGCCAAACAGTCTTCACTGGTGTTATCATAAACAGTAGTCTGTGTTCTGGTGTACAGGGGTAGCTTGACCTGCAGTGATAGCCCATTGCACCACCATGGCATTCAAAGGTGCACAGTGAAGTGTTGGGGTGGATAATGGACTACAGGGCTGCATAATGGTGTATTCTGAACTTAAGCAGTTATACTGTTATACCGTGTGCCATACATTGTTGTTTGTTCAGGTATCCTGTTATACCATATATTTAGCGGTAAAATGTTACATTGCTGCTACGTTGTGATGAAATTCAGACAGGTTGTTGACACACTGTGGTAAAATTCGTGATTTATAGGTGTTTGAACTCAGTGTAATTTACAAAATGTGTCATCATGCTTACGTCAAGCATGACTCTTTTCTGCAGATATCGGAAGGTGTCAAAAGCACCACTTTGAAGTCAGGTATTTCGGGCCTTAAATGCTATTTGACTTGAATGTGATTTCAAGAATTCCAATTTCTCTTGCAATTTAGATGACATTTTGGGGCTCAGACGCAGTGCAATGTCTTGATTCACCTGGAAACTGTAATAAAAGAGGAATGGCACATCTACAAGTCTAATGCGTCATGGAAGTACACCTGTAACAAAGGATCTGCAACCCACTATACACAATAGGAGAAAGCCCATTCTTCTCCAGCTCTTGTGTATCCTGTGGCCAAGTAATGATTAAGAGATATGTTGTCTTTTCTGTATTATGGGCTAGCCTAGATGATACCAAAAGGGGTTCTTTCATCACCTGAAAGATACACACGTCATCTGTGAGGCGCTCAAGGCAGATACAGCCTCATCACAACTGTTGTCTTCCCTGCTGGCCCTTAAGATCACTCTCCCTCTTGTAACGTTTGTCATGTCTGAGCTCGCGCACTCACTTGGGAAACAGTATAGGGAGTGCAGTGTATATTTTTCAGGTGACATGCAAGATACCCAGTATCCTGATTTTGATAGTACTTCTTTGTCTTCACCATAACATTCAATTACAGAGTAGTGAATGTAGTAGATCACCATTTACAATCAACATACCAAATGTTTTCTTTTGAATTGTTCCAATGCATGAAAAACAAATATTTTGCATCGAAGCTGGTTCATCATACAGTTACATTTCCACAGGGAAATGTGCAAGGAAGCATACAGTGTGAGTATTCTTAGGATGTTCTCTTCTCTGAAGTGGAGGTTGTTTCCATTAATATCAGTGATGATATTAACAGCCTACATTGTTCCCAAAAGTTGTCACAATTAAACTATACTGTTTGTGACAAAACAATAAAATTGTACATAGAAGACAAATTAAAAAGAGTTTCATCTGCACCATTAAGTTGAAAAAACATAGACACATCAGAATCAAATCAATTTCAATATTTGCAGAGTCGAGATTACTCCTGTGTTTTAGTCATGTGACACGCTAGTGTGCTGTAGTCGTTAACTGCCTGTTTTTGATATCTGTGGGATGTCTCCTGGTGTTTCACAAGGACTTGTTCTCCTTCATAGTTCAAAAAAATAACAATATGTTCATTAAGTATGTACATTGCTTAGTTTTGGTTTATTTATGAGAAAATAACATGGGATAAGTTTTTCTTTGTTCATTTATAAACATCTACATGAGGAACTCCACGTTCAGTGTCAGTGGCCACAGAAAGTGAGCCAGAAACAATATACCAGACTTTGAGTTTTGCATTATTTATTGGCATGACAGACGCCTTTATCCAGTGGGACTCAATACAGATTATATCTCATATATTAACCATTCGTGCAGCTGGATATGGACTGAAGAAATTCATTTCAAGTGTATTGCCCAGGGGGACAATAGTAATATTCCACTTTGGATATAAATGGAAAACTTTCTGGTTAAAAGCCTAGTTCTTTCACCGCTCTACCACTGTGCTACTCAACATAGGTTACTGCTTGAGAGGTAGGACAAAAAGGGCGTTTTTCAAGAAAATGTATTAATCTTACACAATATCAAATCACAAACATTTAAATGACACACATATCTGATTCATCAACTAAGCTTTAATTTTCTGTAGACATCTCTGTAGTCCTTAAATGTATGGCACACACGTGAATGAGTAGAAGTCTCCTCTGTTTTAAAACTACAATGAATGTTATATAATGCACATGTGTGTATGTGGGGGGGCAGTATTGAACTTAATTGATGTTTTTAAACTCTTTGTTGAATGAGTGAATTGTGGGTGGTCTAAATGAGTCAGGGTCAACCCTACTTTAAGCAAATTTAAGATTATTGTGTCAAATGCAAATTGTAACAGTGTGCTAGCTTCACTTGAGTGTGTGTGTGTGTGTGTGTGTGTGTGTGTGTGTGTGTGTGTGTGTGTGTGTGTGTGTGTGTGTGTGTGTGTGTGTGTGTGTGTGTGAGCATGCCAGGCAGCATTCCCTTTGATTGGTTAATTGGTTAATGATCCACATCTGTGGCAAATGAGCACTTACTCACATGTACTGTTATGAATGGTTGCAGGTTCTCAAAACCTGAATCCCATTTTTGTTCACTGTGCACTATGGTTATCTAATACTTTCAACAGACCATATTTAAGCGGGCTTTATTTTTCTTCCTTCTACTGCTCATGATAATGTTTTAATTTAGCATGCATTTATCATGAAGAATGATAATGCCATGGTCAAGGCAAACCTGTCATGTTTCAGTTATACAATATATAAATATACAGTGCAGTTCATGTTTTACAATCTAGAGTCTATAAGATTATTGTTATGGAGATGTTACAGAAAGAACTCTGAATTTATTGTTCCCTTACATGAGACCCAGAGGTGTGCTTCTGGTCCACTCAAAATGAGTTGGGAAAAGATCAATCTGCTGTCTGTACAATAGCATCTTAATTTTTTCCCTTGTCTAATCAGTTATGCAATAGCTTCCTATAAGGATTCATTCTTAATTTTATTTATACTCTAGAGATTGCTAACTGGATATGCGGTATCTGAAGTTTGATCAAAATAAAAATGTTGACATGCCTGCTATTAAAACATGAGAACTATTATAGGTCACTCTTGGTTTAGTCAAACATAAAGCATGTAATGTTGTCAATCTGTATTGCCCATTTAATTAAATGTAGACATTTAAGATAAAAAGTATTCATATTTTGAGATTCAGTTCATATAATCCATTCAAACTGAAAAAACATAATGATATAATATTAATTAAAAAGCAGGATTTTGTCATATTGTTACAATGAAATGCAGTGTCAGTTAATGAGTTGCAACACTATAAAATTGGTACACCCTTGCATGCAAAATTGATTGAAGTGGAAACGAGCATTACTCACAAGCATTGCAGACTAATTTGTAAATCAGTATTAATTACAAAGATAATTGACTGAGGCATAATTTGACTCTTTTTCCACTCATTCTCAATGGAGTGTTGCGTTTGCCTTTATAGCATGGCCACAATGTAATGTGATTTGGCATCTGGCAGATGTCTGCAGTCATGCAGTAGTTCTATTTGTTCAGGTCTACTACTCTTACTTTTTAATGACACATGGAAAGAAATTTACATGACTGTGATTTTCTCAGAGGTTCTTTGTTGTCATTTCAGTCATGTTAGAATTACCAATTCACGGTTTTCTCTGAGTTTATAATAGTATCTTGATTTAGAGTGGAGATGACATTGGTAGTCATCTGAATTTTGGGAAGCTTGGCTATTAAATTGCTCAAAGCCAGTGTCACTACCACACTGCATAGTGAATGTATTAATGAATATGTAATCATTTTTCTCTAGTCTTCATTTGACATCTACTACTGTGCTTTAATGACAACTCCCTACACCCAAAAAGTTTACACATCTTTGTAAGAAAGCTTGAAGAAAAAAAATGATGTAAAGTACTGCTAGACATTTGGTGAATGTCAACATAGAGTATTATCAATATTACAGGTGAAATAATAAAGGTGAATAGTAAAAACAGGTAAATAATAACACCTTTTGTTCTTCTTTTATTATATCTTAATATTGACACAATAAATATCAAAATAATATATTATTTCAGAATACTTTTCTTGTATTGTAAGTTGATTGTTATGTTGTTGTGTAGCATATTTTGTGCCATAAGATATAGACATATATCTAGAATATATGATAAGCTATAGAATATATGATAAGCTTTTGTGAGTATTCCTGTATTCTTCTTTTGTAGGTATGTTGGCATCACTACATGTTTAGCGGGGGACAGCGTATGTTGTATGTCCATGTATCTGGTTTCTGGGGCATTTTACACACATTTTCTTTTGCTGTTAAGAAGAGGAGGTCAAAATAAGGAGCGGATCTGCCAGGGCAGCCAGCGGTGTCTTGGATAACATTTATTCATCCCAATTAATATTAAATGGCTGATCTGACTTGATTGTTGAAAGGTCTAACACCAAGAGGGAATCAATAATTTAGGCCCTCTTCTGTCCTTTGGCTTCATTTACCTTTTCCTCCAGTAGCGGACGTAAAATGTGTGGAATCATTTGATCTTTGTGTTACAAACTGACAGAGCATCAGCGTATACATTTTAATTCAAGGAGAGGTTCTTAACAATCATTGAACAATCTTTGAATAGACACACAGTTTATCAGTTTGTTTTGATCTAAAATGCATGATATTTTATTAAATGAGGTAATTTACTGGTTTTATACTGACAAGTTCAGTTATAGATCATTTATTTGGAGATCTTAATTAAGGCTAAGTTAATATCTTCATTAACAGCTGAAAAAATAAGACTGCCAGGCTTGTTGATTTGATTTTTTTTTATTTGATTACCATCAAAAACTTTCATGTATCACTGGAAAAAGCCTAAGGTACCAAACATGATTTTTGCTATTATCCAAGTAGGGCTTGCTGTTTCTTTGCTGTTTTGTGCAGAGCAGTATTTTCACAGTGCCTTAAAGCACCACGTCAAGTTTAAAACCATTTTTTAATCCCCTTAGTGGGAATTCGATCTGTTTTCCATTATCCAGAAATCATTTGAGAGAGTAAAATGCCCTGTGATGTATCATTTTTGAAGTTAAATCTGCAGCTTGCTGCTCGTGTGCGTGCGTGTGTGTGTGTGTGTGTGTGTGTGTGTGTGTGTGTGTGTGTGTGTGTGTCTGCACGCGTGCGTGCGTGTGTGGGGTGGTATTATTGTGTTTATCTTGTTGCTGAAAAAGAAATGCACTGCAGTTCCTTCTGAGAGTTCTCCTTGTCTTGAAGCACTTATCTCACATCAAAGCTTCCCAAAAGAAGGAGAGAGAGCGGGGTATGTCCTTGGAATGAGCTCTGCTGTGCACTCGCCTGCATTCGCATTCTCTGGATCCTGCTCCGGATCCAAGTGCTGGAGGGTCACCTTCCGGCCTGTGTTTTTGTGCATTTGATTAGCACCTCCTGCTTGTATTATTTATTGTCACTGATCACCTCCTGTGCATCTGAGAAACTAGTGTAAATGTTTGATACGTGGGGAAATACAAACGCAATTCCAATGTTTTGCGACTGAGACTGATTCAGGTAAATCTGAAAGCTTTCATTGGCCAATGGTGAAGGATTCTGTGCTCTCTGCCATAGCAATATGGTGTTAAATGTGGCACAGGTGGCTATGAGCTTAAACCTTTAGAAGCTGTCAGCAGTGTATATTTATCTTTATATTATCTATTTGTGCTAGCAGTGTGTCATCATGACAGATAAATACCCAACTGCACTGTGACTATTGTACCACACTGATGCAATTTGTGTATACAGATGCATTAAAAAGTGTACAGGGAGAAATTCACTCATGATCTGACTGCTATGCTAGCCTCATATCTAGCTGGCAAGACAAGAAAATAGAAACACCAAAAGTGCTTGTATTTTGAAGTAAGTGAATTGCAATTAAAAAGGATTCTACATGTGTTGCATAGTAATGCCAATTGTACTTGTTACCAGTTTCTGCAATAAAAATGTTTTTAAATCAAGACTTTAATATTAGAGTTTCTAAAACAACATGCAAACTTTTGCATTCTGAAAGAGATGGTATGTGCCCAAACTGCAGGTGCATTAGTCACAGAAACAGCAAAATTGTTTAATGTGTAAAGGGAAACAATGTGGGAAATCATGATGGTATATGCCAAAAAGGAAAACATGCATCAAGAAAGGGGAACAATGGTTGCAAGTTGAAGCTCAATGACGGAGATAGATGGACACAAAACAGGATACTTTCAAGAATCCACAAAATAACAGCCTAAAAATGACCACAGAACTGACTCTATACCTCCAAGACCCATTCTCATAAAAGCCTACATGTTATTAGCTTCACAAAGCTGATATTTACAGTAGAACTGCCATTTGGAAACTGTTTATAACTAAGGCTAATGTGCAACAACGCATAACCTGGTTTAATTAACCTGGACTTCTGAGCAGAGGAAGACAGTAATATAGTCTGATGAGTTGTCTTTAACTTTTCTCTTACATCTGGATGGGTTCATGTCTGGAGAAAGGCAAAGGAAGCCTTCAACCCCCAATTCCTGTTCACTAGTGGTTAAAGGTGGTGGTGGACATTATGTATGGAAATATATATTATTTATTTTATTATTTATTTTAATATATATTATTATATTATTCCCACTTATGGTGTGGGAAGCCCTCTCATGGGAGTCATTAGGTCTGATTACTACTCCTGCACAGTAGGATTACAGCCAAGGAATATCAAGCAATTTTAGGCAACCAGGTGCACCTTGCGACAAGGAGCAGGGAGAATCCAAATCCAGAGATGACTCAGGACACAACAGATATGGTTCAAAGAAAATAAAGTTATCTGTACCGGACACTCAGGAGACTCAAAACAGGCTTGGTACAAGAGTTCGCACACACTAGGCATGACAGCTCAAGACTGAGTAGAGACATGAACAAAGGGCAGGGCTTAAATAACAAAGAACACAGATGTAAACAATAATTAATTAAGACAGGTGAAAGACATTATAACTAAATGAGACATGAGACATCAGGTGGCCAACCCAGGAAGCAGCAGCCATATCCCTGACACACCCTATAGTGCAAATATTGTTTCCTCAAGACATTCCCATATTCCAAGACAATAACGCCTCCATAAACACTGCTAAACAGATTCAAGAGTGGTTTCATGAACTCCAGGATAAAGTCAAACACATTCCATGACCTCCCCAATCACCTAATCAAAACATCACTGAACTTTTTTGGGACATTCTGGAACATCAAGAGTAGGGTATGTTTCCACCTCCTTCACCCGTCAAAGAACTGATGGCTTTCATTCTTGCAGAATGGTCCAATATCCCACTATAGACTATAGATTATAAACACTATAAACAGATCAAAACTTACATAACAGTTTTACATAACATAACTATATGTTCATCAAGTGTGTTTTAAAACCAAATGAGTGTTTAATTCATGGTAAGATTAAACACTCATTTGGTTTTGCCTTGTGTGACTTCAATAGTCCTCCTGATTATTTCAGCTTGATTAATTAAGACATGTCTAGGAATATCATAGCACTTCCTATATGTTCATCGAGTGTGTTTTAAAACAGAATGAGTGTTTAGTTCATGGTAACAAAGCAATATTTTATTATCTTGTTAAAAAGATAAAAATGGCTACACAATGACATTCTTTAAACATGAGTAGCTTCTAAGATTATATAAGGTACGCTTATTTATTTTTTATCGTGTTTTGAGTCAAAATGTAGCTTGATAGCAAGGCTAATTCAAAAAGGTTATGTCAAATGTATCTAGCCAGCTATCTACAGTAAACAATATGAAGGAAAGAAATTAAGATGTAAACATTGTTTTGGGCAAATTCCAATGCCATGCTGTTTTTATTTATCAAAAGACCTTGTCAGGCAATCATTTTTTAATATGTTGGTTATGATCATTAATGTAACCTTTATGTGGCAGTGTCCTTTTGAAAATGTTCATGTATTACTGGGTGGCTGCTGGGTTCACTTCAAGCTGTGCTAGATGCTTCTTGTGTGGGAATTATGTTATTGAAGTTAAAAAAAAATCTGTGGTGACTTCTCAATTACCTGATGTATGTGAACCAGTTTATTCGCTGCCTATATTCTGTCAATGACAGGATAAGCAACTCATCAAATGAAACACACTCGATACCATTCATGTGACAATCTGGTTCCAATCAACTTAACTCAAAGCAGTGGTGCAACAGTCAGCGACGGTGGGTGTTCGCTGCGAAATGTGAAGCATTCTCATTAACATCTGAGATTCGCTAGATAAGAACATAAGCATCAGGCTAATTGCTTACCAGGCGTCCCGCTGCGGGCCCTGCACAATGATTCTCGTGCTTCCAGTCGTCAGACATCCAGTGGCCTACCTTTGAAGTCTGCGGGGATGAAAAAGTGTGGCTCCAGGCGCTGACACCAAGGCCCAGGCCCCCCGCGTACTCTCATTCCCCTTGCCTTTTCTAAAAGAATCCTCTCTCCGGCTCCGCTGCAATTTGTCAATCCACAGGATCAGTGAGGAACAAAGCCCCGTGGGCCCTCGAAACTCCGCCGTACAGAAACATCAGCGCTCTTAAAAATAAAAGAGAGGATGTGTGATGCATTACATTCACTCGGAGAAAATTGTGCTCCATCTCTGATCCGCGACAATTTTCGAGAAATTATTAGAAGGTGAACATGTTATTCCTGTTGTTACATTCTTCTCAAGAAATCCCGTGAGAGATGTTGTGCAGTGCAGTAGTGTTGTTACTCCAGGACAAGTACACTAAACTGTGAGTTCACTTCGGGGGAAAAATAGCTTATTCAAACACTTCCAGTGGGATACACTAACTTTAGGAACAGGCGTATAGTCATGTAGAAACTATACTTTTCACACCCGACCATTAGCAGGAAGGATCCCTGCCTCCCAGTAGCTGCTACCCCAATTATACAGCAGCAAAGTCTCTTTTGTACAATGTTTTTTTGAATGTGTATAAACTGGATATGAAAGACATAAACAAAGATTTGCTTGTGGACAATGTTTTTTTCTTTTAATTGTCTGCTGAGAATTGCTTGAGCCAGACAGACTGCCATTTGATAATGGTACCATAATGGTTTCCATAGTGCCTGACATGAAAACTAATTACAGCAAAGGCAGGCCTTTGATTGCTTTGGAGGAAAGTCAACCGCCTCTTAACAGTATCATTGTGCTGACGGCTTCATCTGAGAATAATTTCATTTTCCGTTGAAGTCAAACAGCCAGGGTCCTGCACTGTCTCTGCCTCCCCGCTGACAAAGGAATTGCGTTGGTAACAGCATCAAGCTGTTTGAGGATCCTGTCCCTGTTTACAATTACCGTATCTACCGTGTGATGAGAAACACTGAAGGTGATCATCAAACACAACACTTCAGACTGTAGAATGTGTATGAGTCTCTTGGTCATTGCTTATTGACTAAAAAAATGTTTTCATCATAAATTCCATTCCGTGTTGCAGAAAAAAGGATTTGAACACCTTAAATGCAAGGCTGGTCCATGATTTCTTTGCCCTCTTATCTGGTGCATTTTATTTTATTATATCATTGTGTTGGGTCTTCTCATATCACAGACTCTGCTGAACAAATGCTCCTTCTAAAGGACCATGCAGAGCTCTTATGTATTGTTGTGTCTGTCTGTGATAGTAGTATATGAAGTACTGGAATTGATTACTGTAACCAGAGTCTGCTTATCACTATAAGAAAGCAACACTCCTGCCTTGAAATCACTTTATATTCTTTATTTAAATTCACGTCTGTAATCTGCTTCAGGTTCTCCTGAAGACTGAGGATGGCATAATAACAAGGTTTTCTCTCAGATGTTTTTGCGGTCTGCAAGTGCTATATTTTACAACACACTGTTGTTTTTGTTGTTATTTTCCACTAAATATCCATATACATTTTTTACATGTTAACATTACAATACTTTTTTTTCTTTTAAATACCAGCTGTTCACAATCTACTTATGTCCGTGCTGATTTCCATGAAGTCCTCCTCACATGCCCTTCTCTGGCTTCATATAGCAACCAAGTAATTCCATAGCAGCTGGTGGCACCAGGATTCCTGGTGCAGCAGAACATTTAAACTTAAGATTGAACTTCTCTCCGCTTCTCTTTTGCTAAATAAGCAATTATACCTTCATTAAAGCCGAGTGAACTTGTTGATTTTCTTTCCTCTCAGTGTGCTTGATAGACAAGTGAAAGCTCAGGCATGTGTTTGCAGCAGCTGAAGTGGGAGCAGGTGATGAACTATTTATGATTTATTTTAAAATTAATGAAGGGAAAAGACTGACAAGTAAACATCCATTTTACAAAAGATTCTTATCAATCATTAAATTGCCTCCCGCGACAATCTGGTTACAATGCTTTTAGAATGGATTCAGGCTGAAATGAAGGCATATCATCTTATTAAATCAGGCACTTCATTAATTTATTGATTTGTATTTTCCACATGAAAATCCATATATGTCAATAACAGAGCCTGTATAGTACCATCATTGATACAGTATATGGTCTTTTTTTCATTTTAATCTGTTTAAGATCATAGCATGGTTATAACACTGATTGCAATTATGATATTACACTGGTTAAATACTGTTTCATTGTGGTCAGTCCTAGCACACAGTGGATAATACAATAATAATTTATTGTGTTGAAATACACACATAAAGCACACCTCTTGAAATGCTCGATGGCAGTGTCCACAAAATGGTCCAAAACATTCTTCAGGGTTTGAATTTAAGGAATATTTTGTGCATCCTACTGGTCTGTGAAGGTGAGCTCAATAGCATCTCCTGCAACAGAGTGAGAGGAAGAAGCAGGCAAGACAATTGGATTCATTTTTCAAAAAGGAGAACCTTGCTCATCTTCCCTGCAAGATGAACAACAGCCTGGCCCATTAGCCTTGCCCCAGCTGTAGCCTCCTCCTCTTCCAGTCCCACAGCTGTTCTGAATGTAAATGCCTATTTTTTAAATGTATTTTTACAATGTCCATTCTTTTTGCTGTCATTCTTCAGAATGCATCTACCATGCTGAACAAGGAACAGGAGTATTGAACTTACTGAAATCCTAAAAAATCAGTAGTCTTGTAAGGATGCAGTATGTATGAGTGTGCTTTTACCGGTCTATAAATTAAAATTACCCAGCTGTGTTTCTTTATCATTTGTTATTATTCTTGATATTACTGCTCATCAGTACCACACCAATTCAAGCTGAGGGGCTTTTCATTTTTGTAAAATAACTACATTACTTTTTCTTCTTCCCTGTCAGTGCAGGAAGACAATGAGGATGACAATTCCTCTTCCTTTGGTTTTTATGTTTTCAGTAATGTCATGCCTCCTCAGTGATTATTAATTGGAATTGCTCTTAACTCCGAGTCTTTGGAAGTGGCCCTCATTTTTTTTTTTAGCTACAAGTGCTAAAAAAAAGAGAGAGTAAACATAAGAAGTACTATTCTAATTGCTTTGAAATAGTTTGTTACATTAAATGCGATTGCCGTGCAATGGTCTACTTCACAGGATCATTGCGATACACTATGGGGTATTTCCCGATTGGCTCCCAGACCTGCTCTCAGTTGGGTCACATCGATTGCTCACTCACACACATGCAAGCACAATGGCATAACAGCGCCATTGATGTCATAGTCAGCAGATCCATTAAATCAACATAAAGGTAGTTTTCAATGTCATAACACATTTGCATTTATATTTAGTCAATTAGCCAACACTCTAAACCAGAGAGGCCGGATTATGCTATACATCTTCCACTTATGGGAATCGCATTGATCTTTTTGTACCATGAACTTTCGTCAAACATTACATTACATTACATTATTGTCATTTCCATTATTGTCATTTGTCAAACGGTTGGATCTGTAAGTAAAAAAAAGGGTCAAACTAAAAAAGAACCTTAGAAACGGAATGACATTCCACTCCCAGCACCACACAAACACTTAATAGTCTACGCTACTCTAATAACAGCAACAAGATGCAGCATTTGACCTGTCAGCACTCTTATTTAAAAAAGGACCTGCTAGAAAGAGCAATACATTTGACAGACATGATTGGACAATAATTGAATAATAAGTGATCATGTGAATTATGTGATATAATGACTGTGATGAATGGTAGTGTGTGAACTTGGCTTCCCTTAGTTTCTAGGCTGTCTGGTCAGGTTAGCACAACTTAACTTGTGGTAGGGCTTGAATAGTGTTATGCTCACACTGGTCTGGGATTATTAGCCTGGTCTGACACTGTTGCTCATTCAGCTTGAATAGATACAATTCTGTTCTCTTGTGCTGGAAATTCCTCTGAATAAGAGTGTCTGTTAAATGAATATATTGTAATGTAATGTAAAACACATCAATGCAGTTCTTTCACTCAGTGTTTCTGGCCACTGATGTACATAGACTTAACGCAGCATGGATGGTTTGCCTGTGACTGACTGTGTGCTTATCAAAGAATTACAAACTAATTAAGGTAATGAAGAACATTGCTGCAATAAATAGAGTTTGCAGTATTTATTTAAAAGAAACAGTACTTGCCTATAGAGTGTTCTCTTAGCAGGACACACTCATACCAAAAACATCCCAAAGTTTAAGTGTAAGTTAAGGGCAAACCAAAAAAGGAAAAAGAGACGAAATTCAGATCAGAGGCATAGCCCTTAGCTTGGCTTATGCACTGACCGTGTTTTCCAGCGGGACATGCACTGCTTTCATTAGTGCTATGTTACTGTATAGCTACATTGGGTCACTGCACTTCAAACATGTACTCAACACCGGGCAGGATGCCAAGAATTCAAACAATTCAAAGGTTCTCTCAATATATACACCACAGAGGGAAATAGGTGATGTCCCATAGGTGTCACTAATAGGGAAACCACATGGAAAGAAATGTGGCTACATCCCGACTGGCCAGAGCACAGCACCACCCCACATCTAAAACTAATCAAACACTGCTCCCCTGCCCACTTTTTGCTTGCACTGCCCTCTTTACCTTTTTTTGCGTTGTCCAAATTCCACAAATGCACTAGAACCACTTGATCATTGCTTTAATGCATTTGATAATTGGGAGTCTGCCATTAATATTGCGCCTCAAGAATATATTAACATTAAGAACAATCATAATGTTCATGTAGGTGACTGAGGTGCAGCACAGGTGCATCGTGAATTGACAAACCTGAATATTCATGACATCCAGGCGGTGTAATTGAAGAGGTGTTCTGCCCATCACTGGCGACTTGGCAGAACGCTAGAAGGTTGATGACCACTGCTCGCAAAACAGAAGAGAGCTGAGTTCCAGTTGATCAGCTCTTCTGCCCGAGGTAACGTCCCTCTTCAAGCTCAACATAAAACAAGTTGATTTGAGGTTGTGGATTATTAATGTGACAGATCCTGCTTTACATTCTAATGAAGTCAACCCAGCCCCCACACATGTCTTTTTTATATATATTCTTGCTTTAGGAATTAATTATTTCCCATGGAGCTCCCTTCAGTTGAAGTGTCATAATTCTGCACAGGTTTAAGTAGAAACTGCTGGCAGAGGCAAGCAATTTATTTAACAACAGACTCCTTCTTTCTCTGCGCTTCTTTTGTGATCATTAAGCCTCTAATAACTATAATAATAACATAAAATGCCAAAATTCTTGAATTATACAACTCTGTGATATTCAAGGTCAGAACAACTACAATTACGTTTATCGTAACTGACTGGAATAAATTAGCTTGCCTGTTCCTGAACTGCTTAATATAGTCCTTGTTTTTCTTATGATTGGATGAACCTTTACAGTCTCCTCACAAAGTAGTAACATTAGGTTTTAGTGTTGGTGAAGGTAGAAATTAAAAGAAAGATTCTTACAAAATTACATTCTTACACTGTACATTTACACCTACAGCTACAATTACATGCATACATTCTACATTCTTACAAACTAAGTACATTCTGAGAAGTCATCTTTTTCCACAAGTGAACCTTGTACTTACTATGTGTGTATGTTTTTGTTGATGACCTTATCTGGAAAAAGAATGTATCCTCATCAACATTCATTCAATATGGTACAGGAATACGATACAGAAGTTCTAAAGAAGAAACAGGACAGCTTGTTTTCTCACGATGTCTTGCTCATTCAGGATTGAAATTTCCCCACAAGTTTATGCCCAGAATGGTTTGTTTAGATTTTTGAAGGTAAGTCATCATATTCACTGAGCTTTTTCAGATCTGTAAAGAGTACATATATGCTTAATTTCTGTAACTGTATTGAAAATACTGAAGATTATATGTATGTAGAGGATCATGGAAAATTATGGATCACTATTTGGGATGCTGTTAAAACTTCATTACACACAGACACACACACACACACACACACACACACACACACACACACCGAACACAATTTAGACATCTCATGCACATATATACAATTGAAATGGTTCATGCAAAAAATAGACATTCTTCCAAGAAAACTCTGAAAGAAATGTCATACATATTCCACTAAAAAAGTATTAAATTCAGCCAAATGCTACACTGTGCTTACCGTGCATTGTGAAACAGTACTTAAAATACATTAGATTTGCTTTGAACAGCAGTCTGTGTTGATGGCCTTACACTAGTACCTCCATTACACGATAAGGTTGGAAACACAAGAGTGGCCAAAATAGTTTCAATGTCAATTAAGCTGATGAACATTAATTACACTTAGATGCACAATATGAGGACAAGAAAAGTAAGCAAATCATAAGTGTTGATGGGAAATGATTTATGGAGTAGTTAGAGGTTTGAGCATGATCATTAGCCTCACTTACCAGCCATTTGTCAGTATCATTCTGCCAGCTTTGCATACATCTGGTGACATTGTTATGCTTAACTGAGACATATTTAGTGAATCATTTTTACCATTAATTCACTCAGATGATAGAATTACAAATCATGAATACCTTACTTACTAACCAAATCACTTATTTCCATTTATTTTATTATTATTTTTTTAATCTTTTTCTGCTTATTTGTTTTGTTGTTTTGATTTCTGAGATACACATTAACTGTTAAATACTTCTTGGCCATAAGATGTCTCTTTTTTGGCTTGGTATTGATTTTCTCTCTGAAACATTTTGCACTAGAACAAAGGTTAGTTGACAAAGTTGAAATGCATTCCATAAGATCACTTTGCTATCATAAATGTAGTTACCAGAGGATAACAGAATGCTGCACCACAGTATCAACTTTTTCTGATTGATTTTAAATGTCTTTTAATGTCGGCCGTGCTAATCCAAATCAATAGGGCGCTTCACTTTTCATTTCTACCCTCCTTGTGATCTGCAGTTTACTGTCTACAGAATTTCATTTAAGTTTCATATTTTCCCCTGGAAAGGCCATGCTTTTCAAAGAGCGTTCACCAGTTACACCTAACAATTACAAACGGTTTGGAATTCCGTAATCACGGCACAGTTCACTTGCTTTTCAACATTTGGTCCCTTTATTGGTGTTACCACATTTCAAACAACAAAACAACCATGGCAATTCAGTCACCAGATCTAAATATCACGTTGCTAGTCAGACAAATAAAAATGTACAGATACAAGGAAAAAAGTAGGAGGAAAAAAAGAAGATGTAATACAGATGGCAGAATTATGAAAATACAAACAAAACCCATATGTGGAGCTTCCTCTTGTCATTTACAAAGCAACAACGATAATTTATTTTGCACAATGTTTTCAATGACCACAGCCTGGTTTTAGTAATGACAATATCCCTGCTTAAATTCAATTTAGCTGTTTACGCCAAGGAAAATGGTCAAATGGCAAAACCCTAAATATTAGCGTCCTAAAGCTGCTCAACAGAAGAACACGGTCAAAACACTTGTTTTCATGCAAAATTTAGTCAAGTCCTGTTCCCATTTCCTGAAGAGAATTCTTTCCTTTTTGCTTCTTTCTCCAACGATGACAAATGAGACCTAAGACAATCAACAACTCTCCATATTGTGAGTCACTGCACTGAGAAAACTGACACTAGTGCAGTATGCATTGCTGAGAACCACTCTTACATTTGGATTTGTTTTTTGGATACAGGTGCCAAAATGCAATTTAGACCACATCCTGAGATCAGGGAGTAGTACACATTGCTGCAGTATTTGAGGAGGTCGTTGGCATGCATTCAGTGGTAATACATATTCCTGGCTAGCTCCTCGTTCATCGTACCCTTATGATATGTTTCTCAGACAGTTAATTTCAGGGTCATTCTGTGAGCTAAGTAATGCAAGTATGGCACTATTAATAAACTCAAATAAAATAAGAGATTTACAAATGTGTACAGGTACTGAGGTAAAGGATTCTTTTTTCCACAAAATAAAGTGCAAATGACAGAACACAAGACTCCCCGTCAAACACTGTATGGGTATGGATTTTGGGCACTGGCTCCACAGCGTTCATCAGTTCGGTTGAGTATGACAGTAAAGCTTCGCCTCCTTTTCCACTCACTCCTAAAGCCACAAACCACACTCAGCACTACATATCTAGACATTTGATTGTCTGCGGGACACAGGAGGCCACTGAACGACACAAAGTCAACGACAAAGAAAAACCAACAAAGATCAAAACCTCCCGCTGAGTGGTCATCGAAAGCCTGCCTGTGTGTTAGTGTGTGTGTGTGTGTGTGTGTGTGTGTGTGTGTGTGTGTGTGTGTGTGTGTGTGTGTGTGTGTGTGTGTGTGTATGTCTTTGTGTGTATGAATAACACAAAGTGTCTCTTTTCAAACTGATGTCACAGGAATCATGAAACCCAAAGTAAAAGAAAAAAAAGCTTACGCTGCTCTGTTTTAACAGGAAAGATGCATTTTCTAGTTGGGTTGATGCAGTGCTACGAAGCCTGGAAAATTAGTTTGATTCTTTCCAGCTTGAATTTGCCAGTGTCTCGTCACGGTGTTTTGTTGTGTCTCTGATTATCAGTTTTTGTCTCCTTATTTTTTTTTACACTGAGGGGGATAACATTCAAGGCATATATCTAAAAAGGAAATTACTGTACAAGATCACGTTACGGCCCAGGATGCACATTTCGACGCTGGACATTGAAGAAAGAGAAGGAAAGCAGTGTATTAACATGTCTTTTTTTTTTTTTTTTTTTTTTACAGTTACAGGGGCCCCAGTCTTGGGGCAGCATATACATAACCCCAGGCTGGAGGGCAGTCCCCTCTGTACAGATTTTATTCTGTTCATTCCCACAGGCTCCCTGCAAACATCTTTGCAGTCTGTCTGCTCTTTGAAGTAGTGCTGTGGCCCTGCAGTTCATCCTCCTCCGCTGGATTCTCAGAAAGAGTTTAGGCTCTCCAGAGCCACTTCATAGCAGAACTTATACTGCTCCTGAAAAAAAAAAACAAGACAAGTGACAGGAATCAGTCATCTGCATATAGCGTCAATATCTAAATTTGAAAAATAAAATCATGGCGCCCCATGTGAAAAGGTGGCTTCAAGCTGGAGTCTGTGAGTCTGCTGTAGACAGCAACAATGAGCCTAGGTATGTAGGGAGACAAAACTAATTTTAGTATTGCTGGAGAAAATGGAGCTATATTTGAATCCATTCCTGCTCATTACAAGTTTCCCTATTTGTTCAGAGAAGAGACGAGAAGAAAATTATAAATGGAGAGGTTTACAAAATTAGCATGTTTTGTAGCGATGTGCGCTGAACAAAAAAAAACAGAAACATTTTTATGTACAACGGAAACTGCTGAAACACACGTGATGTAGAACTGAGTTTCAGTGCTTTTATTACTGTGCAAATCTGTGTACATTGCTTGCTTAATTTTGAGATCACAGAGGAACCATATTTGCATTGTGATCATTTTGGAGTCATGCTTATGTTTGGGAATACATATGTAGTTTCCTACAGTTTCATCTGTGATACCCAGCTATGACAGACAGGTTTGAAAATGTTCCATAATCATTTTCATAGGTCAAAAAAATCATCTTTTTTTTTTCAAAATTTGGGAGCCTTATGGATTCTTCCCCATTTTTCCCCTATTTTGAATGATGATTATGTCATAGACCATCCATCCATTGCTACCAGTCTTGGAGGGCTCATGCAAACGTGTTCTCCTCTAAAACACGTGAAGTTGCCACCGCTTCCTTGCACACTGTAGTCACCATGACAAACTTGCACAGACATGAATTGGAGGAAGATACTTCGTGTGCAGCTATACACAGGCAGACTGTGGGTACCACACTGACCAGCAGGGGGTGCTGATGAGCACTGCAACAAACAAACCCTTGGTTGACCCACCCCTGTATCCCCGACAGAACAAAGCCAATTTGTTCCACTGCTGTGGGCTCAGTGTCATCATTGGCTGGGATCAAACCCAGGCCACAGAGGTCGGCCTTGCACTTGAAACACTTGAGGCGGGTTCACCGACTGAGCCACTTTGGAGCTCTTCCAGCAAATTATATTTTCATTAGTATCAAATAAACTATCACCAGAGAGACCGTATGATTCAGATGTATTTTATAAACCCTTGGCAATTCTGTTAAATTGGCATGCTCTACAATGAATATTTCAGTTAGCCATAATGTTCACTGAATTTTACAAGGTCTGTAAGTGAAAGAGTAAACTAAGGATCAGAAATGTGTAGAACAATAGTTCAACAACAATAAGTAAATATTATTGTTTTTGAGATGTATTTGAGATGCAATCCTAGTTCAGATTAGTTGGCTCGCGTCACTGACCTTGCGCTCAGCTTCAGCACTATTTGCATTATATGACCTTTACACATCTTGCTCTTGTGCCTGTTGTTTGCTCACTATTTGCACTTTTGTATGTCGCTTTGGATAAAAGCGTCTGCCAAATGAATAAATGTAAATGTAAATGTAAATACAAAACCATTTATTTTAGCTCTTTAACTCAGAAAATTGGTTTTGAATACCAGTAATTGAATATTGACTCATTAAAATTAAAAGCTAACTTGTAAAGTCCATGAAATGACATGTTTAACAACATTTGTGCTGTTGCACAACTGTTATCAGTCACCTTCACAAATTTTTCCAGCTATGCAACATTTAATGTATTGACTCTATCACAGGGTCTCTGACATAGAATTGCTCGAGGCTGTTACAGTGTAAGCTGTCCATTCACCTGCAGAGACATTTACATTTACATTTACATTTACAGAGAGACTGGGTAACCTGTTAGTCAGTGCTGCTGGAGTGTGCATAGTAATGGTGGACAACATTCTCAACTATAGATATATAGTCTTTGATTTTGGACACAGACTTTGCAACTGAAACAAGTGAGTGTGACGAAATTGTGGCTGTGACATCATAAACAAAAGGGTCAGTCAAAAAAAAACCTTTTACATGGCCAAGCAATGGAGATAGCATTCACTATAAATCACAGGTTTAGTTTTTTATTATTACAGTACTTTGAATAATATGGATATTACTAATAAACATTATATTATGTATAGGTATATCGGTAGATGCAAACTTGTCTGTTTGCATTAATAATGAGCACATTACTGAATAACATCCTTCCTAAATACAGTATATTTATTTCAGACCTTCAGTAATGGTCATGCTTTGCTAAAGTTTCAAAATGAGGTCTAAATAAAAACATACCAAAAGTGGTGCAAGAAATGTACTGGATAAGTTAAGACATGCACCCATTGACCAGAACTTTCCTGAGGGAAAACATCGCTTTAAAAAATGATGCAAGAAGATTTGAATAAAATGCAAGGATTGGATGTGTTTTGACAGCACTCTCCAAATGCCTTCTCAAGGCTGTTTCAGTTCAAATCCTGGTCTAGGCTGTTAGGCAGTGTCTTTGTTAAAGTTAATACAGTGTCTCAGATGTCACACAATTGTATTATG
The DNA here is from genome assembly GCA_019176425.1 of Megalops atlanticus. NCBI lineage: Eukaryota > Metazoa > Chordata > Actinopteri > Elopiformes > Megalopidae > Megalops > Megalops atlanticus. The sequence goes on along the minus strand of CM032879.1, from coordinate 34,072,170 downwards.
GTCATGAAGCAAACACAGCTACACAACCAACAGTTGGTCATTAACAGACTGTTGGGTGCTTGCTAGCAATTGACTGCTGCTGACAGATGAGAAAAGGCAATTACAACTCAACCAAACCTTACAACAATGCTGCTATGGAAACTGTTATTCTACTTTGGAAACAGACAGATGCTTCCCTTAAATTCTTGTGACATGAATTTGGCTTTCAATCCTTGGACCACTTACAACGGCTATTCAAAGTAGGAGACTGACGGGTTCTCTAAATGCAAACATTTGCAAACACTTTTCTGTGCCAATTTACAACGCTAATTATATTTCTGATATACTGTAGTTAATCAAGCGCAAACTAAAACAAGTGTTTCAACTTAAGGTAAAATACTGTTATGCAGTAAGGCTCAACACTACTTCAAGTACTTATACTGTGCATTGCATCCATAACCACTCCTAGCAAATGCCATGACGCAACCTTCCTTAGAGTGTTTATTTCAAGAACTTTTTCTAACTGCTCAGCCTACATAACATACTTTGGTTAAGAAAACCAATAGCCCCCTCCTCCCCACCTCCATCCTTGTACCCAGTGCTAAGGAGAAGCCAAAGGGTCATTAAATGCCTGGAGCGATTTAATTTCATATGAAAGCACAGGGCATTGTGTCTTTTTCCATTTATACCTCTGCTCGTGGCGTTGGTGCCTAGTTGTTTCTTAATTCTGAATAATATTAATATTTTAGCATTTCTACAAACTGTCAGTTGACAACAATATGTATATAATATTTTTAATGAATATATTTCAACATGTACTTCTGCTTTGGATGGTTCATCTGTGTAATGTATGGTAGAGCATATTTTTTTTACTTTATTTCCTTGTACTTTTAATATTTTCTTCAAAGAGGTGAACTGTGCAGTGTTTGTGATCAACCTCGACAAATATGTCTGTAGATTCAACTTCTAAAAAAGATCACAAGGTGAAATCTGAAAGCCTTTTCACTAAATGGAAGCGGTCAGCGGTTGATGGCCTTTGCCGTTTCATGAGTGAATCCTTTCCCCCGGAGAGAAAGCATTGCCGAGGCTTACCATGGTTTCCACCATGTTGGATTTGTTGTTCCTCAGCGTCTTGACCGTGTGAAAGACGTCCACGATGTTCTGCTGCTGGATCATCTCGCTGATGCTGCAGATGGCACAGAAGGTCCCGCTGCGCCCGCCACCAGTCCTGTTGCGAGACAGAGAGAGTGAGTCACATGAGTTCGGCCATAACACAAACACGATAAATGAACAAAGCTTTAAAAAGGCTGCACTGTCATTTAACTAGCGAGTCTAAATTAAGTGTTGTCAGAGGGGATTTGTTTGGATCTTTTAAACAATTAAATCGTGTTTATTTAATCTACCTTTTCCAAGGCCCGATGCTGGAGGCCTTCGCAATGAAATTAAGTCCAATGGTACTTTTGGGGTTTAATTGAGCCATTAAGGAATCTGGAATCTGATACAAAAGAGAACTAGCCCCAAGACCGGAACCGAAATTCAATACGTGTCAGCGTGGCTCTGCAAACAGTTGACAACGAGGCCTTAATGATCTTATACACTGTGCGGGAAAAGCCTATCTGTAATCCTTATTAAAACAGCAAAGAAATTGAAACTTAAACCTCTTCCTGCACCAGCACAGCCTCCAGTCGCCAGTGCTAACACAATGATAACATACGTCTTTCAATTCAAGTCGGCCACATTACAGTTCAGAGCACTCACAATATTCCAGAGAAAGGATCTAACAGCGTACTTGTTGCATAAAATATGAAGGGATTCAGGGATACTGATCCCTGAACCAATGACAAACACTGAGACAATGTTTCAATGTCTAAGCAAACTTGAGAAAATGAATTCGGGGATTTCTGCAGACTCAACCTCCTCTCCAACTTTATTTCTTGCAGTTTGTATTCCTGCAGTCGGGCGACAATGAGGCGCATCAGTACTCTTTCGGGACATGCCTGATTGGAGTCGAACATGACACACGGCCGTCTTGGTACCAGACGCGAGACAAGTTTGAAGTGAGGCGCATCAGAACTCTCTTTAAGTACGCAAGACTGGAGTCCAAACTGAGACAGAACACTCCCGGAACAAGCCAAAGTGAGTTCACTGGGGGGCAGGGTGCCTGACAGCTGCAGCAGTTTGTGGTTGGTTTAAGTTTTCCCCCCGCCACAAGCATCCCCTATCAGGGCATATCAAGTTTCCTTCTTCTTGTCGTAGTTATATGTGACCACATCAAAAGCTATACTCTACACAGTCGCATGGTCAGTGGTCAAAATCTCACACCTCCGGTTGCCACACGATCTAACTGGACACTGAAGTCCAGGCAGATTTTGCCTGACAAAGAATGTGAGAATCTCTGGGTTAGCATTGCTGGAGCTCCCCTTTGAAGTACCAGGCGGATCAGAGGCATTAACTGCAACACATGGATGACTGTGCAAGGATGTGTTTGCTTTTCTTAAATGTGATGCAATGCCCTGCAAACAAAGTTTTGGATGGGGTAGCTTTGTTTGATAGCCTGAGAAGTCTGAAGGGTCATGCAGAGCCCAATCATCTCTTTACCAGCTAGCCTGAGCCATATGATCTGCATTCTTAAGGGGAGATGCTTGCTCTTTAACTTAATTACAGTCATCCCAGTTTATTCAAGATTGATAAAAATACAACTGGTTTAGTTACAAATAAATCATGTTTCCTTAAACCCTACAAAAGCAAGATCAGTATTATTATCAGCCCTTCTTAAGCCATAAGGTTATGAGGATATTGTCTTTTTGTACTGAAACATGTCCGTCATCTTCTGACTAAAACTTACAGTAAGGCACCATATAATATATTGTTTATTTTTCTTTGACAAATAAAAATAACTACAGCTATTTTTCCTTTATTGATTTTATTTGATTTACATTAACAAAGAGCCAGAGCTGATTCAGGTTTGATTTGCTCCCGACTCAAAAATGATACAGCATCTCCCTCAGTTTTGACAGACAGATTTGCATCTTTAGCACACAAGCCCCGACAGGTACTAAATAAGCCCTCACTCCTGATATATAAACTTGGGTGGATCACTGCAATTAAGCCCCCAGTCAGCCAGAACAACAGCTCTATTATAAATCTTTAATGCAAAAGCGTGGAATTGTGAAAGCCAGGTGTTCACATTTGGCAGTTTATATCTTTATATAGTGCAGTCTGCTTCTGAGTATCCCTCAGACGCTCATTATGCACTGGAGTCTGTTGCCTCAATCTTTTTTTTTTTCCTCTTGGTTTTATGCACCAGCACAGGCTCGTGGAGCACTGGTATAAACTATGCAGTTTGCAATGATGCAACGCTTTGGCTGGAGCATAAAAGAAACACAGTGTTTGAGCCTGGAATCAATGGCAGCCTGATTGGATTGGCACCACTGAAGCACTACGAAAGGAGATTTCTGTTTTGTAGTTTTGTTTTTTTTTTTTTTTTTCAGGGAAAAAAACACGCTAAGGGCTAAGGGCTAATCAGTCGTGTATTATTGCCGGGCTGTTTCTTGAAATCAGATTACATTATGGATTTTCAACCGTGGGTCTCTCGAATTTTCAGCTCCATTTCTCTTGGCCCGATGTGCATCACGACTGTCTTAGAGAAAGGAACCTAACCCCCCACCCCCTCCCCGCCCCTCCCCCCGGCACACTCTCTCACTCTCCTTCACACACTCACTCACACACACACACACATACTGACATTGCTGGGAAATTGAGGTATCAGTCTTCATTTTTGGACAAGTACAAAGAGGTAATAGTAGGTGCCCTTCATCAGTTCTATCTCCATTACGATATGAAGCTGACATCATTCACAGGAGCATGAAGAAGGAGAGAACAGCACCAGTCAATGACATCCGCGTACTGTATTAAGCTTTGTTGCAGAGTCTTATTATTCATAAAATAGATCTATTCAATAACAGTTAGACTGACACATATTCTCATACATCCGCCCCTGACAGTGCTAACATGTATGGATTAAAAGGCGTCCTATATGACTCCTTTGTACTTGACATGAGCGTCGGGTGTTCCTACGCCGTCCAAAAATGATTTCAGTCAAACAATTAATAATTAACAGAAAGCAGACGTGATTGAACATGACTTGCCAGTCTCGACCCTGGAAACATCTAAAGTCGCTAAAACAGCAGTCATGCATTTACTGAAATGCCTTTAGCTGTCTTGCTTCATAAGCACCAAGGAGGTAATGATTAAACTGACACTTTCATGGTCAGGAGAAGAGAATGAAGGATAACCCATGAAAGACTTGCTGAAACACGCAGTTTGGCTTATCAGTGAGGACTACAGTCAGGTTCATTCTGTGTGTATAGTATTATATCCAGTAATGATAAACAGTGCAGTGGATATGTGCTGTATATGTTACAATTAGGACCCTTCTGTAAATTAACTAAAATTAATTTACATGACAAAGTCCAGCCACTGCTGTTCTCTAAACATAACATTTGTTGATATTAGAGTTTTAAGTGAGCATGCAGCAGAAATGTATTGAGTAACGCTGTGTTGCAAATACATATAACAGTGCTTAATGGCTTTTAAATATTTTAAATGGTACAAAACACACACACACAAACATTCCCCTTTGTTGTCTTGCCTGGTTGACTGCCAAGATTTTAATTGTGTACAAGCAGTTTGTATAACCATGTACCGTTTTTACCTCAGTAGAAAAAAATGTAGGAAAAAACGAGACATACAAGTATCTAACAAACTCTTCTCTTGTGACAACTGTACGCCTACTTTCTGTGCTTATTAATGAGTAATATCTGTGATATTATTTTATGCACTATTTTTACAAAAAGCTTTCTGATTGTATATACATTAGCCATTGTTTCTATGTCCTGTGATCTTTATGTTAGAGCATTTTTTCAGCTACTGTTGCCTCCATCACACTCCACTAATTGGACTCTCAAGATTTACAAGGTTACTGTCCTTGATTTTTTTGTTTTTTTGCATGTGTTCTGCTTTAAATGGTAAATGGACTGCATCTACTCATTTGAGTACTCAAAGCCGTTTACAGGTTTATGCTTCACATCTACCTACCAGTGGCAGAGGTTACCATACAAGGTACCAACTAGCCACTGAGAGCAGTCGACTCTCAGTGCTTGCTCAAGGACACTTTGACATTCTGTCAGGAGGAGCCAGATTCGAACCAGGGACCTTCCAATCCCCAGTCAACTGCTCTACTGCCTGAGCCACTGTTGCCCCTTCAACTCTGAATCCTCATCCCTTCACCACGGTGTTTTGCGGAGGGTGGTTAAACGGGCAGGGGAACTCACAGGCAGTGAACCACGGTGCGCCCGTCTCCCCCGTCGTACTGCTCCTGCCACTTGGCCAGCCGCCGGACGAGCTGCAGGATGGACCGCTTAGACAGGGGAGTGTCGCGGTACGCCGGCCAGCCGATGAACTGGAAATGCTGCACCAGGCGGTATCCGTCCTGGGGCTGCAGAGACACCACCACACTGTTACCACCCACCCCGGCGATCGCCGATACCGTCACCACTACTACCCCAAGCGTGCGTTTTTTACGGCCTCTTGGGTATGATCCATTTGTGATCGTTCCGCCACAGGGCCATGCCTGAAATAAACTGTGTGAGAAGAAGAGGAAAAAATAGACTCTGCCGTAAATCAGGTATTTTGTGGTGTAAAGGTGTATATCTGTAAGCGCAGTACTGAATGTAAAAAACAGGCAGATATGCATTACTGTTTGCCCACTAACTTTTTTTTTTTTTTGCTTACAACAAATAAAAATTTGATTCCTTGAAAAAAAAAAATCAATGAATTTTTTTATGCACCAAAAGTAAAGCAATTGACCGAATCAGCTCAGAAAACTGTGTAATGTAGCACTTTAGGGTAAAATCCATGTAGCGCCACCCTCCAGAGCCTTGGCTCGATTCATAGCAGTCATGCTTCAACAATGATTCCCTGACTAGACGCATATTAATCCAGCACAGTATTGATAGGGCTTAAAATCAGGTCTCGAAACCAAGAACAAAGTGCAAAATTGCTAAGTTGCACAGGGGCCTCTGTGGCACATCCTTTTCTAATCTGAACATCATTAGCAACAAAATCAAGTCACTTCTTGTGACGGACGGGTGGCACACAATGGAGTGGAAAGCGAAGCGGGGGTGAGCTGCCCTGGTGGTGCCCTGTTAGCTGGCCCCGGCTGGCCTGGCCCGGCCCTGCGTCTGGGGCAGGAAAATGGAGACGTCGACTTGCTTTACCATGACGAGGGGAGGAGAATTCTGTCGTACACGGGGCTCGCGCCTTGCGCTTCTCACAGTCCTGATGGAGCCATTTCATGGTAAATTTGTGATGCCGCTGAGCTTTCACGCCGCTGTGGAGCTTAGCTCTGGCAGTACGGCTAGCAAATCCCGCTTGTCACCATCGGTTAGGGACGGCCGTGTGAAGATGACAGTAGTGAAGGGGACACTCCGTTCGGTTTGCGACTCAGATGACACTACACACAGGATCTCCAAAATGAATGGACTCCAACTCCAGCAGGGAATCCCAGTGATTGGCTAAACAACCATCTGTCAAACGCCTAAGGCCAAGACTTTATGGTTGATTATTTATGGATTTATGTAAATACAGTTAAAAATTCAAATGACTTCTACTGGCTAAACCAACCCCAACCTGAAATACTGTCTGTGAACCAAAACTCTCTGCCAAAAAAATTCTCAATTGATCCACCCTTGTCAATGAACACACTAAGCGAAGATTTTTAACGGGTGCGGGCGGCACCGAGGAGGAACCGCCGAGACTGCGAACGGCCGTTCTCACCCGCGCCATGTTGCAGATCCTGAAGATCCTGTTGATGATGTCCTCGTCGATGTCGGCGGAGATGAACTCCACTTGGATGGGGCCGTAGCAGCAGGAGCTTTTCTCGGGCCAGTACTGCATGCAGAGCTGGGTTTGGGGGGAAGGGGGCTGGATTAGGTCGGCTTACACGGCTTTGGTGCACTTCTACACACACAGAGTTCCTAATTACGTCGACACAGAGGACGGGACATTTTCCACATAGCGCTCCGAAGCCATTGTGTTAAATGCCTGTTCTCAACACAGGGGGTATCAATGTAGTTAACTTACTTAATCCAGTGCCACAGCAAGGTAAAGATGACACCGCATATATAAATGTAATAATATACAAATCCCTCCCCATTACATACATTAATATTTCATGACATGCATAATGACAAGAAACACCTGTGTGCTATTCTGTAACATCTGTAAACATCTGTTAACTTTGTTGTCTCGTGTTTTATGGTGCAGAGTTGGATATTTGGAAGACATGTGCAGTAATAAATGTAAAAACAGGCAGATATGCATCACTGTTTGTCCACTAACATGTTTTTTTTTGCTTACAGCAAATAAAAATTTGATTCCTTGAAAAAAATCAATTAAATTTTTTATGCACCAAAAGTAAAGCAATTGACCGAATCAGCTCAGAAAACTGTGTAATGCAGCACTTTAGGGTAAAATCCATGTAGCACTACTCTCCAGAGCCTTGGCTCAATTCATAGCAGTCATGCTTCAACAATGATTCCCTGACTTGCCACATATTAATACAGCACAGTATTGATGAGGCCTTTAGCTGCTAAGTGTCAGGTTGCCGGCTTAGAGTGTCGGCAGATTTTTTTGAAATGAAAACTCGGACAAGGTGGGGGAAAATAAAATCATATTGCTTATATGGCTGAGGTCTGGCAGACCCACATGAAAGTCCTATAAGATAAGATAGGATAAGAGAGCTTTACTGTCATTGTTCAGGACAACAAAATTACAGTTGCTACCCGGTGTCAGTGCCATGACAACATATAACAAGAATCTAAAACAACAAGAACATATACAAAATGTATGAATGTATAAAATATGAGAAGTGTATGAAAAATAAATAAATAATAAAGTGTCTGTGCATTGGCAGGAACAGCCAACAAGAGTATATAGAAGTGTCCATGTAACACACTTGAAGCTGTGATATAGTAGTGACATACTCCATACCATAAAAAAATCTCTGTTGCACATGTATCTGATTATTGCACGTTCCCGTATTATTGCATTATGTAGACGTGGCGTGTCGGCAAGAGCCAACCAGAGGCCCCCTCAGGCCATACCTGTGCGGCGTCCATCTCGTTGAGCATCACTATCGATGAGCAGTTGTAGTCAAACACCAGCCTCCAGAAGTCAGCCACTGTGTTAGGCAAGGGGTGCTGCGTGACAATGAAGGCCGCCGGCTGCTTATGGCTCTGGAAGGGAGATAATACCTCAGTCTTACAGCAGAGCACGGCGGTCCGAGAGGACCGTTCGAGGACAGCGTGGCTCAGTGACACACTTACAAAACCACCTAAAAAAAATAACGGCTCCCGATTAAAAGGCAGACAGAGCGGCGGCTCTGAGGAGTGTCGACTCTGCAGGGTGACTCAGAGACAGAGAGATCTGATCGCGAGCGGAGACACCGCGCTGGTAAGGAGTCCCAGCTGGCAGAAACATTGCTGGTTCATCTGACAGCTATGCTAGCAGTGCTGCATGACCGTGCTGCATAAGCTGTTTAAGGACCTCCCCGAAGACGTATCAAACCACACTCCAGACCAAAGTTCTCGGCCAGAGCCGCACGCTGCCTGTCTGTGCGGTAACAGCTGCTTTCGAAACCTTTTTGCCATTTTTTTTTTTTTCGCTCTCTCTGATTCTGAGTCAAAGCTTGCAAAGAGTGCAACACAAACAACTCGCGTACGGGAATCTGCAGGGGTGGAATGGCTGTTGCAGAAGTGGCGGAGCCCGGGGACACTTACGTCCATGAGCGCGGCGTTGATGTAGTTGCTCGACTCTCCGTCGACGGAGATGAGGAAAGGCAGGCAGCGGTCGACCGACAGGACGTCCATGCTGCGGTTCTTGTCGTGGTTCCTCGGGAGCAGCCCGACGCTGCAGTCTTCGGGCCGCACGCGCGGGGTCACAATGTTCAGCGTCTAGTGACGGAAACCATTAAGACAATCTATTCTCTGCCAACGGCATCCCGCGTCTTTAATTAAAAATTCTATTTGGTTCGAGCTTGGGAACTGAACCGCTGTGGCCTGTTACCAACTGCCTCGGAATATGCGGCGTCTGCTGTGAATTGGGCTGTCAAATTCAACATTAAAGCACAAATGATTTTAAAGGAAGGACACATACCGGCCGTCAGACAGACGGACAGTGAAATACGTCCCGTATTATGCGGCAGAGATTGAGCAATCCCTAGCATGATGCAGTAATGGGGATTTCATTTCAGAAAGGAAAATGAAACATTAACAGGATCTGAACAGATACAGCTGTGCTGGAGAGTTCTCTGCTGCTGCAGCTGCTGTGCCCTGATTGCACATAAAAGACGCCGTTGTTGAGGGTGGGTAATATTCCGGCTGAAAGGGGATGAGATGAGCAGGTCAGCAGTGTGGCTCTTACCTGAAACTCATCCTTGATCTGGCTGGAGTTGGTCTGAGGATCCAATCGGCTGATGTTGTAGTATATGGCTCTGAATTCGCAGACTGGAATGGCCGTGTTCCCGCACAGACAGGCTTCAAGGATAGCGTCGTGGACAAAGACGTACTGCTCCTGCAACGGGACACAGAAACCCGCTGCCTGACTGACAAATACACTGGGATCCTTCGCTGGCTACTCTAGACCTAATGTAAACCGGGACTTTCTTTTGCAAACCTCTTGTAGTACAGCATTAATGACATTCTACAAACAGCACACTTGTTCATTATGCAAAAACGGTATTCTGCTCGTGTCACCGACAGTTCTTTGAAAGTTGTCAATGGAGTTTAGTGGTTGCACTTTGATTCACAGATGGAAAATATCTCATGAAGTGCTCTTGGCACAAAAAGGCGGTTTCAAGCTGGCAAGGTAATGCTGTATTTAAATATCACTACACCCATAAATTATAGCATGCATCTGTAATAAGATCAAGTGGAAATACTGCTTTAACGATAGTGCATTGTGTCCATCAAGAAGCCGGTATAAAATAATCTCCAAAACCGGCCATCACCACGGAATAGATTTCCACATATTTTTTTTTTTAACAATGCTGAAGGCTTAAGGGTTGAGATGTTAATTGCAGCCCTTTGATCCGGATTGGGCTAAATCCATCCCACACTGACCTCCATCATCCATTACCTACATCCAGTTCTTCTGGAGAAAAAAAAGGGCCTTTTAAAGGATTAATTGCTTTTTGTTGTTTTTATGCGGGTTTATCTCTGTAATTGTGCATTATACTGACACAAATTGCCTCGTACCCATTACTACAGTGGACCTAAGTGTGATGCTTTGTCCTTATTACAGAATTTTCTGTTTCACTTTATTTCCATGGGACCAATTGTCATCGGATATGTAAATCTCTACATTAGTGGAGTCTGGCATAAATCAGTCCCAGCTGCCAGTGTTGGCTTGGCCTAAGCCTAGGGCAGCATGCTATAAACTCATTCACAGACGTAACGATGTTTTTATAACTGAAGAACTGTGCCGAGATTGGGCTGAAAGCTGCCGTGTCTTGAATTTTGTTTACAAGGACTGTTTGCTAATTGGAAAAGCGGAACACAGAAATGCCAAGACACAAGTACACTCAATTCAGATATACAAAGCATAAATCACTTATTCTGCTTCATACCACATTGTTTTCAGGAAGTACATTCAGCTTATTACCGCTGTTAGCTTTGTTTAAATTATTAAATGCAGGTACTGTAGGTGTGACCCTGTGGTCAAAGGGGTTTTTGTCTTTGATTGTGATATTGAAAACTGCTCAACAGTTTACAGCCATTAACGAAGTATCCAGCACCGGTGGATGAAATAAGACATCAGAAGGAGAGGGGAGGGAAAAAATGAATTATTTGTCGCAAGGTTTCACAGGATTTCTTCCCTGGCCGCCCGCATGGGTGAGGGAGTCGTTAGGGTATGTGTGTGAGCCGCCGCTGTGTGAAATTCCATCGCCAGAGCCGCGGCCATGCGGAGGGGAAGCTCAGGGAAAGGTGCTAACGAGCAGGACCGGCTAACAGCCTGCCGAGACCCGGAATGTGCTCCGCTCCGCGCCCCCGGCACCACCCCCCCCCAGAACAGAAAAACAGAAATAATTAACACTTGCAGCCACACTTCTAAAGCATTTAAGGAGGCGCTTAATGAGATCTGAGCTCCCAGGCTGTGCAAATGCATATATACATACGTGTGGTTTTGAGTCATGTATGAGATCCTCTGCCTGTATCTGTTTTTTGTTCTACACCATCTCCATCCCCGAACACACACACACTGGGGGGAGATCTCAGTAATGATCACAGAACACATGGCGGGTCGATGATTCCCGTCTGGCAGGCGAGTCATGACGTTCCCGCGTGCTGCCCACCCACCCACCTCTGTCTGCACCATGTTAACCCTCTGCGAGCGCAGCTCCCGGATGCAGTTGAAGATGTCCACCACCCCCTCGTTCTCGGCCATGTCCAGCATGATGTCCACGGCGATGAAGCAGCCGGTCCTGCCCGCGCCGGCGCTGGATAGAGAGCGAGAGAGAGAGAAACACACTGCAGTTCAGGGCTGAGACACTGGCAGAAAGGATGGGTGTTTTTTTTTTACCCCCTTAATGAATACGGCGCAGTCCGGAGAACAGATGAGGGGACGCGACCTGCGCCCCAGATACATCCAGCACAGGGGGAAGAGTGATGGGACTGGGGGCGGGGTGGAGAGGGGGGGGTTAGCGCGTGCCCCCGCCACGCAGCGCGCCGTAAGGAGAGGCGACGGGGCGAGGGCGGCTCATACCCCCCACCCGTATGGCTGTGTGACGGGTGACAGGAGGCTCCTGTCTGCGCCGCCGACACACAGAGCGCAGCCAAGACTGATGGGAAGGTGGTTACAGCTGGCTGCCCTGACCCTGGTGTTAGGTGTTAGGGAAACAACGCACAGCACAGGAGTCAGCAGTAGTAATGGCACGGGGGGGTGGGTGCAGGGGGGGTGTGGGGGGGTGCGGGTAGGGAGCGGTAGGGTAGGGGGGGGTTCGTTCAGCCATCATTCACTCGACGGCGGCCCTGACAGCCCAGACTCCCGTGCCTCGTCCCCTCAGTGGCTCAGCGCTCGGCAGATTGCCTGTCAGCCGCCGTGATTAATGGCGCGACTGGCAAACAACTTGGTCTTGGCAGGGGCTAACGGCGAAGGAGTGCTGAAGGAAATTAGAAATTACTTTGCAGTCTGTCAGGAACTTCACTCTGCAGGCCCGGGCCTCGTCCGTTGGACTTCATCTACATTGTCTCCTGCTCCGTGTCAGCCCGGCTGTGGTGCCGCGCTGCGGCTCTCGGGGAATACCCTTGTACTCTTTATTAATGCCCAATGGGCTTCAAAGAGGGAACACTTCCAGGGCATTCAACGGGAGCACTCTGACATTTCGTGTCACCTTGAATAAAGCCATGACAGCCACCATGAAAAGTTATTACGTGCATCAAATATGTGGCGCCGTAATTGGCAATTTGAGCTCGGTATTGATGCGAATATTTAACTACACTTTTCTGAAGGAATCGTATTAGAAAAATGTCATGCATAACTGTCAGTCGTTTGCTGCAGGTGAGAATTCAATTCACTTTTTTTTTTTTTTTTTTTGGGAAGTGACTGAAGGTTAATGTCACCAATGCAATTTATGGAGAGAGAGAGATGAGGTGAGTGGGGACACAGTGTAATAACCTTTAATATGCTCAATCACAATCTCAAAATTCCAAAAAGAAGCGAACGCCCAAGGGAAGCTGAGAAAACACATTTGGCAGTCCGGCTAATTCACTTTGAAAATGTCCTCGTCACATCTGCTTTGTTTTCTGTATCCGCAGCCAAAAAAAAAAGGGGGCTGCCATTTAACGGGCTGTTTTTGATGCATGGCGTCTGCCCGGCCTCCCCCTCGTCTGTCTCCGCTCGACATCCCTGCCGTCTCCTGGGGTGGCGGGAGATCTCTGCTGCCCTCCCTGTTTATTTGACATGAAAAGGAAGAAATAGGCCGGCCCTTTCTTTCGGTGAACTGCGGGGCGGTTGATGGCGTGGCAGCGGGCTGGGTGGAGAATGACGCACCCAGAATGAGGGGGGCTAAACAGCCGGCGCTGACCTCCGAGGCCTGAGTGCCCACGGTTTCTCTGCCGAACCCGTGTGGGGCACTCTCACGCCCGCATAAACAGGGTAACAGCGTCATGCACCCATTCCCCGTTATCATGTCCTTCTAGCATCGTGAAGTGTGAACATACGGGCAGGCTGTGCCCCCGTCGCTTATGCTAGCGTGTTTCGTTGTGTTCGTTTTAACTGCTGAGTACACATGTCACGGTGCCCCTCAACCACACATACAAAGTCACCTACAGCACATCTTAATGCTGATGTCAGTCCGTGTTCATTACAGAAGAAAATATGCTTGCTTCCCCCTCCTGTTATTAAAATCAATTGGATGTAAATTTGACAGGCACAAACACAAATGGCCTACACTGTTCATTACTTGGTAAAGATATTACAGAATTCAGCATATCAAATTACGGGATTTGAATGTCGCCATTCTAATAATGTCAAGTATGCAGTCCTAACAAGTGCGAAAATCAATATGTTCTCCAATGACTTAGCATCGATTTTCTTAGGTCAAAAGCCATTATGGTAAATCTTCCCACACCTCACATTAACAGCCACATGACAGTTGGTTCCAAATGCTAATGAGCTGATCTCGTGTTCACACTTATTCTACAGGGAAACGTTTGCATCGCCCTGCTGCTATTACGGTTGCTTTCTCTGTTTCAGTATCTATAGAGTGTTTTCTCCATTCCTCCATGTAAATGGCATGTTCTGACCTCGGTACTCGCCCCTCCGGTTACCCACCAGTTCACCCACCCCGTACCTGCAATGGACCACGATGGGACCGGCATCGGGCGGGTTGAGGAACTTCACTTGGCGGACGAAGCCCAGAAGGCCAGTGGCGTAGCAGGGCACCCCGTGGTCTGGCCAGCTGGTGAAGTGGAACTGCCGAATCTCCCGGATTTCATGGTGGCCCTTCTGAGGAAAAGAGCAATGGGTCTGATAGCGGCACAAATCGGGATGACTCAAATAGTCACCCGATCAACCTTACAACTGCTGCCTCCTGTGTTATGTTACTGCTCGAATCAAGTAAATCATACCTATGAAATCTAATTATTTACATTTACATTTATTCATTTGGAAGGTGCTTTTATCCATAGCGACTTACAAGTGAGGCAGAGTAAAACACTAGCAAATACCCAACAATATTAGAAACGCTGCAAGACCAAGTTTCAACAGTTGGCCAGGCAAGCTAGCTTGTACAAGCTAGCTAGTAGAGGTACAAGTGCATGAAACCATAGATTTGATTTTTTTAAAGAAAACAAAGGTTAAGATATAACAAAGTGCTTTAGGTGCTAGTGTTTTAGGTGTTCAGGTGAGCAGAGCAGATTGGATGGATTGTGGAAGTTCCTTCCACCATCGAGGGACCACAAAGCCGAAGTTCTGGATAGCATTATCGTGCTGTGCTGTGACGGGACCATCATACACCATCTGGCAGCAGAGTGTAGCGGTCAGGAGGGAATATAGGTTTGTAGTAGTGAGTTTGGGTCGGCAGGTGCAATTATATGTTTTATCAAGTCAAAGATATGATGTGAGAGGATGCGGCATTGGACAAACGGTCTCAATGTTCTGATCATAGGAGCCTCATTAATTTCCTGTCCTGTGGTGTTAAAATAAAACTGACTTATAAATGGCAAGCTTCCTAGCTCTGTTCTTACAGAAGCAAGCATCCATCGCTTCAGTAATAATAAAAATAATTCTTTAGCGACGCAGAGGGAAGTACTCTCTTCACGTCTGTGTTGTTTTGAATAGAGCAGGCACACTGCTGTTTCCCCTGTTGGAACACACACACAGGCAGACAGGAGAAGCATAAACCCTGTTTCTAAGGGTATCAGATACCACACAACGTGCGCGCGGAGAATGGCCGTTCAGCGACGACGCTCCGCTAATAATCCCTTCTCTTCACATCTCCACTTTTTTTTCCCATCGTCTCTCTCGCATTCGTGCTAAGCGGTTAATTGCAATTTGGGTTCGTGAGCGATTTAATCCCTCCTGCCTGTGTCGATATGCCAAAAAACCCACGGAGCTGCTGAATGCAGCGCAAATACCTCCACCACTTAAACGCGGCGTGTGGACTCCGGCAGTTGACACACTATTGAAGGTGGGAACCCAATAAGCGGTGGTAAAACTGTGTTTAAGCTGCCGAAGCAGTGGGCTCCCGCTTATCTAATTCTCACCAGATAACACACGAGCTGTCTTTATATCTAACAGCATGCTACATTCGAGTAATCCCCTCCAACCAGATCATTATTAGTGTGTTTTTTTTTTACCCACCCCCGGTTCTCTGTTCACTTTGTTCCCAGCAGTTAAAGCTATTACACACACTCTGTTTGAAAATGTGTACGTACAAACAGCGAACTGGGGCAGTCAGCGGTTGCGCGAACAGCATTATTGCAGTGAATTCACAGCCGTGGCAAAGCGGGGAGTTTAGAGGTAATTAGGCCGCATGTCGTTCTATAGATATGCAGAAATCCGAGGTCAAGCAAGAGATGCTACACTGTGCGGCTACTTTGGTGGAGATGGGCCAGGCACACACCAAACAATTGAACTAGAAGCTGTCATACTGTCTCAGTGAACAGAAAAGCCTCGGGATAATAAACTGCACCTTTATCAGAACTCTCTCTCTCCTTCCTCATGTTTCATTATAAAGCTTTCCCTGCATCAGAGGGCACCCTGTCCCTCAAAACGTCTGCCTCGGTTATTCCCCCTAAGAGAATCAAATTTGCATGGGTTGGAAGGTTTGCCATTGCTGGCATTATTAAACGGTCATGTGCAAAAAGTTCACCGACATAAAGAGCAACCACGAACAAGAACAATCATGCAGTAGTTTACCTTTTGAACGGTGAAGGTGCGGATGACGTACTCTGCCAGAGGCTCTGTCTCAATCAGAGTCACCTTGATGTCCCCATACACCTCGGTTTCATCTGGCCAGTATCGCACACATTTCACCTGGGAAAAAGACACAGAACTCACCTGGTCATTTCAAAAACACAATGGACCAGATTCACCATTCACACATACAGACTTTTTTGAGCATGAAATCAAAATGACAGATATTTTCAAATTCATAACTTTGTTTTTAGCTGTAATTTGTCCCTACACACGAACATATTTCATGACTGCTCCAGCCCACGCATGCAACATACACAACCACACAAATCTGAGCAAGATTTTTTTGCCAGTACGATTAAATTGTACTGGTATCAAATTTAAATGTGAACAAATGACCTCTTGCAGTTGAAATACAAAAAAGACTGATTCAAATTGCAATAAACAAAAAAATTACTAAGTAACTAATCAGTAGGCTTATACTGTAATTAACATACTTGCCAAATTATAATTACAAACCTGCCTGTACTGTAGGTGTCAGATGTTACATGCTGAGAAGTATTTGATTTTGTGCCTGTAAGCAAACACTGAACTCAGCGCTTATTACGGCTGTGTCAGTTTTCGGAAACGAAGATAAAAAAGTGTACCCATACACTGTTATTACCTAAAAAAACCCCATCAAAAGAAATAAGGTAAACACAGAAGTGCCCAAGTGCAGAGGGTCAGGCGCAAGTTAGTAAACGTTTAAGTCAAGCGTCTTTCATCAGAGATATTCTCTTATTTATATAGTTACATGTGGAGAATCTGACTGCTGACACTGCTGACAGACTCCACAGAAGGTTGCACGAAACCACATACATGCACTCGTTCAGTGATGGAGCGCACTATCGGTGTGCTAAAAGGCTGTGGGTGTGTTTGGACACATCAGGTGCGAGATGACGTTGGTCTGCTGTGTCCTCCACAATATGGCCATGAAACATGGCATTCATTCACCACCAAATGAACAGTAACGAGAGGACCCTATCCCTGACCCATTCCAGAGAACAGGGCTACGATTCAGACTCATAAAACTGATGAGCATCTTTGAATCATACTGTCTATGTGTCAGACAAATGTCATTCATTGTTAGACAAGATCACATATACACAAACCTTTTGGAGTGCTTATTTCTGCCCTTGATTTAACAATATTCCAGACACGCAACTGCTCATGCTACAAAATGTATATATCTCATTGCAATCTATCATTTTTCCTTTTGTCAGCATCAGCTGTACCTGTCACTCGGAAGTCAGAATACCTTCTCATGGGATTGTCAGTGTGCTCACTTATTCTATGGATAATATGCAGAAGCATCTTAAGAACAGTTAGGATTCATCATTATACGAGTGAGGATAAGAACAATATTGGGTGTTTCGACATGTTCCATGAATTGTGATGTGACTTTTTGGTTCAAACTTTTCCCAAATGCAAAATATTTTGGGGCTGTGTCTGATTTGATAGTGTCATATAAATGTGACTACTATCGTAGCTTGGGATTGCTCTATTAAAAAGTACACCCAACACCATGTTCTGTTAGACACAACAGGACAGGACCATTTGATAGGACCGTTTTATCATTACTGCAGAATTTAAATAAAACTTCAGTACGCTTTAAAAAGGGAAGTAACATAACTGAATATTGATGGGATCATAACACTATTTTTTGAACTTATTATTACATATAACAGTATCAAAAGGCTATTTGTGGAATAAATCAGGCCTTTAGCCCATTCTGAATTAGTTAACAAGTTAAACATAATTATACTGGGGGGTGGGGGCTCCTTACCTTGTTGGTAAAATGCTGGTAATTTAAAGTCCAGTAGAGCCCTAGTAGCACACCTTTCCAACCAGTGTAAACACAGCATTAAAGCCTTTTCAAAACACAAAGCCTGAAATGTCTGAAACATAAGCTCCCAGGGGGGCAGACAATCACGGTCTTCAAGTCACAGATTTCATAGATTCAACCTACCCTGCCCACTTCCACCAGGTTGGTAACCATGACGATACTGCCTGAATTCTCCTGCCAAATCATCCTCCAGAAATCTCTCACAGTCTCCTGCATCGGACCTGGAGAAGACAGAAATAAAAGATTGCAACATATAAGCCTGTGTCTTTGTGCAATGAAAAAAAAAACTTAGACAGTACTAATTCTTAGCTAATTAAGATTAAAATGTAATCAATTGATATTTTCTTCTTTCATGCTTCGCCTCCTTTAAGAAACCCTGTTTTGGAATTGCTAGTTAATCTCACTGCACTCACACAGTGCCGCTACTCCACTGATGTCATCTGAGCAACTCACAGGCACCTGACAAGTTGCAGGGTGCTTTAGAGCAGAGAGACCAGGACACCCCGGCGGACTTATCCAGCCCCCTATCCCCGCTGCAGCAAATCCAATTTGTTCCACTGCTGTGGGTTCCCGGTTATCATCATCTGATAACACAGCTAGCATCAAACCTGGGACGTAGAGCTGAACTTGCGCTCAAGGTGAGCGTCTTAACCACTGAGCTACTTGGGTAGTCCCGTGCAATGAATTTTTAATAAAAAAAGACTGTATGCATTGAGACAAAAATACACACTAGCGCAACTAAACACATTACATTTAATGACAAACCGCTTATATTTAACACATCCAGTGAATCAGCCCCCTTGTCTGAGAATAGCTCTCATTTGATTCCAGCTCCTTGCTTTCATTTGCCTTCCCGGTTCTTCAATTTCCTCCCTTGTCCATTTAATTACCTTGCGTAGCGATGTAGTGTCTCGGTCTGTGATAACCCTGTGACAGGGCAAGAAAAAAAAAAAAACATAAACACAAGTTACTTCGACGTCATTTCAGACCCGCAGAAATACAAGGCGACAAGGACGTTCCGTTTTTATTAAAATGGAATCGTTAAAACAAATTCCTTTCATCTCACTGATGTGACACCGTCATTATGTCACGGCCGCGTACACCCACGGCGGCGGCACTATGCAGAAATATTACGCGCTTCATGTTCATTAGTGTTACAACCACTGTGAAATAAATTAACTATTAACGCGGTTCAGCTCCTGGAGACAGAACCCCGGGCACTGCAATCCATTTTACCGCGGGATCTTGGCACAATCGACCCGGTAATTGTTTTATTAGTGGAAATAGGCTCAGTGACATGATTATAGATGCAGCTGTTCTGAGGGCCTCTACTGACGTCTGTCAGAGGGTCTGCCATTTACAAAGCCCCTGCTGTATAATGGGCACAGGGCAGTGTCATTATGGTGGTTATTTCATTGTGGAATGCTTTTATTCCGCCAAAAAAACAGGCTGAATTCATTTAACGGGGCCACTGTGTTTTTTTTTTCCTGATGTTTTCAAGTCACTGGTCTGCGCTCGAATGCGCAGGTCCAGTGCCCAGACCTGCTCCAGCCAACTGTTTTTTTTTTTTTTTTTAAATACCACCCGTTCCCCCATTCAGTCCTGACTCTGGCTGCACTCCCCCACACACACTCAAGCCACACTTGTGCCGCACTCTCCTCCATACTCACATCGATGTAGTTTGCGTTGATGTAGTCCGAGTGGGGGTCCCCATCCAGCAGTTGCAGCCGCACCCGAGTGTGATCGTCTGTGGGGTCAAATATTCCAAAAACGGCAAGTCTAAAGTTACATTTATCCATTCAGAGGGAAACAACACATTATTGCCGTGGGCCTCATTGTAAAGGGCCTTTTTCAGGCTTTTAGTTTGCATTGGGTAGTGTAGTGCGTGATTGTGTGTGTGTGCGTGTGTGTGTGTGTGTGTGTGTGCGTGTGTGCGTGTGTGTGTGTGTGTGTGTGTGCGTGTACAGGGAGAGAAAGAAGCTATTCTATGAGATACTATACTGTGCAGAAATATACACAGTACTTGCTAATGCTAAAACACTAGCGCTGATTTGAAGCAAAACCAGTCTAAGTGTAACATGTGACTGTAACTGATCAACAGCTAACTCCCGTTCAATGTAACCCTATGGTTTTCGGTTCAATCGGAACTAATCTAAGAGGTAAGGGGGGCACGCAAAGCATTCTTCTCTTAAGTTCCAGAGTACTCCAGACGTGCATTACATCAGGCCTATTGCACATTACAGTACACTCAAGGGAGGGATTAGTAGCATGTTTCCCTTTCTTTCTCAGCAGGGCGGTAATTCACACATGAAGACTCTTCACAAATTGCCAGCAGCAGAATTATCGCTGTAAGTGGAGGACATGCATAATCTTAATGCACGATTTAATTAATTAGTTTAACAGGAGCATCGATCTTCCCTAAACGTATGACCCATAAAGTTCAGCGTGCGCAAACCTGGGCACGGCTCCCTGTGGTATTGTATCGCCTCCTGATAATGAAGTAAGTTATTTGGGTCTGTAAAAGAGGGAGAGCCCCGGTAATGAGGGGATTTTAAAAAGGATCAATCTTACACACTCCCGTGTGCGGATGACATTTCGCTTTGATCTTTATGAAATGCAAATTCGCCGCCATGGCAGGTCTTGTTAGCGATCTGATGCACTTGGAGGAGCCTGGCCCGCCAGCCACCCCTCTCGAGTGTGGCGGCTTCATGCCTCTAAGTGGATTGTGCCGCTTTGGATATTCTCCCCTGCCCAGACACCCTCGCTTGCACTTTGCAAAACAAACTCCCCCCCCGCTGTCGGACCTGCTCCCAATCCCCGCATGCGCAGGTGTCTCGCTGGGGTTAACTGTCTGCATCGTGTCCACCCGGACACTGACACACGCATGCACACAGAGCAGTAATTAAACAAGACAGTGTCACAGACGGTCACAATAGAAAATGCACGACGGGGGGTGACTCTCTTCAACGTCAATGTGTGGAGTGACGGTCTAATTGGGCAGGGACTCATACCCCAGCTACCAAACGGGATCTGGCCTGGTCACCCTGGGACCTACCCGGTGTAAGTGCAGCTTGTTTCCTGTGGTGTTATCACGAGCAGATCCCATCAGCAGGAGTCCTTACCCTCTTTCACCCTCCCTACCCCCCGCCCGGGGGCCCCATACAGCTGCCACTCGTGGAGACCCGCTCCAGGCAAACACTCTTTCGCCTCCAGCACAATCACCATAAAGGCAACACTACCTGCCCACCTAGAGGGGTCATACTGTATGCCTAGAACAGAACAGGATGCATATGTTTTGTTGTATTGATTCCACCAATTCAAAAGTTATGATTTTTTACTGTGTTGCCACAGTAATGCTGTTGGTGGAACCACTTCTTACAGCATTTCACTGAGATTTTCAGACAAGATGAGCTGAGTGGAGCAAACGACCAAGGCCTGGCTTACAGAAGTACTGTATGTGACTGAAATGTCTAGTACTGTTTGATTATTGTTATTTGATCATTATTATTTAGTAATCCACTATCTATATTCAGAATTACCTCATTCTTAACATTACACTGTACATTTTGAGAAAAAAGAGTTGACACATCTGTAGTGCAACCTCCTGAGAGACATTATAGTGGATACTAATATTGCTGCTGAATAGGACCATATTACTTCTGGTCTTGTCCATCACAGGGCCCTGCACACTGCCCCGTGAGGAAAAAACCTCTCGACCTGTGTCTCTGCAGTCCACCTAGAGTGTAATCCAGTACACATCCTACCATGAAAAAGTGTCATGTTGGCAGAGTGTATTATATACTTTAATAGGTAATGCAGCTCAACGCTCCAGAAGGTTCTGCTATCACATGAGCAGAATGCTGCCTCATGCTGTTTGTGCCGCAGTGCATGCGGGAGCTGATCCCCCTGTTTAATCCTGTTCCACAGCTCTGAGATTAGCTAGACATTTCCCTGAGGTGTACCTGAGAGATACAGTTGGGCTTCATGAAGAAAAAAAAAACTGGAGTGTTTACTCTGACCACTTCCAGCAGGAAGCCCATGTTTGGACAAGTGTCATCTAGTGGGGATTAGTGTAGTAAAGTATATTTGCGGAGAGGTAATGGCACCACAGGGGGATTCAAAGACTTCTGATTAACATCAGGGCTCCCCATTCTCACAACATTATTTTTCACTTTTCTATCTATAAGGTCACAAAGTCGTCTATCAGACTGATCCTATTAGTCCCAAGTCGTAGATTTGTGCTGCTAATTTTTTGCTGTTATAATATTTTAACTAAATCCAACATGGATTTAATAGCACAATGATCCAGAGATTTCATTATGCTGTGAAAATTTAATCAGCGCTTCTTAAAGAATTTTTTTTCTTAAAGAAAAAAAGCATCCAGTAAATATTAAGAAGTGAGTTTGTCTCGGGAATGTTAATCGTGGGGCTTTGGTCGATACATCAGAGGATTTTAACAGCGAGACTTCAAGGGACCCTCTGAAGCTCCTTCAGTTACGTGCTGCGAATTAATGTCCGTTAGGATATGAGAAACTCATAGAAGAGCTCCCGCTTTGACAGACACACACACACACACACACACACACACACACACACACACACACACACACACACACGCACGCGCACACACACACACAGGCGCACACAAAAACCGCGACTTGAAAGAGAGAAAGCACCGGTGCGCCTTCTGAGAGATGGGTACCTCTGTGTTCCTTCTAATGAAAATGAACAACTGTTGTGCCTATTATTCCGACAGCGCTGCGCATCTCACACACTGATGCCACAATGCGTTAATTCAAAAAATATGACAAAACACACTGAGCGTGTGACAGTTTGCACGACCACTCACAATTGATTGACATCATAGCAGAGCTTCTATCAGTGTTTCCATCATCGGTGTGAAAACAGATTGGGCTCATCAAAGACCCAAGAAGCAATGTTCCAGCATATCACAAAGATTTCCTGAGTATCTCTAATCTCCATTTCGATCGAAGTAAATACTGGTGCTGTATATATATTTGAATGGAAATGGCCTTGGGTAACACAGGCCTTGCGTTCTACAACAATAAATAAATAGATACAGACATTTATGCTACCAGACTACAGTTTCAAGCAATGAATGACTGAGACCAGCACAATTCAGAATGATTGATACAGTAGCGGCTCTGTGGTTAGGCTTAGCATAGCTCCCCTTCAATAAAGTTGCAGGATGCCTGTGTGAGCACTGGATCAATGCACTGCAGATCCTGCACAGATTCACGGATCTTGATTGGACGTGGCTTAGTCAATAGATTGAGCCAATCAGATCATTTAAAGAGCAGTGCCTCAAAAAAAAATAGGATATCAGCACTGGCAGCGTGGCATGCCAATGATGGGAGGCCCACCTGCACAGCTGCAGGCTAACAGTGTAACATTGAGACAGCCGCGATGGTGCTTCGAGTCAGAGGCAGAAGCTGCACAAGCAAAACTTCCCCTGAGTTTGATTAGAAGAGATTAAGATAGGAATATCTTGCCCCTGCGTCGTCGTGCTGGGGGAGCCGCTGTCCTCTCCAAATAAACTTTTCACTTCGGAAAGTGTTCACCACACAGACTGCCCCGCGGAGCCACTGTTCAGAATCACTTGCAAGTGCTAATTCTGGCTATTGCTCCGCGCCGCAATCAAATCTAAATAAACCATGCGCTGCGCATCTGTCATATTCCCCCTGCAATTTATCAAAAAGCTGTTTTTCTCTAAGATAAAGGAGTGTCTCTGAGCAATTCAGGTGCACCTGAAGCAACTGTCTCAATATCAATAAAAGCCCAGGAAAGGGGATCGGAGGGGCATGAGGCACACAAAGAGGGAAATCAGGTGTATATAAATATATATAAAATATATAAATATATAAACCTGGCATATACTTATATACATAATAGCAGAAAGAAATTGAAATGAACAGTCTGAACAATTATTGTTGGAAGCAAAGCTTTACAATTTGCAGCTGACTTCCCTTCCCTCTGATATGTAAATGTTGGCCAATAAGTCTGTTTATTTTGGTAGCAGAGTCTGCTGAATTATGAATGACCATATGGGAGGCTTTATGTTTACACAGCCTGCAAAAACGCTGAAGGAACGTAATGGGACAGATGTCTGTAATCCCAGGCACTTTCCAGTTTTTTTACTCCATAAATTGTCTCAGGTAATGAGGCCGGATCTTATTGGGGGTGGGGGGGTGAGAGTCAGTATTGATTAATGTTTACTGATTTAGTCAGTCACAATAAGAATGTTTGCAGTCAAACTTCCTTGCTGGCACCATTTGGCAGCCACGAACCTCCACAGCCACTCCTAACATCACCTTATTTGAGTGACGAACATAGTATATATGACATTTTACATATACATATACCTGTCATTTATGAATGGCCTTGCTATTGACAGCAAAGGCCATTTTAGAAAATGGCTAATGGTGCAGTCACATACAGTATAAATGTGCACTTTTGAGCACTGATTTTGCACCATTTGTGAGCTGCTTTTACTTCTTTTCTCAGATAAACAGACTACAGTGGAAATATTAGCCACTATGTGTTAAATAAAGGTCATAGTATTACATTTCCACGCTCATCCATGCACTTGTTGCAAAAGTTCATTTGGTTTGTGTGACCAAAACAAACCAAGCATTTTTTTTTTTAACTCAGCAACAACAGAATCACACCAAACTTGGCTTTCATCAGAGAGATGCTCTGTACACTATGCACTGTCCTGAGGACCAGGTGCTCAGAGCCATGAGGTGCATTGCTGACAGTTACTTAAACACATCACATCTGTCTGTGTATTCAATACCCGAAACAAATTCACTTGTAATTTCCTCTTCCAGTTGGAAAGGTCATAGGCAAAAAGGACACTGTAACTGCTTACACAGTGTGTATCATGGTTAAGTCTAGCTGAAGCACATGTGAGTTACAATTCATTCCCAGGGTAAAGATCTTCCTGCGTGTTAAATTCATGGGATTTTCAAGTAGTGCTAAAAAAACATAGCAGTCCAAAGACAATGTGAAGAGAGAGATACAATCTCGGAGCTGAGAGCCTGAGAGAAAAGGACTAGACCCTGGCCTTTCAACGACACGCTACAACCTAATCCCAGTGCACTGTGTCCTTAAACATTACAAACACGTTCAATCAAGCGTTATGTTCGTCGTTCTTACATAACTGTTACTCTTTACAGCATATTAGGTGCTGCCAGCATATGGAGTGTTGGGACTCCATATGCCATCACATATTACAAGTCCCTTAAGACTTTGATATTCCAGATATGGTTTGCAATCAATAGTGTGAGGTCTCTAGGATGCCTGCCAGCATAACTGTGCTTGCATTGATGACGGCCGTTCAGCCCAAATGTCTAGAAAAATTCTTGTAAACTCATGTTTTCGCTACACCACACTGGGGCAGCAGTGGAAAGGAGCAGGCGGTGTAACTGTAAAAAGTTGCTTGTTTAACTCCCGCCGGTGTACCCTTTGGCCGTGTACTTAACCCAGCACTGCCTCAGTTAATATCCCGCTATATAAATGGATAACATGAAAACCGTACCCTGCGTAAGTGGATCTGGATGAGAGCATCTGCTGAGCAACTAAATGAAAATGTTTCCCTCACCATTAAAAATTTTTGATTTGTCGTCCCCCCCCCCAAGACTCAAAGTTTGCGTCCATTGTTTTGTGTTTTGAACTTTGATAACTCTGGACTAGTACACCATGAACTAGCCTACAGTTCCAACTTAATCAAGACCGTGATCTCTCTCAGATGAACATTATATTCTTACCCAGCGTGTTTCATTACTTTCTGTTGCCTTTCATCCACAAACATTTAGTGTTAAATCAACTCTAACTGAGTTCATATGAGTCCTACAGGGCTAAAACACATTCCATCAGAGCTAATTTCACACCGAAATGTTTTCTGCGCATGAGGTTGTGCAGTTAAGTAGAGGAAGGAAAGTTGCACTTGCTTTAATTACCGAAGTTAAGCACATAGCACTTTGAGGAGAAATCTCGGGGAGTGTGATTGGTGAGTGTGTAATTCCTTTCTTTGTGATTGCAATACTTCCTGTGCCCATTCTGTACCATTTGATAAAAAAAAAAAAAGAATTGCTAAGAAGTCTCTGGTAAGGTGTGTACACGTGTGTGTATAAGTGACTCTGTGGAATATGTTTGTGTGTCTGTATCTGTTTCTGTATCAGTGTGTACGCATGTCTGAGTAACTGCAGTACTCACAAGCGATGATATTGCCATATCTGTTCTTGTTGCGGTTTTCATCTTTCTTGGCAGTGTCCCAGGGAGCCGTCTGCCCTTCGGCCAGCCCCTGCAATGACATCAGACACTGTCACACATTCCTCCAGGGCAGGAGCCTCCATGGAAACAGTTTGCCCAATGCAGCTGTTAAAATGAACAAAAGGTGTCCGCTGGGAGAAGAAAAAAAAACACCTATATACAGTAAACCAAAGTTTAAAAAAAAGTTAAAACCGACACTACACAGTGTGAAAATTACTGTATTGATTCAATTTGTCTCATTATTAAGGCGCAAATTAAATCAAAGCTGCTCATTACAAACAGATAAAACTGCAGTGCCATTAATTGACAAGTCAAACGAGGAGATGCACCATTAAAACAGTCATACCGCAGTCTTCCTTTTATTTATTTCTTTATTTGAAGTTCTTAATCTTCACATCTTCTCTGTCACCAGCTCTTTTGAGCATTACCGGGTTATATGAACAGAGTCTTCACCCTTCACTGCACGCCCTTCTGGCGCTTATATTTTGGATGACAGCGTTCTATACAAAGTATTACCCACGGTGAGACGGGCAGCCATGGCCCAAAGCATCAAATTTGTGATTGAAGCACTCCCCCCCCCCCCGGCCCCGCCCCTGGGCGAGATGGGGACAGACCAGCACAGGCCAGCTGACACAAGCGCAGGGGAGGGCGAGTGAGGTGTGGACAGGCACAGCATGGTCAGGACACCAGATCTATCAAAGCCCTTACCCTGCCTTCCACGCACGTCCCTCACAATCTAATGTGACAGGGTTGCGGCACTCGACTTGCTCCGGCTACGCGTGGAATTGACGGGCAGATGAATACTTCAGACAAGTGGAAATATGCTCAGGTGGCTCTGGGGGAGGGGGGGAAGGGGGTCGTCTGAAAACGGGATTGCGAGAAGACCCAGCAGACAGATGGTATTAACTAGACCGGCTGCTAAGCATAACGAAAGTGGCACACTTGACCCATTCGTAACTACACCAAGCAGATACATTTGCACTGATGGACATCTTCAAGCACATCTTCACAAAAAAAGCTGTGCTGGTGAAGTTTGAGAACATCCCCCCCCTTCCTAAATAGCTCAATGAGATACATCTCATCAGCCTTTTGGAGGAGGACAGGAAGTCATTGCTCAGCTTCCTGTTTGCTTGGGCATCCTATGAAAAGCTAGTCATATATAGCATTACTACAAATCTCTGCAACATGTCAAAAAACACATACAGTACACTTGACTGAAAAGATTCTTTGATTTGTTATTTCAGGGCAAAGATCAAGATCTTGACTTGAAAATCAAAAATGAATGATGTGTGTTTGGAAAGATTTGTTGGTTCACATTTCTGTAATAAAGAATATGTCAACCTAGGTTGAAATGTAATATCCCATTTTAATGAAACCAACTGCATAGAGCTAGTGGAATATGTAAGTGGCCTCCAAATTATTTAATGGGCTAGAATATAAACTGTAAATTCTAGGACCTAGATTCTACTGAAAAGCAATCATGCAGTAATCTGGGGTTTTCATAAATTTTTTCATTTTTGTTTTTAATTAGAAACAATCCAGCTCACCACATCCATCCCTCTGAGCATGCAAATAAATACTATTATTTATGGTACAGATAATACTTATAAAAAGAGCAATAATTATAATAATATATCCCTGATGACAAGTGTGGACTGTAAATGTGTTTCCATTGGTGCCCAAACCTCAATTTCCCCTAAGATAAGTCTTAATTCATTCCCCAAAGGTTACCGAAAAAAAGCTTTATTTAATTCAATATTAAACCTTCTAGCAATTTTAAATTAGACAGGTAGATGTTTTTAAAGATTAGCAGGAGTCTATATATGTTTTTAAAGATTAGTAGTAGACCTATAATTTGTAATCAATCTACCTAAAAACAGATGGCTTTTCCCATCCTGATTTCATCTGACCTTAATTTAAATAATGCTCTGGATCAGAGCATCTGCTAAATTAATGTAATGTAAACAAAAATTTAGAAACTGAACTACATGAGTGTTTTATGCAGTGTTCTCAAACACTTTTGGCTGGCAAAAGCGTCTGTGCTTCATGTGTCTGTGACAGACTGTACAGTGGGACCCATATGGAGCTCCTTCAAAAATTGTGGGGACAAATCTGTCACTGGTGCCTAATTTATGCTGAATTGTCCTTTAGCATCCGTTAAAGGAGATCTGGCTAAGCCGCCACTAAGAGGACATCTGACCCACTTTTCACGGGCCCATATTCCTCGTCAGTCAGTCAACCTTAAAGTGCATTTCAGCCTATTGCCAAAAAAATGCTTTGAAAAAGAAAAAAAAAACACCGCTTTTCAACCACGGTAATGCTTCCAAACAGAAACTATTACTTTTGCTTGATTATATTTTTCTATTTTTTTTTTCTGTGGCTGTTTTTTTTTCTATTAAGTGCCTCTCTGCCGTCTGCACTTCACAGAGCTAACAGGAGGGAGGGCCACAGATCTGTCTCTTCAGTAAAAAAAAGGAGCGGAACAGCAGGCCGAGGCTGGCTGGGATCCACGTCACTCAAACAAGGTGTGAGTGACATCCAGAAAAAAAAACAAAACAGATGGACGGTTTATGCACACAGAGAGAACATCAAAGCCTCTGGGTCCGTTGCATAACTTTATGAGCTTTCTCGTTCTGCGTAAAACAACACAAACAAGATTAAGCGATTAAACAAACTTTTATACCTTTTAGTTGTTGATTATGCTTAAAAAAAAACAGCTTCCAGGTAAACACTGTGCAGAAGATTTGGCAGCCCAAAGTCTCTATCTGCACTTAAAAAACAAGGTGAGCAGCCTAATACTGCTATTCCCTTATAATATGAGGGTGGGCAGGTGTTCAGAGGCACAATTACTTGCAATTTTTGTACTTTAATTTGCAGAACAAATCTGTTATTCACAGGGATACAATGAACTCAGGCTGCACAAAGGTTTAATACAGGGTTCTCATCTGGTGGTAGTGTGGCACAGCAGTTAAGGATGGCCTGTAACCTGCAAGCTGAGGGTCCAACTCCCGTGTGAACAATGCCATTGTACTCTTCAGCAAAAAGAGGTAACAAGGTAACAAGTAATATGGAAGCTATTTAATACACGTTATGAAAGGTATGTAACATGTAACATGTTAGCTATGTAACATGCATTATGGAAGCTATGTAATTTGTGATATGGAAGCCTTGGATGAGGGCATCTGCCAAGAAAATAAGCACATAATTAGTCAGAAACAATAGTTTAAAAAAAGCTTATTCATCTCTGGGTTGCAGCTACATGGGTAAAAGCAGGGACCCCTGGGGACAGCAGTGTAGCATAGTGGTTAAGGGGCAGGACTTGTGACCAAAACATTGCCGGGTCAATTCCCTACTTGGGCACTGCTGCTGTACCCTCGAGCAAGGTATTTAACCCACAATTGCCTCAGTAAATATCCAGCTGTATAAATGGACAACATGTAAAAAAAAATTGTAGCCCATGTCAGTTGCTCTGGATAAGAGCATCTGCTAAATGCCAATAATGTAATGTAAAGTAATGGAAACAGTGTTTAACCCTGAGAGCAGCCCTGGGCCCCTGACCCTGACTCTGACCCTAAGAGTGATGCTGGGCTCAGCCAGCTTAGGACACAGGAACACTGCGGGCACACCTACAGTCTGGAGAGACAGACACAGTTTCACAGCCACAAGAGAGTGGAGGCCATTAGCTATACACAGCAACAAATTTTTAAAGGCACAACAAAGATCCAGAGCCCATTTTAACCACTTACTTTATCAAACAGGTTAATGTTTTCTCACTTGGCAAGAAACAAAGCATTTAGCATTTAATTTTTCTTTTTTGCCATACTGAAAGAAAGCACTCATGAAAGAGAATGTGGGTTGAACAAAGCAGGAACAAGTTTTTTTTTTTTTTTTGTGGGAGCATCTGATAATGCCATGGAGCTGGGAGCCAAAGGAAAGCACGCAGCCACCATGATCAAAGGCGGGGAATGTAAAAAATTTGGATATACAAATGAGTCATTCTGTATCCCTCCAGATAAAGGCAAAGAAAACCGCTCTTTTTAAAAACATGATTAAAACGCGGTACATTGCAACTCGTGCGCAGATACCGCCTCTGGTTACAGCCGTGCTTTGCAATTTCGTCTTTGTTATGACCGACAGTATAGCGAAGAGCAGCAGATGTTTGTTTATTTCATTTAGGCAACTTTTTTTTTTTCCTCCCCTGCTCTATCTCAAGAGGGCTCGGCAGTGGGTTCACTCCGCTATGAAATATCTCCAGCGCTGCATGCACAGTCCACAATGCTTCATCTCCACTGTGAAAGGCACTCATTTGTCACCACCAAGTGAAAAGCACTCTTTTCTTTTCCCAGCTCTTCTTTTAGCTGTGGTTGAAAAGTGACAGGCAAAACCCTTCCTCTTTTTTGGCTCAATCATGTTCTTCCGTATCGGGTACACAATACCACGTATGACAGCACTTACATTAGCCCGTCTAGGGCCTGCATGTGTCCGGCTTTAGAGAGCTCGAACATAATGCACACCGGAACTCAGCGCCACCAGTTCTAAATGTCGGCATACTGTTGGGCTGAATCTGGACAAAGCCCGATGAACAGGAGCAGATTTTGAAGGGTAGGGAGGATCTGTGGTGACAAGCAGGGACAGCACACAGTGGTCTCCATCATCTGAGTGGACGTGTGGACCGGCGGATTTTCCCCACTGGTTGTTGCTTCGACTGTAAAGGAGCTACATGTGTGGAGAATGCTCTTTAGTTTAGCATTAGAAGGCCGTAGTGCTGACTGCTGAAAGTGTTTGTCTGTCGGTGCTCAATGAGCCTGAGTGGGAGAGAGGTGCATAATTGCGCAGGGCTTTGCACCCCCTGCGGCAGAGTGTTCGCGTCTCCTTTCGCTGTTGCGGCGGGGTACTTTCAAAATGATAAACAAAATGCCCTTAATGGAACCCCTTTCATCTCCAATCTGTAGTTTTTGAACCGATTAATATTCCAAGCCAGAGGAAAAAAAAATGCACAAAAAAACAAGCAAATGAAAATAAAAGGGAAAAAACGCAACTCCCACTCTGAATTCCCCAGCCAGCTGTAGCTGAAATGCAAAGGCTGAGTGGAGGAGGAAGAGGGTCCCTGGACACAGCGAGCGGAGACAGACTGTGGCAGTTTGGTGTACTGGGAGAGGAGTGGGGAGGGAGTACTCTCTGCTCAGTAGTGGGAAGGAGAAAGGAGAGGCCCTGTTCAGTGAGCCCATCTGGACATGGGCCAGCGTGGACAAACAGGCATCAGCCAGAGGAGAGGGGCACGGAGCAGGATTCACCCTACTGACATGTGTCTCATCCTCAGGTGTGTCCCAAACCCACATAAACGCATGTACGCACACATACACAGACACACACACAGACACACACACGCACACACACACACATATACATGCACACACGCACGCACACACATACATGCATGCACACACGCACACACATGCACACATACACAAACACACACATACACAAACACGCGAACGCACACACAAGCATACACGCATGCACACACAGAAAGACAGTGCAGACATTCACATATAGTGCACAAGTGCACACAAACATACATACGTACACACAGACATATATACAATGCATGCATTCACATATAGTGTACAAAACACACACACATACACGCACACACATAGACACATATACAGTGCCTACATTCACATATAGTGTACAAGCACACACATATAGAATATGCACAGACACACACCACAATGTAGTGTTTAAATATTAACAAGATGAAATGTAGTAGATAGCCTTGCTATTCAGTGTAACCATACATTTATTTTAATTGTTCCAGCGGGTGAGTCATTTCTGCCTGCTCCATGTATTTTTGTTGCCATGCTGCTCATATAAAATATGTATAATGCAAATGCTAACAGTTGACATTAATTCTATTAATATCTGCACCAGTAAGCAAGCTGCTGTCTCCTGGATTAAACATAAATGTTACATGTGGAATAAAACAGTTAAGCGCTCACTTGCTGTGGCAGGATAAACTACTGCACTACAAACAAATTAAATGTTGCAAGATATTTTTGTAAGACACGCAAGTGATGTGCCGTGTTATTAAATGATCCATTATGCGTGTAAGAAGCGGAAATTATGGTGGCGCCGCATATGCACCAGATATATAAAACCTAAGCTCTGTCACCGGTCACATGTCATCACATAAAACCCAAACTCTGTGTCATCAGCTGCCACCATAGAGGCGAGACGCTTCAGCTGCGGACAGAGCGGAAAAGGTGACTGTCACTTCCATGGCATGAGAGATGATAAAAGGTTCCTTCTTCATTTTACGCCTCCCGCTGTGATTGGAATTACCTGATCCTTTCATTACAGGGAGCAGACGTCCCACCTGCCTCCGTGTTCCTCTCTCTCTCTCTCCCTCTCTCTTCCTACGTCTATATCTCGTTTTTTTGGCTTCTTCCCTCACCACCCTCCTTTTTATCCCGCCTCTGTCCTACTCTGCGTCTCCCGCTCCCGCCGTCCATCTGGTGTGTCCTCTCTCTCTGTGTCACTGCGTCTGTCAGATTGTGAATAATGGCCTGATTATGCCCACAGACAAACGCAGGTGGCATCCAGTCCGCCAGATATAATTAGAGCCCTGATATCACAGTTTCTCACACTAGCATGTACATATTCACACACGCAGCCAGAGGAGAGGGACGTGGAACTAGGATTCATCCTTTAGCCATGTGTTTTATCCTCAGGTGTGTCCCAAACCCACGTAAATGCACACAGACACACATGCTCACAGAGACACACACACACAAACACACACACACAAATTAAACAGAAACAGAAACAGCCAAAGGGATATACTTTCAACAGGCAGTTGCGGTAAATAAAATAACTGCAAAACCAAACAACTGATCCTGACCCCGATGAATAGGAAGCCCTCCAAAGTGTCAGGAAATTGCAGGGTGGGACTGCAGGTGAAAACACTGAAAAGGATGCGCGGAAAGAAAGCGTGTACGAAGGTCAACGCGGCGCAAACGCGGGACCTGACCTCAGCCTCAGTGAGATTTGAGTGAGAGGCTAAAAGCATGGCACAACACAGGCCAGTTTAAGATCATCCACCGAGAACATCCGGTCCTCACTGCAAGCCTGCATGCTGCGCCTCGTGTTTATTCCACCACCCATTCACCGCAGATGGAAAAAAGGAGCCCTTCAGATTTCCCGGGGGGGGGGGACAGACGTGGGCACAAAGGGCAGCAGGCTTTGAAGAGGCAGGTACACCGAGTAAAATACGAGTGCCAAAAAAGAGCCAACTTCATTTGTGCCAGGATGGGCTTGAAATTGAGGAAGCAAATCAGGTTAGAGGGAAGCGATAAGGAAGAGGTGTTATAAAAACGTCCTCACTGATGGATGACCCTTTCAAACAACAGCCACAATTGCCGGCTTTATCAGCGCGAGGCACGGGCAAGCAAGGCGAAATGCGGCTCATGTCTACAGCTGGGAGGAGGAGAAGGGGTCTGGGTCGTACAGTGAAGAGGTTGAGTGGTCACTGCCTCCTCCATTCTGCGGTTTGAATTCGGCCCAAACAAAATAATCAGAGCTCTGGATTCTTACTTATTTTCATACACCGTACAGTTACAGGTATAAGACTATCAAGGCAATACATACTTATACACATGATAGTATCAATCATTTAATTGCCTTCTCAAGGGCACAACAGCAGTGCCCCTCTGAGTGCCCTTCTGCTTGCAAGCGCACTTCCTAAACTGCTGCACTACACTGCCACCACTTGAGGCTGTTTGTTAGTAAGCACTGCAGGCCCCGCAAGGAGCAGGAGGTAGAAAGGCTTGTGTTGTGAGTGACAGTCATCTGTTTGAATGGGGGGAGGAATCCTTTGTTTTTCAGATAAAGAAAGGACAGCACATGGCAGGTTTTCGATAAAGATAAGGAAATAGAGCCAGCGTGGGCAACGGATTTAAATAAAATGGCTGGATTTAAATAAAGTAGCCAATGGTCATTGACAGAAGATCAGATATGAGATGTACACCAATAGGCACAGATCCAGGGGTTGTGCTGTAGCAATACTGATTGGAAAAACCAGTAAGTATCAAGTATATTATGTTCTTTTGGCTGGATCGATATGATTTAAACTACTTAATAAATGCCTAATATTAAAACCTTCTTATTTATACAGTATTTTGTCTGAGATTATTAAACTCACTGAACCTGACAAAATGACATCATACACAGAGCACATACTGTTTCTATCAAAAGTTTTTCTTGTACAGAAGACCAGCATTGTCCAGGGCAACCCCAATAACAAGAAAATAAAAGAGAAGAGGAAGAGCTTTTTAAAAAAAAAGTTGGGCATGAGTTTTGTTTGATTTGAAATCTTTCCTTCCAAAAACTATCAATATTAATGACATTTTCAAATTGAGTTTGCAATAAATATTTGATAGGTACGAGATGCCTTTACTTCATCTTACAAAAGAAGTGAAAGCGTAGGAAATTTGATTTAAGAATGGCGCTGATACAGCATGGAATCCAAAAAGAGATTCAGCTGAGAGACTGCCACACATTTCAGACCAAGAACTGGCACTCCTCCCCATCCACAGTGACTTCATATGATTCATTTGAAAATATGAGCAACAGCGAGACAGCGAGGCAGCAGAAAACACAGAGCTATGATGTGTGGGGGAGGGGGCAGATGAGAAATATTACAGGATGGAGATTAGTACACAGGACAGTTGCAGTAACGTATTATGGTGCATTCTGTGATGCATGTTCCTCTACCAAGGCTTTTCAGTGTCTCCCCAAGCCACTCATGAAATTGACGGTGCTACACTTTCTCAGCAGGAAAGCTCTGTATCACATGCAAGGAAACTAATTTTCGCCAATGTACAAAAGAGTGTCCTGCGACAGCCAGTGAAATTTTTGGTGGAAAAAATTAAAACATCCTGACAAACAATTAGCTAGGGAAAAAATAGTACAAAATAGGCTGTTACTTTCCAGAAGTGGACACTGATTTACACACAGAGGTACAGGCTTAATTCCACAATGTTTTAATCTAATAAGGTGACACTGTCATTCAGGATATGTATTTCTTGTACAAGTATACGCTACCCCGTATATTTCAGCTAACAAATAGCTAGATAGCAGATTTGTTTTATGCATAGGTTTGGTTTAGTTAGTTGTTTCATTGGTTTATAACTGCTTATGTAAATAATTTCTAAAGTTAATTATATAAAAGCCAAGTTATGGTGAAGTAACTGCTAGTTATCACATTACTATTGTATGTGCGAAAGTAAAATGTGCACTCTTTCATGTTTCTAGCTTGTTCTATTAGCACATATCACTTAACTGTTAACTAAGGTTAATCCATTTTCAAACAGAGAGGCTCAAGCCAGACAGGAACATGCACTGTAAATATCAAATAGCACCTTTCTTTTTATTTCCACATAACGAGGCTGCAGACAGAAAACAGATATGTAACCCTTATTACATTCAATCTCGACATGAATCATGTTATATATTACATGCACGAAACCCTCCAAGAGAACCCTGACTGATTGGACTGTCAATACCTTTGCCCCCGTGAGAGTGTTGAGTGGAGAGTAGGTCTAAGATTGAATTCTTAGATGGTAATGAGCAAATCCTTCAGGTGTTTCAATCTCTCTGGTTTTACCCCACTAAAAAGCTATTCGGTGGAGTCCTGCAGATACCCATACAATCACGAACTGGAAACAAATACTTCACACCGCAGTGAATCTGACTGAGCAGGGGTGTTTGCACAAATGAGAATCTTAATCAAGACCTCGCACTTGGGTGGGCCTTGGCTTGAGTCTGCAAGGTTATGTTGTGGTGGCTGAGAAGGGAATACTGACCATCCTTACCTCATACTCTTCCTTGAAGCCGTAGCCCTGGCCACACTTCATCTGGGTGATGTGCTGCAGGAGGTCGGCCACTCGGATGGCCGGCTGGAACTGCCCGGCTTGGTAGGACATCTCCACAGACTCGC
Organism: Megalops atlanticus; assembly: GCA_019176425.1. Lineage (NCBI taxonomy): Eukaryota > Metazoa > Chordata > Actinopteri > Elopiformes > Megalopidae > Megalops > Megalops atlanticus. Next base: position 34,036,033 of record CM032879.1, on the reverse strand, counting down.
ATCCCCCGTAAGGGTAGGTCTGGATGGTCAGCGTTGGCTGGGGTATCTCTCCATGGCTGCTGTCTGTTTAGAGGGGGAGGCGGGAGGGGACTGTCAGGGCACACGAAGGCAAGGAGGGCAAGAGCGTTCCACTTGTGCTGCGGCTGAAATGATTGATGTTATCTTATTGGACCTCTTGAGGTTAAATGGTTGTTTCAGAGCAAACCAGCTTTGAAGTGTTTTGGTTGTACCGGTTGTTCTTCAAGTGTTTTGATTGTAAACCTTGCTTTCAATCAATAGCATAAATCCCACGGATTGCAGCAAGCAATGGTGGCACTGCTGGAGAGTGTTTTATAATATTTTCAGCTTAGTCATTTTGTTACTTAAATGTATGGCAGAACACTCAAAATAAGTTTGAAAGCTTGAAGTACTTAACTCCTTAAAGCTGGCCTTCAGTATCTTCAAAAGAGCCTGTTGCTAGACAACAGCCATTTTACCTATAGCCAACTGCTACGCGGCCATTAGTAATGATACCTAGGAAGTTAAATGGGCCTTCCTAGGGACACTTTACCTCACAATCCGAACGGTTTTGAAAGACATTCTTGTAATTGACTCTTACACAGATTAGAATTCGGAGAACTGAAGTAGTTTATTGTCCCTAATGAGTGCATTAGTATGAGGAACGAGGAGACAAATGGTGGAGAAACTCTTAGTATTGCACGCATTAAATACCTAAAGCACCACTGCAAATGTGGTAGGGTGATTTTTCTCCCATGTTTTATTAATGTGCCCATTTGCATCTTAATTATCTTGAAAATTCATTACACACTTAAAATGGTTCTGCACTAAAAAGTATAATCTTCCCAACATTCTTTACTGCAACATATATAATGAAATATGAGTAATTTTGCGTGACGTGTTAGCACCGCGTAGCTCCTGGCGAAAGGCCACGGCAAGTGTGCATTCTGGAAATGTATTAGCATAGTCAATGTATTGCAGAGGGAATAAAACAACTATTCACACCTAGTAGTAAAGACATCCTCACTTTTTCACACAAGAGTTGATTTAAAAAAACAGATAGAAATGTATGTATGTCATGGCTTTCTTCATAGTTTCATCAATCTCATTTCTTCTTACTTAAAATTTTTTTTTTGGTCTCAACACACATGAGTTTTGCTTGGGTGGGTGTTTAGCACACCTCTCAGTGCAGATGACTGCACATATTGTTTTGCCTACTCCACTGAGTGAAGAAGACATTTCAATTTGAATGAACACTTTATAAAAAAAAAATAACCAAATCCTTCCAGCTCCATCAACGATTCATGTTAACAAAAGCCCTGTATTGAACATGCTAGTAGACAGGCTAGCTGGCTAGACAGCATTAGCAGTGTCAAGTGATTTTATGATGTGTCAGGGGTGCTGATGTGTCTCTGTATGCATAGAGGGGTGAACCACATGCAGCTGAGTGCGACCTAGAGGTACAGCGAGCAGGTTTTCACGGAGCATGACAGACACAGAGGAGTTCCTCTGAATCCATACCGACACCCCCCATCCCTATCCCATCAGCACAGCTTTCATTCATTATTCATGTGTTTTTGTCTCTCCTGCCAGAGAAACTCTCAATGTGGCAGCCCAAAGGGTATATTATGTTGTAAATATTACCAAGAACAGGCCGAGCTCTTACACACCACTGAAGTATTGAACCGGTAATGCTTGGGGCTCCAGTGAAGGTCAAATATGCATTTAGCGAGGGGGAAAAATATATATATATATACACGCTCGAGATCCACCTTGGAGGTCTTGCAAAGATAAAGATACCTGCATGCTAATAATGTAGCTCGACCTTCGAAGCAAGGTTTGTCTCTTTGGAACATATAGCTTTTTATACAATGGATTAGTAAATGATGGAGCCATCTACCCGCTGATAAGAAACAGCAGTCAGAAAGACCAGACCTGAGCTCCTTCCATCACCTCAAATACAGACTCCCGAATTCCACATACAGTGCTGCTGCAACTCTTTGTACTTTGCCTCTCTCTGTGCTGTGAATGACAAACATGATGGAGAAGATCTTGGGAAGATAGTGCACACAGCCTCATTGTAAAAGGGATTACCACAAACGCAGACTTTCCCCCAGCAAACACAAAGTGGTGAGATATCAGGTTTAGGTATGCGGAGAGTGGGGGGCTTGTAGAAATACAAATCAAACGAGAGTCGAATTGGAACGTATCATACGGTTCCAAAACAAACATTTTCAAATCCGCCTCGTGCTTAAAGAAACGTACCCCTGCATTGAAAAATACAGCTTTCTGGATGGAACATGGACCCGAAGGAAGGGTTAGGTGTTTGCTGTCAGACTGGATTCTTCGGGGGCCTGCAAACTCTTACTGATTCATCACACCGTGATACTGCGGCTCCATACCTTGCGAGCTATACTGGCAGGGGACACAAACTGGCTGGACACCTTACAGACGATGTCATGATCCGACATGACGCCGGGAGAAATCAGAAAGAAAATTACCCGTTGACGCCAAAGACGACGTCTCGTCCTAAAAAAAAAGACTGACACACCTCCTTCAGGGAGCTGCCGACATCTTGTTGATGAGGCTACCTGAGAGTCTGATAGTGCTTCCAACATGTTTCTGAGGAGTAAGAGGCGAAGCTTGGAAATGCATTTCGCCAATTTAATACAGAACTGCCTCATAATAGGTCCCCTTATTAAAGCAAGGCTTCAGTGCAGCCGCTGCATGAGGCACACGGTGATGATTAGCGCTGAAATCACATTAAGCTCAATTATCAGTACTGTTACATTATCGCTAAACAACGCTGCTCCCTACCATTAACAGTAATTATCCTCCCTGCAGAAATACATTTGACAGCTCTTTGAACGGGGACAAGATAATGACATTTTAAATTACATTAAAATGTGCCTCAATTATACAGACTAAATATAGCTTTAAAAGATTTTACATAATAGGTAATATTTCCTGCAATTGCAGGGAACTTGTGCCACTCACTTTGGACTGAAATCTTGGGAACACTGAAGAAAGAACACTGGATACCTGACTCATTTACATGTCATATATCATAAACCTGATCATATATAGAAGGTTACAACATACACATGATATTCAATTTAAATAAAATATAGTTAACATATAGTTGGTAAGTTGGTACATTTTTTTTCAGCCTGTCTTCTCATAAAATAAATTAAATACACTTTCAAATGCACCTGCTCTCTGAGAAGTAAAACCCAGGGAAGGTGACTTGGAAAGCCTTTCTAGATCTTAATGTATCCTTGGTACACACAACATGTTAATATTAAGATAAACGACTAATCCCGTTTCTTCTGAGAACATGCACCATTCATAAATGCACCAAGCATAAACCTACTATATAAACAGGTCAATTTTTTGACAGTAAGGTAGGAATTAGCAATATGCACATCATATCCTGTCTGGGAATAAGATCAGGTATCAAATTACATATGTACTGGTGAGTGCTTACTTTCTGTCACCATGAAACAGTCAAGTCAATCAAAGTATCTGCTAATGCTTGTTGCGTGCAATAGTGTAGCTGTTAGCTGTTAACACTAATAATTGAATCTGATAAAATGTTCAAAAACGTTTCCAGGATTGTTTATTCTCAATGCAATGATCCCTCCAAATTAGCGCAAAAATTCTGCAAATGCAGAAGGTACTCTTCCACAGTAAGGGGGAAAGACTAGAAATTAGGCCAGTCCCACAGAAACTCCTCGCTCTGTTATCTATCAGGCTATCTGACACAATATCCTCACTTCAGCACAGCCATTAATCCAGCTAAAACTGTCCCCGCTGATTAAAGCTCGGCCCCGCACTGCCCCGCTGACAGCCATAGAGCCAGCCCCTGCGCACAGATATAAAAGACCCCCTAATTGGAGACTCCGTCTCTCCCTCCTTCCTTTCCGTCTCCGGGCGGAGAGACTCTGCACTGCGGAGGACACCTCTTGTGCTGACTGCGAGCGACATCAAAGCGCAACCCGACGCGAGGCACAACATCAAGTTCACCGCATCTGGCTGAGCTCTCGGGAGAAACGGGGACGGCGCTCGCGGTTCGTACGGGCAGGTGCGTGATTAATATCCGCCGGGCTGACTTCATGACACGGTGTGTCATATCCCACCTCCAAAGAGTAAATCCCATCTGACTTCATGCTAATGGGTGCATCAGCCCTTTGTTAATAATACACCTGACTTCCTCTGGAGGAATGCTGTTCTGTTCTGAGGGATGCCAACAACAGCAAACACCTTGAGACGGAAAAAAAAGATTAAACTGATCAGTCTTTCCTGTCTCTCCCAAGTGCCAAAGCCTGCTTTTTTCTTCGTCCATTTATTCAGTTTTTTTTGCCTTTGCTCTCACAGAGCAGTGTCAAGTTGGAATGAATAAGCAAGGCTAAATTATTGACTGTGAAACTAGATGATTATGGCATGTACTACGGCCAATTTACACGTCTTACAGTACAAATTTACAGCGGAAATCAATAAATGCCTCCGACTCTGGAGAGAGAGGGGGTATGCCGTAATGTTTGACATGGCTTTTTTTCCACCCTGGGCTCTGTTTGCTAAACACTGAGTTATTCCCTTCTGTGAGTAGAGAGGCTTGCCGGTTGGATGCTAGCGAGAGCCGCTCTGTCAACAGCGCTGCTTCAAGAGGACTGACTGCTCCTACCAGCCGAGGAGGAGACTGCCTGTAGTAGGACCAATTTTAGCCTCAACGGGGCCTGAGAATGATGCGTGGTCATAAAGCCATCCATGTCCAAGGCTGAGGCTACCACTTGTCTCCTGGCTCCAGGCATTCAAGCCATATTAGAGAAATTACAAACATAGCTTTGCTTTTTGCAGGGTGGAGAGCCTTAAAAGCAATGAATTATTATCTTTTAAAAGATAAAATAGGAGTAAAATAGGAGGCCAAGCACAGAGGACAAAAGCAGACAAAAATGTTTGAACAAAGGGGAAAAAAAAAATGTCTGCAAAGTACAGGTACCTGAAGTCTATTGAATGCAAGGCAAGTATGCCTGCCCAAGCGACCAATTTGGTTTTCAAAAGAGACAGTGAGGGAAGATAGAAAAAAAATGAGCGAAAGGAAATGTATTAGACATTTCCATATGGCCCTGTTTAAACTCAGAGAGGAACTGGAAGTCCCTGCTGTCGTGTTCCAAAAAATCTAAAATCTCTGGATTAGCATTCCGACTGCTCTGAACTCAGGGTTGTAGTCGCATCTCTTTCATGCAGTTGTGGCTGATTTTTATTGTGGCTGTTTGCCTGGCATTACAACATCACTGATGATGTCCCTCCATTCCTTTGAAATCAGACACCACCAATGCCTACTGGCTGCCTTTGACAATTTGGGGTGGACATTTACACCAATGTTTATTTTTGGCCAGTAAAAGAGGAAATTCAGAGAAGTTTAAACAGAATTATGCGTTCAAAGTACGTACCGAAGAGATATGAGAGCAACACTGGGTGCTTATATTACATTTTCTGTTGAGTGGGGAAAAAATGTAAATTTAATATAGTGCAAATTCCTTTCATAAAGCAAAGAAAAGCTACAATAATACTGTATCCGTTATTAAATTTGTATTTTTTTACTGCCTAACATAGAGGAAAGTAAAAAACCCTGAACGTTCAGGTGTACAATCATACTGGGATCAAAGGAGACAAAGTAACACTTACCTAAAGATGCGGTTGCCGGAACTGGCTCCTTGGATACTAGAGGGGCAACAGGAGAATAGAGTTAATACAAAACCTGCATCACCACTGACAGCAGAAACACACACTTAGGCACTATCAAACACCTCTCAATACACCAACAGATTTGTGGACACAAAAACAACATATTCTTAATGGATACTGCTCTATGCCCTATAGGCCTGATATCATTTTAAAAGAATTTCCTCTCAAGATACAGCTAAAACGATACAGCCAATGTATACTGCAAGCAGTGGTTGTTATAAGCCAGCCGTTGTTCAATTGAGAACAAAATGATTCCCAACAGCAGCCCTTACTAAAGATTATGAAGGTGAATTTGCATGGTAATTTGTGGGCATTAACACAGTTACAATGCGGCATTTGTCTTTACCATAGTTTTCTGTGTTTTACATAATTAAACCCTTTGGAAGGTAAATGATTCTGTAAATGATTTACTGAATACAACTCCACAAGGCAAACACTCCAAGAGCAGGAGTTGCTGTACCTGAGTAGTAGGAATTCAAGAGGCTTTTGCTTTGAAGAGTTTTGCCCTGCACAGAGAAGGAACAGGGAGAGGGGGAGGCTGGGGAGGAGAAACACAAGGGAGAGTTTATAGACGTCAAGCAGTACAACAAACTCAGAGGGACAAAACACAGGGACAGGGGAGAAACCCCAACACACTGGCAGCCAGACTTGAGCCAAAATGGCACCCAAACTAATCCTGCAGGCTACTTTGCATCACCAACATCTGGCAATCGGCGTCATGTTCAGATTAGTTTGTGCTTTGTCCAGTCACTGGGATATACACATGAATATACAGTACTTTGCATGCTACTCAACAACACTTTTACCCCACTATCAATAAAATTCCATGGCTTTCTGAACTCACTAGGCTAATGCATTCCTTTTTTCTACCTGCTGAAAGTGCTTTCACAGCAGTGATAACATCTCTGCACCTGTGAGGAAATACTGTATGCGTTCACTATCAGAAAAAAAAGGTTACTTGCAAGCACCCGTGTAATTATTAAATCCTATTTCTATTCGAACGCTGTGTTTGCAGATTTCTTTGCCTCATTAGGTATAATCCATGTCTAACAGACCTTATCCTGTGCTCTTGTAATGACTGAATTACAAAACGTAAATAACGAAATACAAATAACAAAAGAGAATATTGCGTGTACACTCGTAGCATGCTGATTCGAGGGGCAAAACAATATTGGGACTGGAAAATGGAAAAATTGTATACGTAGAACTCAGTCTACAGGGTGCATCAGCAAATTGCACGTTGGGAAAATGGAGCTCAAATTGGCTGCAATTAAAGTAATATAAAGCAATGAGAAGCCATCAGCTCCCCTTGTGTCTTATTCTGATGATGCATTAGAGCAAGGAATAAAAAAGATTTATTAGCAGACCCTGGCAGTAGCTGCTCCTGAGAACCAGGGACTTGCTGAAGCTATTACACGCAGCCTGCCCTGATGTATGCCCACTACTGCACATGTGAGGCTCTTTCCACTATGATACAGGGCTGCAGGACATTCAGGTGTTTAAAATCCAGCTGCAGCCCAGAGTTGGTAATCTACTCTTAACTCATGAAAAAATATTGATAGAAGCCACCTATTCAAAATATAAGCACACATAGAGTAGAGGCAGAGTAAAATATTAGGTTGCCAATACAATGCACAGGCAAAGGATATCAGCACTGTGTAATGTCAATGGTTGCACACAAATGGTTGCACACTCTGCATTTAAGTTTTAGTGTTTTTACATTTACATTACCTTCAATAATTTAGCAGATACTCTTATTCAGAGTGACGTGCAAAAGAGCACACAAGATTTTTTTGGCATTTGCAGTACTGTGTGATGTGCACCTCATTTCTGAAGCAGTTTACTGCTAAGCATACAGAAGAAACCCAATGCCAAGTCAGTCAAAAGGTTTTGACTCGGAACAGAGCAGGAGGGAATGAGAAACCAGACACTATGTGGGGAAAAGGCCATCGTCCATTATAGGAGACTTGATTGTGCAGCTGCCCTGAACTCTCAAATTAATCTGCTCACAAAGGCCAGTGTGACATTTTCCCAAGACGAAGAGGCAAAGATGCTCTTCCTAATTACTGCTCCCACACAGCAGGAAGGACTCCACTTAAAAGAAATAAAATAATGATCAAAATGCCATTTGCTTTTCCTCTCTTGTTCCTCTTTCGAAAAGGAGTCAATCGAAAAAGCCGCTTGATATGAACAAGGCCCGAATCCATACTGAGAGGGACAAAGACTTTGGCCGTCATGTTCCCCTGTGGTCAATACTTCTGTTTTGGCACGCCCAGCCCTCCGACCTCACCCACTGGGGAGCAGAACGCAAGGGGTTCGAATCAAGCCGCACTTCATGCGGTGAGATGGCAAGTGGAGTGCTATAATGAGTCATTCAATCCATTCAGGTGAAACCACAGAAGAAAAGAAAACTGCCCTCACTGTGCTTTTACTATTTGCTAAAAAAAAAAAAAAAAACAAGCTAACCCGCAAATGCGTTTAAGGCTCAAAAAGAATAGAGTGAGCATGATCATACTGGTAAATGGATCACAGATGCAAACGGTTGACATTGTTTCCTGGGAGGAAGGGGGAAGGTGAGTAACAGAGCTGTACGGATTTTTCTTCGTTCCTCTGCCCAGTCCCTGTTTCAACCTTCTCAGCGAAAGTTCTCTGTAGGCAGTAGAATCTGCCTGACACCTCGTTGAAAGCAGGAGACTCTTGTGACATGAGGGATGGATTATGTTCTGGCATCTCCTGTGTTTTTAAAATGCACCAGAAGCAGGGAGACCCAGAGTCTGAGCACTCTGCACAGGCCAAGGGCTTCATAAGGAATGAGGAGGCTTCTCTCGACTGCAAGGACTTGAAGTGTGACTTCAGGACAGATATTAATCCATCATTCATATCACAGCACAATCACTCAAAGATGCACAGGAGACAAATCTTTTGATACAATTTGGCTTTGCAAATATTTAATTCCCCTGCCTTTGTGAATTGCACTTTGCCTTCTGGTCTTCTGAATGCTCTCTGAACTAAGTGTAATTAGCCCAGGGGTCAGGACAGACAAATAGAAGCATGAGGAGGGAGCAGACTTCAGGTGATCTGGAGGAGGGGGTAACACATTCAAATCACCATGTTGAAATGTGTTTTCAGCAGAAATCAGGTATCCTGGATGAAAGATATTGCATTTAGAACATCATGTTGAAATTATCACGTTTTCATGGGAGGCCGGTCTTTCATCTGATGTTGTGCCAACGCATCATCACCAGGCTGATGACAGACACTAAATATAACCTGATGGAAAAACGGACTGTAGAAACTGTATCCAGATGGAGTGGAAAGTGTACTGAATAATGTTCTGTGATTTGTAGCGGACTCTGAGACCCTCAGGGATCCTGCGAGACGCAACTCCTCACAATCTCACACTGGGCGGGAGAAGCTGGAGGTCTAGGATTGCAAGACAGGGACAGTGGATGGAGGGGGGGGGGGGTGGTGGTCAGCAATCACAGGGATTAGGAAAAAGCAGACACGTTTTTAACTCACAGAAGCTGTTGAGGTCCTGGGTGCTGGTGGAGAATGGGTCGTCCTTGTGCAGAGTGCTGACTTTGCCGGTGCTCTTGTCAGCCGTCCCGAGAGGGCCCATCTCCCTCTGTGTGCTGCTGCTCGCCGTCTCCTTTTGCTTTTTGGCGAGTTTCCTTGAATTTCCCCAAAACAGACAGGTTCACTCACGGACAGGGAACACGGCAACGCTCCCACACATTTAAAAGCTCTATTTACACGGCGGTAACAAATCAGTTTAAATGTTGCTTGGAGCTGCGAGATAAGTGAGATAAATGTTAAATGCGGTCCTTTAAGTGTACAGTGGGTTGTATACTTTTTTATTGGTACGTGAATGTGACCGAGTCGTTCAGAATTCAGCATTGGTTCAGCCAGTATGTTATCTCTAAAAGACACAATACATTGGCAGAACCTTGAGATAAAATAAATGGGCAAAAAGATTTGCAATTCATTTCTGGCCTATTCAATAAAGCGGGGATTGAGAACCTGCAAATTGCAGCCCAAATGAGTCTTGCTATTGGCTTGTGCTGAATTACATTTTATTAGCATTTCTTTGCAATTATAAGTTCCCAAATGAATTACACCGTGAGCACATTACAGGCTTGCCATGTGGAACAAAGCAAATCAGAACCTTGATATGAATCCGTCAAGAGACAAATCTTAAATTTGGTGTTACAAATACTTGCTGTACCGCTATTAATAGCTACGATATGAAGCTTACCCTTGAGTTCAGGTTACTGCCTGTTTTGTGGTTCTGAGCTCCATCTCTTATGAGATTCTTTGGTAATTGTTTTCCCCCTCAGGGACAAAACAGTTCCTCTTATAATGCAATGTACCCCATGTGGAGGAACTGTCATCCTCTTCAACATGTAGGGAAGAGCCATCAGGCATGCCTCTCTCAGCTGCCCTGAATCTCACTCAGTTATTCCTGCCTACACTGAGGCGATGTTTTGGGTTTCTCTCACTGTGCAGGATCATACAAATGCACACAAAAGAATATGGCCAATTCAAGACTGCTCAGCATAAAAAGAAGTCTGCTTTTGCACATTGATGTTGAATGCCACAAGCAGAAAATTTGCTGGAAAACTGGAGTCACTGATCGCGATGCACTGGCTCTTTTGACTTTGAACAGCCTTGAGTTTGAAACGAATTGTTACATTTTTCATTACTAAAGCAAATTCTTTTCAATGCTAACCAAACTCTGTGAAGCTAATAAAATAATTGGCACTCCCCTGATTGTTACTGTTCAAAGTTAAGGACAAAGCACATTCTCGTGAAGATAAATCCACTCCCTTCTTTGTTTTCCAAAATGTTATTTGATTTAGTCAAGCTTTGTCCTAATTCTGACAGGACATCATGAAAAAGGAAACTTCATCAGACAGCAGCTGGCATGTGTGCAGTAACTGCTAGATAGTACCTCAGTGTCAGCAATGACAGCGTCATGTAATTTGGCCATATTTGGGCCATAGCCTCTGGCATTGATTCTGAACAGGACCTGGTCAAATTGAACTCCTACCATGAAGTAAAATGTATGTTCTGTTTTCATTCACCTCTAGCACTTGGTCCCTGCTGTTTTTTTTCGGAGCTAGTACATCTCTTATCATCCTGAAAATGGTTGTTGTACATCAGCATAACCATTTGTTAATAGCCATATCAAAGGCTTAACAACAATACAAACACTTTTTCCAGCAGGTAAAGAAGCCCTTCCATAAAATACTACTACAATGGCTGCCCTTTTAATGGTAATTATACATTTCTCGAGCTTCCTTATTAAGACTTTAAATAGACATGCCTGTGCCTGTACTGATAAGAGCACTTAAAAAAAAGACTGAATTAAAACAGAAAATGTCTGCTATTAACCCCATCTCCCCATATCTAAGATGCCCCAGTGGCATACTAAGTAGCAGACAAATCTATGATTATAATAACGCATATGCACAAAAAAGAATCAGGTGTCAATTGTGGATCTCAAGATTCTTCCTCAGGCTTATCATACAAGGCATATCATACAAGCATCTAGAGGCTCATGATCACTCTCAATTTATGAGATATCATGTCTCTAGCCTTTATATTGTATCTAGCTTGTGCTGGCAACCATGAACCTTCACAAACCTGCTGAGTAGCTGTTTTTTTTTTTTTTTGCTCATCTTTATATCTGCAGTTGAAATATTTTAAAATGGAGAAAAAAGAAACCGATTCAGTTTAGAATTTTATTGCATTCTTTCACAGCCATCTATTTTTAACACCTTCACGTCTGCATAATGGCCTGGTTCTGGGTCCCAATCCTAACTTTGAAAGCCGCTGGTGTAAGATGTACTGCATGGTGCAATCCTTCATGAAACCAGGCACTTTTGAATGTAGAGCCATAACATTGCATGTTCTGTTACACATTTGCAAAATAAATTTGGCGATTCACCTTCTCAGCAGTTAAGGTCTGAAACAGTAGCAAATGCTGCATTTGCAAAACCTCTCATTCAAGAAGCAATAAGAGAAGGGTCAGCCTTACTGGCACTCTCATTTTCCAATTAGGTTTTCAGGTTTTAATACAGTGGCAATAAAATGTTCAGTGTGACGAGGCTGATTGTGTGTGTGTGTGTATGTGGGTGTATGTTTCATATTTTTTGTTATTTATCTAAGAATGGCCCCCACAGAAAGGGAACTATGTATTCATTTCCTTTTAAAGGTAGATGATTCTTTGATAAACCATAAATTTTACCCCGTAAGTCATAGATTGTTTTAATTAATGACCCTGATAGGCGGCTGCTTCAACACTTTGCTCTGGTCTTGACTGGAGAAGGAGGGAGGCAGACGAAAGGGTGGTGAGTGGAAAGGAAATCAGAAAGAAATGAGTAGGAGAGACAGAGAGGTGTAACGAAAGGACAGGGCCGTGGGAGAGAGGGAGAGTGAGCAATAGTTGCAGAGGAAAGACAAGAGACACAAAGGATACGAGGATGTTTGGTAAGGGAGAGGAGAGTTAATGAGAGGTGAATGAAAGGAGAGAAGACGAGAGGAGGGACAGTGGGCGCAAGGTGAGGGAGAGAGGGAACGAGAGCCTCAGGCAAGGCCACTAATCAGCTGTGATGCATTCAACCCACCCGGGAGAGCACTATTTCCTTTTTAAAGCAGGTTCTCTGGCCTTCATTTGCTTATATGAACAGTGTAACCGTGCTCCCAAGGCTAGGCTAGGCTCCCGACACGTAAGTGGCTTACGATAAATAAATTATCGTCAGTAGTGCTGGCCAATCTTCTCAGCAAAGGTGTGGGTCTTTAATCTCACCAAAACACTGACTTCGTTGAAAAAGAGCCCTCCTTTGGTTTCCTTTCCGCGAGTCAAAAGGTCAACCCCGTGCCAGATTACAGGAATCCTCTCAATTCTGCCGCCTATTGAAAAGTCCTATAATAGGCTCATTTAAATGACAAATTTCTTGCACACTGCAAGTGGCAATGAACTAGAGATAATCCTTATTTAATGAATGTCAAAGCAGCACTTAATTAAAGGCAAGGTTGCTATGCTCTCCCTGGTTTTGCCCATCCTCATATTTTAGGCACCGACTTCACTAACAGCGCATTATTTGATGTTCTGATAATGACACATCCGTTCACTTTGTTTGAGGCAATCTGTGTGTCAGCTCAGCAGTACATGAGAGGGAGTAACCTGGTCTGTTTCAGAAAAACGTTTTATACGGCTTCAATACCCTATCTCGACATGCACGCTTGTGACATAAGGAGTGTCCGTTAGAGAAACACGTCAAGCTTAATTTTGGGGGAGGTCGATAATGAAGCTACACAAGACGTTTCCAGCCAGCGGATGGATGGGGTCAGCATGCACAGCCACTGGGAATGAACCTTATGGAGTCTGCATGATTCATGTGAATGCCATGATACCTTTAGCCAGCATGCAGCACTTTCTCTCCTCTCTCTCTCTCTCTTTCAGCCAGTTGCAAACACAGGAAACAGAGGACAGACCATACAGTACTGTGGAAAAGCATCCTTCCAGTTTCCATTTCATGAGAAAGGTTGTGAGTGTTACAACGCTGAGCTTATTATGAGATGAAAGTCCACTCAAGTCCACTCAGTGGTTAGGAAATTTGTAAGTAAAAGGGCTGCAGATTTAAATCTTTGGAGAGAAATTGCTGTTGTACCCTTGAGCACGATCCCAGCTTTCCTTCATTAAACTGTCTGGACGATACTGTATATAAGTGATGGAACTTGCCCCTTTGGAACAATTTGGAAGATAAATGTAAGACTCCAAATAAGAAAAGATAGTGAAAGAGTAACCACCTGCTATCAGGTAAGTAACAGTAACACAAAACTCAAGAGTCTTTCTTCAACATTAATACAGATTAACTATATACAGGAGAGCCACTATTTTTTTACTTTCCATAACAATAAAAATCTCACTAAATTCAGTGCTAAATTTTGCAGACTGAAGAGAAGATTGTATTTGCTCTAAAAGTCAATGGAGGATGTCATTGTTGTGGCCATCAGTAGCCTGTGGGCATCAGAGCTGGCCAAGATGACAGGTGCCGAAGAGAAACCTTCCAGCAGTAACCACTGGGAAAAGCCAACTTTCATCTTTATTTCAGGAGCCCTGCTCGGAAAATACATACAGATGCAGGGCTCAGAATCCAACCCTTTCATATCCTTTACATGCCTGGGAAACATCCCAAAGTGATGCTTCTGCACACTCCATACAAAGCATATTTAAGCATTCATCCACTGTGAAATACCACCTTTCCAGTTGTGACTCCAGCGTAACAGCACTTTGTAACTAAGCACAGTAACTAAGCACAGTGCTTAGTGTTAGTGTAATAAAAAGTTATTTCTGAAGGTCAAACAGCAGATTCATGATAGCTGCCACACTGTGCTGAGAATGTCAGTTTGAGCCACCAGTCATAGGAGACTGCCGCTGGTTAAACACCATTTCCAAGGAAATAACTTGTGTTAAACTGTCTGAATGGATGAAGGTATGCAGGGCATAACAGTAAGATTATTCATTCAAATCATGAATAGCAATAATAGCCATTCAGGCAATAACTTGGTCACACAGCACTTAAAGACAGGTGTCCACAATCCTGCAAAAATTCCAAATAAAATCATCAGCATAACAAGAAGAAATTTTATAAGAAATCAACACTTGATTTATTGCTAAGTGAGTTACATTATATTTATTATTGCTGTGCCTTACCAAATCACACTACCATGAAGAAAATGTTAGGCTGGGGTGATGAAGGTCAGTATTATACATGAGAAAAGTGGCTGATAATGCAGAGCACAGAGAAGGTCTAAATATTTTAAGGAATTATTACACACAAGTGGTAATTGATGTTTTGTTCATCATAAAAAGTAGTGTCTATCTGCAGTAAAAACAAAGGGCGAGTTGTGATAACCATCTTTCCAATGTTTGGCTTTAACAATCTTGCTGATTGGGCAGTCTAATTGGTACAACTTGCAACATGTTGGTTAAGAAATCCCACCATGAGAATGGTGCATGAATCAAAATACATGGCTGGTCCGGCGAGGCTCAATTAAGCCAAGCAACCTGACATTGCATTACTTAATGTGACGCATCTAATGCATCACTTATGCATTATTGTGTTTGAGTTAGTTTTTAAGGTTGGCGATGAGTTGGAAAAAGTCAAGATTTATGGCTACACTGCAGCTTTAGTAAGGTGAACACCCTGCCAAAACAGGTAGGAGGTGTTTATAGGCACAAGTGAGCATTTTCACTTTTTAAGTCCTTTTAGCCAGCCAAAAATGGTTTAAGAGATTACAAACATATGCTGTCAACTTTCAGACTGACTGAACATCAGTGTAGTTTTGGAAAAGTTAACTGTAAGCTAATTAAGATAGTATTGCAAGATTAAACAGCATTTTTCTCTCAGTACTAGAATTCATTATAATTGTAAGAATTACAATGAGAGAATCTGCTGAGAATCTGCCTACAATTAATAATCGTATTAAATGCATATATATGCTTTATTCACTGCCATGACTATTCCTAAAAATCCTGCTAAAGCAGTTCCTTTGATAATGTTCAAATTGATTGTGTCAAGATGGGAACTACAGAGTCAGCAAGTATTTTTTAACATCCTTTGTTCTTGTCAGACAAAGAATGGCCATTGTTTTGTTTGTAATGCCTTGAATAACTGGCAATGTTAAAGATCAACACACTAATTGTACCTGCCAATTAAAAAAATGATTATCTGCAAATCTTTACACAGCAGCCATTGTCTTGTCAATATAGTTTCCCACTCTAAGTCAGTAAGTAAACTGAAATGGGCGTAAATACTTTCTGTTAGAAAAAGTCAATTTTGCTCCAGAAGACAAGGGGCAACAATAGAAAAAGCAGACATAATCATATCTGAATCAAACCTGTTGCCTGTTCTCCACCCTAGCAGAACTCAGAAGTGTATTCCATGGTGGTGGTGCTGCTATGGCTGGTACTGTTTTTTGACCATAAAATTATATATGTGTACACAAACCATGTGCAATAGATCTGTGCAAAAATAAACTAGCAGAAGGCACTGTTGAAAATAGTTCCCTGTGCCCTTGCTCTAATCCAGGTTGGTCAAAAGAAATACCCAAATGTGTAATAAATAAATCTCTACTCTCTCTGCACTACACAGAAAACTATTCAAACACCAAAAGTTGCAAGTCTTCTCCCATTATGCCGTTATATCTGTTTAATATTTCTTGAACAGCATATCTGAGGCCACACTGAATCCTGTCTACATCCCTACAGCCGACACCTCACTCATCAGCATACAGGTTCCCTCCATGCTTAAATGTTATGCATCTCAAGAGGATCCACTGCTGTTAGCCTTTGCAAGTTTTCCACAGGCTCCCGGTAAGTAAACAGAGGAGAGATACTGTTTAGCCAGAGGGTTAAGTCTGTTACAGAGGGACCTGACCTGATTCACTATCACTAAATACATAGCGTATTATCATGGTGTTACTGCAAATAGACAATGTAATTGCCAATGATTCACAATTTGTTTCTGTTTATACTGTGATAGCTACTGAGACCCCCCCCCGGCCCCCTTTTTAATTCTAATTAGGATGACCTGTTGTTGCTTGGCAACCGGTTCATGGGTATTACTAAGGCATACTCAGAGAGGTCACCAGAAGAACAAGTATTAGACCAGCAGTTGTGTTCACTTTTTTATTTATGCACCATGTAAATCTACACTATCCTTGCACAGGACTGGTCAAAATCTGTTTTATGTTATTGGCCAAGTGTTGAGATGAAGGCCTGAAACAGTATGAACTAGCTCAACATGAAACCACTCATCTGTTCTAAAATTTGATTATTGTACAGAGGTCAGCACCCTGAAGTGGATGGTTCACAGCAATTACCTTGCCAGCAGATGAACTACTGTTATGGTTCTCGGAAACTTTATGAATTAGTTACTTGAATGTCATCTTGCTTGCTGTGACAATTTGTCGTTTCTAATAAATGCAATAGTTCTTACGTTTATTGAAACGCCAGACAATAAAAGAACATAACAAGAGGCTTGGCTGAACTTGGGAGCCCAAAATTGAGCTATAATATTATATATACTGTATATATAATATATACTTACTACTTATATATATACTGTGCCAGTCTAAAATGCCCTTTGTGTAGGTGCTGATATGCTTTGTCCACCATGGCGTTGCTGAGTGAGTGGATGGATTAGAGGGTAAGGTTGACTGCAATGTGCTGTAAGAGTCTGTACAAAGCCGTGAGGTGATGACTGGTCCCACTAACTACGCCACATGCTTACTGTGACTGATAAAAAATGTCAAAAGGAGCCAAACAGAGCACCGCTTGCACTGATGCTAAGTTGCTGTGCAGGCACTGCTTTCTTTTTTTCTTTTTTTTTCATTTAACTGGGAAAAATTTGCAAATGGGTGCATGTCTTGCCCTGTTAAAAACAGACCTAAATTTAGCTGAACAGAACAACAAACTGTTTCCCTGGTATCCACTTAAAGAGATTAAAAGGGCTTTTGATTTGCTATTTTTACAAAATGGCAGTGGGATCATTTTGGAGCTCAGGGGGTTTATAGGGAAAAATAGAACAAAAGCTGAGAACAAATTCCCATTAGGTAAGAGACAAGAAAAAAAAGAAAAACAACAAGAAGAAATAAAAGAACAAAAAGAAGTATGTTCTTTTCTCAATTCTACTTACAGGTAATAAGAGTAGGAATACGCATTTCTTCTGAAGCATGAAGTTGAGCCAGTGGGACAAATTTGAGCACCCAAAAAAAGGACAGACAGGTTGATTAGTTATCTGTACCACCCACATCGAGGAGGAAGAGCTGATGAAGAAAATATCTGGTTAAAACTGGTTAAAAAAAACATTAGAGGCTGCTGTCAGTGGCCCCTCTGGGTCTCAGTATATCTCAATGTCAAATGGATCCCTCACATGTCTTGCTGCAAGTGCTTTCTGTCCACGTCTACCTGTGGGGGTGTGGCTCTGGGGCACCACATGTCTCTGTCTGCTCTCTGTCCTGCCACTAATCACGCCTTCGCAGCCTCAGTCAAAAACAATACATAAATCATCATCATAAAAAAAAGAAAATAGCACACCTGGCTTCCCATGAGATTAAAGAATCCTTGAAAGTGATGCAAATGTCTGGCTGAATAGAAAGAGATGTTCAGGGAGACAATGACAGAGAAGAGTGGGAAGGGTGGGAGGGTGTTGGGTGAAGTGGGTGTTGAGTGTGTGTGTGTGTGTGTGTGTGTGTGTGTGTGTGTGTGTGGGGAGGGGGTTGTCTTCTAATGACATACTGTTCTGCCATTCTATTCTAGAAACAGGAAGTGATATTACAGTTGGTCCTTGGTCTGGATCAAGATCAGAATAAAACCTGGTCGAGCCACATAATTGGTACATGTGTTTACACACTGTATTCTGGCTAAGAAAGAGTTTATCAAAGATGCAGGACGTCCAATAATGGCATGCAGCAAACAGCCATGGAATTCTAACTGAAGGCCAGATGGCGTGTTATTTTAGTAATCTGTTGGCATTTAAAATATGCAGAAAGTAGATTAATATGTTTGGAAAGGCATCTACTCCCTAAAATAATATCTGGGAGATCTGATCATTTCCATACTGCTGATTGGAAGTGAATTGAGACAAACTACAGCTAATGCCTCAGTAAGTTTTATTGAGAGGAATTAATGTGCATTTTTCAATCTGCTCTGTAGTGTCTATTAAATAATTTCCTTCAATTTAAACATTTTGTACAGCAATTCCAGAGAAACCATTTAGACAGAATAGCTTGCTGAGATATTGATAATTTAATACATGCCTCTACAGATGAACCGAGTGCACTGAAACGTCAGAATGTTACAGAACAGTGCATAACTTCCTACTGAACTTATACTGAACTTTTCAACTGTTTCATTACTCTGTGATGATGGCAGAGATTATGTCAAAGAATGCTTCAGTATGTCACAAAAGTACAGATGTACTTAATAATTGCCAGTTGCTCCAGTTTTAATGTGTCGGTGTAAACCTGTGGTCAAATTCTTTAAAATCGGTTATAGGAACTTCTACACAGGCTTGCTAGATACAGATTTTTTAATGGCAATAGAAATATGAAAATAATTAAGTGTTTTAGGCTTTTGTATATTCCCTGACATGTTAATATGCAATTCAAAAAGAGATACATACAATTAAATGACTTTTACTTTGAGTAATGATTATTCAGTTTCTGCAATCTCTGCAAACATTGAACCCTGGGAAATCTCTGTGAAAGAAGAACACAAGTTGTGATAGAAAAATGTTTTGTGGTGATCTGGTAGGCAGAACACTGCCCAATTTTAATTTTTTAAACTATTGCTTGTCTTAAGTTTCTACAGTCCTGTTTCAGTCCACTTTTTAGGTGTATTTGGGGGTCAGAGGCATGGTGGACAAACATGGTGAACAAAAAGGCATTTTCCCACCCAAACACATGAACTGCACACTTCATGTTGCCACAATTTACATACGACTGCAGTTTTCCCAGCAACCTCAAGAGTTTAACTTGCTAAAGGCATACATTCCATGCATTTTTTAAAACTGCTTGATCTCTTCTAGCCTGTTGACAGCCAACTAGTTCAGGAACTAGCATCAATGGGCAGAAAGAAGTTTGAACCCTCAAGCATGTCTAAAACCTATAAACAGTTTACCAAACACACACATTTGCAATATCTAATATAATAATTAGCTACCTTCAAATACCTTCATAATAACATAGAGTATATTTTTGATGGACCTATAATAAGCAATTGTTTGTGCAATATGTGGGTAATTATGTAGGTAATTAAATGTAGCCTACACAAATCAAATCAGTACTGAGAACACTGCAGTATTTGCTTCTCTTGTCAACTCATATGGGTCTAGTGTTCTGTCTTTGATTAGTATGTCTAAACCTGTCAAAGCTAAAACTATGTTAATAAAAATATGACTACATTTCAAATAAATAAATACATAAATAAATGTTGACAGTAATTAAGAAACATGTTCAACTGAGATTATGTTGTTAATTTACCTTGCAACGTATTTATTTGCATCTGCTCTTGTTTACTAATTTCAACTAATTTCACTTCATTTCCTTTATTTCTGTCAATATTTCTGTCATATTCACAGAGAAATACTTACTAAAGCTATCTAAAATTTGTCCACTTTAATCATGCCTAGATTAGCTTCAAAGATGGTCTGATTTTTGTTGGCTCCACCTATCACGTTATTTTAGATGCCATAACAGATGTCTAACAAGGTGGCACTGGCCCATCCACATAGGTGTTAAGTTAAGCCTTTGGCATCAGAGAAAAAGTAAATCAATCTTTAAAACTCATTAAGCATTTGTACAAAAACAGCAGCTCAGGGTCTTGTCCTAGCAGAGGGGGCCACAGAGGAGATGCAAAGTGCATTAGAAAACACCACTCAACAGGTCTAGGATCAGACGTATTCAGCAATGTTCCATGGATGTTTATTTGGTGTCTCTCTAGTCACATCACAGCTGAGCAGATGACTAGTTAATAACAGTCAATGCCTTAAAAGTCTGCACCCTGTTGTAATATCTATCTCAAAATAATTATTGGGAGGCTGACAGCACAACATGAATTATTTATTTAAATAAACATCTTAGGTTGTTCTTGACTGTTGACATAACAGAAGTCCGCCAGGTGACAGATGATATTTGTTCTAACAGTACTCATTTAAATGGATCTTAATGGTGGGTGGCTATCAGCCTGTCCACTCACTGTACAACAGTGAAGTACTGTCAGAGACATCCGGAAAAGAGCACCGGGAAATGGCTACATACACCACAAGATGGACATGTAAAACAGAGCTCATTGGCTCATTTGAGTTGAATGAAAGGGCACTTGTGCCTTTTTTCTTCTGCTTCTTTTTCCTGCATAAATGTCTATATTTCTCTTCAAGCTTGTGATTTTTTCACAATGGTGTGGTTTTAGGAATAGGTGCCTCTATATGGGTGGGATAATCTTGTCAAACAAATACATGTACTCACAATCACTCTGTGGAATCACTAACAGTAATTATTAAGACAAGGAAGTGAAATGACCCATTGCTGGCTGTAGCAATTCATAAATTCTCATACATGTGTGGATGTAGATTATTGCACATACTACTAAGTAAAAAATTTACAAAAACCTTTACAGCCCAAAATGAATAGTCAACGTACATGTCACAGGTACAATTAGCTGGTAATTTCTTCGCTGCTTACTGAAATCAACATACTCCTGAAATAGTAGTGGGAAGGTACAATTTGCTGCTGGTTGGTAATTAACCTGATTATGATTAAATGAGCTTAATCAAACAGTAAAGTGCTAGAGCACTTGACATATTTTAAAGCTGTTTGAACTCTCAATAAATTCAATACAAGCCAAGAGCTGTCTGACTTCCTTGACCAAGTTCAAAAAAAGATGATTTAATGAGCAATGTGTGTACTGGGAGAGGCTGACACAGCTAAAAGTGCAGCTGTAAGAGCGGTCAATACTGCTTAAGTGTGTGTAACCAACACACACACACACACATATACACCTTTTTATTTAGACAGCCTTTTAGAAGAGCCGCTGACATTGTTCTTACGATCTTAATAAAGCAGAATGAAGACTCGAATTGCAGAAAGGATGGCTGCAAAATATTACTGCACTACAACTTCAATACTACATTCATTTATTTTTGCCTGTAAATATTTGACCTCAAATTTGTAGAGATTAATTTTGAATACCTGGGTATCCAATACCCAGAATTATTTTACTCTTAACATTTCGCTTGCAGAGAGCAATGACATATATTTGTAGTAGGAAAATGAGAGGCATTGTTCAAAAGGTTAATGGGAAGGAGTTATTCAGAACAGATCTGATCAACAGCTCATGTAATCAATCATACTTTTATATGTATAGCAATTGTTATTCTTAATAAACGAGCACCTTTGTTTATACTTTACAGTCCATTTAAAGGGTGTACACACATTAGTAGCTGCAGACACACTTTGCATTCAGATACACACTCTGCATTAGCATGCAGTGCACAAACAGACATACATACAAAAGCATACATACACAGAAGCATGCATGTGAGGGCATGCACAAACACATACTGATGCAGGTTTAAGTCATGCAGTAATCACCAGTAATTGTCAAGCTATGGTTTGTCTATTGTTTTGGGGTTTTTTTTGTTTTTTTAAACAGAGTCCTCTGGATTAAGAAGGCCAAAGCAACATTATTTAATCTGGGAAGCTCTTCCATTAAATAACTTCATAAATTATTGGTGGTTACATAGAGTTTAGCTGCTGCTCCCTAAGGAAGTACCTGTTACTTAGACAATAAAACAAACACTGCTATTCTCCCCTGTGAGGGGAAGCAGTGGCACTGGTATCCCTAACAATGAGGGCAGCTGTTTCAACATTAATAGATGTACTAGCCTATTATCTATTTATTTTAAAATCTTGTCCTGATTCTGTTAAACAGCTATTATTAGAAACATAATTAACATAAATATAAATTAATATTTATGGTGATTTAAGTTATCTGTTGAATCTTATTTATCTGCTTTAATATTGTTTCTCTACTTTGCAATATAAAATTGCACCAAAATATCAGTTCGCGGAGATGTACTTTGGTCTTGTTTTATTTGGTCTATGAATAAGGACAGGCCTTTGTGTTTGCCAGAGATATTCGATGGGGTGGTCTACAAACCGCGCCACTCAGGCGGCAAACTCTACAGTTGCTCAGCTCCTCCCGCTCAATCTGTCACCGGCCAATAAATCGACTTGAGCCACTTCACGGAGTACAGACAGCAATTAATGGATCCATCAGTTTTTTGACTGCCAGGCCTCTGACGTCGGGGAGCGGCAGACACGCATAGATTATCTGACCCCGGAGCGCAGCCGGCGACCGCCTCAGCGATCCATTAGCATTCCCTGCCACCGCGGCATCCATCCACGCAAACATTACAGGAGACATCACGTCCGTGCGCCTGAATGTCATTTGCTCGGCCAAACCTTATTAATCACACGCTGAGGAGCAGCGGCCGCAAAAACGCGCTACGAGCGCGGCGGGGAAAGAAAGGTGCTCGGCGGGCGGCTGAACCGCGCTCGCCGGCGCCCGTCGAGCGGGCGCAGCTGCGTCCCGACGCAGAATGGAGTCGCGAGCAAGCGGGCCGGTGCGCACTTCTGTGCGCACGGGGAGCGCGATGCGTGATGTACTGAAGGAGAGAATCAACCGACGATCGATCAAGAGGCCCACACTCCGCAATGGCGAGGAGGAGGGTTCTGAGCTCGCCAGCACAGTGGCGCAGGGGGTCTGGCACAGCTGCAGCTGAGAGAGCTGTGCGTGACGGAGCTCTAGCCCTGGGGTGCTATGCAACGCCAAGCATCTGGGACATACCGCAAACGCAATGGGAATATTACCCATCCAGCCCACAACTGCATGGCCCTTTAAAGAATCACTGGCACTTGAATGGTGAATAGATTAATTTGCATATTCAAACATGTTTTTTTTTTTGTTTTTTTTTAGAATTGTCCTCTCTGATGGGGATCATTCAAGTGATTTTGAACCTGCTAAACCTGACGGAGACCTGAATTCATTGCTTTTTTTGTTTGAGCAGTTTCAGTCTTTAATCAACACTTTCTCAGTGAGTGCATACAGGCCCTCAGAGCCCACAGACAGGTAACTGGTGTGGGCAAAAAGGCAACGGGAAGCAGAGCGTTCAATAATGAACACAGCATGCGCGGCGACAAGCTGCGTCACAGTGGCGAACGTTTAACGAATCTGAATTAGTGTGCCCACTTGAAAGAGGTTGTGACATTTTTAGTAGAAAATAATTACTAATTTGACATGGAATGTAAAGCAGTGTTTTAAGCCTTCCTCTTGGTGGATGAGTGCAAGTAAAGTGTACAAAGAGTAGCCCTAAGAGCAGTCATTATTGTGCCAGGGGCTTATGCAAATTTCCCTTTTTGAAAGGTGTACTTAGTCTACAGCGCATGAAATTCACTCTCTGAATTTAGGCCATTTAAAATGGTAATTCACTGGCCTTAGACTTGTCTTACATTCAACCAGTAACAAATAGGATGATGTAAATATGCGAGTGACACTGATCCTGATTGGAGCAGTTTTTAAGACCGCAACGTACCTAACATTGATACTGATAATATATACATCCTCCATCCAATACTACTGCAATGTGCTTTGTCCTGAATTCTGAGCAATAAACCAAGGCAGAGGTCCTTTTTTTGCTGATTGCTTTTGATTCAGTTATTGTCTTCCAGTGCCTTTCGAATTCAGTGACCACAAAACGCAATGTTGGGGGAAAAAATGGCTGTGTAAATGTGCCACTTAAACATAAGGAGACAGTGCATTACTGTAAGTCCGAACAGAGGCCTCAGCCTTTCCGGTTTTCGTGCACGTGGCAAACATGAATGGCATATTGGCACACAGATGAGCAAAACAATGGCGTGACAAAGTTCAAGATGCGTAGCTAGAAATAAACATACAATACCCCACACTCAGAGTTCTCCATGTGTGTATTTCTCTAGCAGGTGCAGGTTTGCGAGAAAGAAGAAGAGACAGGGCGTAAGACTATTGTTTGAAAGGTGTCGGCACATTATTATTATTATTTTTTTACAGCTAAGTCAACACTTGACACACAAGATCAATCAAGCTTACAGTTTTTTACCACAAATATATGGCTTTGGATACAAAAATTCATTAATACATCAACATTCCTAAATATGTGCATGCTTGAAAAGTAACTGAAAATAGCTGACAGAAGGTGTTGACACTCTGTCTTTGTGAGGATGGGTATGCTTGAATGACTCAATGTACATTATGTCTCAGCTGTGATAAAGCACTTGAGAAGGAATGGATGGATTCTTGATTGCTGTGTCAGGAAGTGGTTATTCACAATGGCTGTGCTGTACATGTAATCTACAGCCCACCCCCCACTAAAAAAAAAATAAATAAATAAATAAATAAATAACAATAAATAAACAAGAGCACATGCAAATGATACACCACATAATACAACAGAGTCACTTCCCATATCAGTCTGACTTATTCCAGATTCACCCAGCAACAGGGGTCTTAGAAATGACCAACTCTCAGCTGTAGGAATATCACTTAAATATCAATATCAACTTGTTTGTACATGCATTTTCAAACTTTGAAAACTTCTGTGCTATCACTGGAGCCTGACCCTGACTAGTATAAACTGAAACAGATCAGACTGCTGTGGAACAGAAGACTGGTCTCCACCCCATGTATGGATGCATGTTATGGCAGATCTCATTAAGTGAAATGTAGCAGCTGTTCAAATGGTGAATCCCTTCCTCTTCCATGCTCTTTGGCTGATCTTTGCTCTTTGGCTGTGTGTTTGGCTCTTGTGTTATTATAGAAATAGCTACCATGCTACCGCTCATGTCAACACTACTACCTATTACACAAGCAGGACAGAAACCAAGATGCCTGAAAGATGTACTGAATTTGATCAAAATAAGAAACAACTACCAAACTGTCATTAGCTTCTGCAGTTTTTTGTTATTAATTTTAGCTGTATTTATTAACTACTGACACATATGGAGTATCTTTACACCAGCAACAATCATTGTATATCATGTTTCATTCATATTTTTCCACAACAAAGTAGAATATTTCCCATATACCAGATCTGGGCATAACACACAAGAAAGGTTGAAACCATAATGATGCAGTAAACGTAATAGCTCCGACATTCTTTTTCAAAATCATGTTATTGTTATCGCACACAATACACAGGCAGAAGTAAAACTGTGTGCCATATTAATCTAACCCAAAATGTACTCTTCGGCCATATAGATGGCCCCTGAATTACATAAGGGTTACTTCTGGAGGTTGCTACATACCTTTAATTTTACATAACTCTTGAGCTATGCATTTATAAGTGCATCCCCTACCACCCTTACATCTGTGTGCAGTGTGGTCCTCCTGTACCTTTTTTTTACCTGGCTCATACTACAAATACATCTCAGATTTTTTTAGATTTATGTATATACAAGGGGGCTTATGCAAAGTCAAAATTATTTACGTAGAGTGATATGTAACCCATCTATGATTACATCTTTAAAGGAAATGTACAAGTAACTGGCAAAGTAAGCTAGAGACTATTACACCATGTTTGGGTATTTTGTGAAACTCTGCTGTCTTGATCTGTTGTTTGTATGAAAATGAAATATTGACATAAATGTTGTATAAACACACTCCTGAAATTGAGATTGCATTAGTGCTACTTTTTTGTATGTTAAAGAGGAATGGACTAAAGCTTGGTGCTATTTTCTTTAAGCTTCAGTGCATATGGCTGTCTTTATTTTCCCATAAAAGTGTGATCCTTAAGATACTGAGTTCAGCAGTTTTATCTGATAGGCAAGATGAGACATCTAGATTAGAGCTGCTTAAAGCAAGTGTGGTTACTCTAGCAGAATTAAGGACCAATATAATCAGTATTTTCTTTTAATAAAGTAAGAGAATATAATGGCCAGTGTAAATTCCTAAAGCAGATTTAGCACATACGGATGGACTTTGCCAACTGAAACATGTGCAAACATTATTTAGGATAAAATAAGTACAGCGATGAGGAGAACCTCCTCCACTGTCCCTGCAGTTCTCTTTAGGACATTACTCAGCCATGTAATTCCTTGTTCCAGGAGATATTTGAAACATAAATACTTAAACACAATTTATCATGAAACGTGTAAAAGGGGCATTTTAAATGAACCATAAGAGCCCAGCGCCTGTTCGATTGGGCCAGAAAACATAAATCCACCATTAAGTCTCGTCAGGCCATTCAATTAAATTTTATAGCGCTATGGTATAAAAAATGAAGGCTGCCTGTACAGCTCAAAAAACATATGTAACCCTGCCTTTTCAAAATTAAAAGGACAGTTTAGCCATATCCAACAAGTATTTTCCAACAAATTATTCATTGGAACTGAAAGCCGTGAAAAGGGGTTCTAATATATAAAACATCGCCCTCCTCTTGTCCATGTTGCAAACATAAAAAATAGATGACTGAGCAAAAGTTGAACGTTTAAGGCTATTGCCGGCTAAGTGCTTTTCTCCGTTGACCCTGCTCCGCATCTAACATGGCAGGAAGGGCTGTTAATGGCCTCAACTATTTATGAGAATGCTGGGTTCCAGTTGTCTGATTTACATAGACGCCCTGCTCCAGCAACACCCACGCAGCTCTCTCTCTCTCTCCACCAGTGCTGATTCCCCTGCGTCCTGCATTAATTAATACATATGACACACTACACACAGAGGCATTCTGGCTGTTAATATGGCCTCTTTTCTCCACAGGTTGCCTGGTCTTCCAGTGCTGCTACAAACCTAAATGAAACATGCCTTATTGCAAATCTCTAAGTGCCGTCTACAGCTCATCACTGACTTTTTGTTTACTCAGAGTCCACAATAATAATACTACACGTGGGCTTGAAAAGCAATGTCCTAGCTCTAATATGTCATAATTATAAAAATAATAAATTATCTTTTGTGTTTAGACAATTGGGTGTATATTTTCAAAACTTTATCATGATGCATTTCCTGAAATAAATGCAGATACCATTAATTATCAATGCATAAAATGTTATTCTGGGACCTTTTCTGGCCCTTTACCATCTGTCATCAAAGACAGTCAAACGCAAGCCCCAGTTCCTGACTTGCATATCATTAAGGGGATGTATTGAAGGGCATGACCATGGTATTAGCGTTAAAATCCAACATCTGGCCATGCTTGACCTTACAAAGGTGGAGAGTAGGTGATGAAAGCATGATTATCTACTGAATCTAAATATAATTATTTAGAAAAATTATATCAGTATTACTAACTGTAGATTTTCAAGATCATTGGTTACTTGATACAATACTACATGAGAATAATAATTAAGAAGCTAAACTTGTTGTGCGTCTGCGTTTGGGCAGACATGGTCAGTTTTCTTCAGAGCACCTGTGCATCATATTTACCTGAATATAAGAATTCAACCTTCGTTTCTCTCCTGTATTGCATAATATCATTGCCAGTTACAAACATACGCCCTTTACTATTTTTAGGGACTTATTTTTAAAATCTATAAAAATCAAATGTAACAGGGTTAGTTTAAACGTGACAATGTGCAGCAGATGGCAGCCTCCAAATTAATTAATTGCATCACTGCTATATATTCACTTTTAGTTTAAATACAGGTGTGCGTACAATATCTGAGGCATAGTCTGGTATGGGTGACAAATGCAGAGTTTCCAAAGAATCTAGGTTCTCTCACGAACTAGGTTTTGAGCATTTAATTGAGATTTTGTTTTTATCTGCACTTTAACATTAATGGATGGTGGTTTATAAATTAATAGTTTGAGTCTCTGACATTTACAACCATTTTTAAATGGGTGGAGTAACAGCTAGCCTCATTATACTGTTGTTGCATCATTTATAGTGGATTATGTGGCTCCTATGCTCAGCTTCATCGGATGGATTAGCGAAATTCTTGTTGGTCCTATCATGTCGGCCTTCCGTTTGTCCATAGCAAGCCAATGAAAATACTGTCATAAATTATTTGTCAATAAGGTAAGGAGGGTAGCATTGCTGTTTGATTGTTTATTTAAAAGTTAGCATTTTATGTAAGTAAAAATTTGTTTTATGGCATAATCGCATTTAACATTCATTAAATGTATTTCCTCACTGAATTATCAAAATTATGTTGGCACTTCTGAGCATTTGTAATGTCCTAACAAAGCTTGTTGTCTAGTGTTAGAAAACCCTGCATATTTGCATTAGAGGTACATTAGAGATACATTTTTTTCTATTGCTTACAGCCCTGAAATGATTCAATTGACTTCCAATGTAAATGCGTATGAAGTTCTGAGTTTCATCTGGGAGATTCCCAATGCAGATCAGCAGTGTTGTCAAATAACCACGGGAACGTCAAGGGCAATTTACTCATTCATGTCGTATGCATTTAAAAATCAATTCCAGGTTTAAACTCCCTATCGTCCCCACAGTGTTTGGCCTTGTTCTATTGGGTGGAATAATGAAAGGAATAAAGATAAATAATATAAAAAGTGATAACCCTATCAGTGCAAAATGGCATGGGCAGTATGTAATTAGGGCAATTCCAGAGAGCGAGAGAGGGAGAGAGATAGGAGACAGAGATGCGATGGGAATAAGCCAGTGTGCATGTTTAACAAGAGACAGAAAGCTGTGTGGCCTCAGAGCACCCCAAAACCCCACCCCCCATTCACCTTAACCTAGGCCCACATGATAAAACAGCACAGTATTAACTGTTATCCATTCAAGTCACACAGGCTATGGGAGGCTTGCACCTGCAGCTGTGGGAAAGGCCAGCAGCCACATTACTGCTCGTTACCTTCGCTTAAACGTCAGCACCACTCCCAGCAGGATGATGACGAACATGAGGATCCCTGCGATGACGCCCGCCATCTTGACCGTGCTGTCCACCTGCTTCTCCGGCTCCACGGCGTTGGAGTTCTGGGTGGAGGCACCTGTGGGGCGCACAGACACATCACAGAGAAGGGAGGGGGAGTTTACCGCGGGCGCCCGCTGCCCAACGACCACACTCCCCAGCAGAACACACACACACACACACACACACACATACACACACACAGAGCCATAGCAACATTTAACCATAATCAACGGGAACAAGAGAGAGAACAAAGGTGGTCTCATGGGCATGCACGCTGATGTCACCGACTTCCCTGCGACAGTGCAGGAGGCGTTGTCTTGGATGAATCGTGGACAGATGGGTTAACACTTTACTGCTCTGATTGGCATGCCAGCAGATCCATGGCAGCCATTTTGGTCTTTAGAACAGTAACAGTCATAAAAAAAAAACATACAAACATACTGTTTCTGGGAATGGCCAAGCTATGACAACTGTTAGTCGACATCAAATCACGATCACACATGTCTGACAATGACCAGTGGCGACGCACATGCAAATAACAGCTAGTGTACACAGAAGAAATCGGGTGATAAGAATGACTTCAAGTGGTGATGTATTCTTATTCCTCACACTGACACGAGTCAAAACAAATGAGTTCGGTCAGGCTGTAATACTGTAACATCCATGTCAAATTTTCCAATTGTGTCTTTCACAAAAATACCACATGTGACATTTGAAGACTGAATGTCTGTCTGATAAAAATATAAAAGGAAAAGGTCGAAACCATGAAAAAAGGATACACGCATACACTCACACGTGCGTGCACACACACGCACGCACACACACACACACACACACATACACATCATTTACAATACGGAATGAGAAATAGCTGGGAAACACACACAGGACAATGAATCTACCAAAAAATGAGTATTTGAGTGACTGTGATCAGAGAGGCTCATAGGCTCTTTTGTCTCCCTCATACTAAAAATCTGCTTTAAAATTCCTAGACTGTTCTCTCACCCCATACTGAAATCTGCTTTAAAACTCCTACACTGTTCTCTCACCCCATTCTGAAATCTGCTTTGAAACTCCTAGACTGTCCTTTCACCCATACTGAAATCTCCTTTAAAACTCCTAGATTGTTCTCTCACCCCTTGCAAAAATCTGTTTTAAAACACCTACACTGTTCTCTCACCCCATACTGAAATCCACTTTAAAATTCCTAGACTGTTCTCACACTCCATACTGAAAGCTTCTTTAAAACTCCTACATTCAAACCAACACAAACTCATTTCAGACAAGGATTCAGTCCATCCCAACCAAGGATTACAAGGGCCTTATTTTCTCCCCCCTGACATTTTAATTCAGACCACTAAGGGTTGCTTCTCTCCTTTCCTCTTCTGAACCGACCTCAATGTCTACAATGTCCAATAAATTGTGTTGTAAACAAGCATGGTCTATAACTATAAATTTTAATAAAGTAATACAGTATTACAGCATTACAGTATTACAGTATAAAGTATTACAGTTTTACAGAAAGTCTGTAGTTTCCACTGACACTTCACCTACTGCAAACAGTAGCTACATCTGTGGCAGTGGTAGCTTCATGCTTGTTTTCTTGAGAAGTGAATGTTAGAAAAGAAGTACACTAATTCCAATAAGTGCTATTAATTTGTACTGTCCCAATGGAATTAGTTTTAACATCAACAAAATATTTTATTCATGCCTTGCAACACTGCAAGGTGATGACAATGCCAAACAATGCCAATGGCTTGAAAGAAACATCTGAACTCATAAGGAAATGTAAGAATGTGATTCCACGTATACTAGAATATGTATGTCTTGAATAAATAGCGTGCAGAGATTCTCAATTTAACTTAGCAAACAAATCGTGCATACACTTGAATGTGATAATCAATGTAACATTTATGTATGATCAATGTTCCTTTCTGTGATATTGTTGCATATGTTTCCTTGTGCTTTGCAAACGGCTATTCAGTTTTAGTCCTTTCACAGTTAAAAAAGGTACTGAATGGCATAGAATTCTGCACCACAAAATCTTTACATATATGCACTTTAGTATTTCATTCACTAGTACTAGGCACTGCATACCATCTGAGTATAATTTAGCTCCTGTGATTAAGCAGTCTCACAGACAAGTTTACAAAGAACTAGAGAATAATGTTAAATCCAGGAAAAGAACAAGAGGCTAAAGTGAAATCCAGGACAAAGTATTATCTTCAATAAAAGAACACAGCATGACCTTATAATGGAACAAACCCGTAAGTGAGAAAGTCTTTGATAAATATATGACAAATAAATTCATAATTGGTTGGACATTTGAAGTAGTTTGCTAACACCTCCCAATCAGTGTACATCTAAATGATAACTCAGCCTTGGCAAGCCATTAAGACTCACTGATACATTGATTAGAGTGTGTGGGTGTTTTTTTTTTTTTTCATCTTAACCTTGTGGAGGCTCCTCTGCACAAACTACAAAGGAAATATTCTTCTGAACTTTCAGATGAAGACACTAACTGCCTTGACATTTCTTAAGCTATGCCTCAGAAATAATTTTGGCACTTTAGCAAAATAATTTCCTTTTGACAGACGGGGATACAAGATCTATAAATGGACTCTCCTAAGTCATTTCCATTTCCCAATAGACAGTCTCCAACAGTATTGTATTTATGCCTGTTTTGCAATTCCTACATACCATCAATTGTCTTTTCAGGAGCTCTGTATCCATGTACAGTTCTTTTTTTTTTTTTTTTAACATAACCTGTCGTGGGCACAGTTATTAGAGCATGTGCACATCCGGTAACAACTAAGGAAGTCTGGTTTAAATAGATAAAATTCAGATTTAGCGAAGAATCATTATTTCCCAGTGGATAGTGGCTGCTCAGCCCCCCATAATAAGCCACCAGCCTGTGCCTGTCTGTCATCTGTGTCAATCACATTCCTCACGGATCTCGGTCTGAGGTAAGGATTGGATTTGTGTATCTTTGCTTTTGAACGGAATTGCAGGAATCAGTTTCACGGAGATGGCAAGATTTAACTCAAATTTGACGCAGGGCTTTTCTTCTGCGCCATGTGACAATGATTCACCTCTGCCAGGGACACAGACATTCGTTATCCCCACACTATCACCCCCACCGACAGAAATCAGAGGATGCAGAGCATAACAACATCCTGCCACCGTAACCGGCTCTCTGATTAATAAACAGCGCATATACCGCACAGTATGCGGAGGACATGCAGCCAGCATGTATTTTTACTCAAAAGCTTTTAGTGTATGTTTGTGATTCCTTACAGGTCACTCATTCTGAATTGGCTGTGTATTTCCTGTGTGCCCGACTGCTTAGCAACCTGGCTCTGTGTCCTTCACAAGACAGGGACTGATTGGGTTCAGGAGTCTGCGATGTCAACAGAAGCTCATCTGGCTGTTTTTGCCCTATTTTCTGATATGATACCAGGGAAGGCCGCCCCGCAATCTGACTTACTTAACGGGGTCCTGAGCGTGTGTCTGCCCGGCTTATCTTGCCCATTTTCAGATGGCTGTTTGCTGAAAGCAGAGCCAGAAAATATTGCTTATGGGAGTTTTAACCACAGTCCTCCCACTGAGTAGCCTCATTCCAGATGACAAAAAGAAGAAAACAGGCTTCAGTCAAAAAAACTTGGCTTTTACACCACTCTAAAATACATCTACTAGCCCTTCTAATGCCATTTACTGATTTCTCATGCCATTTACTGATCCCATAATTTAATTATGATCAGCAAATGATTAGGCTTTTGTAATAATAAATCATTGAAGGGATTGGATTTAGGAGCATATTTAGAATCGGTGTTAGAGTGTAGTCTAAGGTTAGGATAATGGTTTGGGCCAGCTCCAACAGCAAATCTAAAACTGCAGCAATAGACGTGGTAATAAGCCAATAACTCTTTATTTGTTGGCACTACAGTACACACACAATACATTACTGGCTGTGATAATTACTTATCTGTAACAACAAACTATGTGATACAACATCTAGCAATAGAGGATGACATGGGTCAGTGTGTTGGAGGAAGCACACAGGTCTCAGATGCATTACTGGAATTGGCTGTAATAAACTGCTGGTCATCTGGAAGCGCAAAAAACAGTGCAGGCTTGAATGTAGCATGCTGGATGTGTGTTCTGGGACAATCTAGTGGTCTACTGCCAGCGCAAAGGAAAGTGGGGATGTACATACTTTATAAGGAACCCTCTGAGAAGGAAACAATACTTTCCTTGCTCTGTTCCACTTCCACTTGCAAAGGGTCAGGAACCCCCCCCGCAATGAAGGATGGTGGAAGAGCGCCAAAGATGGCATGACAGACTTTCTGCTCTTCCAATAATGTGTAATTTAGAGAATCCTCACCCTGAAGGCCTGTCTCCCTGCTCTCAAGCGCCGGCGGAGGACTAATGACTGGATATATCTGTCTCGGGTTTTCCCGCATCTGACCCCACCGCGAAGGCTACACAGAGGTCACACAGCACGAGAGAACAGAGAGCTCTGCTTTCAGCGATTGTTTTCCAATGGGGCTTGTAATTGTGACATGATTTCTGGGCCCAGGGCACCAGTCCCTCATCAATATTAACCTCCACCTGAGCACCTTCCCTGGTTGTCAGCTCAACTGTCGGGACTATATTGATTAAGTGGTCTGCAGGTGGTTGCCACTGAAACAGTTGGTATCCCCTGCTGGAAAAAAAAACTCTTATATTGACCACCCGCACACACACTCATTTAATTCCCCATTGTTTGATATATATATATATTTTTTTTTTTTTTGTCTTTTCAGGAAATGTTTGCAAATGGGCTTTCTAATTCCCACTTTAACCACAGAGATCAAAGCTTAAAGTGCAGAGCTCCCTAAAGACACAAGTCATTTGGTGCATTATTTAAAATCCCTGATCCGTGGTAAAAATCGTAATCTTCCTGTGATTAAATGCTCACCGGGCTCTGCCTCTCACCCACAGAACCGGTTGTTTGCCAAAAAGAATATGTAAATCCTTTTATTTTGGGTTGGGGTAAAATTAAGTATCAGAAAGGAATTATTTTTAAAACCCATGATATTAAAACTTAATCCCGTGCATTATATGGAAAGAATTGATTCACCGGTCCGACCATATTAATTGCTAGCATTTTCCCCTACACTTTCCCCCGCACTGCATCTAAATGAAAGTGCATGTCGAACTTTATTAAGTGCACATCTGTGAAGATGGATTGCATAAGGACATTAGGGGCCCTAGGCGTGAGTGAGGGGCATGCCAGGATTGAGGACAGACGCTATTCACGGCCATTGTCTGGCAGAGGAAGGGGATGGCTTCTGGGATTAGTATAGTGCTCTGGAGTGTCTCTAACAAGATTACCATCTCAGCACTGGAGCAATGGGTCAGATGGACTAAGATTAATCTTATCTTGCAGCAATGTAAACAATGCACAACGGTAATGCGGCGGCATGGGGGTCGCAATCTCAGAACTCCCCGGCGTCACTGCGTTTGGTCAGAGGCTGAGCTCCATGGGAGGCCTCCACCCTTCTCCCACGCACGCACTGAAACGGTGGCAGTGAACAAGGAGGAAAACAGCCTTTACGCAGTTGACCCATGCTCCATTCTCCACAGACTAAACACAGTGCCCTTTCCGCCAACCGAGGAAAATGTCACACATTGAGTGTAAAAATATGTACAGTTGGATATGTATCAAAGAAATAAATATGTACAAAATAGAGAAAAAATGGGCTCTCTGAGAGGAGAATGTGCTTCTGTACCAAGTGCCTTGTTGATACATAGTCAGTAGGTACTGTAGCTAGTGTCTGTGTTTATCTTGTCTTATTGCAAAATATTGAGAATTATTTTGATCATGATATTATGATTGTTATTACAGCGGCCACTGCAGCAGTCAACCAGGAAAAGCAGACACTGGCTGATTGCACATTATCCTTTGTGCAAAGTCATTTAGGCAAACATCTGCAATCTGAGCATTATGGGATGCTGTAAAAAACTAGGAGGCATGTCTGTAACCAAATGGTGTGGCTACACCTTATCAAATTTATCAAAGCAGGCAATTATTGCAAGCAGTATGATTGCACAACTGTTTTTAGAGGCCTGAAAACGAAGTATTAACTTTGCAGAGAGGCTATTGGGTCAAATGGCTGCTGTTACTGTAGAACTGTGGGAAATGGAAATGTGCAGAATTTTTTTTTTTTTTTCATTTTGCCAGTGACAACATGCACATTGAAGTTTGATCGATCCAATTTTCAATTTAAATCATCAGCACGTCCGCGCACTTGACTACCGTAACCTGGTCCTCAAAGATGAAGCAGAAATCTGCTTCAACCTTATTCCAGATGCTTTTTAAAAACAATTTTCCAGGGGGCCCAAGCGGTTCAGTCAGCAGGATGTTCACTTTGAGTATAAACTGAGCCCTACAGCCCAGGTCCAAACCATGTCATTTGCCACCAATGACTGGGATCCCACAGCAGCGAAACAAATTGACTTTGTTCCGCAGTGGATGGGGGTGAGTGAGTTGGCCAGGGCTCCCTACATTCACTGCCCCCAGGCACCATGCGATTCTTCAAGCACCTGTGAGATGCTCCAATGGCATCAGTGGGGTAGCACCTAATCCTCCAATAAGCACCCACTCCACTGTAGTGCACTGTGGGACTTGTAGTGTAAAAAAAAAAACTGCCACTGGCTGCATGTGAATGTATCATATGATTCCATTCATCTCACCTTAGGAATCCTGCACATGTGCAGGGGTTATCACGGTGAGATGAGTCTACTATACAATTAGAAATTCCAAAATAGGTTGCAATTAGGGAAAAAATGAACAATTTTCACTTTTGCATGTCCCTATAGGTGTCAATGCCTGTAATTTGCTGAAGCTTAAGATGTCCTTGCACTTCAAATCAGTCACTCTATATTTAATCCTGGTCATGCTGTTGCGCAGTAGACAGATTTGTGTCTCTTCTGTTAAGGCCTCTTGTTCCAGTCCTATCCCTCAGAGCTCACTGTGCAAACATCTCTGAAATTCTTCATAATGAAAATGTCCAGCTCCCTCTTCTCTTCTCCTGCCTGTGACGTCAACTAAAGTTTTATCTCAATCTATTTCTGACCGGGGTCGCGACGAGTGAGTATCTTGTAATTGCACATCAGGGCAGATGGAGACGCAGTTGATGTTTCAAGGGCAGATTTTGAATAAAACATTTCACATCGACTGCAGTCCGGACACCTGCAATGGCACTTTGCATGCACAACGACGGCAGACTGCCAGGTCCACCACACAGACGCATCCTCCTCAAATCCAGCTCCAGTGCCTGGGAAATCAGCGTTTAGCCCTTTGAGTGAAAACACTGATGGGTCCACTAAGACGCGCAACACATGGAGGGGTGCTTTCATGTAATCTCTCATTAATAAATTCAAGAGAAAGCATACTTGTGTGAAACTAATTGGTTTTAGCGAAAGAGCAAATGGGCTGCTCTTCCCAATTTATACATGAGGCCGAGTCAACAACAAACACAATGATGACTTTCACTAGTGATCATCCTAAACAACAGGCAGCAGAACCGATTTCACTGTATATCTGGTCACTGTTACACACCATTACAAAAGTGAACTATAGACATAAACTGTATCTACAGAATAAACTATCAACTATAAGTACATACGTCAACATGAAAACTTATACCCAGCTTTGGCAGAGCACAAAAAGACAGACCCTCTTCATCTCGACACACAGTGGTACACTTTGTCTTTGAACAACCAACATAGCTTTTTTTGCACAGATTTTTTTGTGAATTTTAAAGACACCCAACACAGGGTGCTGTGCATCTACTGGAAAAGATAACACTTCCCGAGGAAGGGCAAAGCGGTAAGATACAATTCGAAAAATACTGTGCAGAAATCAAACTGAATCCTGAAGGAATGCTACAAAAGCCATAGTGAATTCCCAGTGCTGCATGTGGTTGCATTCCAGGCTGGAACGTGAATCCATCAGGGACAGACACAGTGGGTGGAACACTGCAAAGGTGCACAATGCATTATGGGGGATGTTCATGTCAGTGGCGCAGACTTGGTTCGGGGAAGGGAGGGGTTGTGGTATAGATAATGATGTTTCATTTTTTTGATGTTTTGCTCAGAAACTTATTAAAGCTCATCACTGACTCCTATTTCTAAGATATATCTCACATGTATCTCCTCTATATATTCTATTAACAATATACACGTAACTGAAAAATATATTATTTAAATTCAAGTATATATGCCCAGTATATATAAAATTATATATGTATCTGTCTGCTTTTTACATTTTACATCCTAAAAATGATTAGTCTCAATGGATTAGATGTGATGGCCTGTTGACATCTGAAAGCTTTGAAATCAAACCAAAGCACTAATTATTCAGTTATTTTCTTGCCACAGTTTAAACAGACACAACATTGAACTACATGAAAACAAATGTTTAGTTTTCACATTTCCTTCTGCCTATCTCTCAGATTATAGATTTTCTTCCATATGGTTGTTTTTTCTCTCCTTGTATATGGGCTAAAACATATGCCTTTTTAAAAGCATAATAAGACTCTGAGCAAAACTGCAAGAAAATCAAAACAGATGTAAGGGGCTTTCAAAAATGAAGCAATGATAACAATCATAATAAGAAGAACAACAATACATATTAAGGGCACCAAGTCTCAATGGACTAAGGTGACAGCATACTACACTTTTGTGGATCAGACATGCAAACCAATGCATTAAAATGTTTAAAACCAAATAAATAAATAGATTAAAAAAATATAATACAAACAAAAGGAATAAACAATAAAAGAAAATGAATAAAACAGAACAGAAGAAAGAAATCTGGCTATGGAGCAATAATCACCTTCACTGGGGATGACAAGAATGTACGGCGTGGTTATTTGTCCCCTACCTATTACCACTAAGAACAAGGTTTATAGTTCCAGGTCAGCATGCATGAGAGAAAAGAAACAAAGAAAAAAGTCTAAAAACAAAATACGCCTTCATAGTCAAGAGCTTCAGGTCCTCCCTTGAATTGCACAAATTAAAATACAGCAGTTGGAAAAAAAAAATTGATTCAGGTGATAAAGCTTGAACATTTGGAGACAGTCGAAGGCTATGGGGAGCATAGATATATAAAAATTACTGATGTATTTCTGCAGGTGTTTGAAAGCTCCATCAGATGCAATCAGTATATCAAGAAGTGTTCTTGGCTGCATTTGCAAGTTCCTGGAGCCATTTTAGAGGGTTGATACCCAGTGCATGTGAATGAGAGTATTGGATGCAAGCATTGACATTAACCTGTGGATCTGACTCAGAAAACAAACAAATGGAAAAGAAAAGAAGAATAATCAAATGTTTGAACTTTGCGGCATGGTGGTTTTTATCTAAATTTGGATGACATCAGCAGGCAAGGTCAGATAGTATATATCTAAAATTGAATTATAACTCAGTTTTATAACAAAGCATAACCTTTGTTGTCAGTTCAGTTTTCTTTTGAATCATTACAGTTTAGGTGATAGCGAAAAAGAGTGCCACAAAGTTTAAAGCATGTCTTTTCCAAAGCAGAGACACGCAATCA
The DNA here is from genome assembly GCA_019176425.1 of Megalops atlanticus. NCBI lineage: Eukaryota > Metazoa > Chordata > Actinopteri > Elopiformes > Megalopidae > Megalops > Megalops atlanticus. The sequence goes on along the minus strand of CM032879.1, from coordinate 33,997,209 downwards.
GACTGCAGAGTTCTCCCACTCACAGTGAAACTCAACCCAGAACTGGGGAATTGAGAAAAAAGAACTTAGAGTGTTGATGAGAAATGGCTGACGGTGAAAAAAGGTAGGAAATATCAAAAAAATAAACATAATTTGCTCATATATATATACATGTATATTCCAGTAGATAAGACAAAAAATAACTTAAGTAAGGGTGGAATGACACTGTGACCTAAAGTTGCTTTGTGTGGGGAATCTACGTTCTGCATAATTTTTATTATATTAATGGAGTTTTTTTCTTAAAAAAACTACTGACCCCAGATGTGTTTATTGAAATCCTACACTTAAGGGCATGAGAAAAAAAAAAATGAAAAGGGCGGGGGGAGGGGCGGAGCTTCTGTGCAGAATCTTGAACTTGAGACAGTAGATCACGCAGATCACGTTTAAACAGCAGCGAGACCTGAGCATGAGGCTGCCGAAAAAACAAAATGGGTAGCGGGTTTCAAATTTGCCTTTTAAGAGTGTCTGTTTATGCTGCTGTGGTCAATTTTTTCCTTGGCACTCGTTGCAAATTCTGGGATTTATTACCCATTACCACCCAGTTAATCTCACAGTCTGGATTAAACTTCCCATTGAGCCCTTCTCCTCCCCTCCCCTAGGCATTCTGGCACTTTTAACACAGGGCCTGCATTAGAGTCAGCCTTGTGTATTGTGCACATTAATATAAAGCACAATGAAGCCTGTCTACTGAGCCTAGGACCATTAGGGTAAACCCCATAACCCCATGAAAGGGACTTATTTCAGCGTTGTTTGATCATTTAAATAACACATGCAAAAATATTACTGGAAACGGCATACCTTTAGTAGCCAGTCGCACACAGTTGATTTTTATCTCCTGGAAAGACAAAAAAGAGAGGAAAAAAATATATTATTAAACCATTTTAAAAGCTTTTTCATACAGTAAACTCTTTTGACCATGATCATTATCTCTGGGCAATAAAAATTCTATGAAAGATGGTGACAAAGAAGACTAATGCAAAATGGCAAGGAAAACATTTTTCACAGAGTGATGGTTTGAATACTACGACTAAAACACACAAGGAATGGAACTGAATCTCAAAAGCATATCGATAAAAGTCATAATGGGAGTTTACGTGGTCAATAACTGGCTTGCTGGTTTGAGTTGTAACTACAATTGACATGGCAGATGATTATTTGATTACATCAGCCTACATAATTATTGCAGTGTATTACATGATCATGACAGCCTATTTTCACATTAAATTACATTACATACAGATGCTCTTATCAAAAGCAACTTCCAGCACGACAGAACGTAAGTGTATCCATTCAGTTAAATGAGCAACAGTGTCAGACCAGGGTACACTCCCACCAACATTCCCAGATCAGTGAGTGTGAGCATAACACTATTCAAGTCCTACCACAAGTTAACCTGTGAAACCTGACTAGGCAACAGAAGCCAAGTATACTACAATACATCAGTTACTAGAGCACAGAATACTACACTACTATTTCACCCACAAACAGAATAAAAGGCTCTTCTTCACTTTACTAACTTCAAAATACTACATTAAACAAAACATTAAAACAAAACAACAAAACATACTACATTAAACAAAATACTTCCACAACATTGCAAGACACATCCTGTTGTGTTTGTATGTATATCTATATAAATATAGCTATACATACATTTTATTGTTATTTAATTAATGCAAATACTTGGGGTACTAGCACCTAGCCTTTACATTAAAGAGCAGCAAGCCATTCTAATCCAATGCTCTGATGCCATTTGACACTTATGTTATGTCACAGTCTGTCTAGGGTTTCACGCTGGACCAACTGCCTGGAGTACACAGGAGACCCAAAATGAACGGTCTAACAACCACCAATGACAAAAACTGACATTTTATCACAGCAAGAGGAGTAGAAAAAAATTGGTAAAATAATATAGGTGTATTAAAACTGACGGAGTGACAAAATAGGAAATATTAAATTATATGTTGGCTTTCACATCAAAAAACCACAGGGAACACCGCTGTCTGCAGTACCAAAAAAAAAGATTTAAACAAACAGTCATTTGAACCCAACCGATCAAACCACACAGACTGGGGAGTTCATACATGACTAACACACTGAAGGGGTTTGTTTCAGTTTACACAAATATAAGCAAAAATAGAAATATTGAAAATTACAGCTGAAGTCCAAGGATCCTTACCAGAAATTAACATAACTTTACTCATTTTCTCAGAAGTCCTATATTCATATTTATTCACACATTCACACATCATGTTGTACTATCTTTCCCCCTTTTAACTAAGTTGTCAGTTTTATTCAGTAACATATATTTTGTTTGTTGTTGCTATATAAATATATATTAAGTGTCATGAGTAAGCATGATACTTAACCTGTTTATTACATTAATAAATAAATACATACATCAAAGCACACCGCAGTAATTAGTTTGTTTCTCTTATGTGAACCTCTGGTTCTGACCTTTCCCTTGGGACCTAACCAGCAACCATCTCAACCCAGGTAAGTGCACATCAACATTTTTAGCCTGCAGATTAAATACTTAAATCTCCGAGCCTGGGGAACCTTACTGTCACACTCATAAGCAGACCTGCCATTTGAGAGAAATTAAAAGCTAAAGAGCCTGCATCTGAAATAAAACAATTGCTATATCTTTCTTGCCAACTTCTAGGTTAATAGCTCTTTGACAGGCTGCAATTAGCAGCAGGGTCCCTGAAAGGATTTGCGTAGTGCCAACAGGACCGCTCGGGGCTGTCAAACGGTCACAAACAGCTGCTGTTTCTGGGGGAGGCCTTCTGTTTAGCACCCTATTTTTTTTTTTTCAGTTAAAAGTGCTGCTGCGTTCTCTTTTTCCACGGATGGAGGGGAAACAGGAAGTCTTGCTCAGTATGTGGTCTCAGTGAAAATATTATGTAACCACTTAGCTGTCAGACACCCCTGTCAATCACCTTATCATATGTTGCCTGTGGTGATCACGACATTCAGATATGTCATTGTCACTAAAAACACACACACACACACACACACACACACACGTGCACACGCACCCACACACAGTGATTTGAGTCTATGCCACACTGCTTTCCATTTTGTATAGCTTTGTTACATGGTCGCCTGCAGTCACTCAAATAAAAGCCTTTTTCCTACATTAACAGTTTCAAAATTCTGCCATCCTTTTGTATTTGATCTCTCTGCCTGAAACACATCCAACATTAGCAACATATACTAGTCTCAGGAAGGAGGCACACAAATCGATTGGTCTCATTTCGGCAACAGCCCGTATCAGGCAGCAGGATGCTACATAATTCATTTAAATTAACCTGGATATTGATTTTCCACTTGTCGCCACTGAAATCCTACCATCCGGGGACTAACTTCACACACACCTCTGGTAGGTTCTTTTAAAAAGCGCTTAGAATTTGTTACACCGGCGGTTATACTTCATCATTTTCCACCTTGAAGGACATTTTCATTTGAAGGCGTTTGGAAATGAATTTGAGGATCACGGAGGGGAAGCCCTAGTTGAGGAGAGTAAGAGAGGCAGATATGTGGAGTGCAGTCCCTTTGGCTCTTCTTCCGAGTATACAGCTGGCAGTCTCGGTGGGAGTTCAGGTAAATGGCACACCTTTGTAGGCTGGAAACACTGACGGCTGAGAAGGCTCACCGCCGTAATGAGGGAAAAGAGCAGCCATGAATCAGTACTTCCTGTTGCGTAGCTGGCTTGTTTCAAGTGACTCAATGTAAGATCTGCTGTAGCACCGGGCGCTCTGAACACTAACTGGGGACTGAACTGCCAGCATGGCCACAGCATTCCCGACACAGCAACCAACCAGTTCCTTTGTCTGTCTGTGAGGCTGAAAAGCACAGACTACAATTTTCTCACGTCTTATAATGCTCACATCAGTATCACATTGTGTACTGTTTGGCTGGGCCAGGTACATTATTCCATGCTTGGAATGAAGTGTGTTTTTATCAGCATTTGGGGTCCTTCTCTGCATCCAGACACTCCTGCCTTTGTTACACCTGCCTATGAAAAGCCTAGGAAACATATTTCTCAGAGGTGAATACAGGTGACTGAATTGGAGCTTGACAGATTGAGCAGTGGGCTGTTTTGTCGAATCAGAGGGAACTCAAAACAGTCTATCAATATGCCACTGAAGAATTACAGTAGTAACAATCAAAGCATCAGTCCATAATTCACCTCTTCCCCTGCCACTGTTGCGAATGAAGTTTCTATTGCCAAAAAGTCCTTATTTACTGTCCTTAAATAGCATCTGGAGCACCTTATCTAAGCCCGCAGGGAATTCAAAAAGCATGTACGACCACTGGACTGTCTTTCTCTAGTGGCATTCAGTGATGGAAGTTTTTTTTTTTTTATCCCTATACCACACAGAGGAACTGCACTGAGTGAGCACAAGAGGGAGGGTGAGAGCGAGGGAGAGAGAGAGGGAGGGAGGAAGGGAGGGAGGGGGAGAGAGAGGGAAAGAGGGAGGGGAGAGAGGGAGGGAAAGAGAGAGAGAGAGAGAGGGCCCCAGTGCAGAGTAAGCCCTTCTTCAGCATTTGTCAGGCCCGACAGGCTTAAAGGAGCGAAGGATAATGGAACTACATCACTTACAAAAAAGTGACAGCTGAGGGTTGGCTTCTGCCCCTCCAGTCTAATAAGGCACTGACAGAATGCCAAGCAGATTTTAGGCAGATTCCACAATGGATTCTCCAAGCGGCTCTAGACAGATTCGTTTGTGACTTATTCAGTGGAATGGCGAGACGAGCCCTCTCTGTAATTAGCTAAAATATTATCCGGTATGCGATGTATCTAATAACTGGCATTGCAGGCAACAGGGTATCCGCTGCACTGAACTTTTTTTGTGCTTCACAAATCTGTTGCATGCTATCTATTTTATTCTATTGTAGACGGAGTTTGATTTGTTATATCCATACAACAATTATGCATGTATTCTTAATCAAGCTGGTCCAGTGGTCCAGTCACATTATACAGCTAGGCCCAGCATTATTTTGGAGGCCAGTATAACAAGGACTTTCTCAATATGACTTAACATAAAGTTCAGTAGGCTAAAAATAAAATAAAGAACCCTACTGAGCAGCATAAAAAGGGAGTGGGACAAGCTCATGCAATGTCTCAGCTGGAATACACACTCAGCCAGGTACATAGCTAGCTACAACAACATGTATACAATTCCATCAGAAACATGGATAGTACAAAACATGGAGTGAACATGGCTTTTAGGAGGTTTAGAAGGAGTTCCATTAATTTTAACAATATATGTTTAGCAGGCCAGTTACTACTAGCAGTCACTTTCTAGTAATACAATAGACAGACTGTTCAAAGACTAAGATATTTTCCTTGTACTTTCCTGATCAAGAGCATAAAATATCAGAAGCAATGGCTGTGTTCAGATGGAAATGTAACCTCCCTTTACGTATGTGTGTCTTTACTGTCAGGATCTCAAATCCTGAGACAGAACCGGTAATTTGGCTGGGGAGGAGGATATCGTCAAAGGTACACATGAAGGGAAATCACTGAAAATTAGAGGCATTTCCTCTCCCCCGGCATGTCCACATCATTGCGATTCCCTCTCATCTGAAGGAGCCGGAGCAATCCGGCAGCGGGGTCACCGGGCCTACGCTGCCTTGGTCTCATTGGAGAGGAGAGGATCACCCGGGTTATCCATCACAGTCTGACTGCTCCTGCTACTCGGCTTCACAAACACAGTGCTGAAGCAAACCTGAGGGGGGGGGTGGGGTGGGGTGGGGGGGGGGGCATTCTGCAGTGGGGAAAGCTTTCACAATCCACTGCCTGCTCCCAGCTCTTCCAACATCTGACCCCCCCCCACCCCCACCATCCCCTTCCCACTCCCTCTCTCATCCCCTAATCACACCTGCTGCATCTCTCCTCCGCAACTTCAACTTGCACCGATCTGCACCGAGTCTCATGCCCCTGGGCCCGGGGACTACATTAAATCCACATCCTTGCTTTTGACGTGTCTGAGACGGCGGGGGAAGGGGTTGGGGGAACGTGCTCCCGAAAGTCAATAAAAAGAAGAAAATTGGAAAAAAAGAGGAACAAACAGTGGAGTGAGCCAATAAGAGCTCAGAGAAAATGGGGACAGAGAAACAGTTATGAGTGACAATTTGTGACTTCGGTCTCCACTGCTGCATTTCACTCTATTAAATCTCAGAGTCTTGGCAGTGCAGCCATTATGAAGGTGTATTCAGAAAATGATTCCCGCATCTCTTTTGGAAACTTGTTTGTCAGGTCTTCTCAGAATGAGATATGGTCTATTCAAATGGATCCACGGTAAACTGGGTGGCCAAGGCAGAGGTAGCACTATGCATGTAACTCTGTAATGACGCCAGTACATTCTGTTGTTTATTCTTCATGCCGCAAATTGATGGTTCTAAAAATCTTAGGTCTCACCCGACGAGAGCAAAGAGACTGCATTGCTTCAGCTTCCCTTGTCATTACAGGTTCACAGCTCTTGCACAGGGGACCATCAGTAATGGCTTAGTCACAATTCTGTCTAAAACCAGACAATCACTCACTGGCAGCTGCTGCTATCTTCAAATGCACTGTCCAATATAGTCTTCACTGCTGACTCATACAATCTTCTCCAATCTTATTGTCCATTGTTTGCAAAAAAATGTTTTCTGGAATAATTGCTAAGAACTAAAAGCATCTGAGCACCAATTAAAAAAAAAAAAACTTCTCAACTTGAGAAAGGCACCCCTTTGCTTTTTCACAATATATTTCTTATTTACTGTACCAAAATGTGGGAGGATGACTGCAAAGCGGTATAAAGAGGGAAGCTAATTAGTGCATGTCAGGAACAAGGAGCAGTAAAATTATCCAACATGATTCCAGTGTCCAGGTAAGCAAAGTGCTGCAAGCAGAGTTGCAGATGCAGGCCTAGTTGTGAGCTGGAACACATTGTGCAGCTAGTGACAGAGGCCTGAGCAGAATACTAAGGCCCTAGTCATGCAGCTGTCTGAATCACTGACAGGACATGGAGACCCTGAGACTTTACTACAGCTCAGAGACCCCTAATTGCACAGCTTTCTAATCAGAACTGAGTCACAAACGTGCTATTTCATGACGCAGCCTTCAAGTAGAAAATAAAAATTCAAATGAAAGAAGAAATGAGTGAATACGAATCAGAAGTTTCACTCCATCCCTCATCAACAACCACTGCAGCAGTTTTTTTAGATGATACTGGACAGCCTTGAAGGTGATTATATTCGGATTTTAGTCTGTACTGAAGCAGTTCAATAAATAACCCAGAAAGGTCTAAAAAAAGGGAAACAATAAATGAGCAGATTTAATTTCACCTCCGCCGACTGCCTCCGGCACCGAGCCAAAACATCAGCATCATTAATGTTAAGAGCTGGATCGTTTTAGAGTTTGGAGCCAATGTGGCACAAACAGGTAGGGCATTTTAGTTTTATGGCTGTTAATTGGCCTGAGAAGCAGTGTCCTTTTGCAGAGAGTACAGGAAACATTAAAGAGCAAGGCTTGACTGACACAGCTTGCATCAAGGGTGAATACCCCCAGCTATTCCTGTCCTCCATTTTGTCTGAATTCAAGTCTACTTCTTACGGTATGGCTGACACAAGCACTGGACCTGCGTCGTAAAGTGCTGCCGAACATTTAAGAGGTGATTTTGTTTAAGTGCCCTCAGTTTTGCTCAATCACTCACCATCTCAGAGAAGCACTTTGGTTCACACAACATCACCTACCAGGCACCCAACTGCCACTCCAGATCTATGCTTTTTTCCATCTAAAGACGCTCAAAGCTGCCTTCATCATGTTTTGAGGGAAGCCTCCATGCCTCTCTGGACAGTGTAATATGACCTGGGACTGCACGGATAAACATGATCATGGCAAAACCCTAGCAGTCTAAACCTCAACTCACCCAAACCATGCAAGTCATTAAGTTAGGTCCCTAGGAGGGAACCAGCGGGGCACTGAACAGAAATGGTAGCACCATGAAAAACCCAGCAGCCGATGCCAGAAACGCTGGCGTGGGCTCAGGAATCAGCAGGCCTCTGTGCGCCTGGAAGACGGGTCTCCCTTTCGGCCCGAGCTCAGTCTGCCCCCCTAGGCAATGTCTGGGTTTCGCCTCTTTTATGTTCGCAACTTGAGTGGCGTTGAAGGCTTCCTAAAGCCTGCTCCTATTCACTTGATGTGCACGCTATCTGATCGGCTCAATATGGGGATTAAAGATGCACGCGGAGAACGATGCACAAGCAAAGTGTTCCTGCTGTGAGGCCTCCATGATGTGTTTGTTCTTAATGGGTGGGTGGCCAGTGAGCAGCAAGGAAGGGAGGCAGAGAACTTATCCCTGATAGCTATCCTGAACCTGTATTTATCTATTTATTTATTTATTTGCATAATTAACGAGCAGTTAACTATGCCGGTTTTTCAGTAAGGATTACCCATTACCAGCTGATTCCTTCTGATCAATCCTTCTAAAAATCAATCCCCAATCACTTTCCCATAATCACATTATTTAATGTAGCCCAATCCCTTTGCTGTCATTCAGCTTATTTCATGTACAGTACACAAAGGCAATTCTACTCCATCCTTAATAAAAAAGAAAAATAATAAATAGATAAATATAAATACTGGTTCAGGTCCATAAAGGGTTTACAGATAACTTCTCTGCCGCTACCTCACCGGCCACCCCTGATGCTTAGATATTGTCCTGTATTAGCTGGCTAACAGAAATGTTGCTTGTTATAATGATAAGGCTAGCTTGTTACATTGGTTATGCAATGTGGCCTTATCTTATCAAAACATAATCTATGTGTTTTCACCAAGGGAGGATTCAGTTACCCTACCACAGAGGTTCTCCCATAACTCTAGCATTGAAACCAATCCTTATATTACCCACCATCAGAAATATCACAGTTAATATCGTTAGTGGTTTGTTTGCATTTTAGAGAGAAGATGAACAAACCCAAACCATGAAATACTTAACTTATTTTTAATGTTAAAATGACTGGTGGTTAAAAGGAAACAGAATACCTGATATCATGGAAGGATTTAATACCTGCCTAAGCAAACCTCCATGCACATTTTTTAATGCTAACATTAATATCTGGACAATCCAAACATGCCATAACTATCTTGCCAATTGTAAATGGATGTGTTTCAGCTAATCTTTAACTATTTTTTGTATTACTTAAGATACTACAAGCAAGCTTACTCTCATTCCTCATCTGAGATGTATTTTGTCCAAAGAGGCAATAATCTTTTTTTAATATATGTCAATTACTTTGCATATTACCATTTATGTGTGAATTTGAGGGACTCAGTTCTACCAGAGGATTATCTCCAATAGAGGAACCAGTCCATTAAACATTCCAAAGGGTTCATATTCAGTTCTCAGTGAAAGGGGCTTTAGTATCTACAGCATTCAGGCTTAATCTAAAAAAAAAATGGTAAAAATCTTAGATACCTAAAAGACCAGCAAGACCATGAAATGGGAAATGCTGCATATCGCACACAACATAGAAGGTACTCTGGATGGCCTTTATTACACCATGCAGTGTTTCTCTTGTACCTATTCCCAGTCTCCTATTCCTGAACGGGATGCTTTCCCTTCTTGGGTTTGGCTTGTTAAGACAGTGTTAATGATGAAAACAAGGAAGATGGGATGAAACAAGGAGGGGAAAGGAATGAATGGCTACAGGCAGATCAGTGTATATGGCGTACGCACCCCGTTGGCTTTACTCAGGGCCTGAAAGTAAATGCTGTAGCTCTTGACGGGCGAGAGGGGCGCGTTCCAGTAGCCGTTGTAGGTCTTGTTGTCGCCCACGGTGAAGGGCTGCACCACGGACAGGCTGACGGGCGGCAGCTCGGCGGCGAAGTAGTGCGGTGAGTCCAGGACGGAGGCGTTCCTGAAGCTGACCGGGACGGAGAAGCACTCCACCACGTCCGCGGCGCGCCGAGCCTTCTGCTTCCTCTCCTCCTTCACCACCAGCTGATAGGCGCTGAAAACAGCGAGAGAGAGAGAGAGAGAGAGAGAGAGAGAGAGAGAGAGAGAGAGAGAGAGAGAGATGGACTTTCATTTCACCCCCCAGGCCAAACCCCCAAAACATCCCCGTGCTCTGACCGCTCTCAGAAATCGTGGCATGAGTAGGGGGGCAGGTGGGACAGGTGTGCTGGTGAAGAAGCCACAGCTGACGGACCATGAGTGTTTGAGGCTAGGAACGACAGGGCCCGTTTTCTTCTTCTTCAGTACTGGAATGCTGAATCTGTTGTGCTGCTGCAAGCCACATGTTCCGATTATCAGCTTTTGCCACGTTTCAAATTTCATGAAAGATCTCGTCAAATTTGCAAAGAGTAACAGCAACTGGCAGCATCTGTTTTAGCTAATTAAGCTACTTCAGAAACCATTTTTAAAAAGGCACTGCCCTAATCTTGTGTGGTGTCTTCTTACTGTTCCCTTTGGAGAGTTGCTGAAATTGGTTCAGTTCATGGTGCAGTTTACTGATATTCCTCCAATGACACTATAAGGTCTCTGGGGGAGGACAAGGTAAAGCACGATGTTGAAGAGGTGCTGTGCTTTACTGTGAATGGCTGGCTAAGGGACGAGTCACAACAAATAGCAGTAAAAATACACACAGGCCTTTTATATTCCAAGAGTATTATTGTTACTGGAGTCTATCTATAGAAAAATAAGACAAGGACATTCCATACAACACTTAAAGGCTGCCATCAAATCACAATGTTCGCTAAGAATACAGCAGACAGGCAGAGCGAGGAACATCTTCCTCTCTCACAAACTGCTCAAACAATTCGAACCAGTCTAAGAAGATCAACACAACTTCATCTCAAAACAAGGTATTAATGATTTTGACAGGTTGTTTAGTCTGCCAACTCTGAATGCGATATGTGCGAAAGTTCTCTATATGTGATTTAAAACTGTTATTTTTGAGATGTCAGCCACACAGAGTGGGATGAAGAACTGTGTACCAGACAGGGGTGAGTATGCACTTACAGTATAATTCAACTGCTATGTTGTAAATGCATGTATTGTTGCTCTCCTGCTCACTATGGCTGGGACACGCACCAAACAGCCTTTATTTTTTATTAAGCAATAAAACAGGCTCGTTTGAAATTCTTTTGTGGTTTCACAAACAACTGGTGATCAATGTCTCATAAAAACTTTAGTATTTTAGAAATTCAAACTGCCTGGTTGTGCCTGGTGGAGGCTGGTGGTAGACAACAGCAATGCTGAAGGGGTCACTGTCCATTTCAACTTCAACATGTATTATCTGGTCCAAGATAGCTACCTAAATATGCTTTTGAGATCACAAAAATATAGGCTTAAATATATGTTTAAATATGGATATTAAACTGTGAAATTCTAATAAAATGCTTACATAAAAATCTATATGACTACATTCATCAGTGGACAACTGTGTACTACACCCCACAGTATTACAGAAAATTAATTAATTGACAAAAATAATCCAACAATAAAATAGTTTTTTTACAGGTTGCTGCTACACAGAATCCAGAATTTGTTTCAAATTCCAACTATTTTTATTTGGCTCTCTTGCAGTGGATATTCTCTGAAGAATATACACATGTAATGGAGAATACAGACACTCGATCTCCTATGCACCAATAAACTATGGTAAAAAAATAAACAGCAAAAGTGAGAAAAAAAGCTGTTGTTATCTATGACACTGTCTACTTGGAAATAAGTTTTGCTTGAATGAACCCCAGGAGAAGAGTTTAGCTTAATGCACAAAGCGTTATAAACCAGCCTTCCGTGCGGCCACTGGCTTGGTTTGCTTCGGTACGTCAAGCTTAACATATTCCATGGTTTTATTCTCTCATACAGCCACCAAGGGTGTCTTTTAAAAGGGAAAGATTGTTAAAGTAAGCAGTAGTTAAGCGGGCATTTCTGTCTAGTACCAGTAGAGGGAAATATACCCCTAATTAGAAGAGAGAGAGTAGTTCAGCTCCAGCTCAGCTTTGTGCTTTTTGTTAGGGGGGAAAATAAGGTAATGAGACGAGTTTTTATTTCCGTACGGAGGTCCATGAATGAATAAGGACATCTTTTGAGCTTTGGGTAGCATGGTAGTGGTCTGCAATTATGTCCATCTATGCCAAAACATACTTCACAATTATATATAATTAGGGAAATGTATGTTTCTTTGAAGGACTGTGGCGAATTAGCCTTGTCTCTTATTTGTCATCTTTCATAACAGATAATTGCTAATGACCAAAGAACCCTGTTTTTTTCCCTTTTTTTACCCTAATAGCAGATAGCTGTTTCAAACAAATGCCTTTCAAAGGACACACACATGCAAAAATATATGTGTATTCACAAGATGGGCATAATTGCAGCTGCCAAAATCATCAAAACCATTTTGGTAATTATGATGCATTTTGAAAATAGCCCTCTAGATTGAAGAAAGCAGGATTCCAAAGCTTTTAATAAAACTGTTTCCACTGTAGGGCCTCAAAAGTCTGATGCGCCCATGGCCTAAAGGTGACTTAATTTTCAAAAATTTACACTTGATGCTGAAGGCAAGATTAAAGGCATCTTCATGGAATGCCATCTCAATTATGCAATCATGGACCTTTCATTTATTTGTAGAATTTATTTACAGCCTTGCTTTTAGTTTTTAGTTAGTAACCAACCCGAAAGGTCAAAAATTAAAACCAGACAAATCTATTGCATTATGATTATTGCCATTGTTGTTATTGCTATTATCTTATACAAACACACACACACACACACACACACACACACACACACTCACATAGATAGATAGATAGATAGATAGATAGATAGATAGATAGATAGATAGATAGAGAGACACAGATACATAGATACACAGATACATAGATATAAACATAGATATAGATATACATAAAGATGCATTCATATTAATATTTATATGGGATTCTGAATTGTTCCAAGTTTGAATTAGTAAAGGATTCCTGATCCCATTTTCATAAGACAGTGAAAACCGTGGGTCATAAACACAATGGAGTTGAGAAGTACACTAGTAACAGCACCAGCCATTATTGTTCCTCTAGGCAAATGCGATACAGCCGGAAGAATAGAGGCATTTTGTAAACACAGTGATAAGGCCTCATTCTCTGAGGGGTTAGGTTGAGCATAAAATGCCCTGATTTATTATGCACACCCTAACTGCATCTTTCTGAATGACAACAAGCTGTTTTGTGTTGTTGTTCCTTAAGCATTTAAGCCGTTGTTCCAACTCAATGGTCAGTGGTTTCGAATTGGCAAAAGTTTCCATGTCGTGTTGTTTCTTCCCCCCCTTTTAAAAGACTCTGCTTTCAAAACCAAAACTAACTGCAAGGAAAAAAAAATGAAAAGAAGAACTGTGTTACTGTGCCAACTACAATCTAAATGGAACTTGATCTCCTTAATGCCTTTGCATACAAATTACACTTAAATGAATGACTGCCTTTAATACCTCAAAACACCCACCGGACCGACAATAATTCTCCTCTTCATTTAGCAGATGCATTGGACCTCAGTGAGACATTTCTTACTCAGAGCCCCCACGTCACCCTGTCTAATTAGAGGAATGAAACTTTATCATTATGCAGAAGCTTCTCCTCCGTGCTTCTGACCAGTGTCTGAGCCCAGCAGGGGGAAAGGATTTTAGTCCAGACCGAAGTAAAGAAGGATCAAAATCAACTGCGCTGGGATGAGCTGTGAAGTAGAGCAAAGTCCAGCCAAATAATCTGACTAAATAACAAGTGCCTATACATTTCTCTGAGGTTTAGCGCTACGGAGGCGATTACCTCCTGTTGTTGTTAGCTGCTTTTCCACTAAGGCTAGGAACCTTTCTATTATTGCTACAGAATGAGAACTCTGGTTCCTGATGTCACACTGGACATTACACTGAAACAGAATATGCCAGTAGCTAGCTACCTGTTAAAATGGCTACCACTGAAAAAAGGTGACTCCATCCAGGTTTGTTAGAAAAAAGCACAGAAGGTAATATTATGCAGTCTGATAATTCCACCCTGAGCCCCGCTGTCCCCACTTGGATCAGGGGCATCAGTAAGGCCATCAGTGAGGCTTAAATCCCCGAGAAGCTTAAAACTCACGGAACCAAAGAAACAATAGAAAATGTAGATGGGACACAAGCCCAACTCCCTGCATGTTCAAGTTCCAATAGTAGGTGAGAGATTACTGTTAAGATTTTTTTTCTCTCTTGTGTCATTTTAGAAAAAAAGGCCAAATACACCTGATCCTCACACTGAATCTCACAATATTTGAACTGTTGGAACATGGCTATAGTGCAGAAATAAAATTAGCATAAGGATGGTCAAAGGTCAACACCATATAAGGGCCATTTTTAATACTTAAATACATCCCTGAAAAACATGTTATAATCATGACACTAGCTACAGGCCCTGATGCCTTGCCCAAGACATTAAGCTCAAAAGAATGGAAGTTTTCTTGCATTTCAGATTCAGAGTACCTGACAGGAGCTCCTCTGGACTGTGCTGGCTTCAGGAGCACAGTGATAGTGGTGTCTGTCTCATTCAGAGGGGTGTCAGTTTCATACTCTGGCATTGAGGGTGCTGCGGAGAGAAGGAAAACAAAGAACACATGCGAATAGAAATACTACAAGCATGTACCAACATCTCAACACATTACAGCTACATTAAGCATTAAACCTAGCACTGCAGTCCACATGTAAAACAGTGGTGAGGTCCTTGTGATCGCTGGTGCTGTACATCTGTTCATCCCTAAACTCTAAATATTGTTTTTCTTTATTCATTCTTTTCCCTACTCCACCTTCCATTTCCTGTTTATAAAGGAGTACAGTGCATCATGTACAGTACATCTTTTTTTTTTTTTTGCACAAATGGCTGTTAAGTGTTCTTACTGATATGAAGAGCCCCAGCCTTGGGGCACCCGAGTAGCTCAGCTATTAAAAGGGTTTGTGCAGGGTGAACCCTCTGGCCCGGGTTCCAGCTAGTGTGCAGTCAACGGTAGACTGATTAGCAGTGCACACTGTGCCTCACGCTACACTTCCACAGGTGTTTAGCAGCTGTCACTGCAGTGGTGACGAGCTTAAATTCATTACTGGCAGCAGTATTGTGTAGTGATAATGAGTACAGCTCGTAACCGACAGGTTGCCAGTTCGATTCCCTGCTGGGGCACTACCGTTATACCCTTGGGCAAGGTGCTAACTCCAAGATTGCCTCAGTAAATATCCAGCTGTGTAAATGGATATTATGTAAAACTGTAACCTATGTAAGTCTATCTGGATAAGAGCGTCTGTTAAAATGACAATAATTTAACATGATGGTAAGAGTGGTGAAACAGGGGAAAATTGCAAAAAAAAAGCAAAAACAAGTCTTCCTGTCATGTGACAGTTCCACAATCTATTCTGCTACCCTCTCTCCCTATATTTTCTTGAAATAACTCATGAAATTTGAATTAGTGAAGGGAGCACTCTAATTTACCTCGTCATTATGGAATCAACTGCAAAGCATGATGAGTATCTACATTAAATTAAGGATATGAAAATTATGAATCTTCTGACTTCATGGAAAATTTTCAAGGTCAAGCATGCTGTTTTGCTCCCTGTTGTCTATTCAATACCTCAGTGGGAAAGCCACATAGAAATGTATGCAACTTTGAAAATCATCAATGACTAAATAGCACAAATTTTGCCCAGTTCTAACTGCCATCAGTGACATAAATACCCTCTCCCCCTAACAATCACAGAATAGCATGTCACTATTACTGTATCACTACCCTGCCCACAAAGAGTCACAACTATTCAATAATCTTTTAAAATGTCAACTTACCACTGACAATCATTATCTTTTAAAGATGAATTAGACAATACTAATTTAATGAATCCCACGAGATGAGAACTGTAAATGCCATATAATTTGCGGCTTAAAAGCGAGTACTGTTTATGCTGCAGGCGGTGGAGATTTCATCAAACACTTAAAAAGGAAGATGTTTACTACTGCGGATTAAACAAATCTTTCATCCTTTAATACATTATCATTATATCATTAATGCTTCATGTTTTAATTGTGTGGTATAAGTCACAACCCAGAAAAAGTTCTGTTATTAAAAAAAAAAACAAAAAACAAAAAAAAAACTGCCACTCTGCAGCTGTACTGTACATGAACACAACAGCGGTCTTGTTTAATAGCATAAAGGGCTACAGTTGGTGGGTGGGGGAAGGGAGGGGTGTCCCACCTGCAATCTTGGTGGCGATGCGAGTGGTGACGGGGGGTCCGAACCCCTTGTTGGTGCTGGCTTTGAGGGTGAAGAAGTACGTGGTGCCAGGGTAGAGCCCCACAAAGAGGTGGTGTGTCTCATTGCGGAGCTTGAACACCCTGCCTTTCTGGGTAGACAGCTCTGCGCTGGGGTCGAGGGAGCTGAGGGCCTTGTAGGTAATCTGCAGTGGGGAGAGAGAGGAAAGACACAAGGCACAGTACATCAAAACTCCTGACTGTAATCACACATAACCCCGCAACCACTATTTCTCCTTCACTGGCGTTCAGTGCTGTAATTATCGTAATGTGATGAGCCAATACAAAAATGCTATAAAATTGTGTTGGTAAGGCAGAAAAGAAAATTAAATGTCTGTCTTCATAAACGTAGTGACACATAAGAAATAAATCCTTCTGAGGTGTACCTCGGCATTCAGTGGCCATAATTAGCTAGCTGGCATTACCTAAAATAGATCAGCCCTCCCTCCTAAGAAGAGCCTACTGTATTTCCTGATATTGCAAAGAAAATGTCATGTTGCGGTACAATCTGCTGGAACCAGGACAGATGTGCTTGCTCCTAAATTTGCAATCAACACAATGTTAATTATCACTAATTACATGTACCATCTGTAGACAGTTTATTGTTTACTGTTCATTGCTTGAGCATAGAAATATAGAAATAACAGTGTGCCTTTTGAGGTTAAAGGAACAGTAACTTTATTTCAAATGAGCACGGTGCAATATTCCTGATAGGGTAGTGAAACAACTAGGCCGTCTTTCAAATTCCAGAGAGATCCTCTGGATGTAACAAACAGAAAAGTTTGCTCCATAAACTTTTGAACTTACCCCACCACAAAATACAGATCTCCAAATGTCCACAGATAGCAAATCAGAGTGTTTGATGCCCAAATATACACAAATGTTCAAAGATTGTGCTGTGTTTTTGTTCACCAGAGGTAGATGTTTGCGAAAACTAGCTAGCTGAGGGGGGTTGGTGGGCAATCAAAACATTTCAGACTGATGTTTCACAGTTCAACTCCATTACAGAATTCAAATAAAACAAATTGACAGCCCAGCGCCCGACAGAACAGCTGGCTGAGTGGCTTTCAACACGAGTGCTGGGTTCAGCGTGCCCCTGGACACAGCACTGACCACAGGCAATGCAACATAGTCAGACCAAGTCACCACTTAAAATTCAATTTCACCTGAGAGCAAAAACAGACAAGGGATGAAAGCAAAAAAAAAACAGCCACTTCATGAAAAACATGGCTTGAATCGTTGTGATGGGCTGTGTCCTGGGTGACAGAAAATTCTCGTCCACCTGCCTGAGTCGAACTACATTTCATCCCGCGTTCCAACGAAACACAGGTAAACACAGTTTGAAATTGTGGCAAGCCCCTTGTGTCAAACCGCTAACTTCACTGTGTGCAAATGACTTAGATGTGAACAGCTGTCAGCTATGAAGGGAGAAGACTTTAAGCCCGTAGGGCAATGTAGACAGAGAAATATAACTTATCAGCCTCAAAAATAATAGCTTTCTGAATTCATCAAGTTAATCTCTATTAACTGGAGGGAGAGCTGTAAACAAAGAAGTCTGTTTTCATGTGTAAAAAATCTGAAGGGGAGTGAATAGTCTATTCCTGATGTGAAGAGCAGAGTATGTTGTGATGAAGAGGGGGCAAAATTGTAAGTCAATCAGCATTAATACTTGGGGTGCACCAAAAAAGATTCTCTGGCCCAATGCCAGCTGTCAGTAATCATATCTGTCAATTCCAGTGCTGATATTTTGGGAAGCTTGCTTCTTATTCAAGTATGGAGAAAATTTAAATGCTTGCTAGTTGTGTGTGTGTCCTTCCTACTAAAACAGTCACTGAAGTAAGGGTAGTAAAAAATAATGCAATAAGCATATGGGTCATAAACCTTACATCTTGGAATGAAAACCTTTGTATAATGCATACTTCCAGGTCCCTAGTTATTTTATAACTATTTCCTTAAAGTGGATCAACAGGCACAGTATGAGCAAGCAAAAGCAAAATTACATTAACCAAACATAACACAAAATGGTGACCAAATTAAGATATTGGACTTTAAGGGTCCATGTCATATGGTTTGTTTCTTCTGCAATTTAGTATTTTAATGCATTTGCCAGTAAAACAGGTTTGATGCATTGAGCTGCTTTCAACACTTGGATTTCCAGGTTTCAGACTTATTGTGAAAAATGAACGATGAAAACACTTTTTCAATAACTGATTTAAATGCGTATGTTTTTCACTCAATCCACACAAAACCAGCATTGCCAAAAAAAAAAAAAAGGAACCTTTGACTTGGCTTTTCTCAACACATACCCATTATGCTTGTCAGGCTTAATTTTAAGTCATCTTCAGACTCTTGTCAGTGAGCAATACTGATCAAAACCAATGCCCAGGGCCCAAATGATTGATCACCTCCTTAAAATTCTCTCCTCTATTTACATCTCTTTACTTCTTTTCTACTTATTTCTTTTCTTATACCCTCCATATTAATTTTTTCTGACCTTTTTTGTTATGGTTCTGACAAGAAAGCTCTCAACCTGAACTGTGAAAGCCCCCCGGTGAAAGGCTCTAAGTGTTGACAAAATAAATCAGCCTTCACTGTCATGTTTTAATACCCTTCCCAGTACGACTGCGCGTCTATTGCTGTGGTCTTGGTTGCTTGTATAAAAGGCAGTTAAAAGTTAAATCTGTGATGTTTTTACAGCAGACTTCCTCCTCACCTGCACTGCACAGATTTGACCATTTGGCCCAATCTCCCTCTGCATTCCCTCCTTTTAACGGCCTGCAAGCCTGTGGCAGGACTGTTTAGTCCCAATAAAACATCCCAAATGATTCACTGTTTATTATTGCGGGACCTTTTCAAATTTATGGAAACCTGTAAAACATTATTCCATACTATTTCTTTTTTTCTTCTTCTTTTGGATTTGGTACAACAAACTTTATAATTATTTCTCTCCCTCTCTGCTTTGATGCCCTCAATAGAATAGGCCCTGAAGCACTGCATTCATAAAAGAGAAGTATTTTACTGCTCAATGAAATAGTAGGCAAGAGCCTTGGCACAGGATTGTGGGTAACGTACAAGCAATGGCACTGTGCTCCTTCGGTGGGATAAGTCACCCCCGAGCTCTACGACTGGCGCGAGTAAAAAAGTCACAAAAGCGGGCAGAGGCCTCGTAAATAAGAGAACATAGACCAAACTGCCCAGGGGAAAAGGGGGAAAGGTTCAGTGCTGGAGCAAGAGTTACTACCACACACTGTCTGAACAGCTGACCAGTTCTGGATTTAGTGGGTCTTTCAAGAGTGTAGGTTCAAATCCTTGACCCAGACTGCACTGGATCACACAGACAGAAAGAAAAGTTCACACAAAGACTCAACTGTCTGTAGTTTAATGCAGTAAAAACCAACCCCAAGTCAGCCCCAAAGTTGCGGGTAAATCCAAAAGTAGGGACATGCTGAGGAATGTAACGCAAATAAGCCTGCAAAATGTACACAGCCTTTTTATCCGAAATGATTGCCATTTTCAACTCTTTCCGCTGGACACCAGCTGTACAATTTGGGATTGATGCGACCACTCATCTGTGCTGATCCACTGAGTAAGCCACAAAAATAACACTAATGCACAACAATCTGAATCGGGACAGAAGGTGACGACAGGATAGTGCCATCTCCCAGTCACGTCGATCTATTTTTCCACTACTATGACAAAAAAGTAAGAACATTTCAACTACTAACATTAGAGATCAATAGCTACCCATTACCCATTCATAAGCTTTTGTGTGATTTTATTATCTACCTTCACCCAGATGGAAGTCAAAAAAGGAGTGAATAGGCTGAAACTTATGAATATGAAAGCATGAAGTGGGGGTGAAATTATTGTAGGTGCAGACAATGAGATCTCAACCCACAGAATTTTATACGTCAGTGGCTCATGTGGTCTTATGGAGAATCGGGCAGTACACATCAGCCCTGATTATCTTACATAAGTCTCTTCAGCACACGTTTTGTGCCTTTCTCTATATTGTCTCTCACAGAGATGTAATGTAATTTAAACTTGTGCCACTCTCTGTCTTGCATGGCACACGCATGTGGTTTGCACCTAAAATGAGTCACTTAGTAAGCATATGAATCATCTCCCTGACACTGGCTGTCTCCATAGTAAACAGCTGCATACATGTGAAATATTTCACATCGCGAACAAAAATGATTTCATAGCTTAGTTTTGTGTAATAAAGCAGAAGCCTTTCTTGTCTATATCTAAATATTTGCAAGAAAAAATGATACTAAAAAAATTATGTTGTAAATGCTTCATTAACAGTATTACTGCCTTCTGGAAAATATTTTATTACTTCCTTAAAATGTATGATCATGAAATTACATAGTATTTTTGCTCTTTATCTGGTGACGAATGAGTGCCTTGTTTCATATTGTGAAGGACACAGCGGACCAATGTCATCTTGCACACCCTCTCCACTGTGTACAAAATCATGCCGTCTGCTACGCCCAAACACATCCACCAGCCTTTTAGCACACCAATAGTGCGCTCCATTACCGAGCGAATGCGCGTATGTGGTTGTATTCAACCTTCTGTGGTGTCAGCGGATTGACCAGAAGTGTCATCAGCCGGGTTTTCGGAACGTAATGCTATGTAAAAGAGAATAGCACTGATTAAAGTCGCTTGACCTCAACTTTTTCTAATTTGCTCTTCACCCCTCTGCACCTGGGTAGCCTACTTCACCTGATTTTATTTTAATTCTTTTCCTGTGATTTTTGTAGTCCCAGATAATAGTGAAGTGCAGGTTTACTTTTGTATTTTAGTTTGTTTCCCTAAAGCGACGTAACTGTGATTCAGATATTTGCCTATTACAACAATGCAATGATGATGAGAATCCCAAAAAAGATCTGTGGGTTATTATACATTTACATCTGTTCAATGTTTTACAAAGAATTTTGTTCACTTGGCCGCTAGCTGTCATGGCTAATTAAGAAAATATATATTTTTGGAGTGACAATTGGACAGAAAAAGCCAATTTGCAAAAGCACTAAAAAACACCATAAATCAAGAAGCAAGCAACCTGCAAGACGTTCTCCCAAATGAAATAACAACCTAGAAAATTCAGACCTCATTTACAGGGCTTATTCAGGATACTCTGACTACCATGAATACAGGAATACCAGCAGTGGTCATATTTCATAGTAAATACTATGTAGACATCGGGATATAAAGAGACAACTGGGGGTGCACTGCGGTCCATCTGGGGGTGCAGCGCAGCCCTAAGCACCCCCATGGTCCTGGGCCTGGTAAGGACCAGTACCCTTGACACAGTGTGCACGTAAATGTAGTCATTGCTGAACACACCTAGGGGGAGCATGCGTCAAATACTACCTGTGGGGGCAGACTAGGAACCTACCTCATTTGCTGAAATCAAGGAAGTTTACAGAAGGAGTGGGCACAGCATTAGTCCCCACCATGTTCTTTTGCTACCACTTTAAGGGCCTCGCTTTTTCCAGTCTTCCATAGCACTGTTTTGATGCCCATTCTTTTATTGTGTTCCACCATTCCCATGAACATCTCCTGTTACAGCTTCTACAATTTAACCTCCAGAGATCTGTTCAGACTTCCTTAGTTCTCCACACAATTTTTTCTGCAGGAACAACTCACACTTGGCAGCAGTGTGGTGTAGTGCCAAGGAGCAGGGCTTGTCACCCAAAAGTTGCTAGTTTGATTCCCTGCTGGGGCATTGTTGTTGTACCCTTGGAAAAGGTATATAACACAGAATTGCCTCAGTAAATATCCACTTGGATAAAAGGGTGAAGTTGTAACCTATGTAAATTGCTCTGGATCGGATTGTTTGCTGAATAGCACTGATGTGCTTGCAAAGTTATAGTAAGGCAAACACATGAAAAGGTTTTTAACAGCGTCCTCTTTCATTCTCTAAACCGCCTCACTGAAATTTGTTGTACAAACATTTGTACCCCTTCACACTTAAGATTTCACACATTATAAAAATCTAAACATGCATTGCCAGTCGGAAATGTGTTTCGAATCATAGTGCCAAAACATATTAAAAGAAAGTGCTTGTGTAAAGAGGGCTTAGAGCCAAGCCAGGCCTGACGTCATTTAGCCCCTATGCGGGAGGTCAGCTCTGAAGCAGTCAACTGCTGACGGTAATCCAGAAGTGGAGACTGAGAGGCCCAGCGTCTTTCCTTGATGTGTGAAAGTTGCACACTGAGAGGCACATCTGCCTCGTGGAGTTTACACAAGGCGTGCCTGCAGTTCCGCAAACACTGACACGCTTCCATTCCGACACAAAGACACGGAAACAAACATGCGAAAGCAGATATCCCTGGGGCTCTGTGAACAAGTTATGGAGACATGCCAAAAAGGGAACTCCTCTGTGAATTCCTCAGGTTCACACAATCTACAGTGTTATATTCTGGTTTTACATCGTATTATATATCTGTTTATGTAATTGCAGTTGTTACAGTATAACTGGACCTGCCCATAGTTTTAGTCTATATATGGCTGTTGGCTATGGAATTAAACAAAGCAAATGTGTAATTCTGGGCAGATACCAAAAGTGTTCCCGTAGGCCCTGTTAATCTACTATTAGCCAAACAGAAGTAAAAAAAATCCACAAACTCTATAATGCTGGATTTACAGTGTCCTCAACAGGAATGTAAAGCAGAGGTTTGACATTTGCTCAGAAATACTGTATGTTTCAGAGCTATGGTTGAATTATAAAGGGTACTTCTCTCACAGTTTTTTTTCTGCATATTTTTTATGCCTGCATTTATCACTAATTCTCCTGCCTGTCATTTTGTTTGTAGTGCATGAGCATGCATGTGTGTGTTTGTGTGTGTGTTTGTGTATGTGTGTGTGTGTGTGTGTGTGTGTGTGTGTGTGTGTGTGTGTGTGTGTGTGTGTGTGTGTGTGTGTGTGACTGAATGGATTCCAAGGAGCCAGACTGTGACTTCCTGGGGAGATCTATCGGATCACGCTCGACAACAAGAAGGAGAAAATCCAATTTCGCCTACAACACAAACATCTAAGGTGAGTCTCACAAGACTTTTAAACACTGAGCCCCGGTAGCTTCAACACGCAAACAACTGCCGCTGACATTTCTCCACAGGTTTGTATGGGAAGGTGCAGAGAGGTCGGCAATTCAAGTGTGCAGAAGCCAGCAGCTCTCAATTTGCCACATTATTGACAGAAATGAAAAACAGCAGCGAGGCGCGACTCGGGCTGCGATGAGATCACTTCTCTCCATCTCCCCGGCCACAGCGACTGTTTGTCTTCGTTAGGCAGATACCTCTCCTAATACATCAGCCCATTGACGACAGGTCCTTATTTAGCACACCGCTCCAGACAGAAGCTAGAATTAAAGTCTGTTGGTGACATACTGCGTGCCACACAAGAGCTCTGAGACTGATGGGTGCACTTCCAGCCACACATACCTGTGCGATCTATTACAGGCCATAATCTCTCTTCGGCTGTTTGTGTCCCTGTTTTTATGAAGAATTCATATGGCAAGGTATGAGCGTGTCACACACAATTGGGGAAAATGTGTAGCTCATCAATAGATAACAGGCATCTTCAAGCAACAGATTCATTAAAACACTACAGAGACAGGCCTGGCATTATGGAGGTGCTTGCACCCCCAAACAGACCTCAGTCCACCCCCAGTTGCCTCTTCATATCTTAATGTCAACATAGTATTTATGACTTTTTGTGCACCCCCATGGATTGCAATTGCACCCCTCTGTATTTTCTCCTGGCACTGAGCCTGTACAGAGATATTGCATTGAAGAGATGGAAGTGAATGAATCCACCTGGTAAATCTTACACGTGTAGCAATCTTGAAGAATGAAACAACAGTTTGCCTGTATTCATCAAATATGCACCATCTGCACATGCATATACAGTAAAGGCATATGGGGTTTCCACAACACTGCTGAAAATACTAGACACAGCATGGGAAAACTGTCAACATATGAGCCAAGATAAAATGTCATGAACAGACTGATCACCACATGCGAAAGGATCATTTCTTAAAGGATAATTCACCCGCAATTTTATAAAGGTATTTGCTGTTATAAACATACATTGTTTTTCGCCTTCTCTTAAGAAGGAATCCGCACTGAAGAGCTGTTCAGTTTTGAAAGGCAATGAAACAAGTGGGATTTTAAGTATATTATGCAAATGACAGAATGAATTTTGACATCTCTCTCTCTCTCTTCCTCTGGATTGCACAGCCTTGATCTTCATGTGCAGTGCTAAACTGAAGGCAGAGAGGAACAATGCTGAATGGATCGATGCCCGTCTCAGCTGAAGTCTTTCAAAATGATAACACCCACCACGAAAACACGTGTGGCATAATGCACCCAGTGGAGCCACCTGAACTCCTCTGCGGTGCTCATACTGAGTTCATAAAGATGCCTTGTTGCAGCAGTATCTAAAATCAAGTTTCACTACCAATTTACTGGAGCGAGGAAAAGCAGTGTGCAGCATCATAGCAAGAAAAATTTGGAAAAAAAAGAAAGGGATAACACCTTTTTACACTCCATTATACCTATGTATAATATATTCCCTACACATTTTCATAGTACCCACTAAACTGTGAGGTAAGGAATTTAGAAATGCACTTGCTTTGTGGTGCAGTGCTGCTTTAATTACTTGACTGATACACTCAAGATGGAATGGTCCATCCTCAGCAGTCCAGCGGTCAGTTTCAGGGATGGGTGATTGTGAGGCTGGCATGTGGCTGGCAGGCTGGCAGCCATGTAGGCCGTGAGAGTGTTGCCAGCAGCCGTAGCCCCCCTGTAGCCCTCTCCTGCTAAACAGCTGAAGCTAAATAGGGCTGGGTTTGCTTAGGATTTGGATGGGCGACCTCCTGGGCAAAGAAGGGCCTCCAGTTATAAAAATTCTCAGGGTTAAAAACAGCACTTGAGTGTGGGAAATTCTAAAAATAAGAGTAAACCTTGAGCTAAGGGTAAGGAGTCGGTCACAAAGTAATTCATCAGCCCGCGCAGTTCCTAACATTGCACATAAACTGGCAACAAGTTAGGAGCACTGATGAAGTCTGCTAATGACTTGAGAATATGTTCAGAGAGCTGAGAGTCTGAGGAAAAATTGCCGCTGCAGGTCATGAATGACTGCAACAAGCTTGCAATTCACGTCCAAACCAGAATGTCTTCAAGGTCTAAGATGGCAATAAATTAATAAGAAGACTGATTCTGTTTGTGACTGTTTGTGAACTGGTAATCAATTTTACAGAGCACTCAGATGAGATGACAATTTGGTTCACTTATGCCATTAACAATCTATATTCCTTTGTTTGTTCATGCAAGCACACATGCATTTGTGTGCAAACACATGCATTAGGTATAGAGACATTCATTGCAATCCTTGCAAAATTCTGTACACAGGATGGGGATATCTTTATAAGATATTCCTCACACGTGATTGGATACAGCAATGCGCTGCAGACGATTAACAGTGAAAATGAACTCCAAAATTCAGTTGACATTCCAAAGTAAATAAATGTTAAATAAAGTGTCTGCAAGATTCTGCTCAATTCATAATTCATCTACCCTTCCCATGAACACGCTTCTCAATTGGACACGTGGCTGGAGAACCATCTTTACTCATTGCTTCCAATTTCTTACACATTTTCAACAACAGGGGTATTGTGTTTTCTTTTTTTTAACCTCTGCACTCTCTCCAATACAATACAAGCCAAAGAAGATCAATATTATTGCCCCACAGAAGACAGTGAATGCTTCTTCCTCCCGCACACTACTGTCTCCTCGAATGTACTTCACTGTCTGGAAATGGAACTGTGAAAGAACCATTGTTATAGAAAGTTCCAGGCCTTTTTATTTTACAGTACTTCAATTAAAAAAATGAAGTGCAAAGACTTACGAGATAGCTGCAGCATATCATCAAGTCATCAAAACATTTCAACAACGCCCTGCACAAATTAAACTAAACAAACTACAAGGACTCAGCACAAAGAGTTGAAGTATTTAGCAGACGATTTTTGCATTTGCATAAAAATAAAACCATGTTTGCAAGTAAAGATACAAAAACCTTTCCAAGCAGGCTCATCAACGCTGATTAATGTGAGGCTATTATGCGAGAAGCATCTCTGTTTCTTTCATGTTTTTTTTCCTTTTTTTTGTCAGTCAACTAATTAATTTCTGAAACGTCTTGATGACTTGATAGGACAAGTTGTTTTGTGAAAAGGACTACGCGACGGGGCTTTCAGTGAGAGGAAAAAAAAACACAGTTTCCATAAATCAAAAACATGATCAAAAGGCTGCATACTAACTCCCAAAGCATCGGAGACACAGTTACATTATCAGCTCCTCAGTGAAGGCTCGCAGTTCGGTTATCTATCCATTAATCAGCTGAGATTTGCAGTCTTCAGTGCGGCATTAGTGGGGGGGGAGGACTCCCGGCATAATGACAACAGCGTGCGCGGACGGTGATCACTCCGGTGACAGGTGCTGATTGCCACCGCCGCCAGATTGGGGTGCATCAGTCCTGGAATAGATTGAACGTGCACCGTACAATGGGAGCTGCCCTTTATTACTAAATGTGATGAGAGACAGTCGGGGGGGACTGAAGTCTGTATGGGTGCCGATGCCCCTGTGTAACCTCGCCCGGGATCGATGTGGCGCAACTTGCGGCATTGTCAGTACGTATAGCAGTAATAGACCACACGCGGGCCTGGATGTCGCCATCTCTTTTCACAAGTTCATCACCATCAATATCCTAAACCCAGCCTCACAGTCCCCTTCATTATCAGAACCAATGGAGATTGTCCTAAGCCTGATTAGCCCCATGCCTGAGAGCAAGAGAAGAGGCTTACAGTCCCTCAGATCTCTTAGATTACTGCAATTGGAGGCTTTTAATTAAATCAATGAAAGCTATTATGGCAATTACAGGAGGAAATGAGAACACATTGTACGAGGCTCAATATGTTTAGTAAATGCTGTCACTGTTATTATCAAGAAAATGGCAGGGACTAATTTCACCTTAATGATGCGCCTCTGAACAACAGCCACCTAAACAATGGCCTTGGCATGGGCTCAGATGTATAAAAACCACAACCTGTAATGATTCCCCCCCCCCACGCACACCCACACACACACATACATACCCCACATGCATTTTCACCAAACATTAAACGGACCCCATGCTTCACTTTCCCTGTTTCTTCTTAATACCCTAATCTCATGAAACAAATTTTGCCGATCAATAATTCATTAGTATGAAAAGTGAACTGGCAGACACTCTCCCCACTTCAAGGTGAATAACAATTTACCTTCAAACAGTGATCAGAGCGGCTCAGCCTCCATAACCAGAGAGGCAGTGAGAGCCGATGTTCATTACCATCCGTGGGCCTGCTGGTTTCACACCGCTCTGTCTACTATTCAAATGCAAATCTCCTCACCCAACAACTAGTCCCCTATCTTTGAGCACACCAGGCTAAAATCAATCATTACTGCCCTCATAGTTTCCTTAACACGGGGTAAAAGGCGCATCAATCTTCAGACATGAATTCAGTGTGTTTACTACATTGTAATTGTGGCCATAATTTGTCACTAACATAAGGTGCCTTCATCATGCAGTGGTTCTTCACTTCAAGGTGCAGATGTACACAGGATATATTTGCTTCAAGGTTTTTTTGTCCCTATCTAAAGCCGGCTATTTCTCAGACATACTAGCTAAAATATCAAGCGCATTACTTCTGTTTGATGGCAGTATAATGGTGCTGCCAGCTCTGCAATTACAGTGTCATTCAATACAAAAGTTGCATACTAATTACAGACTAATTTGTGCAAAGATTAATCAAACACATCATGAGAAAAACAATACGCTGGATGAAATATCTACTGAAGCGGACTTCATCATAACACATAAACAATAATGGAAGAACATGTTGGAATTTACTCAAACCTATATTTAGTAGAGGGCCTGTTAATCACATTAAAATTACCAGGGCTACCGTAGCTGGTTCACAGGAATGAAAACAGTGGAATAAACCCCTGACACCCCCACCCACCCCACCACACACACACACACACACACACACACACACACACACACACACACACACACACACATACACTCCAATCCTTTTCTTCCTCACAGCTTGGTTATGACAAGTTAAGAATCTTTATGAAAACTAAACCCATATGAACTGGTCCATAAAAGACTCACGTATTCTAACACAAGGTATGCTGTTTCCCTGTTTGTCTGCATTGTGCTATGGCACCAGTTAGAGGCAAACAGAAACACCTCACCCCTGAAAAATTCCATGAGCAACACAATGAACAAACAGCAGATGAAGCTAAAACTCCTGCTCTCTTAGTAAAAGGGAGGGAAGATTCAAAAGAGAATGTTTGTGTGAACTAGCATTCACAATTAGCACTTGACAGAAATTGTTTTGTTGCTTTTTTCATTACTCTTACTCAGTTCCACAATTCCTAATGAGTTTAAATGTCTAAATGTCAGGTTTATTATCATTGCAAAGTTATTACCTGCTGTATCTATATAACTTTAAATAGCTGAGCCGAAGATGTTAATAGGATGCTAATAAGAAATACAATTTCAATTTATGTAGCACTTTTCAATAAATTCACAACACTTTATAAAGCAGCACTTATAAAACAAAAGAAAAAATATAATGGGCAACACAACCACAATTAAAAATGTAACCATGTGACAATGTAATATCGCTAATGACGAGGCTGTAGCTGACAGGGCACAGGCTTGAGGGGGCGAGGCTTAGTAGCTGGTGTTTTCAATTCCCTAGCCTCACATGAACAGAGGGAACGTGCAGGGGCATAGGGGTGTCGCAGATGAATATAAGGGCTTTACCATCAGCACCAAGATTTTATAATCAACCCAACATTTGACATCCAGGCAGTACAGATTGTACAAATCTGGAGTATAGTGCTCATAACACCAGGGTGCACCCATACTGAAGTTTATTCAGCGCTCTGACTGGGGCACCAATCTGGACTGCATTACACGAAAGCAGAAACTCCATAATGAACCTGTAGACTGTAATTACAGCTTACCTCATAAAGAGTGATGACTCCATTGGTCTCGTTGGGTGCTTTCCACTGCATGAAGATCTTCTCCTCGTAGGGACTGCTCTGAATTGACTCCATGGGGACTGCGCCAGGCACTGAGGAGACACACGCATACACACACAGATAGTAATGTATTATGTATTTTAATCCACAATGAAACAAAAATCACACAAAATGATTCAAGTGTAGGATATCTGGATGTTGCCATTCTGTGTCCCCCTTGTATTTGTTGGCAAACGAATGTACGTTATTAACAGGTCATCATGCTAGTCTTTGGGATTTAGTTGAAGACACACACACACACATACACATATATATGCAAGCATGCAGTCACTCAGAGAAGCCTGCACTGGAAACACCTTCTGAAGAACAGGGCGAGTGTGATGGCCCATATCTCAGGGCAGAGAGGGATGTGGACCAAACCCCCGACACACAGAGATTGTTTCAGCAAAGATGTGTCAGGAATGAATAACTCCGGGGCAGCCAGAGGCAAGTGAGGAGGAATGGAGCCATTAAGAAACAAACCTCCAGGACCCAGGTGATGTGTGTATGTGCCAGTCCGTGCAGCTCTCCCTTCTTCCGCTCCCCTATAAATACCAGTCAGTTGATGTGGGGAAGCAGCGAAGAGGGTGTGGACAGTGGAGGAATAAAGGCGTCTTAATTTGTCTGAGCGCAGGCGCGAAGACGGCGCCCATGGCTGTTCCTCAGGATTTGATCAGGCTGGTTTTTAGGCGAGGAAATTTCCTTGGGGTATTCTCACTGATTTCCTATTCATTTATGGAAGTCTAATGAGTTTAATTCTTCACAGCCAGGAAAGTCAGGATAATAGCTTTGTTAAAAGGCTGTTTAGTCAAACTTAACAAGCACACGTGGGGTATGTGCATTACACACTTTCCTTATTAATTGGTCAGGCGGATGAAAAGTATGTGGCAAGTGAATAATGGAATATATCACCCTGAACAGAGCTGAGAAACATGGCCATAGTGTATCTCCTCCATGTTATTTTCCTTCAGTTAAAATAGCACTTTGTCATTGAAATGAGCATTGCCACTGCTGAATACTACATTAATTTTAGTTAATTACAAGAATGACTCCTCTAGTAAATGAATCAAGTTATTGAATAGAACAATCATATTCACTTCATTAAATCTCTACCTATATGTGTGTGTGTGTGTGTGTGTGTGTGTGTGTGTGTGTGTGTGTGTGTGTCTGTGTGTGCGCATGCGTGCATGCATGTGTGAGTGTGTGTTTTGCCTTCCATCTGAACAAAGCATGAAAAAAAAAAAAAAAAAACATTTTATTTTCTCCATAGTGGGTAACTTTATGTGGACTCAGACGATAATAATGAAAAAACAAATGCTATTTTCACACACAATGCCAGGAGCTTTGATTCCCTCAATGGAGTAAGCATATTGGATTAATGGAACAATAGACTACAATTAGATCTGTAATCACATTCTACGCCTTATCTCTATTCCTGTGTGTGCGGAGGGGGGCCAGTCTTCATATAAGAGATGAATTGGCAGTGTAACACATTAATAAAAACTTGATTAACTTCCTGCATAGAGAATCTGAATGGCATGTTTCATTAAGTTGCCACCGCAGACTGCATTTGTATTTTTTTTTCTTCAGTGATAATGGCCCTGACACTTGCGGCTGTCATTTTATGAAGGTGAGAAATCTGCAAATGTCAAGCTGACTTCAGCTTGTCTGTTTGCTGAGCATTCAAGCATGTGGCCAGTAATTGATGATGAGGTTTTGCTGCCATTTACTGGTGTCATGTAACAATTGACAGCTATATTCCTGCCTCACAAATATCCTCCGGCTTTGATTGGTCTGTGTCTTTGGTTTGATGCTGTGTGTGTGTTGCCTTGACTTACCGTTCAATGAAATGATCGCATACCACAACATCAAAAAGAAACCATAAGCCCACATTGGGATAACAAATAGAAAATACAAAGCAGAAATACAAAAAAATACAAGGACTGAAGGTTTCATGTCTGACATAGTCCATAATTAGTGTTCTTTGAAAAAATATTCTTGGGTTTTTCTTCTTGCTTTCCTTTTGCGTGTCCACATTGCAGTTTGCACTTGAGGGTCACTGTATCAATTACTTCTCACAACAGACCTCAAGTTACAATACTTACTGGCAAAGCCAGAAACATAGCCTGTGACTGTGGGTGTGTACAGTGTGTGACAATGTGTACCTCTTATTCTACAAGACCTGTCCCAGTCCCACACTGGGTCTGAGTAGCTGGGTAGCCCCCGTGTGGCTCAGATAGTGAAAGCACTCGTTTCACGGGAATTGACTGGTTTCATTCCATCGTGGCTAGGGGTCGGCAAGTTGGCCAGGGTCCCCCTGTTGTTCCACTCTCGAAAACCTGGGACTCACGCGGGCGCCCATGAGTTCCTCAGATAGCATCAGGAGGATGTACCTATCCTCTGGCTACATATATCTCCTGGTGCACTGTGGGACTTTCATTGCGTGAAAACAGTCACAGTACACGTGCAAGTGTATTGGAGGATTGCATGTGCTTCACCCCAACATTGAGCGTGGGTTCAGTGATTGCTGCTGCAGTGGTGACTAGTATTAATGCTTAAATAGCAAATACTAAAAACTGGGTGAAAAAGGAAAAAATGCAGAAGTATAAAGAAAAACAAGAAAAGACACAGGTGCAGTCTGTCTGAGGCTCTGTGAAATCTTTCCCTCTGAAAACATACCGTCCTCTGGCATCTTAGAAACAATACATTTGGGAGAGGAAATGAATTAGCCAACAACATGTATAATATGTTCCCCTAAACCAAGGCAGTATGCAGTGCTTTTCCTTCTCTTTTTTATTGCTTGGCATTAAAAAGAGGCAGAGAAAAAATTAATTGTAAATGGATCTGATACGTTTCAGAGAGCCCGAGGGAAAGATACAAATTAAACTCATACAAATATACACCAATCTGAGAAATGGCTTTACACAAAAGCAAAAAAAGCAATAACGTACAATGTGATTTTGTTTTAACTAAAACACACCCCATGAAGTCTCAGGATGAAATGGAGGGTTGTTTTGCCCTTATTTGTGGAGTTTTATTTCAAGTGTAGGGGTGGTAAAAAGGTATATATGCATGAATTATAGTATTTTCATAGTTTGCCTATACGTTGGAATTAAACAACCTGACTCTTGACGAGCATGTGAACATTCCTCTAAATAGCAGTATGTAATGTTATTATTTTAATTTATAATGCCTAATTCAAACCTGCATGCAACAAATAAATGAGTCTCCACCAGAAAACTCAGTCAAGGCAGACGAATGTTCACATGAAGGCTCGCTGACCAAAGATCTAAGCTGTCTACGGTCAGGACCTCCATAAAAATGCATTACAACTCCTTGATCCACCTAATGAAACTGAGTGCCTAATGACAGCCATTAATTTTAAACTGTTTAAGGGCAGGTAATTCTAACATACAGACTGCAGCAACAACAGAGGAGGATTTTAGCTGTGCCGTTTCAACTTTACTAAGTGAACGACGATTTGATTACCTGTAATGGAGGTACGATATAACCTTAGACCTGCAACACTGACTAGGCATGAAAACCACCTTTTCTGGGCAACACTCTTCTGCCTCATTGCCATGCACAGGTGCACCAAGATGTGGCCAAGCTGGAAATCCTGTGTCCACTTGCAGCCAAGTGTAAGTAGTGGTGTGGTTCAAATCAGGTCACTCCAGGTAAAAATGGCTACTTCATCCTTGCGCTTACCCAACACATGGCAGTATTTAGAGCATTTATGGAACCGACAAAGGAAGAAGCAGCCTGGCGCACTGCCAGGATCATGCATCACAGATCACGTGATCACCCGCAGTAGGAAGTGATGGTGACAAAATGAAACACCGTCTTACAAAGTTGGG
The DNA here is from genome assembly GCA_019176425.1 of Megalops atlanticus. Taxonomy (NCBI): domain Eukaryota; kingdom Metazoa; phylum Chordata; class Actinopteri; order Elopiformes; family Megalopidae; genus Megalops; species Megalops atlanticus. The sequence continues at coordinate 33,963,868 of CM032879.1, read as the reverse complement.
ACAACGTCTTTGAAAGTAAGAGCATGTCTAACCATACAGAGACATTTTCCAACCAGATGGAGACACTGTCCAATCAAATGAAGAAATTGTTTTCTGCATTGGAAAAGAATGTGGAGCTTTTTTGTTGTTTTATGCATCTCCTAGCTAGCTATATATGTGAATCAAAGTGAATCAAAAACACAGGCAAAGAGAGAATAACCGATTTTTTGGTTACCAAGCAAACAATGCAGCAGGATATTAAAATCTGTGAAGGCTCATCATTTTCCACCCAGCCTACAAGCTTTCAAAAGGTGACCAGGTGCTATTTTTAGCTAGCTAACTAGCTGGCAGTTGCACTGTCTGCAAGTTGCTTAGGGCAGTCAGGTAGAGAAGAAGTGTGGTGTAGGAGTAAGGAGCAGAGCCTGTAACCCAAAGGTCGAGGATTTGATTCCCAGGTGGGTCACTGCTGTTGTATCCCTGGGCAGGGTACTTATTCTGAAATGCCTTAGTACATACCCAGCTGTGTAAGTGGATGTAAGGTGTAAGAATTGATAAGAGATTGTGCTAGGCAATGTAATTGAATGTTTACCACCCTGAGATACCAGGTGGGAAAAACAGCAGACCTCCTTCCATTGCTAACTGTATCTCAAGATAATGCTAAGATTTTTTTAGATGGTCCACTGACTATCCACACACAGGTAACTATGCCTAATGTAAACTACTGATTCCAATCCTTGTCTTGCAAATAGACTGGGAACAAGCATCATCACTGAGAAAAGACTCAGCATGGAGAAAAGAGAAACAAAGAGAAAAAAACTGGCCTGAAGCTTACAGAGACACTTTAGAGCAGACAAGGAGGGAGACTTCTTTCCATTGTTTCCAGTGTTTTTTCCATCAATACCCTATGTGTCATTCTACCCACTAAATAAGCACCCCAGTTTGGTTATATTTCTTTATCACAATTACTCACAAAATTCAGCAGCAGCCCCATGGCCCAACCCTTGGGGCCAGCCCTAAAACTGTTTTTTTTTGTTTGTTTGTTTTTGTTTATTTTATTACTCTCCCCCCCACACAAATCTGGCACATATACAGCTTAAGAATCATGGCTCTCATAAGCAAATCATCACAGGCAAACTTTGGAAGCCACATAAGATCCACAATAAGAAAACAGTAGTGGTGGAAAATGAAATAGAAGGAAACACTTTTGCACTTACCAAAGAAATATACAGAAGTAAGGGAAATGGAGTTTTTACTGCTCATATTTCCATACTGAAGAAAGACTAATCAGCAGATAGGCGTGCTTATGTGAAAACTAAATACAATGCATGAACCACCAAGTCAAATCCCAATTAAGCACCTGTGTCTTTTTAGAGGTTTAATAATGTGATTCAGAGCTATTTAGTATTTAATTAAAACACCCATTAATCTATGAAGATAGGGTTTATTTATTTATTTTTCTTTCATAAAAAGAAAAGAAACACTTGAAATTGAAAGCATATTCAGGAAACATTGCATTCAACTATAAAACTAAAGTCATTATGGTGAAACGGCAATTACTGTGGTGCTGGAGAACACAGCACACCGTGTACTAATTATAAAATTACAATCCTGAGATTAAAGATGGCAAAATAAAAGGCAATTAACACTTTCCGAGATACCGGTGCTCTCGCACTCACAGAGGACAGTGCTGAAAGAAAGATTTTTATTTAAATTTACGGAAAAAATGGTGCATCCGCTACATTGAAATAGATGTATTACAGCAGATTAAACCTGCAAAAAGCAGTGTGAAACTTTTTACAGCTCTGTGTAAAAATGGTGATTGATGCAGTAAAAATGCTGACACTACACTAATCCAATTCAAAAATATCCACATCAGACTTTTGTTGAATGTTGAATTTAATCAAGTTATTTTTTTCTATGGGCATAGAAAGAAAGACAATAGTATTCAGTGCCAGCATATAACATTTTGGATATAAGTTGCTGATCTTGATTATACAAAAGTATATGTCCACAATGCACCAGGCCAGATTTCACCAGCCAATATTTCTCTTTTTTGATGTCTATGCTCTGACCCTGCATCAAATAGATAGCACTGTAGCAAGCCGAGGTCTACAATCAACTTATCATTTGCCACTGTGAAAACCATGTCTGCTTGCAGTGATATGAAAAAAAGAAAACAATCTGACGAGATCCAAGTTGAGAGATGAATAATGTGTCATCTTCAGTTTTAACAATGGAAGTTTGGAGCTGAAGACACAAGCGTAGCAAACAAATCAAAAATTTTTCACCCAGCTGCCAAAAACCAACAAATGAAAAAAAATAAATAAAAGATACTGCATTGTTATTGAAGCCATTGTGGTAGGAGGGTTGCCCAGTGATGTCTCACTATGTTTCTCCAAGTCATTTACTGAACAAAAGTGAAAACTAGAGAATGTAATTCCAGGGAATTACAAGTGCATGAAAATGCAAACAGTCTAATTTTACATAGATAAAAGTATATAGGCCTACATCAAACAGATATAGGTGGTCAGAACAGCTGCCACAAGATTCTAATTGCTTAATGGCTCTATTGTGATGTCATAAAGGCCAATGTTAAGTCTATGGGGAAAATTTTGATAGTTTTTAATTAATAGTTTAAAAAGTATAAATGTTACAAAAATAAAAAATACATAGCATAAGTGTCCTTTGTAAGACCTACACAACACAGTTTGAATGAAGTTTCTACGTTAAACGGTTGAAGCTGTATTAAACGCACAAAATTGGTTAGAAGAAGAAAAAGAAGAATAAGAAAAATTCGGATAACAATAGAGTGCATTTTCATGCACTCTAATTCTCTATACAAATGGCAGATTTACTGGTTTCATGCATATATACACAGATAAAGCTAATTCTTGTAGCACCAAAAATGTGATCATGTGTTTTTTAAAGGTGGGGTATTTCCCTTTACGTTATATTATTGTCATTATGCAGGCACTGTTATCCAGAGCAACTTACAAAGATTACAGTTTTCACATGTTGTCCATTTACACAGCTGGATATTTACTGAGGCAATTCTGCGCTAAGTACTTTGCCCAAGGGTACAGCAGCAGTATTCCAGCGGGGAATTGAACCAGCAACCTTTCAGTTACAAGCCCTGCTCCTTAACACTATGCTACACTGCAACCCCTTGCCCTCTGGACAACATGAATGTTTTTTTGGGTGGTGATTAGAGAATGTTTTTACGAAAACTGGCCGACAGAGCATCGCAGGGGATATGAAACATTGCATTTGGAGGGGTTGCCGGCTGCGTGCGTGCACACGTGTGTGTTTCCATGTGCAACTCACCGTCCTCCTCTGTCTGCTTGACGATCTCCTCGCTCTCCTTCCGCCCCTCCGGGTTGGCCAGCACCAGGCGGAGCCGCACGGTCACGAAGGGCCGCAGGCCGCGGAGGGTGTAGTGGGAGGAGGTCTGGATCAGCTCCTCTGCGGCGAACTCCTGCTGGTTGAAGATGTACTGGTACTGCACCGTCAGGTTGTAGCTGTGGCACCGGGTCACCGCGTAGCCAAAGGTCTCCCACTGCAGGGTCAGCTGGCGGGCGCGGATGTCCACCACGTTCACGTTCTGGGGACCGTGGACCGGATCTGAGGGAGGGGACACACATAAACTTTCATGAGCGTGAACTTTACCTCCTGACAGCTGGCCTGCACAGGGTCGTACACTGTCAGTGTGCTGGGAGCACAACTACAGCAATGTCATGGCATGGTGTTCTGAAACAATGACAGCAGTACAGTGGTATTCAGGGCAGCATGCCAAACCTTGCCATCCTACCCTGAAATCACAGAAAGAAAACTTACAAATTCTTCCTATTCTTACTCTATTGTAGGCGAGACACAACAATCTCAAGTCTTTCCTAAGAACCTGACGGACCGTGCAGACTGCTCTCCTGTCGCGTGAAAGGTTGAAAGCAATATTACCACTCATTTAATGAGCTTACTTAGGGCTGTTGAGCTATTCAAGCCTCCTAAACTCTTTAGAATTATCTATATTACTCAGCGTGCTTTACTGGAACAGCTTGTCTCAGTAATTTGGACACAATTCATTCCTGACTCAGAGGGGTACTCAACCACAAAAAGGCGTATTATGAAATCTTGTTCCTTTCAAGAATAGTTAGCATACATTCTACCACGCCCTTACCATGAACCGGCATACCTCATCAGTGTCACTGTCACTCAGCACCCAGGTCCGTAGCACTCCTCATTACAACAACTAAACTTTCTGCATCTTCTGAAATTTTGATTTAAAAAAGCTTTTAGTGGCTTCTGATACAGAAACAATTCTTTCTAGTACAATTACTTCTGTAATTGTTACGTTTACAGTTTGTCCATGAGAATATTTTCTTTATGTAATCAATTCAGCTGTTACAGGGTCTTCACTTGTAATTATTATGCTGCAATGTTCTATCTTGGCAGGTAATTATAATAATAATAATAACATCATTACACATACTATATAACACAGAATTGACTGTAAAATTAAAATGAAGAAAGTAGTTTCTTAAAAAAAAAAAACTTAGACTATCTCTAAAATAGAGGAATATTCCTGCCTCATTTATAACCCCTCGTGGGCATGTAGTGTACCTAACCACTTCCATTCATACACTGGAGTTATTGGAATGGAAGAACATTCAAAGGATTTAATGGAGACACGACCTTGATTTAAAGACTTTAATTAGAATTTAATGTAATTAAAAAAATAATTTAGTCTTTGGTGGTGACTATATGATGTTTCCAGCTTTCATTGCATATTGTGCACCTTATGGCATGACATACCTTAGTGACTATGAGGTTATATATCTCTAAATTTAAATGAAATATAAAAGACCAAGTCCACAACAGCTAGATGCGATCATTTCAGCATTAATCAAAATGATTTCTTCTGGTTTTATTACAGTAATAAATATTTTGATGGATAATTTCAGGGGCAAAGCCAATCTTAAAAATGATTAAAATTATACTCTTGTGTAATTATACATACAGCCAGCTCCATCACAATAACAGAGGATGTTTTTTCAATTTAATGTGAGCTATTGGACATTGAACAAGCTGCAACAGTAATATTATCCTAAAGAGGAGATTGTTAAAATACAGCTTAAATCCCACAGATAAACAAACAGAAAAGAAATTACATTGGAGGGCAGAGATATCTCCAAAGTATGAGCCGTGGTATATCTTAGGGGAAATGAATGTGAAAACGTTTTTCTCAAACAGTTCACGGGATGAGCAGGACTTATGAGAAGACCAAACCGATCAAAAGCAAAGAACACAAACGGAGCAGTGGGGCTTCAAAACATACATAAATGCATAATAATGAAGACAAACTGGGCTGTCTCACTGCCAGTGCTGACGGATCAGCCAGGCCTTTGGCAGAAGGAGCCTGGAGTATTAGATGGTCACAATGACGAGACTGAATACAAATCTAAATATGCAACGCATCAACATTTCTCCCATCAACACCGCCGTGCTGCACAAAGAGCTCAGAGACCCTATATCCGTGCCGTTTGTGCTAACAAAGCACTTCTGTAATGCAAGACTATGGGGGGGAAAAAAACAAGGATTCTCACTGGTTAACAACAGCGGCCAAAGCCGATCTGCAAAATTGATAGCAAATCATGCTGAACATGAGAAAAAAATAAAATCCCCCTCGTCTCAATGAGTCTGATTAACACTAATCTGGAGCTAATCTGGTTTTTATTTTGGAAAACAGGTCTAAGAAGAAGTTAATCTGGGTCTGTAAAATCCAATATGTATGTAATACAGAATCGGCACACGACTGTGGCATTGGCCTGCTGAAGATATATCTTTATTTCTGCCACCAATATGTCTGTCCTTGATCCTTTGGCCGACCGCTTTAACCGCTTTAACATCTTCAGGTTATTTAAAGCCTGCTAGCTTATTCCTTTTCCGTTCCATAGAATATGCAGCGTAAAGAAGTATAAAAAGAAGCAAGTACCCAAAAGAAGTGCATAAAGGAGAGAGGCCAAGACAAGGAGAGGTGTTTAAGGCGTTACGAGCACGAGACGCTCGATGCAGGTAAGCCCTCAGCGCGCGGCAAAGAGCAGCGCCCGGGAGACACGCGTGGTGGCATGGGTGGGCCCCTCCGCAGCCCAGGTAGGGGAGTGGCGCCCACAGCAGTTGCACCTGATAGATGATCCTGGAGTGGGATCATTAATCCCCGGCTTCTGGTTGGGGGCGGGGGGATGGGGGCTCCGCGGAGGAGAAAACAGGACGGAAATCAATCTTATCGCCCCGGTTCTCCACGCCGCCGTTCCGCCACTCCGCCACATTCATCACGCCGCGCTCCCCTCACCAGAGCAAAGAGGAAATTGCAAGCAATAAACATATCAATGGGTACCCACGATAGCCAACTGCACGGGGCCACTTTAAACCAAGCAATTCCGGAGGAAAGGAAAGAAAAAAAAAAAAAAGACAAAAACATAAAAATAGGATAAGTCAATGTCACCGGCTGCTGCTCTGTTCGTCCTCCCCAGAGAAGGACCCGAGAAGGGCGTTGTAACTTATGCCTGTGTTTTACTGGGAGAGTTTTGTCATTTGGTCTGAAGGAACCTAAAAAGGCACAGAGCAATGGCTGCCCACCAAGCAGAGAAATCGGACAGCACATTCATCACTCCTCTGGCCCCAGAGTATTTCCTCTTAAAAATATAATCCCGCCATAATTTTGCAAAGGTGGACTTTTCACCCACGGCCCTAAAGAAGAAGAAATGCAATTTTGAAACCTTCAATTGACCTCAGTCCTTGTGATACCAATGGTGTATCAGCCAAAGTGAACATTTGCTTTTTCCTCTACAACAGTAAATATTGCTGTGCGATTCCCATTCCAAAACCCGAGCCAAAACGAAATTCAGGGGCCACTGAGTCAGAGTGTTCATAGAAATATGATGCACCCTATGCAGTCACATGACAGAAATTAATTGGATTAACATGAACGAGAACAGATGTTCAAGCTGTTTTTGTTAGGGGTTTTTAATTACTTTGTTGTCACTGCCGCTCAGATTGTAATTGATTCCTCAAATTGCTATGCAAAGAAAGTGTGTAAACAACAAAAAAATTTTAAACTTTATTCCTCATTTCAGCAATACTATCTCCACATCAGAAAAGTGCACGGAGAATAACAAACTGGACCTTTGATTTTGTTTACTATGGTTAAAGGTTTCTTCCTCAGGGCAGTGGAGTGCATAATTGGTTGGCTAGTGCTGCCTGGCCTTCTTTGTACCATGGTAAAGGCTCATTTCTATTCTGATCCAGCTATATTGCCTGCTAAACCCACAGGGCTGTGACAATTCTAGCTTTCTAAATTTGCAGAAAGCGGCTTAAAGTGATGCTAAATGGAAACAATTGGATCTTTGCCCGGAGGTTAACTACCTGCTGCTGAAGCCTAATTACCAGAACCCGGGAAAGCAATGACAGAAAGTCATGAGCGGAGACGTGCTCGCTGACCTGAGCCAAGTGCCATTGTTGCAGTGGAACGCTCTGCCGGTGACAAGTGCAGTCTTTATTCGCACAAAGGCGGGCTCGGCGTAGGAGTGGCAGAGAGACACCGATCACCCGAAAAATCCTGTCGGGCCGCACACGCTCCTGAGAGGCAGAGAGCTCCACCTGAGACACCGACCTCAGGTGCTTGGCACACGCCCACGCAGCTGCCACCGGCCAATCAGGGCTCACCCCCGCAAGGGAGGGAAACGACAGGGGCGTTGAACATCAATAACGTTAATAAACGATAAAGCCAATGAATTCGACCGCCGCCGCGGTGAGGTGAGACTGAGAAAAGGCCGCGTGGCTCAGCGGCGGGTCCCGGGAGTGCTTAAGAACGTAAATGGCAGGCTTTTATACCTCGCAAAGCCACTGATGTGCTTCCCCCCAACGTCCGGAGTCATGCCTTTCAGCCCTGTCCCCAGCTCTCGAAAGAATCAAAACGAGGTTGAAACAAATTACGGAGGTAATAATGAGCCACTTTAAATGAAATGGGTTCCCATTTGCCTTTTTCCCCTCTCTCTGGAGTAGACACAAGATTGTAAATGAATGCTGGGAGTGATGACGGAACACAGCCATCTCTTCAAGGAGGCAACATTGACATAAATTGGTTGGCTACAAAAATGTGCAAACGTTTGATTGCGTTTTTTTTTTTGTGTGCAGCAATGGTTGAAAATGCAATTTTTCCATATTTCCTATGCGTGCTTCCATGGGTATCATGCAGGCAATGTTTGTTAGCTATTTTCAGTTCAAGTGTCGCAGTGGAAACAACGGTGAAAACAATAATGTGTCACTCTGTAGTCAGCCGAGGAGCAACGGCTTACACCACAAGAGATCAGCTTATGTTACAGATACTCTAATCTTGATTTCCTTTCCCCAAAAAAATCTCTCTTCCTGGAAATGACCAGGGTTGTAATTATCAACTGTTAAATCACACCTGTCTGGGAATCTTTCTTCTTGTGCCGCATATTGAGAGCTCCTTCTCCAGCCATCATCTCTCTCTCTCTGTCGCTCTGAACATCCCTGTCTCTGACTTGATTCAATGGGGAATTGGGTTCTGATGGCATAAGTGAAGTAGAGCACTGAAGTAAGCAGCAGCAGATCAGAAAATGTATTAGATGTAAATTTATACCTGCTTCAAGACCCGTCAAGGTGCAGTGGGTCATTCTCCGGTCTTTAAGGTCACACTATATACCAGTCATGTGGGTGTTGTTCCTTGTTGGCCTTTATTGTTTTTTGCACAGTTGCTGCTCCATCTCTCTATAGAGGAAGGTGAAATAGACCCTGCAGCAATGCCACTGAACAGAGTGTTACTGTCCTTTGCTCTCCCATTATCAACACCAATTCCCTTTATTTCACATAAGTGCTATTGATCTTCAACGGATTTAGACAGGATCAACAATGCCTGCTCACTCTGAAAAACCTTTTGTCACACCACAAAAGAACACAAGTGATAAATGCAACAAAGAGCCACAAAGTCAAACTCGTGGCAGCAATCACATACCGAAGCCCATCAAAAAGATCACAGTTTACACAGGGTTCTCAAAGCTACAGAGTCAACCGCGTGTGGATCAGACTCCTTTGAAATACATGTCACAAATGCTTGACCCTCAATATACTTATGTGGACCTAATGAATTTTATTGTAGATCTTGTGGATGTCGTTCTCACAATTACCAGAAAAAGAGCATCTCCACTTTCTCCACCAGACAGGCTTTGCATTGTTATAGGCCCATCAAATGCTGTGGGTACACTGCACAGACACAGAAATAGGCAAATGAAAGAACTGGTTCAATCCGCTAAATAAATAAAAAAGGAACATAAAAGATTGTTTGTTTGTCGAATTAGAAATTAGTTTGTGACCTTTTTTAAAGTGACCTACTGATAAAATAGGCTGAAGACACAGGAAGAAAAACATCTTGTTTCCTCAATCAGCTCACAAGCCAGGAGAAATGCTGTGACCTTTTGAAGCCCCTCTCATATGAGGTTTTCTTTCCTGGATTAATGAGCAGCATTTCGGAGAAACTATTATTTCAGCAGTATGTACACACACAAGTGTACGCGCGCACACACACACACACACATACACACACGCACGCACGCACACACACACACAGACACACACTCACACACACAAACACACACTCACACACAAACACACAAACACACAAACTCACACGCACACACACACACACAAACACACACACAAACGCACACGCGCACATGCGCACACACACACACACACACACACACACACACACACACACACACACACACACACACACACACACACACACACACACACACACACATACACACACCATGGCTCTGTCCTGCCCAAACTCTTGCTGTTTGCTCAGGCAGGAGCTGCCAGGTGAGATGCAAGCCTCCTGACTGTTAAGTATTTCTCACTGCCTGTCCACATTGGGCCACAGGTCACCCTCTTAAACACAGTACAATTAGGAAGGCTGGCCACTGGAGCGGAACAGAGCACAAATGCTGCCTGAAATCTGCCGTTGTATTCAGTGCAACCCAGCAGGAGAGATCCATTCCACAACAAGGCAAATCAATAACAGTATACACAGATTGACCTGTTCACCTTATGCCTTAAATTGCATTAATCAATATGTTTCAAATTCATTTTTTATATGCGTTATTCTATTCATAAGAACAGACAAGTTTGCTGGGCACATAAGAGTGTGAGAGGGTGAAGTACTTGTATACATATCAAAATTTAAATTTGCTTCACCAGAATGGGCATAGCTCAACAAATATGATTTTGCAATGTTCATCTAAACAAGCAGCCAAACTTGGTAAAATTCATCTGAAGTATATCCAAAAAAATTTGACACAATTAAAAAACATAAATTAAATAATCGGCAACAAAAATAATTCACCCAGGCATATTTTTGTACTGCCTTGACTATACACTCATTTAACAGTAAATATAAATGTCATTCTAATCCCCCTCTATAAGCTCACCAAAGCTCAGTTTTTTTTTTTTTTTCAGTTTTCCACAACAGGACATTGGCTCTTAAAAGTCCAAGCCCTATTGACAGTTTTTATCCCAAGGCTTTTTGCAGTTCGCCTGATCAATAGCAATTGAAAGAGTCATATGCTCAAAGAAAGCACCACATTTTGAGTACACTAATTTCAAAGGAATTTTTAGCCTACAGTAGAGAGTGAGTGGCGGTATTTATTTTACATGAATTCCACCCCGGACCTGCCATTCTATGCGTACAGAATTTAAGGGGGTCGTTGAAATTCCGGGCCATGGTATTAGGGCCTAGGATTCACTGTCGAATAACAAAACAAATGTTTGAACCTCTGCCTCCTACAAACTGAGGGTTATCTTGGATCACTTTATGCACAGAGCTTACAGATATCGCTGAGGTTTCCTGGAGGACCCGTGTACTCCCATCTTAAATGCGCAAGATTCTATTCATGCAGGCTTTCTTTGGTTATGAATGCACCATCCCTCTAACCCCTGCTTCCTCACCTCCCCCAGTCATACATAACCACACTGCTTAGTCAGAACTCTCCCCTTCCTGAGACAGTGAAATGCCTGCTCACACACAGTTTACCACTGACATGGAGTCACAGGAGCCCAGAATAAGCCACCCCCCGACCCCATTAGTCACTACTTTCTTAGTTGTTAGAGTGGTGCTACTTTGGGAAGCATCCAGTAATACCTTTCTGGCTTGTTTTCCTATGTTTTGGTAGAGAAAGTGATGGTCAACAGACTGTGGAGGAACTGCATGTTGTGTGTTTGATGTTTGAGTGAAACAGGGTTGCTTAGAAGGGGAATTTACCTCTGTTGCTAAACAAAAAAATCCAGTCAAATGGGTAAAAATTGGGTAGGCCTATGCATTGTAATTTGTCCTTGAGTTTTTTGAAAGTGTAAGCCATTAATAATGAAATATAATAAATTATTTTTACAATCAGTTTGCTTCAAGCCATTATGGAATACTTAATTAAAACATGAGATATTTAAATTGGAGCTGTAAGTGCATTAAACTATATACGTAGTTGACCACAGATGCAGGGCGAAAGTAGTTTTAACTTTTTCATTATAAATAATGGAAAAAATCCCTTTAAATTCTTGCTAAAAATTTCCCCTGACACAGTTTACCACATCAAAAGCAGTAGCTTACCTTTTGAGCCATCACCCATTTTTTGGGAAAGAAATCTGAATATGCAAGTAGGGCTCGGTACATTTTCATATACTCCCCGAAACAACCTACAAAAACAAGGATCCACTCCATCACCGAGGGTGCTGGAGAGAGTGCTGAAAGAGGATGAAAACCCATTCCAAGGGGACCACTTTCCAAACAACTTTAATGGCATGTCTTGGGGTGCGGTGGGGGGGAGCGGGGGGATTGATTTGGTGATTCAGTGCATATTCGTATTCCGGTACGGCCACTTAAAAACAATGGGGAGAGAGAAAAGTAATCGCCAGTCACTGCTGACTGATAGCAGGGAGACTCACTCATATTCCCTCCCAAAAAGGTTGGTATCAAGAGATCCTTCTCGTTATTATGCTCCCTTCAGCTGCGTCTCAGCCAGGGAAAGCAATCACCCTTCCCCTCAGAATCAATCAGACCTGCACTCATTCCAATAATTTAGCCTCACTGGAGGAAAACAACTTACTCGCTACTGCTCTGGTAATGAGTTCTCACAATGAGGATCATGATACATCAAACAGGCATGGAAATTCTTCAGGTACCTTCTTAAAGTTCGTGAAATAAGCTGTTATATTCATGAACTGGGGATCGCGTGGGGGGTTTGTATGTGCATTTGTACAGCTTGTACTTGGTTCTTGTAAGCAATCTGAGGCCATAAGGAGAAGCTGGCTCCGTGATGAGACCTGAAGTGGTTTCTCTGAAGGGATGAAAGTGAAACAAGCATACCCTGGGTACAAGGAAGTATCAGCGAACACAGGCCTGTCATTCATCTGTGAATGTCTACACCTTGACAGCTCCGCCATGGTAAACACACACTGAAACACTATGTAGCATAGTCTCTTGCTGCGTTTGAATTGAACTTGCATTTGCTTCATTCATTCACCGCATGCGCCAACTGAAAGCTGGAGATGTTTCAATAGGCAGCGTCTATGTGTGTAACTTTCATTCACTTCGATGTGTTTTATCTGAACTCCCATACTGACAAGTTATTCACATCTTAAGCTACGGTTAAGAGCTCTGCTCATTCATTCTGCATCACCATTCCTAAGACACAGATGCCCAGCTGCATAATTCCCTTCTTTTATGTCATTGCCTGCAATTATACAAACACATCTACAAATAACTGCTTATGTAACTGCTTGTATTTGTTGTTAGGTATTTGTTGTTGTCACTTTTGATGTTGTATGCAAGCACTATGAGAGACACTGGAACCCAATTCAAATTCCTGGTATGTGTAGAAGCATGCTTGGCCAATAAAATCTGATTCTCCTTTTACAGAATTCATGTAAGATTATTACTGGCTAGCAGCTTCATTGAAATGATTTGCTTTAAACGAGAGATACTAAAATGCATCTGATAAAGGCTCACATTTTAAGTATGAAGAGTATTCATAGTGGCTATTCTCCACACATTCATTAAATTGGGCTACGTGGATAGGACTATTTAGAACTCTTTATGCACCGTGAAGACAACATCGACTTGTCAAACTGCAGCTGTCCTTCAACAATTCCTCAACTCAGTTCTTCAACTTCTGGCTCTGCCTGAACCGGAACTTTCACTTATCAGCAAACTGTGCATGGTTGATTTTGATCATAAAACAGATGATTCGTCCCAAGGTTATGATGTAATTCAGCATTACAGCCAGATCACAATGTTGATCTGCTCATGCTCCCTATCTCAAAGGTACAATATATGACACTACATTACATTGCATTACATCTAGGACACACTTTTATCCAGAGCAACTTCCAGCACAAAAGAACAGAAGTGTATCCATTCAAGTTGAATGAACAACAGTGTCAGCCCAGGCTAAAAACACTCCCAGACCAGTGAGTGTGAGCGTAACACCGTTCAAGCCTTACCACAAGTTAACTTGTGCAACCTGACTAGACAATGGACGCCAAGTATTGTACCATACAACAGTCTCATCAATATATCAGTTCCACAAACTGTAATCACAAAATCCCAGGGAACTCATTCTGCAGGTGATTTGCAGGAGACTAGGCCCTATCTGTTCCCCTAACATACTTACACAGCTTTGATTTCCTGTGAACTTTGACTAGGATTCAGTTTATTATTCATATTCTGAACTTTCTGTGTGTCGTACCATATCTGGACCTACCACCATAAAAACTATATATATAGCTCAGTCACCCTCTTTTTTGGGTGACCGCCTCTTCTTCCCAAAACTTTGCATGGTGTCTGTGAAGACTTCACTCCTTCTCCCACAAGCCTTTCTGGGGTCTGGGGCTGACTCATTCAGTCACTGTTGACTTCAGGATACTAATTTTTAAATTTATTTGTGCCATTATTTTTTTAAACTGGGCACCATTTCCTACCCTTACCAGATGGTGGCCATCTCCTGAGACCAAATAGCCTTTTGTCATCTGATTCATGGGCGGGGGGTATGCCATATGGGGTTGCCAGAGGTAGGCTACAAACACAAGGCATAAATAGGTGAAGCAGAACAGACAGCTACAGGCAGGGACAGGATGAAAGAAATGTCTCTATTCCACATATAAAACAAAATGTAGGGAAAACCAAACCCTCTAACTATGCCTCAATTATCCAATAATTGAAAACAAATTCAAACTCACATTGCCTTGACTGTTAATCTAATGACACATGGCATAACCACACCTAACCCGTTCTGCTCTCTTCCTGTCCTCTCTTTCTTACGTGGATCATGCCCTTCACTTAAATATAGACTTTAATGTTCACTGGGCACACCTGGTTCTTCTGGTATGTTCTGCAGACAATACGGATTCATGGGAATTGTTGTTCTCATGAAAGAAAGTGTCTCTCGGCTCATAAAACAGCACCTCTGTCTATGGCCATGTCCTTCACTTCGCTACAAATCATTCAAAGAGGATGACTGAAAAAAAAAAACACCAGCAGTCTGACCCAGGCAGGACCGAGCAGGGCATTGCTATTGCATCAACGTAAAAGCGGCATCGCGCAGAGAAGCCACTCTCAGCCACCAGGCCCTTCTCTGTGGACGTAATGGGTGGGTGCAATTTCCACACCACTCCCCGTTATTGATTTGCAATAACCGCCTGGAGGAAGTGCTAATTGCTCTATCTGTAACCGGTTCTCTCTTTGTTTGTGCCTTAGTGTCCCGCAATCTGCCATCAACCAGTGACTGCAGCAGTTTCCATTTAAACCCCATATAAAGTAATGCACACCCTGCTCTCTTTTGGTTATAAACTACATTATCTCATTCTGCTGCCTATTGAAAGGAAAAAAAAATTCAACAAAGATACACAGGATGTTAATTTGAAATTATCAGCTCCCCTGCCCACGCACACACGCTGTGCCCACACAGAGACCTTTCACACACCAAAGTCAGACACGACTCTGCTTATTTGAAAGGCCAAGAGCAGCTCACAGCCCTTTAAAGGTTGATGGTTGGAAATCAACCAGACAGCCATTCAGAGCCATTTAAAAGTCTTAAATCACTGACTAGAAACAAATGCTTTTAACACTAATACACATTCTAGCTACCTTAATAAAAAATAAATAAATGACAAATATTCCCGGATAAAAGCTTCTACAATGCATTCTGTTTATGCAGAAAGCAATATAATGTGACAACCTGTTGCTTTAGGCTCCCCAAGAAAGCTAAAAGGCTGCATATGCTTAAAACGCAATGGGACTGAGTAGAGGACATCTGTGTTCAGTGCAGGTACTCTACACATAAGAGGCTCAGCGCCTAAGGTTGAAATGATAATCTTAAATGTAGCAGCTTTTGAGATAGTGGGTTTGGATCTGCTGATGCAGCTTTCTGTGGAAATGACATGCTTTTTAATTATTCTTGAGAAAGTCATACGTGGCAACATAGCCTCCTGCTACACCAATGCCTCCTGGCAAGACATCTTAAACATAAATTATGTTTGACATTTTAATTAAATGCTGTAAAGGTTACTAAATTGTTATTCCTCACCCCAACCCAGTTCTGTAGGTTTTTCCTTTCTAGAATGACCCAACCACAAAGGCCAAGGTGTCGCTTTATTATTCATGAATCATGAAAGTCACTAAAATTTATGTTTCCAAGGCAACAGCTTTCTTATAGTGTCCTCTACCACAAAGCAAGGCTATCATTTGTGAAGGTATTTGTGCCTGGAGAATAAAACAGTGTATGTAATGGAAGGGTCTTAACAAAGTAATCAGTAATGAAGAAATAAACAGTAAAAAAGTGTGCCAAGATGGTTAGAGTCCTAGACATAGAGTCAGAGAGATTTGCAAAGCAAATACTGAACATGAACACTTGACACTTTCCTGAAGCTGTGCAGCTGACTCACAATGTGACTTCCCTTTGGAGTATTAAGAATCATGAGATTCTATGGTGTGAGTTCAGACCTACACCAACACAGGCTCTACTGGAACAGCATAACACAAGGAGCATGCATTAATAGACATTTCATTACAGAAAAATTGGGTTTTCTCTCATCCACTTATGGATAAAGTTGAGGTAGCATAACAAACAAAAAACAAACAAAAGAAGAAATAGCCTGAGGCAAAAAAAGCATAAAACCAAGAATAAAATAAGGATGGTGAAAAGTCAATTGACTTGAACAGTTTGCAGTCCATGCAGAGAAGAAGAGACGCCCAGTAAAACAGCGGCATTCACAAGGGGATCCAAGATTCAGCTGGGAGAGAGGCAGGCTGCGGCAGAGGCGAAATCCCTCGCTTTATTCCCTGTGATGTAATCCCACGCCCCAACCGAGTCGTGCGCAGTTCTCTCCTCTCTCCCTGAGTGCTTTCGAAAGGCATTGCTGAACCACACTCTTTTGATCATGCTATAAAAAGGGCATTTACCTGTCAGGCAATACTGCCCAACCTTTTATCTTCAGCGACATAAATCAAGAGAGATGACAAGTTGTTGCACAGTCCGTGAGGACAGTTTCTTAGCGATTTTCCACACGTGGCTGAGTGCACCGGGTACCTGATGGAATGATCACAGGCAGCTGCACATGCAAATTACTCAGGGAGGAGCAGAAAGGCTTTAGATCCTATGCTGTGCCTTCATCTACTATTCAAAACCACATATAAATTAAAATAATTTATGCATGTTATAATATTAACTAACTATAGTTATAGTATAACTACAGTTAATAAATAATATTAACTATTTAATATTATTAAATATTCTGGGAATAACCCATCCCTTAAATGAATGGGTTTATTGTTTATTTGTCTTGTTTTTAAATGCGTGCAGAACATCTACCATTTTTTTAAATTGCTTGTTTTTGGGTGATCATTCATATCAGACTTCACACTATTGAGGCTGAATGTGTAACAATGAAACTTAAGTGAGGCTGCCGGAGAAACAATTTACCCAGGTAATTGTGTGATCCAACTATTAAATACAAGTTGTTCCCTTAATGCTCTCCTGCGTTTGATATGTGATGCTTACCAGCCAGACATCACATCAGCCAGACTTCCCTTATTAGAGCTGCCTCTATCAGTGGGCCGAGGGCATGGTTTGCATATGGAACTAGAAGCATTTAATGCTGATAGACCTGCATGCTTACTGTTTGCAGTATGTCAAAAACAATGTATGATGCAGTTTCACTGTACAAACACAACTTCCATTAACCATAATAAAAGGCCAAGATTACCAATTTGCAGAAATGTCCACAGCGATCTTAAAGGAAACTCAATAGATTGCCCTTGAATTAATAAAAAGGTGTTTTTTTAATGAAAGTACCGTTCACTGGTTGCAAATAATGAATTCTGGGGTTCACTTTCTCCAGATGGTGTCACTCCATTACATTTAATTGAGGCCTATTCTTTCCATTGAGGGGAATAGGCTAAAAAGAACAGTATTACACCACGTTATTGATGTACCTGATTTCTCTGGAAATTAGGCCATTTAGCATTGCAAGGCCTCATCCTAAATGAGACACACTCTGGTCGCTGGACTATTCAGACCTCTAATGAACCTGAAATTGGATTCTGATAGTTTCAGAACAAAGGACTCGAGCAAGGCAACTTATTTGAGACAGAAATGGAAAACATTTTCTCTGATAAAGACCCATTTATTTGGCAGTACCTGACCATTCTGAATGAATGGCTCTTTGTGTCGGAACACATGGATACTACAATATAAACCTCACCATCATGTCTCCATCATTGTACATGTTTTCAGTTGTATTACCAGAATATACCATGGAAGCAATTGAGCCAGAACCCAGACATACACACAATGCCACATGTCAAGGCATTGTCAACTGACCTTGGGTCATTCTTTGGACAAGATAGTGAGTGACAGCTAACAAAACCACAATGTATCTGAACATTGTAGTAATGCAGAGGTCATGTCATGGCACTTACATGTTGTAGCAATGTTTTGACTACCTGAGGTTAGAATTATGTTGTTTTTTTTTTCAAAGCTGTCATTGTACAGCAACATCACTGATAAAACGTACAAGCATTCTGCAGGTGCCCTAGCCATGGTACAATCAATTCGTCAAGGCTTCTCCCACTGTTTTCACAATATACTGAAGAATATTTCATGGGGAGGTTAACAATAATAATAATAATAATAATAATAATAATAATAATAATAATAATAATAAATCTTTCATTTATACAGCACCCTTCCTGAAAAGTTTGAAGTCCAAAGTGCTTTACAAATCAGAAAACAATGGTTAATCAAGATTTATTTACAAAATGATGCATGCGTAAAAGCTTCTATTCAATCAAGTCTGTAGCTATGAGTTGCAACAAGCTATGTGTTGTAAGCAAGTGTTTGTTCATTTATTACAGAATTTACTATAATTTCAGCAACTGCAGAAGCCATAGTTCTGACTAAAAAAATGAAAATTAACCACTCTTGCACCCACAATGCTGAAACTGTGGAGATTTCTAATGTGAGAATGTAGATTCACATTAACACGCCACTTTCACTTCAGCAACCCCTGAGCAAGACATTGTACCTCAATTGCTCCTGTACACTGCTGTGTAAGTGGGTTACAGAATATGTTATTGTCGGTTTACACTGCAACGTGCCCTTAATTTCAATGTCTGCCTAACAGACAAACAACACTGAAATTACATTGTAATTTGCTGGAGGAATTTTACTGAGGTTCTCAGAACTGAAAGTACAACGGCTGAAATTTGTTTTTTTGGTACTTTATTTCTTTGTTATTTCACTCATTTAATCATTGTGTTTGTTGGCCTACCTTTAATGATAGGCCCTACTTTTGAAATCATGAAATATTCCAGCTTTAATTGATTTAAATGGTTTCTGGTAAATGCTGTATTATGTCATGATGCATTGTAACACTTTGACCACATAATTACATAATTATGACATAGCATAGAAGAATCTCATTTATGAAAGGAATTTATGAATTTATGAAATACAACTGCTGAAATAAAAATTCCTTCTGTTCCATACGAGGGTTTAATATTTGACCTAATATGTTCTCTTTGTTTTTCAGTTATTTCTAAACCTTTCAGCTTATTTTGATCAGTCTTCTAAAACTTTGTCTGTAATTAAGCTTCTAAATATCCTCTGTAATCAGATACTTTGATAAACATGTCCAGACCACACCATTTCTGTTTCACAAGTAAACTCATATTGTCAGAAACAACTATTTCTCTCTGTCATTTGTGGAATACACATTCCCATATGAGGGTGTCCACCCTAATAACATTGTTCACATAAATAAATTAATCACTCTACGCAAGCATAGCTCTAGACAAAATGAATCGATAATATACAGACTGCTATTATAGAGCAGCAACAAATCATTGGGTTAGGACATCTTACCGCACGATTACCAAACCAGGGAAATGTAATATCACTTAAAAATGGAATTAATTTTTAAATAAAGCCTTCTTTTCCCAGCACAGATAGCTGTATTTAAGCTAAAAGCTTTACTTTTGTCCTCTAGAGGCAAAAAACCATTGATTTATCCATTTCTAAATGTTTGATTTATAAGCAATGCATCTCACAAAGCAATTGTTCAGCAATATATAAATTACAGGACGTGATGTCTCTACTGAATCCCTGAGATGTACATTAGAAAGCCTTTTTGGATTCAGCTTTGAAGTATGTCTTTATTACACATAACCAAGTGTATGGGTAACAATGGGATCTGAAATGAAATGGAACACTTACATTTAATATTTTATTGGACAAGTATTGTACTTCCAGTTCAAATCAGAATTTAATATTTAGGGGTATAGTTGAATGTGTTTTGTTTTCTTTTCTTTTTTGTCTACTAAATCCCAGATTGCCATCTAAATGCATTATCAGTAACATTTATCTTTCTTCGGACAAGTCAATCATTGAATAAGGTAAAAAAAAAAAAACATTACTCGGCCATGACTTTGACATTTTTATATGAAAAACAGCCTTATCGGACATGTGCAGAAAATCTTATCAGTAATAATATCCATCAGTTGGAAGGCCGAAGCTTATTTCGTGGAGCTCACATTCTTAATCTCCTCTTTTCAATCGTTGGCCCTCATCAAATGCGATCAGTGTATGTTAAATCCTTATTTACAAGGTCCTGGACATTCTTTGGAAAAGGTTTAGTCGTTAAGGTTAAAATATTTATGTTTTTCCCCACACGAAGAGAACCAAAACAACATAATTCTGACTATGGCACACTGTGATGTCGCTTGAGAAAAAGCATGATATCAAGTTGACAGTCTAAACAACATGAGAGAAAAAAAAATATGGGGCCAGTGATGGCGTTGATAAGAATAAGCCCTCCATCAGCACAGACAAAAACAAACTATTAGCTGGCACCAAATAGCACCTCCAGAAGCTACAAGACATTTGGAGTTGTCGTGTTTGTTTGCTTGTTGCCTGGGCTAAGATAAAGGACTCATCTTGTGGAGAAAAGCCATTACAAACATGTGCAGGAGGAAAGAGCTATAGCCCAGAATAGACCTAACACTGTTTTTTTCCTTTCATATTCAGTCTGGCTTTGCTCGTATGAAAGTCTGGTATCGGCAGTTCCATCAGTGTTTTTCCTTGCTTAATGATTTAACTGATGGCCTTGTTCCTGATGTATAGGCTTGCTCTTCACTCCATAACCCACACTTGAAGTAAAGTGCCTGACAAGTCTATCTGACACATGTTTGAATTTTCTGTTTAGATCTTAATTTATCTCAGCTACCGCGATTTTTTTTGGCTGTTTCTAAAAGCGAGAACTCAGCATTGTTTAAAGTTTGGGAGAGAATGTAGATACTGGGCCTCCATTCCCCAAATGCCAAGGTGGGCTGAGGAAAGAGGTGATATCAGCATATGGTATAATCTCCTGGGGGATTTAATTCACTCCTGTTTATATGAGGACATAAGCCAGGAGATACATTAGCCTTTGCCTTATAAATATTCAACCAATTAGCTGAGGAGTACAGGTATTTTAAAATGTGATAAATCTAAAGGGTGCTTCATCCCGGAGACCATCAAATCAGTTTTATTACATATCTGCAATGTCTCATTCTCCTTCCAAGGGAAGATAAGTGCTCTGTGTGCGTCAAGCCAGCCTGTTATGCAGCAGGGACCTATCTGTGGAAAATCATGTGGCTAACTTTTTGCACCTAAAAACAAACATAGCGCTAAGATTTGAAGACTTTCATGGTGAATTCCAAAATTCTTTGTATAACTGTTTTCATGTCAGCTTTGTACTGTAAAATAGAAAAATGTAACACAGATCAATGAGCCAGAGGGAGATATTACCCAGGACAACCATTTTAAGAGTGAATAAGTAATTTTAAATTCCTTCTACAATTTAACGTTTAATCTTAAATTCCTTTTACAATTTATATTTAATCTTTACATGTAAATATTATATTACTGAAATTTGAAACAATAACAAAATGTAATAATTTTTTATATAAATGAAAACACAATGTGAAATATGGATTAACTACTAAAACATGACTATGTATACATAACAAATACGATACATTCAAGACATATTCAAATGTGGTTAAAATCTCTCTAAGATGAAATGTTCATGACACAGCACAAAATCCATAAGCCGGCACCCAGTATCTTTTTCTCCCAGGAGGGGATAAAACATGACCTTTTGGGGAAAAAATGATGCAGAGAGGAACAAGGGAGGAGGAATACTGGCACACGGAACTCATGGCACATTATCACCTCCATCTTACTCATCCAACACACAGGAGCAAGGGAGATTTATTATAAACCGTGCAGAAAGATAATAACAATAAATCCTGTTTGGTTGAGAGTCAAGCTGAGGTCTATAAGCTATAGATCATTCACGCCCAGGAAAAATGGATTTGGGATCTTAAGTCCACCTCCTAACAAGTCTAAGCTACCGTGGGTGTAAAGATGGGAAACTGTGTCAAGATGGAGTAATGACAGGCGGAGATTAAGTGATGTGGAGACTGGAGACATTGCGTCCTCTCTTCTCCCATTAATAACCAGCAGTATTCAGGAAAAAAAAAAAAAAAAACAATCACGACCGCATGAGAGCACCCACATATCAACAGCGTGCGACTTAGGAGAGAGAAGAGGGAAATCAAAATGATATGAAAACCCATAATCTATTTCTAACAGAATCCTTAAGTGCCGACCATGTGTGAGAGAGAGCACTCAGGTGATTGTAAAGATTTCCACTAAGAATCAATCACACGTTCTTTGAGGTGTGGTTTAACATCCTTCAGGAGAAAAGAAACCAGATCTACACGAGGTGGTGCAGGCTTTTGCCCTTAAAGTTAGAGACTGACCCAGGCGTCAAAGGTGTGCTGAAACAATATCATGCATGGAGGAATTCAGAGGAAAGGAGCTTTGCCTGTAGCTCCAGGGGGTCTTAAATCACACTGCTACGGTGGCTTGTGTCATTTTCAGCTATCCACTGAATGCTAGTAACTCATCAAATGTTGAGCATCACCATATTTTTTAATCTACTGTCAATTCTGATTTGACTTGGGCAAATGAAAAAATGCATTCAAGACTTTTCTTATAATCAATCAACTGTATTAACTAGTTAATTATTAAATGACATATTTAATAATGTGCTAACAATGTGCTAGCTGTCACTATTGATGCCAGTTGTGTAATAAAAATGCTTAACTGGCTATATCTTTTCAGTTAGCATTAAGTTAACTTTTTAGCTAGTTACATCAAAGGGTAACTTGTATAACAATATCTGATAACTGTCTTTCGTTAAGTATACTGTGGTAAACAGGAGATTTTTGGAAGAGCCATCAAGGTTCAGTGCCAGTGATAGGAACCAACAGGCGTGATCGTTACAATATCAAGACAAGAACGGAATCCAGCTTGCAATGGATCTACACACCGCACACTTACAGAATTTGGCTGGAAGAGTAAGTGTTTAAGAGTGAGGAACAGTTGATTAAAACATGAAGGACATTTCTTGGGACATGTTCCAAGTTATCCAGCCTTCCAGCCTAATACAAGGGGTACAGAAAAAAAGCAACAACAATGTCAGTATATTTAGCTGAAGAAAACATAGACCTTTTACCATGTAAGTGTGTCCAATCACTTTTTCTCTCCATTGTACATGAAGTCTCCCCTTTCCTCCAAGCAAAGAAAACAGGCCGAAAAAAATCTGAGCACTGATTGGATAAACTCCAAACCAGTGTTTGCCTGGTCTTCACGATAAGGTCACTGTTGTGTTTCCTACTGCGCCCCCATCCCATATCTATTGTCTCCATTTAAAGGGCCAACGATTATGGCACAAAACACAAAACCAAGAAATACTTCCAAAATATATAACCTTGACCTGTGTGGGTAAATGGTTACGTATATTTTTTACGGCCATACACACAATCATAACCCTTCACCCTCCATGGTGAAGGTTGAAGTGGTGGTGGCGGTGGGGGGGTGACAGTGCACTGAGTCCAGGGTATAACGGCCCCCCGGGGGGGGCGTCTCGGAAGCCCCACCGTGACCTGACAGGCTGACGGGTGCCCCTCAGCCCGCCTCCAGCCGGGCGAGCACCTGACCGCGGCTGACACACCTGCCTGCTCTAATCTGCTCTCCTCGCTGCACCGCGCTGACAGGTAAACAGCGTCGCCACTTCAGAAACACATGTTCTTTCTGCCACACTTCACACCGGCGCTCCTGCTCTTTGTTCCACTTCACCTCCCCTCCTATCCTCCCCCCGCCACACGCACACACCCCCTCCTCCCGCGTCGGCTCGCTGCCTCTGATAGGATGAAAACAGGCAGCCCGCTTCCACATCGATCTTTACACGGGGGCCCCCACAAACACTGACCAGATTGCACTTATTGGTAAATGGTAGCATGGTAAATGGTAGTATCTAACTTCTGCTCCCCACCGGTGAATGCGTTCGGTAGCGCTGTCTTTCTCTCTGCGACGTCTCCCTGC
Organism: Megalops atlanticus; assembly: GCA_019176425.1. Taxonomy (NCBI): domain Eukaryota; kingdom Metazoa; phylum Chordata; class Actinopteri; order Elopiformes; family Megalopidae; genus Megalops; species Megalops atlanticus. The sequence continues at coordinate 33,939,830 of CM032879.1, read as the reverse complement.
TGTGATCTAAAAAAGCCTGCCTCAAATGGCTCCCTGCGGCTTTTGCAGAGGGCGAACAGCCCAGGTTCTGGACATGTTCATAACCGCCGATGGCACCAGAGGACTACAAACATTTGTTGATAATTTGCTCGGTGGAATCTAAGAAAGTTCAGCATAGCTATCCTGAGTGGCCGACTACACCTTCCAAAGGTTTATGTCCAAGAGATACTTCCAGTGAAAGGCATGCCCTAGCGTACCTTCCAGCCACGACAACCGTATTACAAACTCCACCTACAAATGATGATATTGATTGCTGTGTATGCAGTCTTCAGGTTATATTTCCCACCAGGAAGCTTTTATTGCATTGCCTTTAACTCCGCTAATGCGTTGCGCTGTGAATATCAGTACCCCTGCGCCCTTGCTCTGGAGAGCGTAATGAATGTGACTGCCTGTAGGTATATATTAAAGAGGAAATGCTTTACGGGAGATAGAATTAGCATAATATGAATCGCTGTGGTTATAGAATTCGAAATGTGTAATTGGTGGGACGCAGTCTTGGTATATCACCGCTGTCAGCCGAACGCGGATGCTTTTGATGCATGAAAGGCATGAATCCGCAAGGGGAAGGCACCAGCGTGTGATGCGGAGACCAGCCCCACGTCGAGTCCGCACGGCCGCGGCGTGGCAAAACACCACCGCTTTCTCACATCATTTTCGCCTAATAAAATTGTTCCTGTACACAGCCGGGCCGCCAAAGCTCTCTCCCGCCGTCTTCACCGAGCCTTTGTTAACTTCAAAAGGTCAGAGAATGCCTGCGACAATCTCTATTCAAATATGTGTGCTCCCCTTCTCCTCGTTTTTTTTTTTTTTTTGCTTCTCTAGTTTTCTAAATTGCTTTGAAACTTTCTCGTGCCTCCAAAAGCCCTGACAAAGTACTTTTTTTTATTCGCCCTGCTCATCAGCGCAATATCGCGAAACAAAGGCGGCTTCATCCGACTGTAAGGAAGCGGGTGTTTGGGGTGCGGAGCACAGGCGGGGGGGGGATGGGGGAGGAGGAGGCCGCGTTAGCGGGGACGCGCCAGGCAGAGCTCTGTTCCCGCGATCAGTGGAGCCTCCCCACTGCGTCCGCGCTGACAAACCCCGGCTCCTTCATCATCCGTCTCACCTGGAGAGCCGCAGCCTCCCAGGGCAGCTCATCTGCTCCTCTCAATTACCATTCCCGTCAGAGACGCCGTCTCCTCGACACATATCTGATCTGATTATCTGTCACTTTATCAAATGAAGTGTGCCTTTCTTCAACATGCTCTATATCCTACCCCACTGCGTAAATAATTATGAGGGAAAATTGATCCCACCTCAACTCCCCCGACCCGAGCCCCCTCTTTTTCTTTGCAAATTTTTGCATTCTCAATTATCATTCTGATTGGTTTTTTTTTTTGCCCCCACATGAAAAGATTTCTAATTAGCTCGACATTTTGTCTTCCTTGTTTTATAGTTAATCCTGTTATTGCTGCCACTTAGCTGAATGAAAGCTGTGAGTGAAAGCAGAGAGCAAAGTTTTCTGAAGAGGCACTGACTGATACTTTGGCAAAAAGACTTTAATTAAATAAAGACAACTTCTGGAAGAATCTGCTAACAGCAACAATAAAAGTTTATCTCTACAAATAATCCCTTTCATTGCAATTTCCGTCTAATATCATTACTGTAATGCTCCTTTTTCTATGATGCTGGCCATGCACTGAAGGGTAAGCATATTCACTTCACTTTATTAGCTTGGCTTCGCTTCATCTGCACCTGGTAAACCGATGTCTCCAAAGGACGCGCTTACCTGCGCACTTCGTGCGGGTGATGAGCGGGGGTCCCGGGGGGCCTGTCCCCCCCTCCCCAGGCCGGGTCAGCAGAACCTTGATCTCATACTCCACGTCTGGGTCCAGGTGCCACAGCTTGTAGGTGGGCGCGTCCACGATGTGCGTCTCCGCCCAGTTGCCCGTGGTGGTGCGGTACTCCACCTCCTTGAGGATAATGGGCCCGTCCCCGATGATGGAGTTGGCGTTGGGCTTGATCCACAGGTAAGTGGCGCCCACGGCCAGCAGCTCAGGGGGAGCGATGGGAGTCGGCGGCGCTGGGGAACAAACGGAGACGGCTCGGTCAGGTGGCGTCTCTGTAAAGATACTGAACGCTAACAATGAAATCATTGCTGGCTAACCGACGGTGGCGCCCATCAGTGACTGAAAGAAATGGTGAAATATGCTTGAAAATCCTACTCCCAACTACTTCTGCGGTCAGTTCATTTGTCACCTGTTGGAACTCACTGTGTAGGCCTTTATGTAGCACTGCACAGCATTATGAGGGGCTGTGTTATGTCACACTGATAGGAAGCAAACAGCATGTTGTGTTACAGTGCAAGTAAAAAAGCCATTAATGCCGTGGTAAGAACACTGCATGTGTTTGTCAGGTTATTATCGGGCCTGCTGCAGTGAACAATACCGCCTTCCCACAAGCCCCTTCTCTCGGTCGTAGTCTACGTGCGCTCAGGCGGAGGAACCTGCGATACGCGATGACACAATCCAAAAAAGACAGACCTCAGCCTCCTCTGGATCAGTCTATTCAATATCTCTTAGCATACAGCATACAGAGCGGGAGTGAGGAATAAGCAGGATACCATAATCCCTAGGTAAGCAGTGAGGCATCTCTTCACTCACAGCATGATGGACTGAGGTTTTTCCCTGTGTGTGGCATGCAGTTAACTTATTATTAGCCAAATGATTGATCTGCAGTGTAGTGCAAGAAAGATGCCCCGCTGTTTGTATGAGGTCCTACGTCAACAGGCCCATCTTCGGAAAGCACATGCCCAGTGTAAATGCTAAACAGAGGAAGAGGGACCAGACTCTAATACCTTTTAAAACCTGCATTGAGTCTGCATTCTTGTAACTAAAAAGGCAGTGCATCCACCTTATTTATCATGTTGCTGGTGGGCTTGCTGTAATTTACCACAGGGCATGCAATTTCCGATTAAAGACTGTGAGGGATGGCCCATCCTCTCCCTCCCGTTTCGGTGATGCTGATTTCCTTTAGCACATGCAAAGAGCTCGCTGTCAGCGAAGGCATTTGCACTATGGTGCCTCCCCCTCATGCAGGCGGGCGGATTGAGCCTCGCCCGCTGGAGAGAGAGAGAGAGAGAGAGAGAGAGAGAGAGAGAGACCGGCACAGAGGTTAATCCAATGTCTCCCCCCGACAAGCGGGCAGGCAACTAAAAATTCAACTCCCGCGCTCAGGTAACTTATCATCCCGATTGGAGGCATGTACGGGAGACACAAGGTGGAGGGGGGGTGCTGAGGGAGTCGGGGGAGATGGGAGCAGGGTGGTAGACGGCGCGCCGAAAAAGAGAATGAGAAGACAACAACAACAACAACAACAACAGCAGCGAAGAAAAAAAGGGAGAAGTCATCAATATTCCTCTCCTCTCCCGCGGAGCTGGGGTGTTTTAAATGCATTAATATTCGCCGGGCTCTTGCTTTCCGAAGTCTCGGCAGGACGCAAGAGAGAGCGCGCTCAGTCACTCACCCTCCGTTTAATATTCTCATTCGCTCATGCAAGGAAGGGGGGAGAGCGTTTGCCATGTGGCTCCACCTGTGAGGTGTAATCTGTCTCCAGCGGCTCAGTGGGAGAGCATCCTCAAGCACCGGGTCTGGGCCGATAACTACGAAAAGGGGGGCATGGGGGGGATCCTCCCAACCCCCCATAACCAATCACTAATCGTTAATGACAATTTCCGGCTCCGTCCTGCAAAGTAATCTGTGAATAATGGCCGCCGCATCGAGCAGCTGCCATCCATCCGAGCCGCGCGCAAGCGGCCTGGGACTGTAATTATTCCATCAGTCAGAGCAGAAGTCCCTAATGCGGTCCTCGCTCCTTAGCTCAGAGGCACTAATGAACTTGTGAAAATGAGCAACTTGTAATCTGGCCTTGCCTTGCCAGGAAACGGGGCGTTTTTTTTTTTTTTTTTATTCCTCCACCTTTTGTTTCTCCTTTTTCAGTCGAGAAAAAAAGTTCTTTCGCAACCACCTTCTCCAGTTTCCCCCCAGTGGGGTTTTATTAATTCACACAAAACGCGTGTTGCTCCACACGATACTTGCGTGTGGGGAAAAAAAGGCAGCAGAGTACAGGTTTACTGTACTTAGAAAACATCTGTTTCGCAAAGAATAGACCCTGATAACAAAGGTAGGAATACTCTCACAGGGACAGACACTTCTCCCCTTTGATCCCTAAAAGCTGTCCACCGTCAGAATGAGGGTGACCTCGGCCGCATTGTCTGTTCATCTGGCATAAACAGAGCGTGGCTGCCGTCTGTCCCTGCAACAATGGGGCTGTCCGTTCTCTCTGGAGGTGGGAGAGAGTGGCCTCTTATCGCCTCTCCCCTCTCTAAATGGGGTGCGCTTCCATTTCGAATTTTCGATAGTCCTGCAATGTATGCCAACCTCGCGGTGGCTATCTGTTCATGCTTGAGGCGAACAGGGCTGGTGAGGCCGGCCTCGTAATTTCGGTCTTTATCACCTGCACTCCACAGGGGATTTTTAAATCTGTGGATTTCTGTAAAGCTTCAGCAATCACACACTATCAGATCAAACCCCACTGGGCACAGCAGATAGCGGAATCAGAGAAAAGTATAGCGTAAAATGGGAATTTGTGGCTGTGAGACAACAATTACTGAAATCTGTTTTTTCCCCCTTACACTTGCAAAAAAAAAAAAAAAAAAATCTAACAGCACTAAAAACATCCTTACACTCATCCTCCGATTCTAGAATCTTTGGAGCATAATATATCCCTTTGCTTCTTGAATCTACTGAGAACAAACAGACCCCACCATTGTCAAATACACGGTACTCAAGTGAACATCACCTGGGAGAGAAGAGGCAATGATATCATTTTTCAGACTGTTCTCACCTTTCAATACAGTAAATTACTGTATAGGCTTGAATATAAGGCAAACATGATTATAAGGCACCCACACCTTTTCAAAAGAGGACATTCTTTTCAAAATGACAAAAATCCACTTGATCAAATCAACGTTTGTAATCAATAACCATTTTTTTCCTCCTCTTACATAGAGAGCGAGATACCTGCAATCCTCCAGTACACTACTCGCCCACAGCGGATGCCTGTTTCATAAACCATAGAGTTCCACAGCGCAATACAGTGTATGAAGAGCCAGATGTGATTGAAGGCTTTGGTGCATTTCACTGATGACAATTTAGCAACTTGTATGTACATGCTGGGCAAAGATAGGGCTGTTTTGACAAACAATGACACTTTTTCCACAATTGATGAGGACTTTTTCTGCAAAGCATGTAAATAGTTTTTTGGCACACTGTATTTTTCTATTGGATAAGACACACAAGCTCTCCCCAGCCACACACACCTTGTATGGTGAGTAAGAGCACACTGGAGAGTATATGTGAGGATTCGTATTGGCAGACGACTCACGGCAATTAACTCTGTATGTTAATGCTCAATTAGTGATTCCAAACTCAGGATGACAAAGGGCAAAAAAACAAATGGATAAAAAGCGATCATGTGTCTCTGTCCTGCTACAGTACATAGTGGTCTATTTCTAACACACACATAACTCCCTCTTTGGGCATGTACTGACTCCCCTTTGGTCATGTTCCTGTTTTAATCAATTGTTGTTCTTGGCGTATCTGCACTCACACAAGGCCTCGGATTTAACCTCAACCATTGTCCAGGGACACAGACTCTTATTTTTAGTGATTTGAGAATTATTTTAAGAACATGTATCCTTCTGCTAGCCTGTACATTCTTTGCCCTCACAGAGGTACTCCAATGATACTGTCTATCTAATGTATGCCCACAAAGACTCCTTTAATCAAAAAGCCTACTGCACTAAGGTAAAAAAAAAACTCACAGAGCAATGAAACACAATAAGAGAGTGGTGGGAAAGAGATCCCACCACTTCAAACCGGTGTTCAAAAGGAGTCGTCGCAGGTATTGCCGAATGCAGAAAAACCCCAGAGGGAATGCCTCTTGAGAGAATGAATTCGCAGTCCCGGCAGCTCAAAGGAAGCATGCGTTGGACACCTGTTCCCGGCAATGCTGGCTCCCTTCCTTCAGATATAATTCTGCCTGCTGAGTGTGACAGACTCTATCACACATATGCTCATAGCTCCACAAAAAAAAAAAAAATAAATATATATATATATATATATATATATATATATGGAAACACTTTCTCCATGTATGACTGTATGTGTATGTGTGTGTGCGTGTGTGGTTGTGTATATACAGACACACCACACACACACAAAATATGCACAAACACACAGAGGGAGAGAGAGAGAGGCAATACAGTTATTTAAATATATAAGCTGTTTTGAAGTAGTGGTGTTTGGTCGGTGGAGCTGGAGGGGAAAAAGGGATATATAAATAAATAAAGCACCACACAAACAGATAAATAAACTGGCACAAACTGTTTGAAGTGCTAACTCTCTGGCTGCTGCTTATCTCCCCTGAAGTATTATGGCGCTATAATCCATCTCTGTAACTCAGCTCTTCACAGGCTGCCTGCTTCCTCATCTCCGCTGCACAGACCCAAATCCTCTGGTAATGCAGCTTTCCTGTGCTGTCTCCTTGTAGATAACACAGGCCTCTCCCACTCCACCATGACACCTACCCCCACACCACCACCACTGCCCCAGCCTCACCCTCGCCCCGGCACGAACCCGCACCAAGACACACGTCCCTCACGTGAAAAACACCTGACCGGACCCACACAGAACCACCCTGGACCAAGTGTGTAAGCCAAACAGGTGTTTCTATCGCTGATCTTCTGTACCGTAGGACAACAGCCCCCTGTTCTGGTCAAGTTCTTCTTTGTAAAATCTCAGTGACAAATTCCCTTGCATAGATAACCTTGATCAAAAACAATTTGATTGATTGATTGATTGATCAGATTGGTCACAATAATAGTGTGCAATCCATGGTATTATCTTGGTCCAAAACATCAAATTGTCATCAGATTCTGTATGGAAACGGTCATCAGATTCTTTATGGGAATGGAGGTTCAGCAGCCTTGGGAATGAGAGATTCCTTCCAGGTGATTCTTCAGCTACCTACAATATTACCTATAAACATTAAATGTATTACATTTTTTCACCTTGCAAATGTTTGGTCATTATTTATTCATATCTTATTACATCACATTATTTATTTGCTTGAAAGATACTGTTCTGCAGCACGACTTACGTGGCATACATTATCTATTATCCGTTCATACAGCTGGATATTTCACTGAAGCAATTTTTAGGTTAAGCGCCTCACTCATGGGTACAACAAATTTGTACTTGTCCTAACTGATTTTCTATTTTGAGTTCATATTTCTAGTACAGATGAAGAATTAATGTGAAAATCATTAATGTTCACATAAGCGGGAAGAAATGGAGAGATATGTTCCTGACCAAGACCACGAGGAACTAATATGAGTATTTTTCAGATTATGGTCCATTTGGTCACATGATAATTACAGTGAGATATGCCAACATAATTGAGGTGATGAGGCAAAAGTCTTGATTTCATTATTTTACAATCAGGAAAAAAACGTTCTAGTAAGGGCGTATGCATAACATTTGATGGTATCCAATATTGCAGAAACCATTGAAAATGGGTATAAGGAAAAGGCAACATGCCGTATATGATAGATTTAACATTCACAAAGAGACACCAGCACAGTTAAACAGAAGGCCTGAAGGGTAAGATTTTGAAAAATACTTTAATGACATTTCCGCAACCCACTGCGGCCATCAAAAATGAATCCCCTTACAGTTCATTGTGCGCTGCACCCAAGACAGTTCCATAACCATGACAGTAATGATGATGCCTGTGGCGAAATCCAAAAAATGGCTTAAAATGCCAGATTTATGAAAGTGTTGCCACTGAGTACTGTCTCTTACAAACGGTGATTGACAGTTGAACATTGTTCTTACCTTATTATGTTTACTATACAGGAATTGAATTTTTAGCAACTTTTGGTGGCCAGAGTTGCACCCCTTTAAAAATGAACTACAAAACATTTCTGATCACAGATCAGACATTTCGGACATCTCCTGGGAGAGACATGAAAATGTGCCTGTCACTACTTTGTAGCCAAGCGTCTCCCCTTCAGAGATAATGAAGAATTTCCATCTTCATTACATGCCAGAAACATGCAAATGAGGCCGGTCAAAAAAAAAAAAAAGACTTCAGAAATGATCAAACGTGTCTGTCTGGAGGAACAAATAACATGTACAATAAGGAATCTCGTTCTCAACATTTTAGCCAATTACACAAAACTTTTGATTCACCATTTACTTTCCTAAGGAGACAAATGTAGACTACCAAATATGTATGCATTTCTTCTCGTGTGGGACTTGTGTGGGACTTGTGGGTTGACAGGCATGGGTTTTGGTGCTCCCTTGCTCTCAAATTCCTTCCCCGCCAGCTTCAGGAGAGGCCCGACACAGAGAGACAGCAGCAGTCTTCTATTGTATCACCCTCTGAATGAAAGGAATGAACTGTCGAAGCTTGTTAGTAACCTCTGTCCTTCGTCTTCCTTCAGCCCCCGACATGCCCACTACCTATTAATGAATTAATCATACCTGTGCTCAATTATTCTCTCTCATTCCTCCGCAGCTCCTCCACAGATGAAACGGACTCGGGCCGACCACCGGCATACCAACGAGAGAGGAGACCGGTTCGGGGTGATCCTGGCGGGGGCCGGTCTGGCAGCCAGGTGGAGCGCACGGCGCTCACTTCGACAGGCCCCGTCTCTGCTCCGGCAACGCTCTCGTCAAACCGGAGGGCTCAAATTGGGGGGGGCATAAAAAAGCCCTGGGTCCCATCTGGATCTCAATAAATTTAGTCTCAATAAGGAGACGGGCAGGAACGCGCCGGCGGGAAAAGCCATGGCGACGCCCGTCGCTGAAGCCCTCGAATATCCAGAAGATGTGACTGCGCCCATCAGCCCCAGGCAGCAAAGTTATAGGGTGCATCTGTTTTACAACGCGACACAAATGAGAAAAGCCAGAGGAGCATGGCATATTAATTCAGAACATTACCAAAACTTTTCAAGGGCGACTTTTTTTACCGTTTTTCCATCTAATGTCCCCAGTGTTACAACAGCTGAAATTAATCTGTAAAACTTTTTTCTGAGGTTTTCGCCTCCAACAAGGCAATACAAATGCGAACACAACGAGGCAGTTAGACAAGGATGGTGGCGGTGCAATATGGGAAATACAGAGAGCTCAATGAGGCGCTGGTGTTTCAGGGGATTCGGAGGACAAATTACAGTGGGGATAGTGATTGGTTAACATGAGCTGCCAGTTATTAACTGAGCCTAGATTGAGGAGTGTGACGCTGGATAGAGAGAGAGACAGCAAGAGAGCACACAATTGGACCAACAGGAGTACATCTCTCTCTGTATGGCAACAGTAAGAGACCCCCCCACACCCCCCAACCTGCTTCCTGACTGCAGCCCTGAGTTCCATCACCAACAGTTATTAATGGCTCCGGTGCCTACCAGTGAGCGACCCATTTATAAAACTCAGCATTTTAATCTCTTCCAATACCGGTAATACCCTGCTTTTCTTGTGCTTTAAGAGACCCATATATTCAGGAATGGCACTTTTATGTGAAAATGAGAATGCAGTGCCCTGTACTTTAGACTTTAGGCACCTGCCAGAGGCCGGTCGAAGGCACGCTCTGTGCTTAAAAAGGAAAGGACTCAGGTCTCATGCCATTGTCCACACACACACAGCACCACCTAACACCTTCTCTCTCATCCACTCCATTCCTCTCTCTAGACGAGTGTCGAATAGACTCATTTTTTGGCTCGGTATCACGTAAAGGCACTCGCAGTCTATCAAAGCTACCTGACAAAATATGAAAACCTTGCGCCGAAGAATTCCTTCATTATTGATGTACCTCTCCTGCCCTGAATATAAATATCCGTCATCCTTGTTAGCCACACAATGCCTATCTTTGGAATAAATCCAATGGTTTATTTTAGATCTATTGTGTGCAAAGCGTATCAGTTGCTTTGTCCTAAATACACAGTGTCATTTAGCTCCCTTCTACAGTTTAGCACGCAATCTATTTTTTTCTGGTTTTTTTTTTTTCTGGGGAGACAAAATAGGCTCCCTTCTTGCAGAGCGTATCTCTGTTTTGGCACCTCTCAATTCCCCCGCTGTGAGGAGTATCTTTGAACACCTGAGATGCCAGAAGCGTGGCACCCCCCTCCTCAGCACCACCCCAGAGGAGAAGCAGGCAGTGCATGCTGGGAAGAAACAGATGCTGCTGATTCTCTCCGTTTTCTGCACAGCATCCAATAAAAAAAGGGCTGAAAACGCAGCAACGCAAATGTCTACGCTTGTATTTTTCTAGACAGACATGTGTTCGCTGTGCACTCCAGGTTTTGCGCATCATTATTTCCCTTCTATGAAGAAGGCACCCCCTTTACAAACAGGGTTACCGGTGTCAGGGCAAAATTACCTGTGACTGTCACCAGCCGTTTGTGCTTTGACATGTAACCTCTCAAAGGCACAGGAGAAACTCCACAATCGTGAAAGAAACATACGTCTTCACTGACCCCGGGCCCATGATATATTTAGGACAATCCAGCACCAGGTGCAGGACATTACAAGGGTATGAGCAGCCTTTGATCCCCACAACTGTCGATCTGAGAAACACAAATGTTTGCAGACTCCTGGCCCTGTGTGATTTTGCCTACCTTGAAAAGACAGCTACTGAAGCCACTGCACAGGGTGGGAGGAAACATTTATATGCAACACGGGCAATCGCATATCACAAGGTTGTCTGGCTTCACTTACATCTGGTGATTTTTCTTTTCCCTCTCAAATTCCTTAAAACCAATTAAACCTCACCTGGATGGCCTCATTCATACTTGATCATGTTTTGCAGTGGGAGTCTCTGCCATGACCCGAAGCTGATTACCCCCAGACACCAGATGGGCGTTGTGTCTGAGCGCTTATGACAGCCAGAGCAGCTCGAGTCCCTGCACAGCAAGCCCGGCCAGCCATAGCCCAGCGCTTACACAGAGTTACAGATGCATCTGTATGTAGAAAAGGCCAACAGCCAGTAAAGGACGTTTCAAGGATACACGCCTGCTCTGGATCGCTCGTGCATTCACAAGAGTTATTTAGAACCAGGCCTTACACACAGAGGGCACTGTTTGTTTGAGGAGATGTATGGGCACTGAGGAGGAATCTAACAGCCTGATTAGTGACTAAATCACAAATATCAGCTCTGGGAGTGTGCCTGGGGACTGGCACCTCAATGGAAGCAGAAGGGAGCGCTCAGGGGAGGAATTCAGCCCCAGTCTCCCCCCACACACACCCCCCACCCCCTGGAGCTCACAGACTCGCAAGTATTCTCCTCTGTTATGAGAAGAAGGCTGCTCTGACATCGCTTCCTCCTTTACCCGGCATGATTTTTTTCCCTCTCTCTCTCTCTCTCTCTCTCCCTATCTCTCTCTCTCTCCTCAGAAGAAGTTTGTGCATAATTAAGGAGAGCAGAACGCGCCGCTGATGCTGGCTGAAATAATGATGGGTTTGAGTGCGGATAATGATTCCCACGGAACCCAGCTGGGGCTTGATTGATAGTTAATACCCACCATTACCGTCCTTACCTTTTACAATCAGTTCGGCGTAGTTGGACACCCCCGATCCTCCGTCGGAGCGGATGACGCATCTGTACTTGCTCACGCTCCTCTGGGCCGTGTCGGCCACACTCACGGTGGCCGAGAAGCGCCGGTGGTTCACCACCCTGGTCACCATCAGGGCCGTGTCCTTCCCGTTCCACTGCTGCAGGGGAGAAAAACGCAGGGGCGCGCAGGCGCAGTCACCTTCCCGTTCCACCGTGTCGTCTGAACCGCTCAACGTGGTTCATTAATCTGGTGCGGCGGGGGGGGTCACTGGCACCTGTAGCTCCTTTTGTGCTGTGAGATGCGCCTTTCTGAGATTCGTATCAGTGGAGAAATGTCTAAGGGTTTTATCAGTGCTGTTCACTCTTTGCTGAAGAGCTATGAATGTACCCTCCATTTCCAATGCTCATGTTTCCTACGCTATGCTTGATAGCTTGTGTAGAAAAGATTCAGTACTAATAACAAAAAGCGAAACTCCTGCACACATTGTCTGAGGAGGTGTATTGGGTTGAACAATAACAGAGTGATTTCTGTTTCTGGCCCACAAACTAAATGGAATTTCTCTATAACTGCCCGCAAACGATGGGGCAAGGACAAACAGCCAAGGCCTTGCGCATGCTACTCCTCCTTCCTTAAATAACATCCTACATCAGTAAGAACATGCACATCTTGTCAGAGTAATTTATTCCAGCATCTCCTCTCTCTTTCTTTTTACAACTCCCCCTCTCAGCCACACCACTTCATTGCAAACAAAATTACTCAGTGTAGAGCACACAGAGGAGAACACAGTCGGCAACAATCCCATATAATCAGCTGACGCAAAAGCCTTTTTCCAAAGCTATTAAAATCTGTCCTTGCCTGTCAACACGATGCTTGTCAGGCGTGTTTTTTAACATCCATCAATATTTTTACATAAGAGCATCTCACTGCATGGGAGAGATGCTGGACCCCTTTCTTCTGCTGTGGTTCTAATTGTTTTACTACTCAGTATTATGTCATACAGAGGCCACATCTGGAGGGTGTTTGAGATTGACAGTGGTGTCTGAGGATCTGGGTTCAGTCATCGGTAGATTGGGAGAGACTGACTCACCTGTAGCCACAGTTTGTCATGCTGCGACCACTTGCCCCCAGCAATGCACTGGAAGGTGGCGTTCTGCCCGACATTCACCTCCACATTCTGAAGCCTCAGGAAGTGTGGAGCTTTCCCTGCCAAAGACACAAAGCACACACAAGCTTCACCACACACTGCCACGGCACCAGCATCCATAAGTGACAGTACTTAAATTTCGACTAGTTTACATTACATTGCATTACATTGTTGTCACCTAGCAGATGATCTTATCCAGAGCGACTTACACAGTGCATCTAATAAAGTGCCATGAAAAGTTGCACAAACAGGACACCATTAACCACACGTGAACATTGCACTAAGATCACTAATGTGTGCCTAGACTGATATGTAAGCTTAGTGCACATGAACGAGTGCATGTGAATTTCATACTTCAATTCCCAAACTCAATGCAATCGAATTCTTCATGTTTTTTTTCCAAGGAATTGTACATGTGCACTGTTGCACTGCACATATGAAAAAAGGAAAATGACTAGTACACAGTATCTTGTGTCCTTGAAGAATTGAGTTAAGGGTGATATCCTGGCCCCATCTTCACCGATGTACGGCTAATAGAATAGTCATTGATCAACTCATTCCAAAAAATTTACCTTGACATTAAACGTTTATTGAAAAATCTGATCTGATTCCTTACTCTAGCTATTTACTCGCTTAAACTGTAATCTGATTTGCTCAGCACCATGAAGTCAGTGCAGTGCCCTAATTCCTAAGTAAGCACTCGGTCTGGAAACGGGAGAGCGAAACTGGGACATTGAATGCCACAGACGTGAGGCAAAGAGACTGTGTCGGCTATGAATGATGAAGGTGTTGAACTTCATTGCGCGGCCGTACTGCAATCTGGCTGGCCTCTCTCCACTACCTGGTACACACGGCTCTGTGTGCGCAAAGTCAGTGGCAGACTGTTCTCCTGCAGCACTAGCCAGGAGTCTAGGAACAGATGCTGCATAGGATGGAGTCACAGCGGGTCACTTACGGCAGGGGTGTGCCAGCACTCTGACTTCATCCACCGCAATAAACCCTGGATGGCCCTGCACCGACACAGCTTCAAATATTACCTGGAAGAGACAGAGGCAGAGGATGAGGTGGGGGGGGAGGGATGAGAGAGGAGTTTGATTCTTCGCCATGCGCGTGTGCGTTCGGACCCGTGTGCATGCTAACGTTCATGCTTCTGTGCGTAGGTCGCATCTGCGTGTGTTGTAGATCTATGCAAGTGTGTACATGTGTGTGTGCGTGTGTGTGTGTGCACCTGTAATCAAGCAGATGTGTGTGTATGTGTATGGGGGTGGGGTGGGGGGTGTGTGCAGACTTCTCAGACCAGTAATTTGATATATCTGGCCCCTTGCTGGCTGTGTGTCACTCATCCACTTTCCATTCAAATCCCTCCGAACTAAAGAGCTCCAACACAGCAAATCTGGAGGCATAATGACGGCTGGGTGTAATTCCGTTCAGGCCTGCCAGGAGACACAGAGCGCCCGCGTCCCTCCGACTGCAACCCCCTCCACGCAAACTTCTGTGACTCACCGCACTTCAAAGTTGTCACCGCGCTGCAAGCCAGCGCTACACTTTGGAAATGAGCGAAGTGGCGCTCGCTTGCATGTAATGAAGAAAAAAAAAAAGCACTTGATGGACCTCTCTCTCTCTCTCTCTCTCTCTCTCTCTCCTCTCTCCCTCTCTGCCGTCCACGCACAGGTCTGGCCGGTTGGCTCGGAGGGGCTCGGCGCTCCATGAAAGCGGACGCCATGTGGCTGACCGTGTGCGTTTAAGTGCCCGCATTAGGCTGGCAGACTGGGCACGGAGCACCAGCGAGGCCCGGGGATTGGCAGGGATGGACAGGGCTGCACATATGCCCACTCTCTTAATCACCCCTGCGGCTGGCGGATGTGCACAGACTACAACCGGTTCCCAGGGAAAAAAAAGGGGAGGATAATAGCTGTTATATTCTAAGGAGGGGGACTCTACAGGACTCTCGACACTGCCGACGCTGCTGAATCCGCTCCTCAGTGGCACATCTTCTGGTCCAATTCCTCCTCGCAGCTGGCTGGCCACGCTCTTTAACATTGACATCAGTGCACTGCAATCAGATCCACATGGCCTATCACTTTCAGGCTGAAGAGCGGCCTGGCGCAAAATACGGGAACTCAACTCAGATGACATCTCTCTCGTCATCCAACACTTGGCTTTTTTTTCCCTCCACTGGTCAGCACTTTATTAACTTTCATATAAATCCCAGTCTATTTCAGACGGGGTTCAGAGGATCCAGACTTGTGACAGGCTGTCTGGACAGTAAGCTCAAGAGTGATATGGCCCTGCCAGGTCCTGACACACGTCTTTTGAGGGTGCAAGAAAGCACTCTGCTGACATTTAAAGCTGTGCGGGTTTATAATCAGCTGGGGCCTGGCAAACGCTGAGGAAACCTTCCCCTTTTTTCCCACAGCTCACACCAGGTAAAGCGAGGACACCTTGTCTCCACATATCCCCCCCCAAGCCTTTGGGAAGAAACAAACCCAATCCATGACAAAGTGTGACGAATGACAAATTTCCAGTGTCACCACCCGCCTCCGTGGCTGTAATCATCTGCAGGAAAAACTGGAGAACAGGTGAGGATCCCTGACACCCCGAGTCCTTGGCAGTCTGGAGATTCCAGCCGCGAGAGCAGCGGGACAGTAATCTCAAAGCTCCTCAAAATGCACAGACTTTGAAGTAAATGTATGCAGGATGGCAGACAGGCCTAATCTGCTCCTCCCACTCAAGCTGTTATTACAGCGTGCACCCCCCGTCCCCCCGTCTCCGTGGCCTTGCCTTGTCACCTCTCCACCAGTAAACACATTGTTTTTTTTTGCCGTGTGTTTTTTCCTGAGAGCTTTTTTTGACAGAGAGGTCCATAGGGCGCACACCCCAGAGAGCCAGGGAAACTAATGGGCTTCAAAAGGGGCGGGGTGCTTATTGAAGGGTAAATCTCTGATTGGACACCTCAGATCTGACTCCCCACCAGTACACTTTGAGTAGAACTGTCCCCTCACACCTCTGGTATCACAATAGGAGGCATGGGCTTTGGCTCCCTCAGAGTACAGACACAGCTGCCTGTAAGTAGGCTCTCAATATTCATACAAGGCTACTGCCTTTTTCACAGGCCTTCTTTGTATTAAAACTAATACGAACTAATTTAAAACGTATTTATAAAAACAGGTGTAACAGGTTTATAAGTATGAAGTTCTGAATGGCGCCCCGTGCTTCAAATACCTCTTAGCAGGGGACTATTCCATTCATTTGCAATATTATGCATCCGTCGTGTCATACTAATTTTACTAATAAAACACACAGTAGGTTATTTGCTATTTCTTTATGATCGCACAGCTGGATGCTGTAAGAGTTATCAGAAACCCTCTAATTCATAAGCAATCAATTACAATCACTTCAATCATAAAATGAACTAATAAGACTAATTAAAAAACTCTGGAATTCATAAATAATTAAATAACCTTTTGTTGGCCACACTCAGGAAAAATCAGAGAGAAAGAGAGAATTACAAACATGCAAAAGCTATTGGATTATCTTCTCATGAGATGCATCTACGGACTAACCGAATATTTGATTACAGCTAAAACAAATAACTAAATATTCACACGACCGTCCAAATGTTTGTCTATCTGTAACAGCAAAGCCAGTAATGTAATTATGAGGCAACACGTTCAAGGACTCGCTCCTGCTGATGAGAAATGCATTTATTGACATTTCATTTCTGACTGAGCGATGCCTCGCCCTCCACCCCCCCCACCTGCGTCCACCCCCCGTACTCTGTCCGTCTCTGCCTTCACCCAGAGTGCTTGGAAGGAGATAGAGAGAGAGAGAGAGGGAAGGAGGACAAAACAGAGAGTGCTGCCCTAGAAATAATTTCCTCAAAGGTTATTTAACATCCTGGTGAAAAATGGCAAAAATAATTGTGCCAGGTTGAATACAATTTAAACTTGCACAGCCTTTCTGTGGTCCGCTGCAGAAGGGGTGTCAGCTGAAAGTGGGCTAATTTCAGCCATTTGGGATTAATTGGACATTACCTGGCATTAAGGGCCCTTCAGCCGAGTCCTAAAGCCTAAACCGCAGCTATGTGAAAATTAACAGGTAGAAGGAATTCTAGATGGGGACCTAATTACCATAAAATGGTTATATTTCCTAAGGAAATACTGCTGTTCTTAAAGTGAGCAACTTCTGAAAACTGTCTGGAAACAGGCAGCAATAAACACAAGGACTTAACCGATGGCAGTCTCAAACATAATGATTTATTTATTTGTTTGATTGATTCAATCATATCCTCCTACCACAGTAAGAATACGGTGACAAGACTGAACTTCAGTCATATCTGAACCCAAAAAGAAGGCATTCTACATCAGCATGACGGAGCACTGGAGCAGACGACCAACAGTCCTCTAGCGCAATGACGCAGATCCCACACACAGTGGAAATGTCAGCAGACTGTGAATTAGATGTGTTTGTGTGTCACCGTGGAGCTGCATGGATGCTGTATGGAAGCTGTCTGTGTGGGACAGATGCTGCTGCTGACCTGGTAGGAGTTGGGCCAGAAGGCGTTGATGGCCCGAGTTCAGAGTGGAAATGTCGGCTGTTATTATGGGCTACAGTTGGATCGGGTTTGTGTGTATGTGTTGTCACTGAGTTTTATGAATATGCGTCTGTGTGGGAGAGCTACATCTACTGACCTGGTAGGAGGTGGGCCAGAAGGCGTTGATGGCAAGTTCACATTGGAAATGTCTGCGGTTATTATGGGCTACGGTTGGATTGTGCGTGCCTGTGTGTTGCCATGGAGCTTTACGAGTGTGCATCTGTGTGGGATGGGCATGCCCACTGACCTGGTAGGAGTTGGGCCAGAAGGTGCTGATGGCGAGCTCAGCCTTCACCCAGCCCTCAGTGACGGAGGAGGAGGCGTTCCACACCGGGTTCCCCTGCGGGCCCCCGTTCACCTTCACGTAGACGTTGAGCGCCCCGGGGCTGGAGCCGTCCCGGCTGGACAGGGAGTAGTGGAAGTCGATGCAGTGCGTGTCGTTCTCTTTCAGCGTGGGCAGGAGCAGGTGGGCCTTCTGTCCCGAGGCGCGACCCGAGGCGTTGACCACCATGAAGGAGCCTGCAGAGAGAGGGTGTCCCAATCAGGGGAGGGCCTGAGACGAACGCGGCACACAGCGAGGCAAGAGCAACCTCCACCAGCATCACTCCAGACCAGTTCTGAAACAGGTCTGTGCTGAGTAAAACGCTGCTCTAACTTTTAAGTGCTGAGAATTAGCCGCAAGTAGTAAACAGCGAAAGTAGTTCCTTTTTACGCGAAAACCTGTGTCCATACATATTCATAAGCACTCGTTTGAAATGTAGAGCTAGCAGGTTTTGGTCTCAGCTGACAGGTGCATAAAGCAGGGTGTGTGTGTGTGTGTGTGTGTGTGTGTGTGTGTGTGTGTGTGTGTGTGTGTGTGTGTGTGTGTGTGTGTGTAAAAGCCATGAGGATGGAAAGAACAAAAACAATCAAGGACTTCTACAGATTTGTAGAACGGCTTATAATGGAAGAATAACAATTAGATGATTTGTGAGGGTAATTACGAAAGTGGTCTCTGGATAGCTCTTTTGCAGAAATGTTAGCAATTTGTTTGTGATCCCATTAAATTATTCAATCAGCCAGTCTACATCATTTATCCATGATGTGAGCTTAAGCACTTGACCTTGGTGCAATACTTGATTCCTTCTATTATTTGGTCAAGTGTTGCCACTGCCATCCCCTTCCACTAAACATGGAAGAGTCCATTTTACTGGATTGATAATAAATTCCTTGACATATAACAGTAAAGATAATTATGACAGAACTACGCACAGTGAATAGGCAAGGAGGTAAAACTCCTGACAATGACCCTCTTTCGGGCCAGTTCTGGAATCATTAAATTCATTTCCCAGTGAAATACTGCATTTTCCTACAGCATCTTGAGACACACATGGCACGCAAAACGAAACTATTCATCACAGAAATTATTTGCAGCTCATCAATGGACAGAGTGGGCAATGAGCGATGCAGGCATCAATCACCCTGACCTTGGGTCTGAAACGAAGCCAATCAATGCAGAGCAGTAAACCAATCTTCCCCAGACCCTAACCGTGCCATTACCATTGAACCGGGCTGTTTAAAGCTCTTCACACCAGCCACTCCTCGGTTTAACATCGCCCTCTCCGGCACGCCCCATGCCATTATCAAATGCCAGCTTTCCCTCCGAACTCAAGCCTTTTTGAACTGTTGGATTGTTCAGACTGGCATACATGGTTGTTCAGATTGTTCATGCATGTGGTGCATCTTTCTTTAAAGTACTGTCTTCTTGGCTAAGTAAAAATAAATAGCTGTCAGCCCTAACTACTATTGTTATTTATTTGCTTAGCAGACGCTCGTATCCAGGGCAACTGGAATAGCTTATTGTTATATATATAACATACTGTCCATTTCCACAGCTGGATATTTACTGAGGCAATTTAGTTTAAGGACACAATAGTAGTTCCCCACCTGGGACATGAGACTGCAGTTTTCAAATTGTAAGGCCAGTTCCTCGAGCACTACACTACAATGCCACCCCACTTACCAAATAACCAAAATAATAATGGTGGGTTTAGATGGTGCTTGGTACAGTGTGTCGCAGAGGGAACTATCTCCATGGAATGCCTGCCACCACAGAGACCTCTCACTTGCAATCCCGATTACACAAACAGCTATGCGTGTGTTAAATACAGAATCATACTTTGCTACATTGCCATATCATTTTAGGAACAAAACATACAGCTAGCAACACAATGACTACAATAAGGGCAATGCATGCATACACACATATATTATCAGTCAGCTGAACTCCAGGGAAAGATATTTCAAATAAACTCACTCTCTGGCAATTATTGGCTCTGCTTTGCTTATCTGCTTTGCTTATCTGGAGCCCAAATGCATTTGACGTAAGAAAACACACAGTGCTACTCTGAATCAACAAGAAACACCAGATGCCTCATTTGCATATTTCCCCCAATTCTTTTCAATTACTGGGTACCATTAGGGACACACCGCGCAGTAAACATTTTTACCGAATGCAGAAAGAATTACAACAGAACGAGTGATGTTTCCTTGTATCAAATCCACAACTGTTCTTTACTGAGTTCAGCCAATACGCTATACTGCTAGGCTGAAGGGTAGATGGAAGGTACATCAGCGAAATTGACTTAGAATTGGTTTTTTGAGAGATGCATTTCTGAGGGACTCCCAGTTCGTACTTTCCCCTCAACATTTCCTTATTATACACAGACAGATAAGAGTGGAGTTTCTCCTTCAGCGAGTGGTGAGTTCAAAATAATGTCATAGGACAGAAATAGCTTTCTCACTCACAGAAGAGAAAACGCACTAATGTCCAAACAACAAATCGATATTAACTTTGGCAGCTCTTACATCCGCGAGAGAGAAACGGAGGAAGAGGAATCACTCCTGACCAGTCTGCGGGTATTAATCTCACCGCTGCGTGATAGCCCAACCACTGACACACAGGAAGAGAAAATTACACGCTCATGAGACAACAGTCATTTTTAGCTTCATTTATTTGCTTTTTTTGTTTGTCATAAACAAGTTAATGGGAAGACGAGAGCGCTGGAGCAGACACTGTTATATCATGTCACACACTTCAACTTTAATAAACACAACTAGATCTATGCTGGCCTTAATGTAGTGCTACTGTGATGCCCCTGGGGAAATGTGACTCTCTTCACAGATTGGGTTAATATTTTCATGGTTGTACTGTTTGACCGGCAACAACAACATCTAATGAGAATGCATTTCCTTATAGGTTGGTATTTCCCAGGAGCCTGGAACTCTTTGGGCTAGAGATCACTTTCTCAGTGTCAGAGAGTGTTTTGTTCAGCATTAAAGTGATATGACAAATAGCAGAAGCTATGGTAACTGTCACTTTAATATGCAATTATTGGAAGGGCAGTATTTTGGCCTACTGGTGCTATGTTTGATAAAGTCAAGGCATTTCTCATCCCCTGGTCCCAGCAGTAATTTCCAGAGACAATAAAACACCTATTTACCATGGTGCTAGATGAGCAAGGTAATCTGCCATGTCCCCTGGAAAGCTAATGTGCTGGAAAAAGTTAAATCACAGCACTATAAATTTCAGGCAAGCGCAGCGCATCACCTGGAACCCAAGTGTGGAGCAGCTGCGGATGGAATGACTCTCCTTCCCATGCACAGGGGGTCTAGAGACTCCCCCACCCCCACTCAACCCCCCACCCCCGTATCCCACACTCTGACAGCAGAGGTCTCAAACGCTGACTGGATTTTTTTTTTTTTGAGCGTTCTCTGTTGGGCATCAGCCCATTTCACACATTTAACACGCGAAATTCCCAAGCCCCTTCGCACGTCGCCGGGGCGACAGAGGCGGCCCCCACCGACGGATCCAGGCCCCATATGTTCCCTGTC